>CM033464.1:11675233-12397733 GCA_019425755.1 Amaranthus cruentus
TCAATTAATCTGTTAATATTAAATTTTCATCTCTAATTTTGGAAGGAAGAGAAAATTAGCAATAGATTGATGGCCTATTGGCTTATAATAAAAAGATTCAAAGTTGATAGGATTAAAAATTTAGAAATAAAATGTTGATTATTTTTCTAAATTAACTTAATGATAATTGATGTTTAAAGAATGAATAAAAATTAAACGATGTAAGAGATAATATTAGGAAGTTAAAGAGTTGTTTTAGAAAGTGTTAAAAAAAGAAGAGAAAAAAAATATAATCAACAGGATTTGAACCTATGACCCTTGGAGTGTTAAGTAAAACTCCAACCAACTACTCTTCATCAATACAATGTTATTATAGCACTCCCTCCGAATCATTTTAGATGTCACATTTTCTTATTTGGCAAATTCATATTAATTGTCCCATTTCATTTTTTTGTCTATCTTTTTTTTACCTAAATACCCCACTTTTACTACTCCCAATACCCAACTAACCTTTACCCCACTTTTCCAATTTTCAATACCCCAACTACCACCTTTACAATTAATTTAATCAATTAAAATACCTAACTACCACCTTTTTAATGGACCCCACACCACCCTTAATAACCGTGAAAATCCAAATAGAACATCTAAAATGATTCAGATGGAGTATGATTTATTTATATGAGACCCTTTAGGTATGGGGGCCCTGTGCGGTTGCACATACCACATACACCCTGAATCGCCCATGGTCGACTTCAACTCAACCCATAATTGACCCCATGTACCATAAACATAGCCCTCAAATGACCTTGATTTGATAATTTTCCAAAAAAAAAGGACCTTGATTTGATATCCACATGACTTGTAGTTGCTCAACTTGATATCCAACAAACACACCATTTATTTGGCCTGATATTCGTAAAAACTAGACCTATTTAACTCCTCGTTTCTAGATAGTAACAAGTTGACAACTAATGGTGCTACTATTCTGATAGCTCTTATTATACTACAACATAATTTGCTTTTAGTGTGATATATTTAGCGATATTTAATTTAAATGTCGATACTTTAAATTTCTACTAATATGTATAGAGGCTTTAATGACACTTATTAGATCCTTTAACAGCATAATAAAAAATCACACTAAAGTTTTTTACGACATAGGATCTTTTGACTTTTCTCACAAATGCTATAATAGACTATAGTAACAATTACATATGTCACTAAAGACCAAACAAAGTGTCGCTAAATAATTTTATAGTGAATCTTAAAATAAAAACCAATAATTATTACACTAAAAATATAAATCAGTGGCATTTATTTAATGCCACTAAATCTAATTTCGCAAAAAGTTAAATTTGTTGTAATGTTACTATTTTGGTAGGTCTAATTCATGGACATAATGAAATAAGAAAAATACGTATGGTTCTTTAGGATTTAATTTTGGTATTTAATTTTGAATGGAAGATATGGCTAAGATTTAATTTTTGGATTTTATTTTATATGTGAAATAAGAAAAAAGTATGGTTCTTTATAAATTTATTTAAGATCGTATAGGTTCAAATAAAATTTCAATGTAGATAATTTACCCGAATTTTAGTAAAAAAATTGCAATCCACATTGATTTTAATTGAACTTATCACACCCGGCCTATTGTAAATTTTACTCCAATTTAACTTGAAATCAAATAACAAAAACTTAAGATTTTCCAAGTCGAATACAACCTAAACATAATATAACAGACCATAAAATACAATCAATTGATATTAACGCCAATAAAATCAAGTTAATACTTTCGACTGATCAAATCAACAATTTTAGCTAATCGTCCTCTAAACATATTCTAATTAACAAAGTGCAACATCAAAAGAGGGGGCATGTAGAGAAGGAGTAGGGGTTTTATTCCTTTGCTTATTCAAGAATATATTGGTGATCGAAGGAAGTCAATTAAGCTTTTAATATTATTGTTTAAGTATATATAATTTGATGGTCAATCCATGTTAAAAGAATCTCTAATTAGTACAATTACTTTGACATTACTACAATTAAGAATTTCAAACATTTTCAAGTAGACATTTATATAAGATTTATTATTTGTCAAGATACCAAAAATTTTCAAAAATGCTAAGGCATCAATATTGAATGCTTCTTTTAAGAATTGGAACTTGTTTCAGTGAAAGCATAGCGTAAAAATACGATTTTGGTCACGGTTGTGATAACGGTCGTGAAATGTATTTTTCGGTAATATAAATAATTTTGCGATATTTTGATCGCGTTAACTCAAAAACCTTTACAATATGATCGCAATACTGTGAGACGGCCTTATTTTTGTACTATGGTTGGAGCAGGTATTAATTTGTTTGGCCGCAACTTATTTAGTTCGATTCTCACGAACTCAGTTCTTCCTTCAGTCTATTTTATAATAAAAATATAATCTTAGTTTTAAATTATTATTATCATCGTATTTTAGATATCTCACTAATAGAAAACTAAGACGAGATTTTGGGTTAGTTTTAAACTATGGAAGGTCTAAAGAATCAGTGACGAGCATGCAACTTTCCAGTGTGCTTTTCCACTTTCAAGTAACACTTTTGAATTCCTTGTAATAGTTAGCAAACAAAATGGCCATTATCCTTTATTCCACATTGAGATTTTACAATTAACCTGAATTTATTCCATGAATTTGTAATAATATGTCAACCTAATAAAATCATTTATTTTAAACTATGTATGTGATGAAAGCAAGAAATCATATACTAATTCTAAGAAACAGAAAATACAACTACTATCTCCGTTTTTTTATTTATCCACTTTAAGTTTTTTCACTTTAGGAGAGAAAAATTTAAATTTGATTTTTGAAGTATATATATTAATGATAAATTCATATATATGAGATCTTGTTAAATTCGTCTTGATGCAACATATATAATTTTTACAATATTTTTATAATGCGTATTAAGAGATACCAAGGCTAAAAGTTTGCTTGTAAAGTGAACAAATAATTAAAAAGGAACGAAGAGACTACAATGTTTGAAAATTTTATACTTTTAAAGATTATTAAGAGGAATTAGAAAACCTTTTATATACTACTTCCTCCGTTCCTTATCGTTATTCTCATTTGTCATTTTGGATTGTTCTATTTGGTGTTTCCTTAAAGAATCTTTCTATTTATATCACAAAATTTGAACATAATTAAAATTGTGCATCCTCATTATAATATTTTTACAATGCTTATGGTCCTAAAATATTTTTCACCAACTTTATTTTAACATTTTTATATTGCATCTCATATATTTACCATTAACTTTATTTACACATTTTTCCATAGTTGTGGACTTGTGGGGCTAATATTTTCCCACTAGCTTTGTTTTAATACTACTATGTCCCATATAATTTGAAGTAAAGAGAAAATATTTGTTTTTTATGAAAAAGACAGATAATGGTAACAAATGAAGAGAGAGAATAAATATGTGGTTAAAATTAAAAAATAGTTAAAATGTATGGATGGGATTAAAAGAAAGTGATTGACCATAGTCCAAAGATATAAATGATGCAAATTAAGTGAGACAGACCAAAATGGAAAATGTTGCAAATTAAATGGGACGGAGGGAGTATATTTTAATGCTTATGAGCTCCACTTTTCCTCCATTAAATTTATTATTTAATAAAATAATACATCTGTCAAATAAATAATTCTATTTTTCTTAGTTCTAGTAAACTTTTTTGTCAGAACAACTTCAAGAAACGAAGGTAGTACAATAGTTAAAAAAACTCTCACTATGTTATATTTAAAAGTATTTATATTAGGTAGTACATGTGTTTCGAGTTAGTTCAAAATTAAGTCTCATCTTGCATTGTATTCATATTAATTTTTATATAATTGTAAATCTTTTTTTAAAGTCATGTCAAATTGAATTTGATTACTTCCTCTGTTCCTTACAAAAATTCTCATTTGTCATTTTAGGGTGTTTCATTTGTTATTCCCAAAGAAAATCTTTTCATTTATGTCACAAATTTTGGACAAAAATAACCTTATTCATACTCACTTTAATATTTTTATAATATTTATATACCCCACATATCCTCCACTAACTTCAATTTAACATTTTAATATTCCTTATGGTCCCTACATGTTTCCCACTAACTTTATAAAACTAATTTTTTATTAGTGGTGATCTTTATATTTTTTCCACTAACTTTCTTTAATATTTTTTTTAATGCTTGTGGTCCCTACTTTTCTCCAATCAAATTTATTATTCAATTAAATAATATATTCACTATCTAAAATATTCTATTTTTCTTTATTCTCGTGAACATTCCTTTTGGGGAACTTCATTAGAGAACAGAGGGAGTATAAGATATAATAGTTTGATTTGTTTGTAATAGTACTTGTTAGAGTACCAAACCCACTAAGATGTGGCAAATAGTAAAAGATATAAGCAAGTTAGGATGATGAACCTCAATAGTATTTGTAATGTATAGTTTATGTCACCCAATAAGTCTAATTTGGACTAAGGCACCACATGACTTTTTTGGTTTATCCAATATCCATCCAACTCAACTTTGAGATAAAATCTTAAGCTTAATATAATGTGAATTGGCATGATTTGGCTTTATTTATACTATTATGTCATCAATGGACATATACTATAGTCCATCCATTCCTTTAATTTAACAATTAAGTATCTACACATATACACATAATTATTCTATACACTTCTATATTCACTCACTTAACCAAACTTGTAAAAATGAGTGATTAATTTATGATACCTATGTCAAGCAAAAATGTAACAATGGCAAAGCATCATACTTCCATCACAAGTGGTGGCATGACACATATTATTCCATTGGAATAAAGGTGTTTATTTTGTTTAATTATGTGATTGTGAGCTCATTTGATACCCCATGAAACATGTATTTTTTAAAAAAAATTTGAAAATTGTAGTATGATCTTAACTTAGTACGAAATGGAATAATAATCGCTTTTTGGTAATCAATTACAGATTTTTTAAAATTACTTGACTGGTTGGATTGTTATTTGAGCTCTAAACGTAAACGCATTAAGTAAAATACAGTTGTAAAAAGTTGTTTGGATTAGAAAACGATAATTCTCAAATTAGTATTGGTAATTTGTTAAAGTTATCTTAGGATAAAAATAAACATTATCGAACACATTATTAGCAAGTAGTTATATTGTTATGTGACTTTTCATCAAGATTCATATCATGCAATAACTCACCATACAATATGAAAACATTTATGGTTTACAATGTCAACTATAGGAGAGATTTATGAGTTGTTCTATATTAAGTTAATTGAAGATATAGTGCTAAAGTAAACTAAATTGATCCATTGTGCTGAATAACTCACCATACAATATGAAAACATCTTATTCATTTATTGTGTACAGGGGCAAAGTTAGGATTTTTGCAAATGTGTTACCGCAACCATTGAAGTATAGTGATTTTTGTTATATTTTTTGCACTTTTTAAATTGTATATGAAGTGTTAGTGAGAGGGGCCAAAACCAAAATTACAAAGAATCGCATTTTCGACAAGAGAGACCAAGCCTCCCCGCCCCTATGTGGCTTCGCTCATGATTGTGCCATGAAGCTTATTGCTTTCGAGATGCACTTCTTATTACCGAATTTTTCTAGTGGTTGCACTTATCATCAATCTTCAATTCTTCACCTTTTGTTGATGCATGTTAAGGAATCATCTCAATCAAAAGCTTAAGCTGATGGTTGAGGCTCCAGAATATGTTATATAATATAACATGCCCTCTCATACGAGAGCCCTTTAGGCTAGAAGTGTGGATGCGACACAGAAGTGTAGATGCGACACAGACTCTCCTCATACCTGGTGCTAAATATTCCACTTAAATGAGGGGTGGTTGAGATTCGAACCCATGACCTCTTGTCACGTTGGCTCTGATACCATATTAAAGAACCATCTCAACCAAAAGCTTAAGCTGATGATTGAAGCCCCAAAATATGTTATATACTCTAGCACTTCTCACCTATATATTTCCACCCTTATTTATGCATTTCTCACCAATATTCATCCTTGTTTATGCACTTCTCAACAACTACATATTTATGAATCACATCTCACGATCATATATGGTGCATATCTCACCATCATTCCATAAATAGAATTTTCATTTACTAATTTGCCTTGATTTTTTCTTTAATGTCAAATGTCAATATTTTTTGGTTTTCCTTGACAAAGATATGTTTATTTTTTAAAAACCTCACGACCTTTTTTATAATTTATCACACTAATTGTACTTAATTTCTCTTTTCTTCTTTTTCATAAGCTTTGATCATATTAATTGATACCATATTGAAATTACAATGAGATAGAGAAGTGAGAAATTTAAAAGTAAAACTAAATAATTACATGCTTCGCTTTTTGTTTCATAGCGAAATCTCCAATGATCGATACGCCATTGTGAGGCTATTGTCAATGAAAAAATTTTTGGGAATTAGTGAAGTAATGAAGTGTAAAGTCATAACTAAGATGTGTAAAATTATATTTTTGTAGTTGTAATGAAGAAAATTATTTTCTTCATTTCTTAAAATTTGTTATATAAAAAAATACTCACAAATAATAATCAAATAGATACTTCAAGAGAGGAATTAGTAAAATAATAAATCATAAAATTAAAATCGAAAAAATAATACTTAATTTACAAATGACTTCTCATTCAAATAAAAGATTGGCACTATGTACTCAACAATCATCACATTTCAAGTTTACTGTTTACCACAAACATGAAAAAAAAGGTGAAGATGACATAATAATAAAAAGTGTAGATTAACATCAATTCATATTTGGGTGAGCAATATGCATTTCTTGTCATGTCCTAATTCCAATCCCTAAGCAAATGCTTCAAATCAAGTTATTATTATGACATACTTTCTCCGTTTCATAATACTTACTACTGATTGTGACATGTTATGTGGGAAAATATCACTATCAATAGCAAGTATTATGAAACGGAGGAAGTATTAATGTATTATTATGACTATTTTTTTCTATATCTATAAACTTATTACTGAAAGTGACGTATCATAAGGAAAAATATGATATTAATTAGCAAACTAAAAAAACAAAATGATAGGTACTAGTTACCACATCTTACTACTAGAGGACTCCATTTTGATCATAACAATATTAAGAATTGAAAGACAAGATAACCAACATCATCCTAAACTACAATGGAGATTGACTATACTTGCACATAACACTTTTATGTTCCCAAAATCTCATTTTTCACTCTTCTCATCATTACCATTTGTCCCCTCTTCTCCTATCCCCACAATCTTTTCACTTTTGTTTTTTTGTTACAAAAATAATTGAAGGATAACTAAAGAAATAACCAACAAATTAAACATTACAAACTAATTTATTTTTCCCTAACTAGTTACACTTTTTATTATCTTCATTATGAGTTTCCATTGAACAAAAATCATCTTCTAACATCACCTTGCCCTCTTTCTCTTTCTCCTTTTGATCACCATCAACATCAACACCACCACCGCCACCAACACCAACGCCATGCATCGTTTCGAGCTCTCTTTTCTCTTCTTCTTGATCCTCGAAACTCGAATTTAAGGCTCTTCTTCCATTTTTACCCTCCATTCTTTTCAACTCCTCTAATAGTTCCTTCAATGCCTTCATTTTTTCCCTCCTATGCCTAATCAAAACCTCGCTCACATCGGCCGGAGTCATCCTCGCCTTGTCTACCACCCTCTCGAACTCGTTCAACGTCTCGATTTCGATATCACCCTCCTCTAACCCCAAATAATTCTTCACTAAAATCTTCAATGCTTCAAATGAACAATAACTCAAATGTATGTGCATATCCATTCTTCCACTCCTAAGCAATGCAGGATCAAGTTTCTCCACATGGTTCGTTGTAAACACAAATATCCTTTCACTCCCACAACACGACCATAACCCGTCGGTAAAATTCAGTAGGCCCGACAGGGTCACCGACCCGGGCCCGGTTAGCCCGTCGTCAAGCCCGTGATGGGAGTAGAGTAATTGACGGTTTTTCGACCGCTCTTTCGATTGTCGATCGTTCAACTCGATCGAGCAGTCGATATCCTCGATAACAATAATCGATTTCGACGTCGTCTTCATGAGAAGTTTTCTTAGCTCGGAATTGGACCCCACTTCAGTGATCTCAAGATCATAAATGTCGTAATTAAGGTAATTAGCCATCGCTGCTATCATACTAGACTTTCCGGTCCCGGGCGGGCCGTACAGTAAATATCCACGCTTCCAGGCCCGGCCCGTTGCACGATAAAATGATTCCCCGTTAGCAAACTCCTTGAGATCAGCCATAATCTCTGCTTTCCGTCTCGGTTCGATCGCCAGCGTATCGAACGTAGACGGGTGCTTAAAGGGAACCGATTCCCACGGGTGACCGGGTCTGGCCGCGTCCATGGACCCGCCCCGGGAATTGGTATATAAATACCTATCCTGATTCTGTCTCCGAATTTCTCCAGCCCGGTCCATGATGTGATCCAAATACGGACCCAACACCATGTCTTTGGACCCTTTTTTGACCCGAAGAGTAAACCCGCGTTTTTCATCGGGTACGGGTCTCCATGAGAAGGATTGTGGGGGTCTTTGGGTTACAATGTGCTCCCACTGAACTGAAACGCCGTTAAAAGAATCAAACAGTGTGTCATTGTGGGCCAACCCAAAAGTAACGGCGGAGGAGTTAACAGAGCGAGTTAAACTCAATCTTCCGGCAGAAGCAGCGGTGGAGGCTGCGGTGGAGCTAAGATAGAGTTGAACGGAGTTATACAATTCGTTAGTGTTAACGCCGTCAATTTCTGTAATGTCAAAGTAACAATAAGAAGAGAAGTAACTGGAAATTGTGTTTAAGAATTTCAGAAAAGAGTAACGAAATGAAGGTGGGAAAATGGTTGTTAAGAGACTTTGACAAAAAGCTAAAACACCCATTAATGAAGCTAATGAAGTCCAAAATTCTCTCATGATTTTCAATTTTTTTGAGAAGTAAAGGTATTAGTTTTGTGGGTTTTTTTGAGAGATTTGTGGGTTGTTTGAGAAATTTTGTGGGCGTAGGATGATTTTATTTATAGGAATGAGGAGGAGAGAGAAGAATAATGAACCTTAATTTTGAAAATAGAGCTGTATATTCGGTTATCCGATCAATTTTGAATTAAGTGTTTCAGGTCGGCTTTAAAGTGAATTTTGTGTTCTCATTGATTTTGACTTAATTATAAATTTATTTTCAAATATAAATTAAATTAAATTTGATTACAAAAATGTCGAGTTTATTGCTGAGAAGGAGAGAGAATATGAAAAGTAATGATAAAAATGAAAAAGGAAGTGAATTAAATGATTTAATAATGAGATTAGAGAAGAAATGGGTAGCTATGGTTTTATAGGGGGAGTGAGTAGAAGGGAGAAGTGGGAAAGATGAAAACAAAAGAAATTTGGGGATTTTTGGATTGATTTTATATGTTTTGAATTGAGAAAGACATAGGAATAGGATATCATCACAAGGGACATAAAGATAGGCATCTTTTATGTGTAGTATTAGTAGGTTATCATTTGTTTCTTTGATCTCTTTTCCACCCTCTTTTTGTCTTGTTTTTTTTCTTTCTCTAGATTTATTTGGTACTAGTAGTACATTGTAGTGTGAAGTTCTATAGAGGTCATATCATGTTTGGTTTATGTCTAAAATTGTAAATTTAAGGTAAATTATAATATAAGACACTTTAACTATAAATTACATTTAATATAAAAATTCAATAATTTAACTAATATTTTTTCCGTTTCATAATACTTGTTACTGAATGTGATATGTTGTGTGGTAAAATGTCACAATCAGTAGCAAGTATTATGAAATGGAGGAAGTATATCATCATTATCAACCTAATATCCCGCTCGAAAACAGGGTTTGAGTGAGGAAAGGTGATAGACAATACATACCCGTACTCCCTTGAGAGGGAATACTAGAGGAAAGCGGCCAATTCGACTAATATAAATTATGTAAATATGAATTATATATTTTGAGGTAGGCTTATTTAGAGACGATCTTTCAAAAGATTAACACAATAAAATTTATAGATTATTAGTTTTGACCAAGACTAACTAAATTGACAAAGAAAGTAAGTAAAGTTGAATTGAACTAAATAACTGAGAATTTGAGGGTAAAAATGACCATTTTAACTAATTTTCAGAGTTGAGTCTTGCCTTAGTGGCAGAATTATCATATTTCAAAGTGAGATATGATTTAATTTTCATTAATTATCATCTAGCCTACCATGTAAGTTTGTAATCAAAAGAATTATATAAACAAATCATATTTTTATTTGAAAATAAAATCCAACCAATAAATATATGTTATCAAAAGGTAACATTTATCTAAAATTCATTAATTAGGAAAACTTTAAAAATTTTTTAAAGAAACAGTAATTAAAATAATACTCCATTTGATTTCTTAACTTTTGAGTCTTGCCACCCAATAGTTGGCAACTATATCTTAGAAAGAAAAAAAAATAATATTTCATGTAATTGGAAAGAAAATCTTTAAGATAACATTAAATAAATCTAATTTGAAATTTCGGATCTGAAATAGAAAATGAAATAACCGCATCAGTATGATATTATTTGCTTTGGACTAAGCCCATATAGATTACTTTTTGAACACCTTTTAAAATACATTATACTAATTTGAAGTTGAATCATTTATATATTTGTCATTATTTTCTAATTTTTTCACAGCGAAACTTAAAATGTATACTTAACAATTCTTTCCTCATACCCAAACCACATCACTAGTGTCCTCTCTACTAATGATATAATTTGTTTCCTTACTTTCATTGTTGCTTTACCATGCAACCTGATTCCTTGACCACCATGTCAAGAAGATTCTCAATTCAAGTCACAAAAACCAGATTCTCCTATTGCGAGGTCATGCTAAGAACTCATCCAGATATTTTATACTTATTTTCCCAATCTAACTTTAAGCTCTTAATATCAATTGTTAGGTCCACTAACCGTAAATGATAAGCATTAGGAATATATTGTCCGCTTTGATCCAAGTCTACACATATTTGATTTAGGGCACCTTCTTAAAAGCTCATACTAATTTGGAGCTGGCTAACCTATTATATGTTTGTCAACACTTTATTTTCGATGTGAAACGTGAAATGTAAACTATGGTTCTATTTTTTTAAAATTTTATTTATTTGTCATCATCAGAGTAGGGATGTCAATTCAGTCTGAATCCGACCCTAGTCCGATTCGATCCGAGGAAAATCATCTGATTCGAGACCGAGGAAAAAGTCATCCGACTCCGACTTTACGATCCGAGTCCGAGTTAGAGACGGACCGGAGTTGGATCTTAATAAAAATCCGATACTCCGACCGGACTCCGACCCTGAAGGGAATCTGACTTTGAATTTGACTTTTACACCAATATTTTGTTTCCTTTAAAACTTTAGACCAAGTTCTTTCTCATACTAATTGTAATTTTTGATTTTTAAAAAACTACTTGGTACTTTTATTTAGATTAATAAATCAAAACACGGTAAATCAGATCAAGAGAAATAAAATACGTCAAATCAAAATGCGAGAAAATTTTGTTAAATCGTAGTAGTATGATTATTTCTCTTATTAATTTGAATTCAAAGTACATATTTTTTGTTAAATTGTATTTGAAAAATATATTTTGTTAATTTTGTATGCTTTAAAATTATCACAACGATACTGTTTAATGATAATCCGACTCCGTTGGAAGTCCGAGAGTCCGAGTCGGGGCAAACTTGGAATATGCATAATCCGACTCCGAGTGGAAATGGACTTAAAAAAAACTTCAACTATTATTCAAAGTAAAGTCAAAGTACGTATAATCCAAACCGCGTCCAACCCATTATCATCCCTGCATAAGAGCCAAGAGTATGACATTGATAGCATTTTACGGTGCAAGTAAAACTCACCCACAAAGTTATCTCTGTGGTACTCCATCCAAGTCAGTCCAAACTAAAAGCTCATCAAAAACGTAAAATTCTTGTATAGATTTGGTTCACAATATTTTAAATTTTAATGTGTGTAACCCGTTATATTACGGTTACCGACATTATTCATCGTTCAAGCTTATTTTATATATTACAGCGTGTAAAAAATATAGTCAAGTGCTATCTTGTGTGAATCGTCTAATCGCATGCTTACGTAATAGTATTAAATTTTTATGATTTTTAAATGTATATAGTAAGTATTGGGATTAAATGTATATAGTACTTGTGAAGTATTTCCCAATGATTATACTCCCTCCAATTCACTACTAACGACTAATGTCTCTTTTGCCTTTTAATTTAGACACTATTCATCTCTTACTCTTAATTTGTATATTAATCATAAGTTAAAACATAGTCATGTGGGATCTTGTTTGATTCGTCTCAATACAAAGATTATTTATATCAACTTTCCATATTAATTATGCACAATAAGTGATATTAAGGATTGAATAAATGCATTGAATAGAATGTATAAAACAAATGGGACATATATTAGTAGTGAATTGAAAGGAGTATTTGATAGTACATTGTCAAGTAAAAATGCTTAATTTATTGAGTACTTTTAAAGGTTAATGTACATTAAAATGCTGTGAACTAAGTCTATACTAGAGGTGTTCAATGGGCCGGATCGGGTCAAAATTTAAATGGGTCAGGTCGGGGGGTCATGTCAAATATTAAACGGGTTGGGGCGGGTCAAGCCCGTTTAAATACGACCCACCTTGACCTGTTTTTAAAAGTTCATAAAATATTTTTTTTATTATATTTTATGGACTCTTAGGTCAATTCAACTATAAATATAACAATATCATATAAAAATATAAAAAAAAGTAGTAAAATATTTTTTATAACCAATTCCTATAATTATCTGACCTGGCCCGAACCTTTACACAAAGGCCAGTTAATGACCTGATCCGTTATTGACTTGACCCGATAATGACCCGTTAAAATGTGACCGGACCCTTGACCTAGGTCGACCCGCCCTGTTGAACACCTCTAGTCTATACTAAACTTTTTTCGATCATATAAAAGACAAAGAAGGTGTGAGCTGTGAATAAGAGTGTCACGTTCATGCAATAAGTTGTAAGTTGAGCAACCAATGAATAGGCCATCGTTAACAACAAAATGTGATCCTAAGCCTAACAGAATCTTCTGATGCTTCTGGTCTGTGCCTCTGTCAGCCTCCTGGGATATGATTCTCCTTTTTATTTGTTGCTTCTTCAAGAGATTTGGTTTGGTCTTTCTCAAAGATGGTAATCTTGAATTGATCTTATGGTTTTTACCCATTGGAGTATTTCTTTGTTTCTATGAGTTTGTCCTTAATAAAACAATTATATTTAATATTTTCTCTTATATTATTGTTAGTATTTAAGTGATTTAAGTTGATTAGTAGAATTATAGAGATTGAGAACATAATCATAAGTTGATTGAATTATAGATATTAACAAGATAAGTTGATGTGTACATGCTCTTGTAATAGAAATAAAAAATGTAAAGCACCCTATGGAAAAACAACATTTTGAAATTTTGTTTTGGTGCGAATGCAATAACAGACAAACCAAAGCTCAAAATGACAAACTAATCGTTCAAAATAAGGTTATATGTGTCCACAACAAGTTAAACCGATTGTAACTCGAACGAATGACTTTTTTTATAAACCATCAATGTAGATATAAACTAAACTCACCTTTGTCTCTTATAATTATTTCTTTGTAATTTACTCTTATAAGTTATACTCTAGATCATAATAAGAGTTAGTTTAGGAAAATTTGGAAAGTATAGAGTACTCTTTCTAAATGGAAGTTCTTGATTTACTTATTCTTTCCTCTTTTCTGCCCTTCTTACTTAACTTTTCTAAAATATTTTTCAAATACATTTTAAGAGGTTGTTTGATATAAAAATTGCACATGTAATAGAATTGTAGTAATATTTAAAGAATAGATTCGGTAACGATAAACCTTATTGTTATCATTTTTTAGTATGAGGATGAAAAATAAATTACTTATTTTGAAGCATATGTTATTTGATTTAACGCAATTTAGAAAACTAACAAAAGAGGTGAAATAATAACACTCATTAAACATTAAACGGATAATGGTAGTGAATCCCAATTAAAAATATAGTAATCTCAACCATAAATGATGATGTGAAACTAAAAACAGATCAAAATGGTCAAGTTTGACTTTCAATCGCAATTGACACTAATTCTTTCGTTAATTTTAAATAGGATTATTTATGAATTACGTGGCAAAATTATTTTCAATCGAGTTTTTAAATCAATTTTGTGTCATCAAAATTTGACACGTCTACTTTTCACCATCAAAATCATTAAAAAAAAAAAAAAAAGTTATGATTAATGAAGAGGACTATCGTACAAGTGGAATACAAATTATGCAGAGAAGACCCTTGAAGTCCCCACAAAAAAAAAAAGATTGTAGGAGGAACATAACACATTGAGATGTTACTTCCTCCATTAATCAGAAAGAAAGCAAAGACTCATCATGGTCCACACAAGCTTGTATTACTGATGACGCCAATAAAAATCATGCATATAATAAGCCAAATTAGATTGAATACCAATACATTTATTTATGGCAAATACATAATTGATTGTAACACCTAAAGTATATAAAAAAATAACATAACATGCTATTCTTTTCGGAGAAAAGCACAAAATCTCTCAAAAATGAGATTGATTATCACTTATCAGCACAAAAAACCTATAGTCAAATAAAGCATATTATCATATGCTCATTTAATATACCTTTAAACTATCCAAAAACTGGGTCTGAATCCCATCAATGCTTTTAAATGGTATAATCAAGGATACATTTGGGTTACAAATTTTAACATTCGGGTAAACAGTGCCCATTTCGAGCTCTAAATATGGTATGTTCCGAAACAAAATCATCAATGCAGGGCATCAACCAAAGTTCTTGGGCAAATGGCCGCAGTTCAAGGTTTAAGAGCAAGCGCAACACCAAACTTAGAAGAATTCTTGGCCTTGGTGTCGTACTCGGCTGAAAATGTAACTAGGGACTTAGGCCTCCATTCATGCTGCCAAAGCATTCCAACTTTGCCGTCATCAGAGTATCGTGTTTTTACCAATGTAATGGGATTAATTGTATGCGAGCTACCAATCTTAAATCTGTTCTCATAGCTCGAAAGTCTATGAATCATTTCAGTTGCAACAGCGGTAGATGGATTCACGTTGTGGAAGTAGGAAACTTTTAAAGTCTGTCCTTTATCCATCCTGCAATTAGAGAACATAAATCAAAATCTTATAAGCATGCAGTCAAAGATTTAAGAGTCAATAGCTATTCATGGGTCATAATGGGTCGATCACAACTTCAGATATCATCAGCATATCATCTATAAACACTTGCATCACACTTATATTTTCGAGAATTCCATAAGAAAACAGATCATCTTCTTTTTATCTCAACGATTCAATTCAAAATACACATAATTACAAGTAGTGAAAAATGTTGTTTTGGTCGCAATTGCAAAGACCATCATAGTGAAGCAGTAATGTGGTAAAGGGGTGATGTGGTTGTCACCACAAATATTGACCAAGAACATAAGATAATCTTTGAACTAACTAAAAACGCGGTTTTTATACATTTAAGATACGAATAATACCGATTCGGCAGACTCGAAAGTTTCACAGCTTGACGGACAAGATACAATGCAACCTTAATTTTGCACTCTGAAAGCAAGCAGGCATAGTTACAATAATGAGTGCAACGAAATCCAACACTTTTCAAACTCGCTACTTTTAAGATACACAATGGTGGAAAATCTTAGCTTGTCCATTTTGTTCACCACTCAAAAACACTTTCCAACTTCCTAAAAATAGTTTTACATCAAGCAATTCTACGTTGCTAAGGTTCAAAATCAATTACTTGTATAATCAGGCAACTGCCAAGTAAACAGATATCATTGGCAAGACCTGTAAATGTAAATCAAAATTTCTCCTGGACTCAGTTGCCAAGTAAACACAAATGATAACTTAAACACTGGTAGTGAATATAAAAAGGTTGGTGCAGTCAATCTGTCAATGTGGTGTTTTGACAGGTGTGAAGTATGAAGCTTTTGTTAAGCAAATGGCTTTTGGCCAGATTTTTAATGGCATTTAGCATTTGAATCTATTCAAACGAAACTATGTACTTCTGAATAATGTAATACACACAAATGGCTTTTCAATTTACTGAAGAGGCCATAAACTTTTCAGCCAAAAAAGTACAAGTTGATCACAGTATTTTAGATCTAAAGCTAACATGTAACAGTCAAGAAAAATTCACTAAACCTCTTAATAATACTAATAGCTGGCTAAAGTAGCTAATACAGACAATGATATTAACAAGTCAAGACAGTCAACAAAGTGTCCGGTATTTGTTTCTACAAATCAGTGATTTAACGGAATTAAAAGAACAGTTCTTCACACAGGAAAAACTATATGCAAAACCTCAATCTCAAAAGAAACATAAGCTTATAAAGAATAAGTGAATAATCAGCAATGTAGAAAAAGCTAGCAAACAAATATACATACAGCATAACTGCGGCAGAAAAATCATGTTTGTTGAGACTAAGGCCAGCATTGTATTTGGTGAATGAGGCAGATGCAGTATCAAACGCCATTTCCCCACCCATGCTGAGCTCCTCATTTCCAATTGAAGCATTGAACTCCAAAGTAGGTGTAGGATTCAAGCCAATACTTGAATTCACCGTGGCATGATAATTTCGATAGAGCAGATCTAGCTGATTCCAGACAAGAATATCATCAGACATGCAAAATTATGAACTCAACCAATCAACATAATATACACATGCACACGCACAATAATTTAGAAAGAGGAACCAATAACTGTTTTAATTGTTTACAATATCCTTAAAATGATGGGTCATTTTCATATGCTTTAGATTGCTAAGTGTTATATAAAACCTGTTCAAAGTATAAAAACGCATATGCCTAGGCCACCAACATCTACAGATGCACAACAAATCGTGCATCATGTTTTCCTTTTAGTCTATGCACAGATTATGACTAAGTAGAAAAGTAAAAGGCCACAAATTTAGTGTTTGTATTCTACATAAATTACAATTCATGGCTTGCTATTAACATTACTGCATTCATGATAAATCATGAAAGTATAGGTGTAAGGGGAGAGTACCCTGAATTATTGTACCTAAAACAGTCTAAGAAAACAAGTTACAATCCAAATTCTATACACTAATGACCCGTTTGATAACATGTCGTAAATAATGGTGAACTTAACATTTCTAGTGTTAATTTTCATGAAGGAGCATGCTATTATTCCATCCAAAAACGTTTTTTTCTTTCATATTTTCTCACTGCTACCTAATACCTCTTGAAGTGGTAATGGATAGGAATGCATTTTCCGAAGAAATCTTTAGAGTAGACAAGTATGAGTATGAACATTAACGTGATTTTCCGAGAAAAACTAAACCAAATTTTCGTCATAATTACCATTTCTGAACACTCTGTACCTAGCAGGTCAAAAGGGTTTCTATTTCTAGTACTTGTAAAAAATATGGTAAGATTTTAAGAGCACAATGTTAGGACAATTACAACCAAATAGATGCAGACTCTAAATTCAAAAGAATATGTTTACTGAACAGTATAAATAATGTGTCATTGACTTGTAGGCTACAACTGTCGACTGCTAAAGAATTCACAATACAAAATACTTCCATAGCACATATATCATTAAGTTTGATAAGACGGTCCAAACTATGAAGCACAAGCTCACAGAGGTAATTCATCTTGCTATTAGAAATTAAGTGAAAAGAATCAATTTTGAATTGCCATTGACTCTTCTATAATACTTCTCGGTTTTTTAATCACGCCGATTGCACAAGGAATGAGAGAAAGTGAAAGTCTACCGAAGTTGAAAACACCCAAGTGAGTAGTAGAGGGAGGTGTGCATCTTAGTCTAGGCTTAGTGAAAATGTATTCTTTGATGAGAGAAATCAAAGGAAAATAGGATTTGCTTTTGTTTCCTAAATGAGAAAATGAAAAAATGGAAAAGTAGGAGTTTGTTCGCAATCCTACAAATTAGAGGACTTCTTGACTAGTGCCATCACCATTCACCACCATTAGGTAGGGGTGTGTAAAAATCAGATATCGGATACAACTCAATCTGAAATTCAAAAAATTGAAATATTTTTGATTCGTGAAATTTATGATTTGAATCATTGAAATAAAAATCGTGAATGTCGTCGCCATTGCAGTAATGATCGCGATGTTGCGGATGCGACATCCGGCGGTGTTAGGACTCGTTTTGCGGACATCACAATATGAATTGTTAATTTGAAAAAAAAAAATTATTATAGCAATTCATGTTTGCTGAACATGTATTTAAATTAAAGTATCAAATAGATGTTATAGAATCTAATACAATTTGTAAAAAATATAAAGATGGCTAATAACAACTTACAATGACAGATACTCTGAGATCTTAAATCACTGGTTATGTAACAAGGCTTAGTAATTCGATAAGCTCGAAATTCATTATGAAGTCGTCGTTATGTTATAGGAACATTCTGATTGGGTTGGGCTTATTGGAATTTATTCAAGTTGAGTTAAAGCTCAAAGTCTAAATTTTCGTTTTGAATATTCAATATACAAAATGTCATAAATTTAATATTCGAATCGGATATTTGGACTTATTGGAATTTATTGAAGTTTAGCTAAACCCAAAAATTAAAATAGTTTATCTTCATTAAAAATAATTGAATCAATTTATAGGAAATTCCATATGATTGTATTGTGTTTTTGGCTTTAGCCAGACAACAACAAATTTAGGTTTTATTATTCATAGTGAATTTTTTTTGGATAACTTGAAAATTTCGTTATGTAGCTTACAACTGTTATATATTTGCATTATTCACCATAATTTGGGAAGTAAAGTCCTTATAAGAAACCCATTCACCTATTTTCTATCATTCATCTCCATTATCTTCATCTTTATAGTGATTCTAAATCATCTCCTATTTTAACCAATATAATCCCTCTTGTTGGAAAAAGTTCATTTAATCCTTATAAGAAACCACTTTCACCTAATATCCATCATCTCCATCTTGTCTTTCTTCTCCATCTTTTTCATCTTCATAATAATTCTCCCCCATCTTCTAATTCATCCAACGCAATTCCTCTTGTGGAAAAAGTTCTTTCTAAATGTACCCATATGTGGAAATTGGAATCAACAAATTAACAAGTTCTCTATAGATAGTTTATCTTTGAATAAATTAATTTTGAACGTGTCTTATCCCTTGAATTTTGTATAAACATTTGCGGTTTCAATTTGAAAATTTGATTACATGGTTGGATACTAAATATTCATTTGAGAAAGGGGGAATCACAAATTAATGTTGAATTTTGCAGGAATCATTGAGGAATAGTAATGAAAATGTGGATTTTAAGCATTTACCTTCTAATGTGAGGTTCGGCATATATACTTATTGATGTGGGTATTTTTAGGGAGGTTGAGTCTTTGTTATCCAACATAAAATACGAGGAATCATGATAAAAATAATGAAACTTGCAATACCATTATATTTGTAGACTGAAACAAACAAGGCATCTAAAGCAAGTTGAAAAAGTGTCTACCCAAACATCAACAATCTCTTGTGAATATTAAAATGTTGAACTTTTGGGTTGTTGTGTTCTTACTTGGATGAAAGAAAATAGTGCAACTAGAAAGAATATTGCAATGTACAACTTTTATGACACTGATGCTGTTGGTTGGACAAAACTCGTAGCAATTAGCCGAAAGCACATGTCAATGGAAGTGATTGTTGCTATTTTATATTTTGATTTGGAATAAGATAAAGGTATTTGAAGCAGATGAACTAGTTTTGATGGGAAAAAAATGAAGAAGAGGGTGAGGAGGAAGACGAGGAGAAGAGAGAAGATGGAGGGCATATTAATTGAGGTTGTAATCACTCATTTTGATGCAAAGGAGTAATTAGCGAGAAAATTAATACAGGATGAAGATAAAGAATAGATAGAGAAGAAGATGAAAAAGAGGTTTTTGTCTTATTCTTATTTGTTAAAGTATGATAAAGAAAAAAGAAAAGGAGAAAAAAAAATTAAAGAACTGCAATTTAAAGTTTTTCTTTTTAAAATACTTTTATACTATTGGAGTTAATAGAATACAATCTTGGTGATATGCTGTGGACAAACTTATTTTTTTGCCACCGATGGAGGAAGCTAAAACCAAAATGATACAATATCTCTTAATAAATCACTGACTTTTAATTAATTAACTTCGGCTTGGAGAAAAAAACATTTTTAGTAATTAACGAAACATACTTTGTTTATCATCGAAATAGTACTCTCTAATTTCTTTATTATAATAAACTCACACTTACCATAGTACTAAACAAAAGGCTTGAAAATAGCAAACCAAAAAATATCGAGTAGAATTATACTATTGAATATTCACATTAGAATCCCTATTGATGTTCGCTCAATTTTCTAAATATGCTTGAGATATATTATTTTACACGTGGATATATTATTTTACTAAATAATCTTTCAATAGAGAAAAAGTGGGGACCATAAACATAAAAAAAAATATTAAAATAAAGTTAATGGAGAAAATATAGGGACCACAATCATTAAAAAATATTTAAATAAAGTTAGTGAGAATCATGTGTGGACTTATGCCATATAGAAATGTTAAAACGAAGTTAGTGAAAATACGTGGAGACCATAAGCATTTAGAAAATAAAAGTATTGAAATGAGGATGCACAAGGTTAATTATGTCCAAAATTTGTAATATAAATAGAAAGATTCTTTAGGAAAACAACAAATAAAATGACCAAAAAGGGAAAATGGGAACGACTTTTAAGAAAGAAAGGAGTAATAAATAAAGACATTTAGATAAAAGGAAAATTATCAATAATAAACAACTTTTTCTTGATGCGCTGCAAATAAACCCACATATTATTTATTTTTGAATAAACATATTTGCTAAAATAAATCCACTTATTGTTTGTGAAGATCTTCAAAGCTTCTTTGTAAGTCAAGCAATTAGGAATAAACAATAGATGGATTGATTTTCAGCAATTATACGGAATAGGTGGATTTATTTAAAAATTAACAATAGTTGAGTCTATATTCAACGGATCAAGCACCAGTTGATTTATTTTAGACAATTTCCCTTTTAAGAAAAAATGCAGACAACATGACAAAATGACAATTGTCACAATTCCCAACATTCAGTTCAGATACATATCAAATACACGAGGATTAAAACAAAAAGAAACAACCTAAGAGGAAAATTGCACACCTTGCCAGATTTCTGATCAGGAATGTTAAAGCTAAGAGCTGTTTTGATGCCAGGTAAAGCTTCATCAACAGTCACTTTTGTGGAGACCTGTATAACAAATCAAAACAAAACTCATCAGAACAGAAAAGTCTTAGTGTTTAGGTCCTCTTGCTATTGCCTGAATCACGAGATGAATTTTAGCTTCACTTACAAATAAAATTTGACAAAGAAAATTAAAATTCAAAACATCAAAAACGAATGGGAGGATTGTTAAATAACATATACTCACATTAGAATAAGTATCAACTTTCAGATCAACTGTAGTGTTCCCACTCTTATACTGGGTGTTAACATCACCAATAAAAATTTGGTTCTTCTTTACACCTGTAGCTGTTAATCCCTGCATAAGAAGAATTAAATCTTCAGAATAGACCAGCATAAATCAATTAATAATAAGACCAGTTCCCAGTAAGAACCGAGCATTTTTAGAGTTTCAGAAATCTCATGTCAGACGTAGCACACTATCTATCAATGCATACAGAATTAGACCAAATTAAAATAAACATGTTCTTGTAGTAAGCACATAAGATGACAGCAATCAACTGCTTTGAGGAAAAACAGAGTATCAATGTCAGTAAGTTGGTATCTTGCTGGGAATCTATTTGTTTGCTGCGCAAACCAAGGCAAACCTTGTCAGAAATGAAACTAGAACCTAGAATGCTTGTAATGTATGATAGGAAAAAACATCCAGTTGCATTCTTCACCAGTTCACTGAGCCACTTAATCACAAAAACCTTTATTTCTGTACACATTCTCAAGCATAACTACTTAGCATTGTGTTATGACCTGGGCAGATTATGAAAAGCAGAATATAGAAGAAGAGATGAAGGTTATATTAGAGAAGAAAACATGAAGAACGTTTACAATGAGCCAACAGGGACTTACCAAAAGGTATTTCTTACAATTCAAAAGCATGACTACTACTATTCATCTCAGCTATATATATTATTAGATTGCACTAACCTGCTCCCTAATACAATCTAACAGATTCGTTCCCCCTAAATTATTCCATATTCTGTTATGACAAACCAGCCTGCAACTTGTACTTGTACTGCTTTACTTTCTCTGCCACGTCATTCCTTCCCCATAATTAATTTGGGTGCGGCTTGTGCTTTGATAGGTAATCCAGCCTTTTTCTTAATTGAAGGGCATAGAACATTGTTTCTCTCACAGAACATAATTGAAATGCAAAGAGTAAGGAGAAAACGTATCCTGCTTGAAGCAAGAACTATCTTAGTTTGGTGATAAGCAATGTGTAAAGAAAACAATCCTTCTTATTATAACATTAGACTGATTGTGGCTCATCTAAATCCAAAGCAATGCTTACACCATAACTCCTTTTCACACTCGTCAAACGAGAATTTCAGATAGGCTAATAGTCACCATTGTAGTCCTCGGATAAACAACCCATCTAGATAGGCTGCCCAAAAAAAGTAAAGGGGTGCCCAAAAGTTTAAAAATGAAGTGTATATGTCCGGGCTCCTTTAGAATATACAAGCCTTTGCTTATTTCAACTTCCAAGCAAGAGTTCTCCGTAACTGTTGAAGTGTCCATGTGTTACCCACATGTGAGTTGTCCCACATCGAAGAAAGAGAAGAGTATGCATCACTTTATATACTCAAGGAGTAACTCCTACTATTACCAATTGGTTTGAGTAATGAACCTACTTTGGGTTTATGAGTGGACTACTTCTTCTCCTCCTTGTTTGGGTTGCCCAGACCCATTTTCTAAATTCTATCAGTAACTTATCATAGGACTTTCAGAAACCAAGACTTGGTTAAAAAAAAGTAAGATTTGATCCTACCAAAAAATAATGCAACTACTCCTTACAGCATCAACACTGAAGAATCCTCAGCATGTACATGCCTCATCACAGTCCCAATAAAATTTAAATAGAGCATTCATCACAAGGAAAAGAAGGTAAAGCTCACATTATTTAACACACTTAAAATTTACTAACATGAAAATTAAATTTGAGAAATGCTAAAGATAGCGCACTCATACCCTTGACGGAAGATCTTCTTATGATGCTTTTTAGGTCTCTTCATCACATTCAATCCTTTATTTGCAACTTTTTTCCACTCTGGACTTCAAACTAATTGTTCAAATTTAACCACCTTTTCATCCTCTAAACCAAAAGCATCGCTTGTATCCAAAGACAAAGAAAATTGGGGAGGATGGGATATGTGATCAAAGTGTGCTTCTAAAGAGAGCACTCGTAAATTTAGTCTTTATTATCAATCAAAAAAAAGGTTGAGCCAACACCGCACAGTATAGTGTCATCACTCACGTATAAGACCTCCTAGTATTCATATTGGAGACACATGCTAATCATATGGAGCACTAACACTCATAAAATTGATTTTAGCACAAACGAATGAATTATTTATATGGACCATTTCAAAATCAAAGCAATAGGTTCACATACTTCTTCAGATTTACAGTAAGTCAAAGTGAAAATGTATGCAGAAGGCCATTAAATAATAAGAAAACGGGAAAACACAATCAGCACATACCATTCCACTGGCATTAGGCACTGATAAAGTAAACTTGTGATCAAAATTGTAATCTTTCATTAAGACATCTGGAAATAAAAAAACAGCATATTAACAATAAGAAAAAGGAATAGATAACCAAATATATATATAATGTGTTTCATATCATTATTCACTCTAGCATGGGAGCACTATCAAAATCAAAAGGAGGCTAACTGCTAAAGAATCATTCTAGCCCAATATTTTCACACATGAAAAAGTCAAGGTAAATGATGCCATACTACGCATTCGTTAAAGTGCAACGATTTGTCCAATCTTTCACCTTTCTACTTTCAATTTCCCATATTGTTACTAATTCGAAAATCCTGATACTTTCTCCCTAATTGCTAATTGGTGATCTATATCTCGTCTTCCTCCAAATCTTCAAGTGTCATTTTAGCATAGTGAACCTATTATTCCATTATACCCCCCTCTACAAGTAGTTTTTACATGCCGATTCAGTCAAAGTAAATAAGAGAGGACTCTTTGTTTAGCATAATAACAATAGATAACTCTTTTTCAACTTCATAAACACATCATTCCCATTATACCTTTTTATGGCTTGTTTATTACATGCTGCTTCAATCAAAGTAAATAAGAGACCTCCTTCGTCAAGGATCTCATTAGCACTAAGCATCATCTTTCATTACATAAATTCACGTTTAAACAAAGCTCGTCACTGTGAATACAATGTTAAATTCAGAAAGTATGTCGCAAATTGATAAAAATTCAAAATTCAAAATCCACCTTTTCCACTTCACTATTCAAAATTCAAATCCGTTGTCATCAATTACAAATCAATATCTGTCATAAACTATGCTTCTCCAACATAAAAATGCCTCTCTAAACAAAATTCAATCACATAGAAATCCGCCCATTTAAAATAAATTACTAAATAATGAATTAGATACCAAAAAAAAGGTCATTACCTCTAGCTTTCTTTCCAATATCAGAAAATGGAGCTGGAGCCATCTTTTGAAACTGCAATTTCTGATCTCAACTATACCCTACTGAAATGAAGATACATAAAAAATCTAGCTTAACAAAAACGCATTCATCAAATTCAAAGTAACTAATGCATTTACGATCCCAATAGCTGATCCAACACTCGTCATTATATTCTACAAATAAATCAAATCTCAAATAAATGCGCAAAAATTTACCTCAAAAAATTAAAATGAAACAGTCAAATTTGTAGGAATGTTTGAACAGTGAATTACAGTTGGAAAACAAAATCAATAAGCAAGAAAATGGAATGGTACCGGATTCCGGAGACGGGAGGAAGTCGCCGTCGATGATGACGGCGAAAAGTGATGTATAGGGGGGGTTGACGGGTTGTGTTTGGTCTGTGAAGCACCGCCGCCCTAAACAAAGTCGCACGTTTTTGCTTGTGACTGTTGAGTTATTGCTGACTCCTGACCCCTGGGGTTTTAGGATTTGGGAATAAAAACAATTAGCCGTCTAGTTGTTCCTAGGAGTATTTCTTATTTCGGTTTATGAAGTATTTAATAAAAATTAAAATTGATAATCGAATTTTTCACACATCCGCCGTAAATAATGTCAAGTTTAAATTATTTTTATTAATTTAACTTTTATCTTTAGTTTGTTGTCAGTATGATAGGGTAATAGCTCATAAGTGAAAGGTTGGATTATTAGTATCAATATTTCCTTCTATTTATTATTTTCTTAATGAATTTTTCAAATTATATCATAAATTTTAGATATCATTAACTTTAGTACCTTCATTTTAAGATTTTAATAGTCAATAATGTTTCGGTAATGAAACGAGGAAGTGCAAAAGACACTTAAAATACCTGGAGATAGGTGTAATTGGGGATGATTGTCAATATGATAAAAGTGATAATGATCCTTTCGCTGATGAGACCTCAAATCCTGCAATACAACGTTAGCCTTGCCCGGGGGTGGTTTCCCGAAAAACCCCTCCGACGCTCAAGTCAGATCGGGAAACCGAAAGTAATGAATATATAATAATTAATGAAAACAACATAACGGATTGTAGGATGAGTTCAGATCATGAAGAAATATTTTGTTAAGTATCAATTGTAAGTAGGAGGGTGAATATTTTTGTGGAGTATTGGTAGGAAGATCTCAGCTTTTTTCGCAAATGAGGCTGACTATCTCTATTTATAGTGGTAGAAGGAGGTTATTTCTGGAGAGGTTGGATTATAATGGAGAAGGTGGATGTTAGTGGGCGGTTACTATCGGTTACTGCAGTAAATGGAAGTTACGCAGCGGTTATATCAGATAGTTATTTTAGGAAGTTATTAGAGTAAGGTGGGTGATTTATGGTTTGACTAAATAAATTACGGATTTATTATTTGACCTCGTAACAAATAATTTTATATTTTTCTATAAATTTCCCACAAACTTTATTTGATATTTTAAATTGTTTATGGTCTTCATTTGTTTCTCATTGACTTTATTTAAATATTTTTAATAGTCGTGTGGTATCTATATTTTTCCCACTAACTTTTTTTTTAATATTTATCTAATACTTCATCATCATCATCATCATCATCATCATACTCAGTGTATCCCGCTCATAGAAAACTATGATCAGGATCTGGGGAGGGAAGAACGATGGCGGCTCATACCCATAGAGGAGGGTGCGATCAAAGAGTCCCTCGGCTCGAGAAAGGTTTTCAAAGAGAGCGAAACCTGCAACTTACAAATAGAATAAATAGGATACGTATAATGTAACTAAAAATAAAGATAAAAGTAAAGAAGAAGGTAAAGAGCGATAATTCAAGGCAATGAACAATAACAAACGAAAGGTAAAAGGGACGGGTTTAGTAATCTAGGACGTGGATAAGTCGCCGCCAACTGTCCCCATCCCTGGTCAGGTCCTTGGAGAGGTGAAGTTCATACATGTCACTTTTAATCTGTTCATTCCACGTTTTCCTAGCTCTTCCTCGACTTCTCTTATCCTCCACTATGATGCATTCGATCTTTCTTACTGGGGTGTCATGTGTCTTTCTCTGCACATGCCCAAACCATCTCAGTCTGTTCTCCCCGATATTTGCGGAGAGAGGTGCGACCCCTAACTTCTCCCTAAACTCCTAGTCTCTTATCCTATCCATCATACACATTCACCTTACATACACATCTCTGTTACTTCCATCCTCTGTTCGAAAACCTTCTATACGGGCCAACATCCTGTCTCATATAACAACGCCGGCCAAATTACAACACGGTAAAAATTACCTAATAGTTATGGTCCCCAATTTTACTCCTTCAAATTTATTAGGCAATAAATAAAATATATTCATCAGCTAATCAAAGATTACATTTATGTTAATTCCCCTAAAAAAATCCAACTTAAAGGAATGGATGGAGTAATTAAAAAAATAATGAGAGTCGTTTATTCAGGTTATCGGGTTATTTTTGGGTCTAGTGTTTCGGATTGATTCAAAATCGGGTTTTGCGTCCTTACTGAATTTTACATAAATCCATTTTTAAGTTAGATCAAATCGTATTTGGTTACAAGGTCGGGTAAATGTCAGATAATTGGGTCTATTGACACCTCTTTGTCTAATGGGGAGGCTTTTTCCTGGTGTGTAGAAATGTTGCAGATTTTTTTTTAATTTTTTAATTTTTTATTTTTTGGAAATTAATGGACCTATACTAAGTTCAGCCCAATAATTTATACTCCTAGTCCCACTACTACTCTTATAGTCTCCTAAGTCCTAATACTCCCTCCCTCTTTAATATTTGTCATTTGCAACTAAAGATAGGAGAAAATTTGAAATGAATAAGATTATTTATTAAAAAATAGCATACAATAAGATCATAATCAAACTTATTCCAAAACTAAGTATGTAATTCCCAAACTTGAGTTTCGGGTTGTTCGCACTTAGTAAGTGCGAACAGGTTGAAAAACTGAAATAGGCTGTTAGCACTTAGTAAGTGCTAACAGCCTATTTTAGTTTTTCAACTTATTCGCACTTACTAAGTGCGAACAACTTCTTATCTAAAAATCAGCATATTGACCCTTTTTGACATGTTCGCAGTTACTAAGGGCGAACAGACACTTGATTTTTTTTTTTTACCAGCTTGCTCCTGTTTGCACTTAATTAATAACTACGAACTGACCCGAACCTAGAATAAGTTTGATTATAATCTTATTATATGCTTTTTTTTATAAATAATCTTATTCATGTCAAATTTTCAAGATGGGACTGGGTCAGGCTAGCACCGAGCCCACCTACACGCTTGAGTAAAGCATGACAAGATATTCACCGCATGATTTGGCGCAAGCCACAATAACCAAGCACATATGCAGTCCAACACGACATAATTTTTATGGTTAAACTGCATTTTAAGTGGTCAAGAATAGTAGTTAATTACTTGAACAGTACGATGTGGCACAACACAAGGATAGCCCAATACGACATAATTTTCATCGTTATTCGCAACTCTTGAATGATGTATAATATTAAAAAGTATAATAACAAGTAAATTGACAAAAATACATGAATGAGATTACAAAGGAGAATAAACTTTCTTAGACGAAAATGAATTACGGGAATTTACATCAAAAGAGAAAAATATGCAAATTGGAACAAGCTTATATGAAAATTGAGTGCAAATATTATGAAACAGAAAGGAGTAGCTTGGTGCACTTGTTTTTCCTTGTTTTAGTAATTGTTAAAATAGTTATGCTTTGTAATTTTGAAAGAAATAAAGGGAGTGAATGGAGAGGGATTGAGGGAAATGAGTGGATTTATTTTTTTCCATTTGGATAACAAATGAAGAGATGAAGGAATCTAACCATTAGAATATTATATACATATTACCTCCTGTTCAACATAAATGTACTATTTGACAGTTGGAACTACTCATCAATTACTCTTAAGCGGTAATTTATCTTTTTTTATATATAATTCTTAATTTTACATAATTAGAAATATTTATTGGTATAGCTTCAAGAGCATGCCTTACTTTATGTCTAATGCACTATGTATTCCGTTTTATTCAACATAAGTGTCCCATTTAATTAGACATATTTGACAATGCACTATCTCTAATAATACAAATTTAAATCAATAATTATTTAAAAATTCATGATTTGAATAAAAAACTATTCATCCCACTGATCATGGCCAAAAAAAATCATGGGATGGTTTACTTTTTAAAATTCTAAGTCAACAAAAAATGGAATAAAAAGACTATCTAAGCTATTAGTGAATTATTCAAATAAATAATAATTACAAAAAACAACACTAAATTTATAATGAGAAATTGCACATGATATCATTGAATTTTCGTGAAACACCAGTGGTAACAATTTTGTAAGATTTTTTTTCACATAGTAGCATCCGGTTTATACATTATCTAACTATCGTAGTCTTTTCCGTTAAATTTTTGTCAATATAATTAAGGCGGAATATTAATTTTGTTTGATTGCAAGTGAGATAATGATGGTTTATTAACAATAAAATGGTAAATAAATTATAAAAAGTAAAATGTGATGATTTTGTAGACCACCATGGTAATTGCTCTAAATATCATATTTTATGCACTCCAATTTATGGAAATGGAAATAGGAAATTTTGTTTAAAAAGCACTACCTATGAGCATGACATTTGTAATTCAAAGTCATTAGAATCACTAGTTGCCATTGGGTATGACTTATCAAAATGGTTGGCGGTCAAATTTCAGATCGAGTTGATTTCGAATCGAGTTAGTTCTGAATCGCATTATGTTGTTGGAATTTGAGACGTGTTTTAGTCAATTCAACTTTTAATTTTTTTTATGAACAGTAATTTTTTTTCAAAGTTTTAATTATTTTATTTTGTTGTGGATCTCTGCTTAAAATGATGACCTACAATCAAAAATACTAATGTGAAAGTGAAAGTGTTATCGTGGAACTGAAATACTAGCGTGGAACTGAAACGAGTTAAAATGATTATGTTCGGGTTTTGATTGGATCTAATAATTTTTTTTGATTTTTTGGAATTGAGTGATTTTCATCCACGAGTTGAAATTTCCGAATTATAACTCATTAATTTCCAATGATTTCGAATTAGATCAAAATTTAATTCTCATAAATTCAACATTTACATCCCCATTTTGTATCGTTTTTATCGGCTAAACTTAAAATTCTTTCACTTTCTTTTTAGTGGGTTATAAAACTCATACTTTTTTACATTCATTCACACATAATTTATTTTATCTTTTTCTTTTAATCCACGTCATACTACTCATTTTTCACGCTTTCTTACCAAATATCTATAAAATAAATTTACTGTGACAAAAAAATATTTACAATTTCAAAATTTTCAGTATCCTTAATTATTAAATTATTAAATGTAATCAAATTCAAACAACACTGAAAAAAATTATTATAATTGCAATATGTTCCATTTCCAACACCCAACAAATCTATTTCAAACAACTAATCAGTTGATTTCACATTGAAAAAATCTTGGACGATCATTCTCTAAACAAATAAAGACTTCATGATTCGTATCATGTATATTTTTTTGTTAATAACTTGTGAACATTGAGAAAATTTAAAGAACAATAAAATGAAAAACTGGTTGTAAAAATAGTTTTATCGCTTTTCATCTAAATTTAAAGAATCTCTACTCTTTGAATCTCTACTATTTAAAATATTTATATACCCCATAAGAGCTTTCCATTAAATTATTAAACATAAATAAATCAGACAGTCTTTTGAGAGACCGTCTTTTTTAGAGACGTCTCCGGCCCAATTCATTAAAACTTATTGCCTACATTTACTCTACATTTTCCCTAATGGGTCAACCTAATTAGAGATGGTCTGTCAAAGAGACCTTCTCTCACAAGAATTTGTATAAATAAATAAATAAATATCATTATATTTTCTGAAAAAAATTATTTTCATAAAAATAACTTTTAAAAAAATATGATTTGAAACTAAAATCAATTCAATGACCTTGGACTTGTAATATGAAGACCGAACTAATTTTCTAATGTCCGTTGAGTGGGTTAGTGAGCATGAATCATGTCCACAAAACACTAGAATGAGTACGACGAGTCTAGTCAAATAATTAACACAATGAATAAGTCAAATGACAGATTTCACTATTAGATTTATGTTTTAATATAACTAATTTTTACTCCATTAAAAATCATATATTCATCATTTTTGCAATCAGATAAATAAAATAAGATCCACATGATTGTTTTAAATTATCGTTTTAAATTATAATGAGATAAATAAAATAAGATTCACATAATTATGTTTTAAATTATTGTTTAAATAGAATATATAAATTAAAAATATAATTGATAAATAACATAAACATGCTCCCTACTACTTACTGTTACATCAAGTCTTGTATGAGACGGTCACAAGCCATATAAGTAACTCAATTAATGTTTTTTTTAAAAGACAACTGATTAAGTAAGAAATGGTCATCCGGCGGGTCTGGAGCGGGTCCATCTAGACCCGGACCCTTTTAATTTTTTAAGATTCATACTCGGATACGAACCCTACGGGTCTAAAATTTTCAGACCCAGACCCAGACCCTCCGAATCTGATGGGTTTAGGGTCCTTGATGGGTCTAAAAAAGTCTTTTTGAATTGTCAAATTTGAACCATTTGTAAGTCATTATATTTTTCGTATATTTGTAAGAGAGTTATTATCGTATTTTACAAATATTTAATACTAATTTAACATCTAAAGTCGCATAGCGTCATCCATATACGCTTAAATTCTATTATAAATACTAGTTCAAATCCATGAAATAAGGGTAATTGGGTTAGCGCTTAGCAAGTAGCATATATATTATTTATATATATTATGATTATATGAAAAGAAAATAAGTGTTGGGGGCAAAATTGATACGTAGAAGACAAATAAAAATGGACAATTTAATATTTATAAGGGTCAGGGTCCGGATCTCGGACCCGGACCCGCTAATTATATTTTAGATCCATATCCGACCCGGATATATCCGATGGGTCTCAAAAAATAAGACCCAGACCCTTAAAAAAGGAGACGGTCTTAAATATAGGAAAAATTATGAGAAACTACCTAATCTATAAGTCTATTTGCAAAAATCTACCTTACATAATTTTGTTTGCAAAAAACTACCTAATTTAATGTTTTTCTCTGCAAATGACTACCACTTAACGGAAAACTTTAGTAGACCGTTAAATTTAAGGTGTATTTTTAAATAATTTAAAATTAAAACACATAAATTAACAAAATAAAAATAAAAGATATTTAAGATCGTTTTTATCTATTTTATTGAATATGTAAATCGGCAAACCCGTAGGTAAACGTTGATGGAGTGTGACGACTTAAAAACGTCATGCATACACTTATAGACCGTCATCTAAAGGGACCCCACCAAAACAAGGGTCATTTTTAGTTGAAGTAGGTAAACGTTGTCGTATTCTTCAATAGGAGTAATCCTTAGCTTAATTCTCTTATCTTAGTTGCTCCCAATTTCAACTTCCTAACTTTTATATCCCTATCTTTGATGATTCCATCTTTTCCTTTTTTTTTTATTTTATTTTATTTTATACATTTGTTCACTTGTTTTTATTAGGATCATGATGATCAAGTATAAGTTGTGGGAAGTAGTAGAATAGGATTAGATGTAAACTTGTGATAATTTATTTTATTATCACTGATAAATATCATACTATGTCGATATATATACAGCTATAAGACTTGTCAAGACTTAAGACATGCCTATTTAAGAGAATCGTGAAAATCCGCGTGAAATGACCACCCAGTAGACCATTACCGAGTCATCAACCATGACCATGACTTGTCAGACCTCTCGCCCAAGCCAAATTCTCCGGTGTCTCGAGTGCACTACAAGACGACTAGTCATACCTTGATACCTACGCCTCATCGTAACTTTCGTTTTGCGAGCAAACTTTTGTTAAAGTCAACCAACAAATTATCAAGCAAACTATTGACTTAACTTAAGATCTTTTAACTTATTTGAAAGTCATAATCCAATTTACAATAACCACAAAATTGAAATTTTTTTGAAATTATAATTCAATATTCTAAATTTCCAATATTTTTATTCAATCCTAAAACTTAAAGGTTAAATGTTGATTTGTATGAAACATTAGACAAATACCAATTCTTGGTCCAGCAAGATGTTGATTTTACTTATAAAAAAAATCTACTAACTTAATTATATACGTATTATTGATTTGAAGCAGATAGGTATATATTTAGAAAAAATTACCGTGAATAATACAACATTTTGTTAATTTTCCTACAATAATACGAACTTTTGATTAACCCTGAATAATATCAACTTTGGGGGGTTTTTCCCTAGAATAATACCAACTTTAGTTTATTAACTAATTTACAAAATTTTTTTGTCATATAATCACATATAGTTTAATTTTTAACATATTAGGTATATTGTAGGAAAACACCCCTATAAGTTGGTATTATTCATGGTTAATCAAAAGTTGATATTATTGTAGGGAAATAAGCAAAATGTTGTATTAGTCCTGATAATTTTTCCTATATTTAATTAGTTAATCATACTCGAGTTAAGTAAATTATTTCAAAGTAATTTATATGCTTTCCTCTCTTATGCAATTCATTTTTCCCTTGTACTAATAAACTTCTTTACTAGGATATTATATTAAGCTCATCGATAGTTTTTGTGGCACCAACATAAAGATTATATTTTGTTGGATTTATGACATACTATTTGGAGACATAGCTTAAGTGTTTGATGAACTAGGTTTAAATTTAGGAGTCGATCTTGCATGAATTTAGTGTTCAGTAAAATAATGTGCATCAGCCTTAAATTAAGGAATACGAGTAAAGAAAGTAATAGTGGGGAGGAGAGCGAGGAGTGCGTGAATGGAAGATAAATAAAGAAAGGGTGCACACAAAAGTATTGTAGACTAAGTTCATTTTAAACTTACATTAAATTTTGTTTATGGTTTTTAAAATTATAAACAATTCTGAATAGAGTGTCACTTGTGATTAATAATTTTGGTGACGGTAATTAAATGAGATAATATTGTAGAAAAATTTTCGACCCTCAAAGATAAGTGTAACAAATTGTGCCAAACCTTGAGATTGTATTTGGACTTGTAGGTGGGACACTCTTTGATGAGCAAGGCAAAGATATTGATTTGGACTTGTAGGTAGGAATACTTTTGGGAGTAAAGGGGAACTAATGAATTATGCAGAAGCAAGAAAGCAAGCCAAAATAAAATTCAAGGTGCTCGAACGAGCACAACAATTGCTCAAACGACACATGCCCCTTGCTAGGTTATGATTCGCTTTTGGCACAACTTAGTATTTTTGTGTTAAACCCTGCTTTGTTTAAACCTTATGCATTTCTTAATATTTTCTGAGACAAGCCATAAGCATAGCCCTCATATCCTTTCTAACAATGTATTACTGATCTATACTCCCTCGTTTACTTAGTTCCTCACACTCATATGCTTCATTGATGTAATTCCTTCAAGTTATTAGTATTGAGCTTTCAAGCTCTTTTTTCATTCAAACACACAATGAAAATACTAGCCTAGCTAGAATGATAAATATAACTTACAATTTACTGAATCACCTTAAAACTTTATGTTATTGTTTATATTAGTTTCTATGCTTAAATCATCTTATTACTTGCAAATATTCAAAGTTCATTATTGAACGTAAAGCATGATTACTACCTTTTTAAACACCTTTAAACTACCGATTCTGCATCGTAAGGCCTCCTTAAAAAAATTATATAAAAAGAGTGATACAATTTCTATATATTTATAGAAGTATATCACAATTAATAACAAGCGAATGCATAAGAATTGAGATCAAATATTTATTTATATAAATATAACTATGATCATTATAAGAATATCAATAGAAAACAATTTATTTACTAGGATAACATTGCAAATCTAATACTAATATCAAAATATAAGATCTATTACTTCTATTTAATAAACATAGTTGCACTTTTTTTATGGAAAAATTGTTTTTAAAAAGCTAATCTTTTGGTAATCTGCAAATAAAGAGTCAACGTTTCATTTATTCAATAAAAAGACAACCTTTGTCTTATTTTTGCAAATAAAGGGATAGCATGTAAGTTTTCAACTCTAAATTTATTGAGTAAATTAAACGTTGACTCTTGATTTGCAAAAATGAGATAAAGGTTGTCTTTTTATTGAATAAATGAAATGTTGACTCTTTATTTGCAGATGGCCAAAATATTGGCTTTTTAGAAACAATTTTTCCTTTTTTTATTGTCCTATTATTTGAGTAAATCAAATACTAGCATATAATTTTTATACAAAACTTTTTTTTAAAAATTCCATTGAGTAAAAAGCATTAATAAACATGTGAAGAATATATTTATCATTTATTTTTTTTTTCATTCACCAACTTTGTTAGGTGAAATCTTACATGGCAATTCCAAATAGTGTAGAGTCTCTAGTCAAATGTGTGACATCCACTTTAAAAATTATTTTAATATTCAAACAAGCTTTTCACTTAAATCTCTTCACCAACCCCAAGTTGCAATACTCTCCAATCCTCTATACCTCATCCCACCATTACCCCACGCCTAAATCCAATCATACCCTTACTTTTAATCACAACACAACACGTGTCCTTTTATCAATGGTCAAAAAGTGATGATTTCATGCCATATGAGGCATATATTTTTTGTGGCTAGAGCTTTTGAATAGAAAATAATAATTCTCAATCTATAGGGGCCAAATAAAATACACCCATTAAAGTCTTCAGCTCTCTTGAGAGATCGTCTTTTGTAAAGACGATTTTTAAAAGTCCAGCCCAAATTCATATTTAGAGTTGTAACAATATATATTTAGAATTGGACTGGGCTTTTGAGAGTCGTGTTTACAAAAGATGGTCTCAAGGAAGAATTTGTGTATATTATATACTTAATTATATTTTTTATTATATGTAAATTTGATTTTATTTATATATTTATCCGAAATAAGGATTAGACAAAATTTAAATAAGCGATTACTTTTTATCACATTGATTTTTAATAACATTTTATAAAACGAATTCAAATTGTTAAAGATAGTGAGAAAATAATTGTGTCATGAGGATATGTTATGTAAATTTATCGTTTATAAAAGTATTAAAATAATTCGTTTTAACATACTAATCAAGTATAAATAGATATTAATCTAATCGATTAATAGGAGTGGCCGAGTGGAGCAAAACTTGACAAATTTTATAAAGGTCCTGTGCAATTTTAAAAACTATGATAATTTTCTAACAATTTCGTATATAATATATACTAAGTAATTTAATATTAAAACTATTAACTTTTCGAGACCCTATACAGTCGAACATGCTGAACATGGTCATATAACTCCAAGTAAATTTTAGGTAAACTCTCGAATACTATGAACATTTATAATTTGATGTGATAAAGAAGTTTCAAGTTTGTCAACGCACTTTCTATTTATATCATGATCAAATTCTAATCTTACCAACCCCTTCTTGCTATCCCAATTCCCATCCCACCCACTAGCCCTCTACCTTTCATCTACTTCCATATAATAACCCCTTAACCAACTCCCAAAGATAGGGAAGGTGTTAGTAGTAAGCAATTCACCTTCTCTTTTTATCATCCCTCATTCTTCTCCTAGCTACCTCTCATCAACAACCTAATTCTATTACAACTATCATAACAAGAAATTAATTTTCTCCATTTTCCCAAATGGGTTCCCTACAAGAAACTACCCATGATGAGATTTTGCCCATTGTTGAACAAAAGGAGTACATATTCAAATCGAAACTACCCGATATTTATATTCCGAATCATATCCCACTTCATACATATTGTTTCAAGAATGTTCATGATCATGGTTATCGCCCTTGCATCATTGATGGCCCTACAGGGCGAGAATGGACGTATGATGAGGTGGAACAAACATCAAAACGAGTTGGAGCTGGGTTTTATCATAAACTCGGGTTACAGAAAGGTCAGGTTATCATGCTGCTCCTCCAGAACTGCCCCGAGTTTGTGTTTTCCTTCCTCGGGGCATCCTTCATCGGAGCTATAAGCACAACCGCAAATCCTTTCTGCACCCCAGCAGAAATCGAGAAACAGGCTCGTGCCAGTAAGGCTCGAGCCATCCTCACCCAGTCCGCTTTCGCAGAAAAGGTAAAACCTTTTTGCGAACAAAATAACATACACTTAATCGTTATTGACCCTAGTACATCTTCAGACCACACATCATACTGGGACCTACTCGACGACAAAAACGACCTACCAAAAATAGAAATAGTCCCAAATGATGTGGTAGCCTTACCTTACTCCTCAGGAACAACAGGGCTACCTAAGGGTGTTATGCTTACACACAAAAGTCTAGTAACAAGTGTGGCACAACAAGTAGATGGAGAAAATCCCAATTTATATTTCAACAATGAAGATGTAATACTCTGCGTTTTACCCTTATTTCATATCTATTCGCTGAACTCTGTGTTACTATGTGGTCTACGTGTGGGTGCGGCAATACTTATAATGCCAAAATTTGAGATAAATATGTTAATGGAATTGGTACAAAAATATAAGGTGACAATAGCACCATTTGTACCTCCAATTGTATTGGCAATTGCAAAAAACCCAGATGTGGATAAATATGATCTTTCTTCTGTAAGGGTTGTATTGTCTGGAGCAGCCCCCATGGGAAAGGATCTTGAAGATGCTGTTAGAGCTAAACTACCTAATGCAAAACTTGGCCAGGTACCAACTTTTTTTTATTATTGCTATTTTTTTAATCAACTTGTCTTGTACGTGACTGGTGAGACGACCTCAAAATAAGAAGTCTATAAACTAAAAGTTTCTATTATTAGACTATTTAATCCAAGTATGAGGCATGTCTCACGGTGTGATCGTCTCATAAAAAAATTTGTATTTTTTTATTTTTTTAAGTTTTGTTAACTTTATAGATATCATCATCATATCATCAACTCAATATATCCCGCTCAAAAAAGGGTCTGGATGAGGAAAGGTGACGTACAATCCTTACCCATACATTTTTATAATTTTGTTGTACATTTTTGTTAATATATAGACAAATAATTGAAATTGAAATGAGTAATCATCGTCACCAATTCAATATCCAACTCAATATTTAAAAGTTGAACAGAAGAGTACTACAAGAATAGAAATAAATTAACTTTTTTAATTTTTATGAACATTTTTGTTAAATTTTTAGACAAAATAAAATTGAAATTGAAAGGTATGAATATATGATGGGTTAAACACAAGAGTACTAAAAAAATTATTGGAATGCAATTTTTTTTTTGATTTTAAATGGTGTGTTATTAGTACATTATTTTCTTTTTAGTTAGAGGGTAGGCTGTGAGATGGAAAAGGGTTATGTGAGAATTAAATTTAAGACATTTTCTAAAAAGTGGTACTTGCTCTCTAATTGATACAATATCTAATTTTCGTATCATTTCTATGATACTAGTATAGGTCGTACAAGAGTATTGAATTAATTAAGACATTTTCTGAAATGTTTGTACTTGCTCTCCACCAAGACAAAACCCGATTCACTTATTAACATAATTTTACTCAAATGATCCAAGTAATATCTCAAGTATATCCAACTCTAGATTCTCCCATGCACTGACACATCTTAAAATATATAAAGGGCCGACCTTATTAGAAAATAAATAGATACAAATTTACAAATTAGGTATTTATTTGGTCCTAATTTAGGATATACCATTACTATTTTGTAATACCAATTATGTTTTGAAAACAATCATTACAAATAAGCCGCACGTATTTAAAATTTTGTTTTATTGTCTAATAATTAGTTAATAATTAATTAAGATTAGAATATTTGGTGGGTGAGAAATTTATTACATTTAATATGTGACATACAAATCAGTGTAATACGTGGGTCTTATAATATGTTTGAATTTTGATATAAAATGTTGAGTATGAATACTATGTGCGAGATTGATAAATAAGCATCAAGGTTAGGTATGCATAGTTGAACAAATATTTTTTGGTTTTCTTTACGTAAGTGTTCAATTTATTAACAAGGTTAGCCACCGTTTGTTTGACATAACATATTACCAGTTTACAAATTGTTATATGAAACGATCTTACAGTAAGACACACATTATTCATGGGTTGAATAGCTCAAATAATACTTATTAATAACATATATACTTCTTATTTTAAGATTGTTTTACCGAAAGACGATCTCTCACAGAAATATTTCTTCCCAGTTTGGTTTCTTGGCTTGGGTTAAATATTAATATTACTCCCTCTTTTTCATATTCGTTGTTGCACTTTGACTAAAGCGCTTTTTTTTGTCAAATTCTTACAAATAATATGTATATAAAAAGGAAAAATTACCTAGAATAATCAATTTTTTTAAGATTTCCTACAATAATTCCACCTATTGATTAACCATGAATAATCTCAACTTTAAGGGGTATTTGCCTAGAGTAAACTTGAGTAATCCAATGACCTACTATAGTAGTGTAATTCCCCCCAAAAAAAATTAAATATTAATTCAAAATTAGAAAAATTTTGAAAATATACATAAAAAATACAAAAAATCATAAATTTTTTATAAACATTTTTTAACATTTTTTTTCCATCTTTTTATTTTAATTTACCTTTTTATCTAAAAATAAAACTAGCTATAGCAAGTCATCCGGTCACCGGGTTTACTCTAGGACAATACCCGTCAAAGTTGGGATTATTCATGGTTAATCAATAGGTGAAATTATTGTAGGAAAATCATGAATAGATTGGATTATTCTAGGTAATTTTTTCTATATAAAATGAAAATATAGAATTAATTAATTTTTTCTTTATTCTTTAATAGTTTTTGTTGTTTATAGAAACATAAAAGTGATAATTCTTTTTACATGAATGTACCATAGTTGTGGAATGAGTAGAGAATATGTGAAAACTAGTGCTTAATCATGGAAGATCAAAACTCTTAGCTAGTGACACCTTTTTTTCATACATTGCGGCACCTTTTGAGCTCCACAAATTAGTGGGTTATTTTGGTGCACCACCTAATATAATATTGGTGAGAATTTCATGTGTTTAATTTTGCACCACAATTTCCATCTATCATTTCTTTTAATAATTGATCTATCAAACAATTTATAGTGTGTTTGTAATAAATTTGTAATATAGAAAGTATATAGATGGACTTCAATTATTAGTTTTGTATCACGGATTCAGAAATCAAAAGGGTGAGAGCACACGTATTAAAATCTTTCTAATTATTTAAGTGCGGTTCTTAAGATTGGGTGTAGCATAATATTTTTTTAGCTGGTCAGTGCCCCCATTTGCGCACACAAGAGGGCACCTGGCTCCGCCCCTGATATCATCCGCATCAATCAATTTATTCAAACCAAAATAAGTAATTTTTGCATAAAATAATTACTATTTCCATTCAATGTTAGAAAAACAAAATTTTAAATTTATAAACATATATAATTAATAGAGCTAAATTCTGAGGTTTTAACATTCAGTTTATTTTTTGTGATGAGTTGATTTTTTAACATAGTATCATAGTCTAGCGTAACAATGCAAAAATTTCACATATTCGGCATATCCTGTAATAAAAACATAAAACTAAAAAGAGTAATTGATCATAATTGATAGGGTTATGGGATGACGGAGGCTGGGCCAGTGCTAGCAATGTGTTTGGCATTTGCAAAGGAGCCTATGGAGGTTAAGTCCGGTTCATGTGGGACTGTCGTACGAAATGCTGAATTGAAGATTGTTGATCCAGAAACTGGATTTTCCTTACCTAGAAATAAACCGGGTGAAATTTGCATTCGTGGTTGTCAAATTATGAAAGGTTTGTTCATCTACTTTTATTTTTCATACATCTTCAAATTCAAGTATTTTCTTTATAAATATAAGTTTTTTTTTGAGGAAATAAATAGAAGTATTTTAAATATAAAGGAGTATAGATAATACAATTGAACAATATACTTTACAATCTCATTAAGGTTACTAAATTAATTGACATTTTATTGTGCAAATTTTATTTTTAGATTAATTATAGCAATTTTAATAGTAAATAAAATTCAGTACTTTTTTAGTATGAATTCTTTGACCCTATAAAGCTATTATTATACCGACGAAATAACAATCATGGCCAAATTATTATTGACATTTATTTTCCTATATGAAGTACTAGCTAACATTCAATTTGTGACAATGATATAGCCAAGTGTTCTACTTCGTTCCATTTAATTTGTAATATTTTTCATTTTGGTCTGTTCCATTTAATTTGCATCATTTCTATATTTTGGTGATAGTCCATCACTTTCTTTTAATCCCATCCATACATTTTAACTCTCTTTTAATATCTTCCATACAATTTATTCTCCCACTTTATTTATTACCACATTTTTTAAAATTCTCTCGCTTATACGGTTATACTTTGGTAGGCTCCACCCCATTATGATTTCAATAATGAATATACAAATGGATCGGACTTCATATAGCTAATTCTTAGTACGGTTGTTACAAGCGCAACCACAAATATGAATGAACCTAAGATACTAGCTAGTTTATGATTATTGTATTATTGTGTTTTTTTAATTTGTTTCTGAAAGCCATATACTTCCTCTGGTTTTTAATAGTTGCTACATTTCTGTTTTTTACGCTATTCAATGCACGATTTTAATCTTTAATATCTCTAATTTCATATGATAAAAAATTCTAAAAAGTTAATATTAAGAAAATACACATTAAGACGAATCAAACAAAATCTCACTTGACTATGTTTTACATTATACATAGAGATTTATATATCAAATAAGATCAATTGGTGAACAGTAGTTGCTACAGGAACTGTAGCAACTAATAAAATCCGGAGGAAGTATATAATAAAGGGAAATATCACTTTTAATAGTAAATTCATAGTACGTCGTGGTTGAGAATGATTTGAATGCATAATCATATGGGTAGATGTGAGTGTAATTTTACCCGTAATACGTAATGGACAGATAGTAAATATGAAAATTTTAAGTGAATATGTGTATATATTGAAAGTGTATATCGCATCCTCCCGCCATTTTGCCATCTCTAAGTATATGATTATATTTTAATGAAATACGTCTTTCCGGATAGTTCCGTTAATAAATGCTAATTATAACATAAGTTGTACACATAATATATACTATCATAATACTATATTACTATGTATAGTATTTATTTTGTGGTTTGGCACATATACAATAATAATGAAGAGTAATCAAATTAATGTCTACATGTTTTTGGTTGAACATTAATGTTTGTATAACTCAATTATGAAAGGCTATAAATGGTTGTCAGTGAACCATACTGTCGTATTGTGTGTGACTGAATGACACTTTACCCAAAGATAGAGTTAACTAGATAATGTTGCAATCTGACAAGAACTTAACATAGGTTAAATTCGCTTAGAGTTACTAAAAATATCGCCATATCATTAAGGAAATATGAAATGTTTATTTTATAAGTTAAAGATTTATCATCTCAAAGCCATATGCTGATGGGATGAATGACTTTAATAACTTATAAAGGGGCACAATATCTTTACTTCATCGATGTGGGAGTCTGAGACACTCTATTCTTGTGATAGCCTATAGGTTGAGCTTTTAAAAAAAGATTGATAGACTACTCATATTAACAAAGTGCATCTTTTTTCAATAGAGCTTATTTGTTAATTAGAACTCCACAATTAAGCGTGTTTGATAGAGAGCAATCTAAGGATGGCTAAGGTGATACCGAGAGTAACGATTTTCCTCACAACATGTCACTCTAAGTCGTCAATTCCAAATAGCAAATCATGAATAAGTAATAATCTGTTTTTTCTTCAACGATGAGAACTATGTGAGATTCTTAGTATCAATATTTTATAATAAAATTAAACTTGTTATACTTTCTCCTATTCAACCTATTAGTCTCAACCTATTAGTCCCATTTACTTTTTGCACATTTGCCGAGATAACATTTTAACCAAAAATATTTCTAATTAGGCTGAATTAAAAATTATGAAAATTTGATATTAATAATCTTTGCATTGAGACAAATCAAACAAGATCCCACTTGACTATGTTTGAACTTATAGATTAACAATAAAATACATATTAAGAGTAATAAGTGAATAGTAATCTAAAAGTAAATGGGACTAATAGAAAAAACACTAGGGAGACTTTCTAAAAACATGGAGTACATATTATAAAACATACAAATATATTTTAAAAAATTACTTCAAAATTGAAGTAAAAATTCACATTTACTTTTGTTTTTAAATGACAATATTGATACATGAAGAAGTTATATTGCAAAAAAAATAAAAAAAAAATAGTGGAATTATATTTTGTATACCACAAGATGCATGGTAAAACTAAAAATTTATAAAAATAAAATTCAGGTTACTTGAATGACCCGGAGGCAACATCTAACACCATAGACAAAGAAGGATGGTTGCACACCGGCGATATCGGATTTGTCGACGACGACGACGAGATCTTTATCGTTGATCGGCTAAAGGAATTGATCAAATACAAGGGCTTCCAAGTTGCTCCTGCTGAGCTTGAAGGCATGCTTATTAATCATCCTAGCATTCATGACGCTGCTGTTGTTGCGTAAGTACTTTCATTCTTACTCTCTTTTTTATTTTTTGGATTATTATTTTATACATCAATTAATCGTAACTTATATTATTAATATACCTCAATAAAAATAACTTATATTATAAATATATAATGGTGCGTTTGGCAAAATATAGCTTATTGAGCAAATTTTGCTTATTTTGATACAAATAAAGGGTTGACTGTTGAGTGCACAAATTATCCGGTGCTAATGTTTGGTAAATTGGCTAGTTGCAACAACTAATTATTACTCCCTCCGATCTTATTTGTTCTTTCACTTTGGGTTTTTCACCAATATTAAGGTAGATAGAATATTTGGGTTGTAGTGGGTATTATTTTAATTAAATACTAGTGTGAAGTAATGATTGTATTGAAAGTATGAGAGAAAAAATAATTAAATAGTAGTGTGACGTAATGATTGTATTGAAAGTATGAGAGAGAAAATAATTAAATAGTAGTGTGAAGTAAGAAAAGTGACGTTTTAAGGGGTAAAAGTGGAATGAAAACTTTTCAAAAATAGAAAGTATTCTAAAGTGGAAGAACTTTTGAAACTACCCGTTATAGTAAGATGGAAGAACTTAAAAGAACGTAGGGAATATTAATAAGTTGTTTTTGAACAAATTAGATCTTAGCAGCGGGTTTAAAGTCAGCTAATTAAATTAAATTAATTAATAAAATTAACAAGTCAAATCAATCAATATGATCAATTATTTATCAAACAACTCTAATAAATTTATAATTAAATTAAATTAATTTTATTAATGTTATAAAATTGTGCATTTCAGGATGCAAGATGAGACAGCGGGTGAGGTGCCGGTTGCATTTGTTGTAAGATCAAATGGGTCTCAAATCACGGAGGATGATGTTAAGCAATACGTCTCTAAGCAGGTACAAACAATTACATCTTTTTTTATTCAATAAAAGCTTAAACTAGCAAATGTATATTAAATTATAACAACAAAAAAACAAGAAAAATGAAGAAACTAAAAGATTTTACCAAATAATTGCGATTACAAAAAATTTAATTTCGGAATAGTTAATTTGAAAATATTATAATTTAATTGATGAGTGTGTGATAAATGACATTTTAATTAATTTTTTGGATTTTTGGATATATGGTTGGTCAAATAGACGAAAGAGGTTTTGATAAATGATTTTTAATACATCTAAACTTCGTCTTTGAAGCCTAAATTATAATAAAAAATAAACTTACACATTATATTTTGGCATTTGACCCACTCTCTCCTAATAAAAGCCAAACACAACAAATTAATTTTACTATACATCTCAATAACAACTGATTTAAAAAGTTGAATTACAAGCTAATAATTTATTTTCAGTTGATCAAATTAGCCAATAATTTAAAATCACAATTATTTACCAAACAAATCCTAACATGTTGAATCTAGAAAATTAGGTACAATTGTTTTGAACATTTTAACGACATATGATTCATAACTTGTCCTCAATTTAAATCAGTTTTTTGTCATTATCACTTGCATATTTTTACAATTCCTTCAATTTTATTTAGTGCAATTCTAATAAGCTAAGCTCAAATCCAATCACTAAAAAGAACTAATATACTTCCTCTGTTCCGAAATACTTGCTACATTTTGTTTTTGGCACTATTCATCGTTTAAGTTTATTATATCTATTGCGGTTAATATGTAAGTAATAATATAGTCAATTGGGATCTTGTTTGAATCGTCTAATCGCATACTTTCATAATATAAACTTTTTATAATTTTTAAATGTGTATAATTCGACATATAACTGAACAAAATAGTACATTAAATTACGTAAAAAAGTTAAATATAGCAAGTATCATGGAACGGAGGAAGTATGTTCTTGGGTTTGGGTGGGGCCCAACAAGATTAGGACCCAGATTTATAAAAATTTTGTGAACACATACATACCCAAACCAGACCCTTAGTCCTGAAAAGTTTGGACTCAGATCTTGATTTAAATGTTTCATTAATAATAAAATTATTAATGCTAGAATAGGTCTATACGTCGTATATAAGTTTAAATTGTGTCTGAATATAAATAAGGATACGTTAAAATCAAATCTAAAATTGATTTTAAGTTGTGTATTTAGTCGGGTTTAGTATGAATCTATCAAGTTTAGATTTTAAATGGGTTTAGAACAGGAGATCCTAGACCCAACCCCATTTAAATTTAGACTCGAAATCAAACCCAAATCTGATGGGTCTCAAAAAATTAGACCAAAACCCTAAATATAAAGATGGGTCCGGGATGAGTCAAATAGAATGTTAGACCCATTACCATCCTAGTCCTAAATTTCAAACAAAATGTCATTTAAGTTGTATATAACCTAACAATTAGTTGTGGCAATGTTGATGTGTATGCAGGTGGTATTTTACAAGAGAATAAACCGAGTTTTCTTTGTTGATTCAATCCCTAAACTTCCCTCAGGAAAAATATTGAGAAAAGAGCTAAGAGCAAGATTGGCTAATGGCATTACCAATAAATAAATATAAGAACCATGATTTGTATCAAAACCAATTAACTTTTGGTTTTAACCTTCTTTATTTTTTTCTTTTTTTTTCCCTTTGTGAAATGAAATTAATTTAATGCATCTGAAATTTTTATTGTCTACTTTGATGTTTTTATCATCTATATTATTGTATATATGATATGATGTTATGAACAGTTTTTTAAATGAACATCTACCTCTATTTATATTTTACTATGGCTCATAATCATGAATGTAAACTGATTTATTAAATCATGCGTAGTTTATATTTATGTACAGTTAATAAGGGTACAGTTGCATATATTTGATTTTCTTAAACACTATTTTAGTTATAAGTCGCTTTATAGCATTGGGATAATAAAATGTTGTTATAGTTTATAACTTAGCTTAATAGCATTGAAATAATGAAGATCTTTCGTGAGTCGGGGGACTCTTTGATCGCACTCTCCTTAATGGGTATTAGTTGTCGTCGTTCTTCCCTCTCCAAACCCCGATCATAGATTTTTATGAGCGGTATACACTGGGTATGATGATGATGAGTTTATGACTTAGCTTTTCTACTCTTTAACATGTGAAAAGCGTTTAGATTAATGGTGTTTGATCACCAAAAGCTCACTAAAACATACTCCCTCCGTTCCTTAAAGAAATTCGTACTTTCCATTTTTTGGTGTTTTAATTATTGTTCCCATAAGGAATCTTTCCATTTATATCACAAATTTTGGACAAAAATAACCTCACCCATCCTCATTTTAATATTTTAATAACACAAAAACTTGGCCAAGATCATCGTAGAATGAGACGACATATGGGCCGGCCCAATATGGGGCGCGTGCGTTGCACGCGCGCGCCTTTCCCTCCAAGTTTCCTCTTTTTTTCTTTTTGTTTTTTGGAAATTTTTTAACTTCCTCCTCATTCAATTTGAAACTGCCATTTCAATTTCATTTCATATATTTCGAATCAATACTTTCCATTTTCTTCACTCATTCTCCATTTTCGTTCCCTGCATCTTTTTACTTGCATCAATTGTTTTCCTCCATTGTTTGTTACTTTGTTCTTTTGTAATTTGCTACTGCATGTATACTTTTGTGATCCTTTTGCATCTGCGTTTTTGATGCAGTTCTTCATCATTTTCATTTTTTGTGTTTTTTTGTTTTTTTCTTGATTTTATAATTGATATAGTTAACATCATAACATAAACAAGATAAGTGAATAATTGATGCATGTTTGGTAATAATTGACAGTGATAAGTATGAAATTGTATGCTATTATGTACTTAATTTGTATTGTTTATAATTGATATTGTTATCATCATAATAGAAACAATACAAAGTGATAATTGATGCATGTTGGTTAATGATTAAGAGTGATAAGTATGGAATTGTATGCTGTTATGTACTTGATTTGTATTGTTTATATTGATATTGTTATCATCATAACAGAAACAATACAAAGTGATAATTGATGCATGTTGGTTAATAATTGAGAGTGATAAGTATTGTGTTGTATGTTGTTATGTAGTTCATTTATTGTATTGTTGTACAGCACTTGAGACACTTAAGAGAACAATTGATGGGTTTTAACTAAATATTGTTGTTGTTTATTATAAAACAATTGTCATATTATATCTCAGTTTTCCTCTTAAAATTTTCAATTGATATGATAAACTGTCCATATTGTATTGTTATTATAGCACTTGAAACACTTTAGAGAACAAATTTGTATGTTTAAGTGTGAAACAATAACATAGTAACAAATAGTTTATTATAAAACAGTTGCCATATTGTATCTCAATTTTCCTCTTAAAATACTCAATTGATATGATAAACTGTCCATATTGTATTGTTGTACAGTACTTGAGACACTTAAGAGAACAATTTGTATGTTTAAGTGTGAAACAATAACATACTAACAAATCATTATCTTCTTCGTCTTCACCATATATCACCATCTTTCATTAGATCTTCCATTGCAGACATTTTTGAGTTTCTTCTTCAAAAGAATGAAAGAATTGCAGAGCTTTTTTTCGAAAGATTGAAGAGAAAATTGCGTTTGATTTTGTTTCCTTTTCACGCGTGGGCTTTGGCGGTTTTCAAAACAGTTTCCTAATTTGTTCTAATTTTAATTTTGGAAGTTTATATATGCTGTTTTTATGTTTTATTTTCCTTTTTTTTAATTGCATAAAGAAGCTGGGCTGGGCCGCATCTCATCCTGAGACGGTCTCGGCCAAGACCGGCTGTTTTAATAATGATTATGGGCTCACATATATTCCACTAACTCCATTTTAACATTTTTATATTCCTTATGGTCCCTACATGTTTCCCACTAACTTCATAAAAATATTTTTTAATTAGTTGTGGTCCCCATATTTTTTCCACTAACTTTCTTTAAATACTTTTTTAATTTTTTGGTCCCCATTTTTCTTCTATAAAATTTATTATTCAATAAAATAATACCTCCATTATCTAAAAGATTTCACTTTTTTTAATTCCCGTGAACATTCTCTATGGGAACATCAATAGGAAACGAAGGGAGTATATAACATTATAATTAGTCATTGCTTAATTAACATGGAGTACTATATGAAAGGTGAAGTTCATAGCATTCTCTATTTGCCATCCATAAAACGTAATCGCAGCAAATGACTAATTATACTCATGATTAAGGGTGTTCAACGGATCCTATATGAAATCGAGTTGGGCTTTTGTAAAAATGGAGAAAATGTTAGGGGCTTCAGATTTAGGGTTTTGATTTGGCGAAAATGTTAGGGGTTTGAATTTTAGAGAAGGTAAAATCCTAATAATTAATCTATTGAGAGACCGTCTCTTTGAGAGACGTATCTCAAATTCAGCCATTAAAAATAAATACCAATTATCGTATTTTAATGTCTACTTACATTATCCTTAATACTTACTTAACATATCCTTAATGCCTACTTTCAATATCTTAAATGTCTACTTACATCATTCTTAATGCCAATTTACAATATTTTAAAAAATATATAATGGGCCGGCCAAATTAGAGATGATCTCTCAAAGAAATCGTCTCTCACAAGAATTTGTGAAATCCTAATATATAGGTTAGCAACCCATAGAAAAACTATTTTCAAAGATTTTAAAGGCCCCTTTTGAGCCCTAATTTCAATACAGTTTTGGGCCTTTGGGCTAAACTATAAATTTCTAATTATACCTAGATAGAAATTAGGATCAGTTGTTCTTGGATGAGACCTTCTCAATATGAGATGGATAGTCCAATCAGTCAAATTATAGTTTTTTTTCAATATGCGCTTAGTACTTGATCTATTTAAGATCATAATTGATACATTAAAGGTTAAAATTGAATTTTATTTTATAAATTATAATTGATCATAATCAATCACTTTTTAGGTCAAAATTGATCATTCTTAGATCAAAATTAAAATTTTTTATAAGAAAGTCTAGAGTTAGTGTTTAGGGTAGTCTAGGGTTAGCGTGTAGATTTGTGCCTTTGGGCTAAATTATAAATTTCTAATTACTTTAATTTTGAATTGTCAAACTTAATTCAAACTAAAATTTAAAAATCACTAGATCATATTTGTTATTTTTTTTGGTCTTATTTGATTTATAATTCTAATCAGAATAACTTTCACCCTTAACAACAACACAAATTCTTACTTGAGACCGTCTTTATAAAAGACGCGTCTCAAATGGGTCAAGCATTATTTCTAAAACAACAACTACAAAAAAACGCGCGTTATATAATCCTATTTGGAGTTGGTGTTATAACCTATTAGAGTTGGTATTATAATCTTTGAAGGTATTTGAATTTCTGAGAACATATTAAAAAGCAGAATTTGAAGTAATTATCGACATCACTTGTTTACTTTTGTGATTCCGCCCTTGCCATTAAAGATATTGTTTCACAATATGTTGGTAGTAAAAATGAGAAAACGAGATAATACGAACAGCTAGTCTCCTGAGAGAACGTCTCTTTGAGAGACGTCTCTCAGGCCCAGTCCATCAAAGCTTATTTTCTACTCTTACTTCATATTTTATTTATGGGCCAACTCAATATGAGATGATCTCTCAAAGAGACCGTCTCTCACAAGAATTTGCGTAATACTAATGAGAATGAGAATAAGCAATCTATCTATAATTTATCTATAACTATAACTAAAATAAAACACGCTTACATCATCATGCCCCCTAAACTAATGAAGTGTCACTTTGTAGATTAAAATTTCCCCTCCAATGAAGGATGATGATGTCATCCCAGTATGTTATTTAATCCTAATGAATTAATAAATTGGAAATTGGTTTATATACTCAATGTGTGTAAATGCATTAATGAAATTAATTAATGTAATCTACCTTTCAATAAAATTTTAAATATTAAATTTATTTTAAACATATTTTGTTATTCTTACTTAGTAAGTAGTAAAAAATTATCAAAATAACTTTATTTAACGTTGTACAAAACTTATAAAATAGTATTTGTAAAATTAAAATTGAATCAAATATTAACTATAATATGCAATCATTAATTCATTGAAAATGAATATTCAATTATTTAAAATTCATTTTCTTTATTTTTTAAATATTATAAAAAACAATAAAATGAAAAAAAATCGTGTATCGCACGGGAATTATCCAGTTTAGTAAACAAGACAAAATATAACAATATCAGAAATTTGAAAAGCCCATCAGAAGCTTGGCAAAACAAGCATGTATGATGATCAAGAAACAACACCTACAGCTTACAAAATTAATAAAGAAAGTGAAGAGTCATTCGTTGTTTGATAATAAAATTGGTTTATATTAGTTTGTGTGACGGCGGTCGATTAGCAAGGGTAAAATGGGCTATCGTTTAGGACCTTAAATTTTTTAGGGTTTAAAAAACTAATTTTTATATACATAAGTGATATTAATTTGTATTAAATTTTTATATAGCTTATATTTTTTGCCTAGTAATATGAGTTCTTAGTGTTTTATATATAATATTGTTTAAATATTAACAATAAAAAACAAAAAGTGTATTATATTACTTGTTACGCCTTAAGTTTTTAGGGGCCCATTTTATCTTTTGCTCAGGACCCAAAAATAAACCGGATGGCCTTGGTTTGTGTGATGAAAGACAAATGATTAAGTTTATTTGTTGAAATAATAATATTTGTACTGCTGGTAAGTATTAATGTTATTACAATCATCGTAGCTTTTATTATATTTAAACTAACATTAACTTATGTTGCACGATTAGTTAAGTTCACTCACCTATAAGCTATGTTTTTGTTAAGAAACGGTCGAATTTGTAAAGAAAACTTTTATTGGGAAGTACCTTCAAATCAAGGGAAATAAGATGATCTGATCGGCGACTGCCGCAAGTGCTGTACCTGCAACAACAAAGAAAGACTAAACCGGGGGCTGATGTCCCGGAAAAGCCCTCCGATACTTAAGTCAGATCGGAAAAGAAAATAATATGTGTAAGTATGAGTATGAGAATAGAATTGCGTAACCTGATTTCGATAGAAAGATGTGAAATTTATAAGAATCTTTTTTGGGAAGTTTGTAACTACTGATCGGTTATTTTTATACCCTTATCTCATAGAGAGAACTGTTTACGGAAGTGACATAGTGGCAGCAGTTATCGGAGATGGTGGCCGGTTATCTGCGAAAGTGTCTTTAGTTGGAAAGAAACTAAGTAACTGTTGTACCACTGTTAAATACCTATGTGACTTTGACCATGTTTGACTATAAGAATCGTTGACTTATACGTTTGACTGTTGACCAATTGATCAAGGGCATTTTGGGTATTTCGAGTATGTGAGATTTCAAATCCCCAACAAGCTAGATGGATGAACATGATATAAGAAGTTTAAAAAATAAATTAAAAAATAAACTAACATTATTTTATGAAAATCATTATTAATAAAATTAGAAATTTACGTTGAGTTATATATTTTTTTTTATAATTTTAACATTTAAATTAAAAAATAAATGCTGAGTTTTTATTTTAGTTTAAAATATTTGTCATTTTAATTATAAAGGCCCCTATTTTGAAAAATTTTGACAAATTAAGCTGGGTCTTATAATTATTTGCTCCGCCTATTCCTTGAGCATATTAAAAGTTGATGAAAACTAAACAAGGCCTTAAAAATATTTGATCCCAGCTAATCTCCTATGAGACGGCCACATAAGTGCGGCAACTCACATATCCAAATCATAATTTTGAATTCGCCATTTTAAAGTTTGAAATGGACATTTTGACTTTGAAATAGGCATTTTAAGCCTTGAATTTGACAAACTTTAAAAACATTAGAATAAACATTCTGAGTCTTAAAATGAATATTTTGTAGTTTAAGTAGGTAAGTAAATATAAAATTAAGGGTTGGAGTACGGATTTTAAGAGTTAGAGTTCACAATTTAAGTACTAGAATGAGTGTTTTAAGGGGTTAAAGTCGATAGCTAAAAAATTAATTAAGCCTATGGAGAAGGAAAATTAAAGCTTGGAGTAGGAGTTTTAAGTGTTAGATTTGACTTTTTAAGTCTTGAAATAAGTGTTTTAAGGCTTGTATTCGGTAAGTATAAAAGTTTTTTGGACACCACTGGCAGAGCCACGTTAGGGCACACGGGGTCCCGTGCCCCTATGCGTTTTTTTTTAAAAATTCAAAGTAAACTTTTTTTTATTGTTATTGGTAAGAGTAAAAGTATAAAATTAAGTCTTTTGATGACAAATACTTCCTTATTTTAGTAACTTTGTCTTATTTATTTATTTATTTTATATTTCATTTTTTTAATTAGGTCAGTTGATTTATTTTGTTCCATTTTCTTTTATAATATGTTGCATTTAAAGTTTTAGCAATTAAGGATTTCATAGTTGTTAATGTCACAAACGAAACTCTGCTAAAATTTCATTTATTAGTTGGTGTCCCCGAATCTTCGTACCCTGGATCCGCCATTGTAAACGTTACATGCGTGAGGCACCCTCGTACAAGTTTTTGCCTATGAATATGATAATCTCGACACACCTCTTATCAATAAATGAGCTGACTTATCAATATCATCAAACCCATAAAATAGAAGAAGAGAGAAGGCCAAGCGATACCCACCATCCCCCCAAGGCAAAAATTTCCTTCTTCTGAAGCGTCAATGGCGGCGCCGGCGACATCTTCTTCGACAAGCAACACAACTGCTACTCCGGCAACCTCCGGTGAAATTTCTATTCTTCCATCTTCACCGTTTTCCATATTTATAGACTATAGTGGTACTTCTTCCAAAAACAATTACGAAAAGAAAAATTATTTCAATTTTTTGATTTCTTGAAATTCTTGTCTTTAATTTGATTTCTTAAATGTGATATTGATAATGATTAATTTTATCTTTTCAAAAATAATCATCAAAAGAAAAAAAAATAGTTGTATTTCTTTGATTTCAAGAAATTCTGATTTTTGATTTCTTGATTACGATTTTGTAGGTGTTTTCTTGGATTCTTTCCTCAATTATTTTTGATTTCTAGGGTTTTGATTTTGAAATTAGTTTTTGTATTTGTGAAAAACTATGGATGTTTAACATTTTTTTTACTAATTTTTCACTTATTCTCGCAGTAAGCTACCGGAGATTTGATATAATTAGAAATATGACGGAATCAAAGAGGGAAATATTATTCTTGATATATCAGTTTCTTCAAAATCAAAAATATGAAGGAACTCTTCATAGGTAATTTTCTGATTTCGCAGTAAGCCCATGTATGTACCGTAATATATTAAGTATTGTTAAACGGATTAAAAAGAAAATATAGCAAATTTTGAATGAAAATTTAAAATTTAAATGATTAATATTTCTTTCATTTTATGATGCTCGCTACATTTTAATATTAACACAATTTATCTTTAATCTCCACTCATGCAAAAGAAATAGAAGTAATGTAGTCATATTAGATTTTGATTTATTATTCATTAAGCTTAGTTTTTTAATACTCCCTCCTATTCAATCTATTAGTCCCATTTACTTTTACCACATTTGCCGAGACAACATTTTAACCCTTAATATCTTTAATTATGCTTAATTAAAAATTATACAAATTTGATATTAATAATCTTTGCATTGAGACGAATCAAATAAGATCTCACTTGACTATGTTTAAACTTATAGATTAAGAATAAAATATATATTAAGAGTGATAAGTGAATAGTAACCTAAAAGTAAATGAGACTTAGGAAGAATAGGAGGGAGTATGTAATTTTCATATTTTTGTTGGTCAAAAATAAAAGAATAATTTGGGAATTACAGCCTTAAAGTTTAACACTTTTGCGAATTACAGCCTCAATGTTTATTTTTTGCGAATTTCAGCCACCAAAGTATCAAAATTTGTAGGTTCAAGCCAAAACACAGAATTCCGACCATTTTGGTGGTCGGGATTTTAGGTTAAGGGGTTGAAATTATGTGTTTTTGGCCTGAACTTGTAAACTTTGATACTTTGGTGGCTGTAATTCGTAAAAAATAAACAGTAAGACGTAATTCGCAAAAGCCCTAAACTTTAAGGCTGTAATTCGCAAATTATTCAAAATAAAAATATTTTAGTTCCAAAATATACATTAAATTATGTGAAAAAATTCGTAGGATAACAGAGAAAGTATTAAATAATTTGTTTAGCCAATTAATGAGATAGCATTTAGAGAGTCGCCTTAGTGACATTATGATATCCAAACTTGTGAGCTGATTCGACACTAAATATAGCTTTTTTAGCCTCGCGAATATCATTGTTCTACTTCGCATTCACCCTCCTTAGTCCTCACTATCGCTACCAGAATCTTACCCTCATTGTCCCGTATTTCAACACCAAGCCCTCTATAGTAACTATCGAGGACCTGAGCATCAAAATTCACTTTTACCCACTCATTTGTAGGATCTTAGTGAAGCTTTGTGTCATTTGGAGGGGATCGAGGTCAACTTTCATGAAGAGTTTTTGCTTCCAAATGAACCAAGCAGCCCAAAAAACTACAATATATTTGCAACCTTTTCATTTATCATTTTATTGGATAGTCATATTTATAACTCCGCAATGGTGAGACGAGGGGCAGTGGATAGTTTTCTGGTATGATTTTTTTATGCTTGCAATCAAGGAATGACATGTATTCTTCTCTTGTAAGATCTTTGAACCTCATGCCACCTTGTTTTGGTAAGCACAATTTATCCAAACTCAGAAAGTAAACTTTCGGATTGTCGTTATTAGAGCCCCACCAAAATCGTGCAATCATTGTTTGAGTCTCATGAATTACACCTTGTACAACTGCTTAAATTAGTAACTTTATTGTTGTTAATTAAATTAGAATAGGTAAAAAAAAGTTGGAATTCTTAACTACAATTAAGTTGCATAACTAATTTATTGTTAATTAATTAGACTTTTGAATTTCGATCATATTCCAAAAAAATCAACCAGATGTACAAGGTGTAATTGATAATTAAATTAGAGTAGGTAAAAAAAGTTGGAATTCTTAACTACAATTAAGTTGCATAACTAATTTATTGTTAATTAATTAGACTTTTGAATTTTAATCATATTCCTTTTGAAGAACAGAATAATCAAAATATTCTGTGTATATACATTTTCCTTTTATAGCCTTATTAGAGTCAATATTAGGAGATAATCAGGGATTTAGAATATTTGTAAATATAGCAAGTTTGTATCTTTATATAGTTGCCTCTGTAAATCTTGTCATTAAGCAATAATAATAAACACATTAAAACCCTAAATCAGAGAGTATTTCTACTCTTTACCTTTATCTAATTCAGCAGTATTACCATTCTCTCCTTTTTGAGAATTTTTCCGTTTAAAGTGTCATTTTCCATGTTCTTCCCTAATATTTCTAAATAAGAATCCTTTTTTTTTGTATTATCCACCTAAAATCCGAATCCCAATCCACATTCCCATTCCCTCCAAGCAAAAACGCCCTCAACTTTTTATGTGACATGGAATGATAAGGAAACTTTGTGATGTCATAATCACTTGTATCATACATGACTTAAGAATTTCGGGATATAGGGACATCTTCCTACTATTGGATAGGGTACTGGATACAAATAAAATTAATAAAAATAAATATAATATATAATAAATAAAAGTAGTTCAAAATGTAAAAACAATAGTCTATTAAAAAAGTTAAAACATAAGCTCAATTGGTTGGAATAGATACAATAATTGAAAAAGTCATATCACAATGTAAATTTAAAAATTGATTATGGATAGACTTTGATGATTGCCGATTAAGAACCCAAACTATCATTCTTGATGCACTTGATTAGAGTATTACTTGTTCACATTTAGGGTTTAGGAGGAATTGCAACCGTAATGGAGGTACTATTTCAATATCATCTCTAATTTTCAGATGGGGCAAATTTGTACCGTACTCATGTTTGTCTGTTGTATCGGACACGTCTCCGGCACCGATATTTTGTAACAGATCGTCAAGATCCGTTACCGAAACTAGATAGTTTGGACACTTCGAGTCTGCCCAATGACTCCGATAGGACAATTCGAGTTTGTCCTCTAACTCCCGAAAGACTAATCTTTATTATGATTATTCACAAGACAAAATTATTATTACAAGGGATGACTCTATATATAGCCTAATCCCCACAAGACAACTACAAAAATAACAACTAATCTAATTACAAAATATCAAGGCTAATTAATATGAAAAGACGATAATGCCTTTTAACCCCCTTGACCCCAGTCATTACATTACTGACCGCCTAAAGTTCCACCTTGCCCTCAAGGTGGATAAAAATTAGCCTTGTGTGTCCAGGAGTTCGCCTTCAAATGTGTTCCACCCAAATTCAGTGTAATGAGCAGTGCCTTGTGGATCCTGTAAAAACCATTCAGAATTGATGACATCAGCAATGACATCATTGTCCTCTAGAACCCCTAAAGTTCCCTTCCTCTTCCTTATTCTTATTATTTCCATATCTGTCTTCAAATTCCTATTATTTCCTCCTATCGCAGAGACTCTAAAGGGATCAACCCCTTTCACCAGTGTCCATCCGCCGGTCGTCTCTCTCTTGTCGCCGGTCAGCCGTTCGTTTTTGCCAGTCAGTCGTTCGTTTTTGCCAGTCAGTCGTTTGTTCCTACTGTCGCCGTTTTTTTTCGTCACGCCGGTCCCCTGTCTGCGGTTTACAACGACCCACCAATATTTTCCGACGAGAATCCATAGATTTCCGGTGGTCTTAAGTTCGAAATGCCCAGCTGCCCTCTTCGAATCCCCGAAAATGTCAGTCGTACCTTTTTCTTTCTCCACACCGGCGATCCGTCTTTGTTTTCCGGTGAGTCGCCCTCTATTCCCAGAATTTTCGCCTCTCTCTGATGAGTGGTTCCCTTTTGATTTTGACTCCTTCTCATTGTTTTTCCCGCATGACTCTCCTCTGCTCGTCGTCCACTTGCCCATGGACGACTCCTCTCCGGCACCCACCCACCATTTTCCGTCCTTCTCCTGCACCATCTCGAAGTTTAAGTCAACTCCCCCATTCTTCTCCTTCTAGTTTCTTCATGCTCCCAAAACCCGAAAATTTCCCTTGCCTTCCTCTTCTTTGTTTTCCTAGGTGTGCATTTCAACGACAACTGCACCGCCCTTCTCCACGCGTGCCTCACGTCTTCCCCCGCGCCACCACATTCGACTATCCTTTTGTTGTTTTTTGTTGTTCTATCTGTTTTCTTCTGCCTTTGTCTTCTGTCTTCTTCTTTTTTTCCTTTCCAACTTTCTTTTATTTCTTTTGTGTCCAAAGCCATTCCATTCTTCATTCTGTTTCTAACTCTTTCTTTCTTCATTATTTGCACACTTCTATCCTTTTTCACCACATTAGGGTCTTCTTGGAATTCTTCTTCATGAACGGTTATGTCTGTCTCACATAATCCATTATTCTCTTCTTTACATTTCAGATTTGTTTTGTCTTCAATCTCTTCATTTACCCCCAAAATCTTCACACATGGTGTCTTCCATACATTTCGTGGCTAATGTTGAGGGTGTTGGGGTCCGGCTGTCAGAAGATTGTTGTTTTGGTGGGTTTTTTTGTCATGGGTATTGAAGGATAAGCCGAATTTTGTTGATAAAGTGGGGGTTTAGATATGGATTCAGCCAGGACTAGCAACTCATCATCTCTTCCTTCATTAAGATGCGAATAAAATCCCCATCTCCCATCTCCCATCTCCCATCTCCCATCTCCTTACATTCGTGCCCCGAGTAACCGTTTTCACCAAAACACTCATCACACCATTCGCACAAACCTCTTTTCAGTTTTCCCTATATTTCTTGAACAACTTGTGACTTGAATGAGTGGATAACATTGGCTTTTACAGCTTCTTGAAGTTTTTTCTTTTTCAATGGAGGCATTGTACTATCCAATTTTTCAAGAAAAACATCCACTAGATCCATTCTTGAATGTTGATTAGGTCGTCGGATTGTAATTCTCTGATACCTACCTTTGTTACAGATCGCCAAGATTTCGTTACCGAATCTAGATAGTTTGGACACTTCGAGTCTGCCCAATGACTCCAATAGGACAATTCGAGTCTGTCCTCTAACTCCCAAAAGACTAATCTTTATTATGATCTTTCCCAAGACAAAATCATTATTACAAGGGATGACTCTATATATAGCCTAATCCCCACAAGACAACTACAAAAATAACGACTAATCTAATTACAAAATATCAAGACTAATTAATATGAAAAGACGATAATGCCCTTTGACCCCCTTGACCCGAGTCATTACATATTCGTACTGAGCATTGGTATGCAGGATAAAGTGGCTAGTCCAATTGACATAGGTTTTGAGTATTTTAACATTTAAAATGACGTATCAAACATTAAACAATTAAAAGTGAGTATTTTCAGCTTGAAAACAAATGTTTTAGTTAATTTAGTTAGGCTATTTAGACCAAGTACCCAACGTAAGGTTGTCTGATAATGAGACCATTTTAAATCAGAATTTTCGAATAAATTGATATGCTATTTTGAAATTATGATTTCATTTAAAATCTAATATCAACTCAAATTTGTTGTTTGACAAATAAAAAATTTGAATTTGAATTTTAACTAATTTCAATCTTGTATTTTAAAAGTAGTTAAAGTTAATAATTTGAGAATGACTATTAAAACCTTTTCTTTCCTAAATTATGAATTACTTGCTCTCAAACACAACCTTAGGTATTTAGCTACTTTAGTTTTGTTTGGTACTCGCTCAGTCTCCTTGATGATTCAATACCAAACAACTACACAAGTATTAAGAAGATAGCGGGAACAATTAAATTGAGTGCATAAACCTAAAAATGAGAGAAAATGAGAATAAGTGAGCTGATAAGAATTAACCATAATGGTGGGGATATTACCCACAGACCACCACAACAATATTGCAAAGTTTAAGGTAGAGCTGTTCATGGGCGGGCTTGGGCGGGTAGCAGACCGGGTAGCACCTAAAAATTCTACCCGCGGGCTCAAATATTCAAAAGTCCGCCCGCATTCGTGGGCATATTATTTTGTCGCTACCCGCCCATTTTTAAAGCGGGCGGGACCCGCGGGTAGGCGAGTATTTTTATATAAAAATTTAAAATATAAATCATATTATAAAGTTAAGTTTTTATAAGAACAAACAAAATATAATACATTATCTCTAAAATACTCTAAATACATATAAAGTCTCAAAATACTCAAATTACATGAATATTGAATATAGACGGTGGAGTCGGCTACTTGTTCGAACTTTGATAGTCGATTGCTTGAGTGCTTTGAGGGTTAAAAATATTAAAGTCTAAAAGAAGTAAAACTTAAGGCTAGTAGAAAAGTAATAAACTAAAGTTGCATATGGGTCATGTAGTAGTATAGTTTAATATTTAATAGAACTAATTATTTAATAAATAATATATTAAACTAAACGGGCGGGCGGGTATACCCGCGGGCATTTTTTTGGTGTCGCTATCGCCCGTTTTTCGAGCCGGATTGGGCGGGCCTAGCGGGTAGCCCGCCCATGAACAACTCTAGTTTAAGGGGCGAATCAAAATAGAATTGTTGGCATACTCATAGAGAGAGGGAGTAATAGCTAGGGGTGTAAGTTTGGTTCTCGGTTTGGTTTCAAGACAAAACCAAATCAAACCGAAATAAATTCGGTTTACAAACCGAAATAAATTCGGTTTACAAATTTCAAGTCCAAATCCAAATTGAATTTTTACAAAACCAAATTGAACCAAACCAAAATATCTCATGCTACACCGAATTTGACCGAACACCACCGAATTTCTTTCTTAACCAAAGAAAATTGAAAATAAAAATTAAACAGCAAAAACCAAAAATACATTTATTAATCATTATTCTACAAAAAATAAATGATTCACGAAATAACATTATATTGAATATCTAAAAATGGAACAAAAAAACATAAAAAATACATGAATTTTCCAGATTATTGCACTGAGAAAGTGAGAATTGCTTTCCTTCAATATCTTGAACTGCAAAATTTTTTTTAAAAGTGAACCACAAATCTGAAGCACGAAATTTTCCAGATTCTTGAACTGCAAAATTCATGAAATAGAAAATCAAACTAAAACTCATAACATGTACATCATAAATTAAAGCACGAAAAATAAGAAATCAAGTATACAGATTATTACCTGAAGGAGATGTTGATGAAGTGGAATGAAGATGTTGAAATGTTGAAGTATATAGATGAAGATGAGAAAAAATTTGAGGAAAGATAAACTCAAGAGTGAAAACAGTGCATGTGAGTGTTGAGAGGGAGATGGGACTTGGGAGCCGTGTTTTTGAACCAAATAAGTTTCACCCCTAGTAATAGCGTTGTTGAAAATATAGAAATTCCTAATCTCGTCAATTTTGCTACCACGCAACATAAAGTTGATGATAATAGCTATTTTTTGGTATAGATTGGAGCAAGAATCTGGACTCTATTTTAATACGAAGTACTTTGAGGATTTGGTGTCCAATGGGAACTTGGTTGAGGCAGAGAACTACTTATCAGGTTTTATAAATTTTGATGATAATCGACATTCTTGTACAATCATTTTTGAAATCAGGAAGCTTAAGTACTTGGAGGCCTTGGATAGGCAAGTTTTAAGGGCATTCTTGTACCAGATTCACTCTTATGCCTATTTGAATTTTCTACATTACAAAAATCAAAGTGAAAACTTTTTCTGTGTAATGTAGAAATTTAAAGGGGCCGAGGAAACATACAAATGAACGGAGATCTTATATTGTTGGGCGTGTTGTGTCTTACAATTGCAGGCAAGATATTGTCAAGGCTCGTAAAATTCTTTTGAAGGATTTAAAGGTTTTCGGATCTATTAATGAAGAAGTCTTCAAACAGCTAACACTTCTTATTTCCTTTAAAAATTTTAGGTATGAGAAAATAGTAGTATATTATTGGGGATTTGTTATGTGTTGTTGCAACCCGACTCTGAGAGATTTTTGTTGATTAACACAGAGAAAATGAGTTATTATCAAATTATGGAGATACTAAGTCAATGAGAAGGCGATTTATTGATATAGCAAAGAAGCTGATAGAGGGAAATCCAAAGTTTCATGATAAGCTAAAATTTCCAGCCATAATGGATAGAAGGTTATTGCTATTGGTGTTGCGTAGGTTGGTACTTAAGAACACTTTTTTGGTTCTTACACCCTATGTCCCCAAAAGATTGCTATAGACCACCTTTTACACGCATATTACGAAAATGGTGGGAACAAGTAAAGTTTAATGATAAGTTAAAAGTAAGTGAAAGTGAGAGAAAATGTGTTAATAAATCTTTAGGTGATGAGACCATTACTCAAAATAGAAATGTAGCGAAGTTAAGAGACATATGGAGCATTTGGTTGCAAGTGTTGCTGACATATTGTATTATGGATTTTTAGTTTTGGTTGGCAACACACTCGATGCAACCCTCCCAAGCCCGAACCTTTCTTTATTACACTTTTTGAGGATCATAATTGTGGACAATCCAGGCCCATGCCTATGAACAATTCAGCTAACAGTCCAGGTAGTTTAAGAATTTTTATGTTACCCTATGTCCTCAAATTAGAATTGTTGTGTTTTTGGTGCACTTTTTTTGAATGGTGGTTGAAGCTGTTAGATATTTTACATCCTCAATTATTTGTGATTACGATGGTTTTGATTTTGAAATTAGTTTTTGTATTGGTGGAAAACTAGGGATATGTTGAATTTTTTTGAACTAATTTTTCACTGATTTTCGCAGTAAGCTTTCAGAAACTTGGACCAGCTTATATTAGAACAGTGAGGGAATTAGTTAAGGAAACGTTATTCTTGATATTTCAGCTACTTCAAAATGAAAAATATGAAGGAACTCTTCATAGGTAATTTTTTGTCTTAGACATTAATTTTAATTGATTCTTTTTTTTTTCTGTTAAAGACATGATTAAACTGTACTCTTAAGTTATTCTTCTTTAGTTTGATTTTCATTTATGCAATAATGCAAGTTTGGGGTGAAAGTTATACACCATTTCTGGCTTGACATAAGATAATGTATGTGGTATTTTAAGACATATATATCGTAATACAATAAGTTTTGTTAAATGGATTAAAAAGGAAAATATAGCATGTATTATATAACAATGGAAGTTGAAATGTAGAAGTCAATATTATAATTTATATAAACATTTTAATTATTAGTATTTCTTCATTCAATAGTCGTTACATATTAATTATTATCTTCAATCTTGTTTCGGTAATTTTGACTCACGCATAAGAAATAAAAGTAATATAGTCATATTAGATTTTTTATTATTCATAAAGCCTAGTTTTTTAATGTGTAATTTTTATAATTTTTGTTTAGTCAAAATAAAAATATTTTAATATCAAAATATACATTTAATTACGTGAAAAAAATTTTGTAGGATAACAGAGAAAGTATTAATTAATTTGTTTAGTCAATTTCAAAGATAACATTTAGAGAGTTGCCTTAGTGACATTATGATATCCAAACTTGTGAGCTAATTTGACACTAAATATCTTTGTTCCACTTCGCATTCACCCGCCTTAGAACCGATAACAGAATCTTGCCTTCATCGTGCCGTATTACAACACCAAGCCCTCTATAGCAACTATCGGGGCATTGAGCATCAAAATTCACTTTTACCCTGCCATTTGTAGGATTTTAATGAAACTGTGTCATTTGGTGCGGATCGAACCGATAACAGAATCTTGCCTTCATCGTGCCGTATTACAACACCAAGCCCTCTATAGCAACTATCGGAGCCTTGAGCATCAAAATTCACTTTTACCCTGCCATTTGTAAGATTTTAATGAAACTGTGTTATTTGGAGTGGATCAAGGTCAATGTTCATGAAGAGTTTTCGCTTCCAATTGAACCAAGTAGCCCAAAAAACTACACATATATTTGCAACCTTCTCATTTATCATTTTATTGCATATTCATAGTTGTAACTCCGTAATGGTGCTATTGAGGGGCACTAGTATAGCAATTATGCAGTGGATGATTCTCCCATATGATATTGTTATGCTTGCAATCAAGGATGGCATGGGTAAAAGTTTCTTCCTCTTCATTAGATCTACCAAGTAATGGAGAACATTGACAACAATGGTCTTTTAACAAGCTCGCCACGAAATATTTTAACTTTGGAGTGCTCTTCAAGTTCCATACATGGCACCCAATAATGTTATTCATAGTTGAAATAGATACACCCTTTATACCTAACCAAAGCATGATTTGACTGAAAAAATGCCCTTCTTTTTTGGCTACCAAAACCTCTTATCTTGATATACATTAATGATATCTGAACATATCACCTTGATGAATTCTACAACACCAAAAGTATTAGGGAGAGAGGGTGTAATAGCAAACAGGGTTATGTTATGTTGTTGAAACCATAGAAATTCCTAATCTCATCTATTTTGCTACCACGCAACGTAAAGTTGATGATCATAGCTAACTTTTTGTATAGATTGGAGCAAGAATCTGGACTGTATTTTAATACGAAGTACTTTGAGGATTTGGTGTCTAATGGGAACTTGGATGAGGCAGAGAACTACATATCAGGTTTTATAAATTTTGATGATAATCGACATTCTTCTAAGACCCTTTTTGAAATCAGGAAGCTTAAGTACTTGGAGGCCTTGGATAGGCAAGTTTTAAGGGCGTTTTTTTGTAATATGTCTGGGTGTTACACTTACGTCTCTTCGAACTTTCTACATTACATTAATCGAAGTGAGAGCTTTTTTTGTGTAACGTAGAAAATTTAAAGGGACCGAGGAAACATATTAAATGAATTGAGATCTTATATTGTTGGGCTTGTTGTGTCTTGACAATTCCAGGCAAGATATTGTCAAGGCTCGAGAAATTCTTTTGAATGATTTAAAGATTTTTGATTCATTTAATGAGGAACTCTTCAAGCTTACACATCTCTTTTACTTCAAAAATTTTAGGTATGAGAAAATTTTAGGAGTAGTATATTTTTTTAAGATTTGTTATCTATTGTTACAACCTGACTCTGAGAGATTGATGTTGAATAACGCAGAGAAAATGAGTTACTATCGGATGTTGGAGATATTAAGTCACTAAGACAACGAGTTCTCTTTGATGTAAAGAAGTTGATAGAGGCAAATCCGAAGTTTCATGATAAGCTAAATTTTCCAGCCATAAAGGATGATAGGTTATGGGAATTGTTAGATCAAAGGTTGGTACTAAAGACCACTTTTTTGGTTCTTACATCCTTTCCCCCGAAAGATTGTTATAGACCACCTTTACATGCATATTAAGAAAATGATGGGAACAAGTAAATTTTTGATAATAAGGTAAATTAAGAAAAATTGAGAGAAGATGCGTTAATAAATATTTCTGTGATGAGACCATTATTTAAAATAAATATGTAGCAAAGTTAAAATGGATATAGCAAAATGAAAAGGGTTGGAATCTATTGAAGACATATAAGTATTTGCTTGTAATTGTTGCTGACATATTGTATTATGAAATTTCAGTTTGAATTGGCAACACACTCGATGCAACACTCCCAAGCCCGAACCTCTCTTTAATACACTTTTTGAGGATCATAAATGTGGACAATCCAGGCCCATGGCTATGAACAATTCAATGATGAATACTGCTCCAGAGTCCAGGCCTAGAAACTCCCCCTGTTGTTTCAGCTAACAGTCCAGGTAGTTTTAGAATTTTTATGTTACCTTGTTTTGTTGTGTTTTTGGTGCATCTTTTTTTTATTGATGGTTAAAGATAGATATTTTATATACTTTAACATGGACTTTTACACGAGAGTAGATATGTAGATGCAGCACATGTCTTCCATGTATATACCTGATGCTGATTATTTCACTTTAAAAAAAGGTAGGTTGTGATTTAGACCCGTGACCTCTTGACTTGGCTTCTAATGTCATGTTAGAGAATCAACTCAGCCAAAAAGATGTAACATATATTTTATATCTCTAATACACCCCTCATCTTGGCTTCGAAATACTCTTATTTGAAATGAGTGTTAAATAATATTTAAACTCGTGACCTTTTGTTATGTTGGCTTTTGAAATCATGTTAAGAAAACTACTCAATCAAAAATTTAAGCTGATGGTTGAGGGCTCATGGTATGTTACATACTCTAACATGGGAGAAAACGTTAGTATATAAACATAGAACAACTTAATAAATTGTTTGTTTTACTTGATTGCAGAGAAATGCCAAAACACATGATGTTGAGATCGTCAACCAAGTTTAGGATAATTGAAGAGGGTTTGAGCAATAATCATACCAACATTGCAAGTGCCAATCATATATTCTAGGTTTTGAAGGGATACTTAGCTTATTAATGAATATAATTGATTCTTAATAGTCATATCTCAGTTTGTTGTACTTTAATTCTTAATATACATAATTGATTCTTGATGGTCATACGGGTACCCGTTTAGCCGGGTACCCGGTAATAAACACCCCTACTCATACCAACTATAGGTTATCTTTGATAGATACGTAATTTTTCTCAATAGGTACATATGCATTTTTTACTGATACATAATTGTTTTCAACATGTACATAAATATTCTATATTGGTATACAAATAGTTTTGAGATTTGTTTACTTATTTAGCATTTATTATTTTTTTGAGAGAATTTAGCATTTATTATTATTATTATTATTTTTATTATTCTTTATTGAACACAAGTGTTTGAACTATTTCTCAAGACAAACACTTTTCCTCCAGATCTTAAGTTTGGATATGTTCGCTGTTAGTAACAGTGAATAGAGATTTAAGGTCAAAAATAGGCAAAGAGTTGGTTACGAACAAGCATCTACACTATTTTTGAACCCTCTGCGTTTGTTCGCTGTTAGTGCCTTTGTTCACTGTCGAACCTATCCAAACCTAAGGTCTGGAGAAAAAGTGCTTATTTTAGAAAATAATTTTAAAATTTTCCATTTTTTTAAATTTTTTGCTTATTCATTTCAAATTTTCCATTGAAACATATCAATGGGCTTTTGTAAAGACGACTCTCAAAAGTCCAACCCAAATCTATATTTAGAGTTGTAACAATATATATTTAGAATTGGACTGGGATTTGAGAGGCGTCTTTACAAAAGACGGTCTCAAACAAGAATTTGTGATCAATTATACAATAGATCATATACTCGTAGTTGATCAAATTTGATCCATTGACGAAAAGTGATCATGTATGTCTCTGAATCATGGTCCTGAAAGTAGTGCTCCACTATTAGTCCAGGAAGATCTCCCTAAAATCTTTTAAATGACAAAACATTAAATGAAGACTGCAGATGAACAATGCTGCTACAGTGTCAACTTAAAACGATAAGATTAATAAGTATTTTAGTTGACAAGGCTTAAAAGATTCTCAAAAAAGAGTAAAAGTTATTCTTCTAGATCTAAGTAGCCAATGTGATTAACCAATGGGTTTAACAAATCATAACATAGTTGAATTAATCAAGTAAAACAATTTTTAATTAATGGTTGAAAGGATTAACAGCGTAAGCTAAACCTATCTAACACACAAATAAAGTTTTGATCGACGACTATTTAAAACATTATGTTATGTATAATCATATATTTAAAGAATAAGTACACAGAAAATATCGTACTCTAAACACATTCGAACATCTGAAATCCCGAAAATACTTTTACCATAACTACAAAAACTGAAAGAAAAGGTGTTGCGATAGAGGAGGTTGACGTTAAAGAGATTTTACTGGAATACAAATCACTATACAGGTTTCTGTACAAAACATATCTATACATGAATCCTATAATAAACAGCAAAGTCAGACCAGATACTGGAAGCTAATTGCAGCACTGCTACATAAAGCAATCATACATCGATGAATAGTAGTCGACAAACCCTGAATCATCGTCATCTTAGTCATCCAGCTCCACAAGCTGAGCACGACGTCTCTCAGCTGCTTTCTTGCGAATAAAGAAGCCCCATCTCATAGCTGCCTTGATCTTCAGCCAACCGACAACAGCTTTGCCTGGACGACTCCGGTCCTCCTCGAAACTATTGTAGTTAGATGGTGTCGGCATGAAAGTTGGGTATGACTGAAAAGTTTCGTCAGGCATGTTCATATGGCCTCCCATACTCATAAGTCTAAGCAGTTGTTGCATATCGTCGCTTTCAAGTAATTCATGACTTCTGTTGCGGATATCTTCCTCTGAAATTTGGCCCTGTGACCAATCATCATAGGCGTTGATAGCAGACGGTTGAGAGGATTGCATAATTGGAAACCCAGAAGCAGAAGGCTGGGAAGGGCCTAAAGACAACCCTGCCCGATTATTGCTCTCAATAATCTGACTTTGTTCTGAACCGTTGCCACCTATCAGAGCATGCTGGGAGAATAAAGTGTTCTCAAACTGATTATGTGTACTCAAATTCATTGGAAGCATCTGATTTGGGAATCTGTTCGCCATATTATCATTATATCCTACAAGCCATCAAAAGCAAATGTAAACAATCACATAATCAGCACACATAAAAGAACATAAACCACAAATGAAATTGAATCGAGTGTTCAACATGGATAGGTTGATCACAATTCACAATCAAACCTTCTAAAACAATGGATTGAACAAGCTTTTAACTTAAAATAACATTCAATGAGGGCCCATGAACCGTAATTGAATGATATATCCCAAATTTTAGTTTATTATCAAATATTCATGCCAAAAGTAAATTTTACGATTTTCTATTAGACTACTACATGGGTGCGAATATCAAGCTTGGAATGAAAATCGTTTGAAAAAGATGGTCGTGACTTGTGACAGAGATGTGTATGTTAAGATTAATAATGCTTGTTTTGCACAACATGGATCAAATTTGCTAATATCAAAGCTTACCTGAAGGTGTTATATTATTCTCCACTAAAGCATGCTCAGTAGAACCTGTCATAGGCAACTGGGGAAGGGCCATCTGATCATCAATAACATTTGGATAACTGATTGCACTCATTGATAGTTCATTTTGAGATGAACGCGTTCTCCGCGTTTGTTTAGAATTCACAAGTGCCTTGCCATCGTACTCTATCACTTGATGCCAGTTTTCATATGCTTTCTTCAAAAGGGTATCAACATAAACCTAGATGAATAATCATTTGTTAATTTCACAAAACTAGACCCAAAAAGAATACACATCAAAAGTTATGTTTTTTCTTTTAATTGTTTGAGTCTCCGTAAGGACAGGGAGAATTGAAGATCAGATACCAACTCATGATGCAAAGCAAGGCTCATCATATCTTATCAGCCGAGTAGTAAAGGTTTCAAGATCAACCAAAAAAATATTAAAAAAATAGTGAGCATGTAAAACACCAGCGTTTAAAGCCGAATCAAGAGATATTTCATGGTTTCGTCCAATATTTGATGGCATGACAAACACAACACCCTTACCGTGAGTCCATGAGACCATGACCATTACCAAAATTTTTCACTAAGCATCAATATCACCCCACAGCCATTCTTCAACAATGATTAAAAAGGAAGTGCAACATGCATCTTGGTACCAGAAAGAAAAACACAGTGTAACAGCCTACACTGCAAATTTTCTAATACCAAAATGCTAACTTATGTAAAATAGCCTTTTAAATGAGTGTCAAAGAAGTTAGAGCACATGATGAGATTTTTTTCAAAACTAAAAAGCGTCGGAGGTGCGCATGCAGCCTGGCATGAGGAACACCTTTTCAAGACCAGGGGAGTTGCAGTCCAAAAGGCCAAGGCGCACAGGGGGCGCACCCATGCCAACGTGTAAAATTTAAAAAACAACTCGTGCCTAAGGCACACTGAGGCTAGACGTGAGCCCTTGAGCGGTAGCGCCTTAGTGCGTCTGGCAGATTTTATAACTAAGATGATTAGGCTAGTCCAATGACTGAGTACATATTTTATACTTATTTCTGGGTCACTGGTAGCGTATTTTAGGAGTATATAGCATAGGTTGTTCCATTTGTGTAATTTTAATGGTTTATGAACAATCTAACTATTTTAGGGCTATTTGAGGAGTGTTTGGACAAGTCTTGGTCGATTTCTTATGCAGTCCGAAAACGGAGAAGTTAGAAAAAAGTTACGAAGCACATTCTAGAAGAAAAAGCCTACTTGACTTTTGGATGCCATGGCCAAAAGTCGAGTCGGCAATGAATACCGGAAGAATAAGTCGAGGCAGAAAGAAAGCTAACTCGGCTTCCTTTTGAAAATGATAAACACATTGTCGCGCTATCTACTAGATACAAGGGATTTTGTCAGCATGATAAGTCGAGTTGGTTTCAAGGAGGAAGTAGTGACCGCCAAATTGGCTTTCGTCTCTGGAACAAAGCACGCATTTAAAGCTGTTTCCGACCAACTATATGACAGTCGATCGGCATGCCTCACTGGAGCGGTTATTTTAGCAGGATTGCTTAGCTTAATTAGTTTTCATTATTTTATTTTGAATCATTTATAAATTATAGCCGCAAAGTTTGGGTAATTAATAAATTTTAGCCGCAACGTTCAATCTTTACGAGTTATTACCACTATAGACCGAAAAGTACAACCATTGTATTTGTAACCACGTCGCCGGATTTTGTTCATTGGCGTTATTAATGACCTTTGACTCTAGTTAATCATCTTTGACCTTCACTCTTTTAACCCAAGCTACCCTCCTCTCTCCCTTATTTTTCTTCTTCCTTCCTCTTTCATCCTCGCACCATGAAAACTTTAAATAAAATTTTTTAACCCAAGCTACCCTCCTCTCTCCTTTTTCCTTTTTCCTTACGAGATGCTCTCTCTAGTCCTCTAATTTTCCACTAAGAATTAAAAGCTCATCAACGTCCTTTTGCCATTAAAGTTCATCAACCATTGCTCCTTTAGATTCAAGACAAACTTAAGTTAAATTCTGTTATGACCACCGGTACTCCTCAACAATGATAATAACACAGCAGTTGTATTAGAATAAGAACGAGAAAGAAAAAAGAAACAGAACAGAATGCAATAACAGAATTTAAGAGAGAAGAATATATGGAATGCTTGTATCTTTATGTATTAGAGGACGTTGTGTCCCCTCGAGCTCTTCGAGTGGCTCGATAACTCCCAAGGTACAAGACCAATGATGAATACAAGCATGAGAAGGAAATCTATCCCCCCTAGACTATTTATAACAAGTACCATATTCTAGAATACTCATAAAAAGTACAGCTCAGCAAATAAAAAAGTACACCTCATTCCCAAAATAACCACCTCTGACATACTCTAGGAATGCAGCCATTCTGTTACAACTATTTGCTCCTTCTAGAATAGGTGAATTTGATTGTGGGCTTGGGTGTATCCGGATCCATAACAAATTCTTATTAATTTAATATAGCAACAGTTTAAGAGTATTGGTAATTTAGATTCAAGACAAACTTAAGTTAAATTCTTATTAATTTAATCAATATAGCGGGATCATGAGATAAAAGTTATTAAGGTCTTTATATGATTAGTTGTTATTATAGCGAGACCTTGAATTTAACATATATCACCTTTAATTACATATTTGATCCATAATTTATAGATATTGAGTAGTAATTATTGTTTATATGAAAATTGGGTGATTCCAATATTCTAGACCTTCCAATTAGATTATACTCCCTCCGTTCCTTAAAGAAGTTCCCACTTTCCATTTTGGAGTGTTTCAATTGTTGTTCCCATAAGGAATCTTTCCATTTATATCACAAATTATGGACAAAAATAATCTCACCCATCATCATTTTAATATTTTAAGAATGATTATGGCCCCCACATATCTTCCACTAACTCCATTTTAACATTTTTATATTCCTTATGGTCTTCACATGTTTCTAACTAACTTCATAAAAACATTTTTTAATTAGTTGTGGTCCCCATATTTTTTCCACTAAACTTTCTTTAAATACTTTTTTAATATTTGTGGTCCCCACTTTTCCTCTATCAAATTTATTATTCAATAAAATAATATCTCCACTATCTAAAAGATTCCACTTTTCTTAATTCCCGTGAATATTCCCAATGGGAACATCAATAGGGAACGGAGGGAGTAACTTTTGATAGTTCAAATTTAAAATCAACCACATACTGTTTTTCTTTCACTATGTGACATCTAGAGAAGCGCAAAAATCATTAAACTAGCTTCCTTATATTTGACCCGCAACTACACATACACTGAGTGCTTGCGATAAATAAAATATACATATCAATGACCCGATAATTCAAATCCTAAAGTTCAGATAATATAAATTGGTTTCCTTAACCTCACGATCTACCATACATCTAATAAAAGCACACCCACACACTCACTTTTACTCTAGAGAGGGCTAATAAATTGCTAAGTATGTAGAATATATGATTAGGACAAAAAAGTAAAACAACAAAAAAATACACAAATTAGATAAGTTTATTTGATTTCACAAGTTACCTAACTTTGTTGTTTCATACTCCCTCCTATTCTACCCCTCAGTCTCATTTATTTTTTGTCACTATTTTTATCACTCTTAATTTGTATTTTATTTTTAATCTATAAGTTAAAACATAGTTATGTGAGATCTTATTTAATTCTTGAGATATAAGAATTTTTAATATCAACTTTTTATAATTTTTAACTAAGAAAAATTAGAGATATAAAGGGTTAAAATGTTGTCTCGACAAGTGTGAAAAACTAAATGGGACTAATAGGTTGAATAGGAGGTAGTAAGAAATACAAGACGTTCAACTTGTTTTACAACATGTAGAAGATACGTCCAGATTAAGCAAGCAAGACAAAATGGCTAACCTTTTGGCTGTCGGAGAGAGAATCGGCTGAAAAATATTGCCCTCTGGCAATTAGACCAGTTAGCTCATATATATTATTGAATACCACGCCTACATTTCTTGCATCATCGGAGTAATAAACATACAACTTTCCACTTAGAACACAGGTCTTTGCATGCTCCATGAGAGCATCCCACATCCTATTAGACATGCCACTTCCGAGGATCTATAACGACAATTGCCATTTATCAGTAATTATTACAGAAATTACCGAACGGAACTAAAGAATATGAATCAAGTTGATAACAAGCCAAGCTGAACTCGAAAACTTATCAAATAGATTTAAATTGATTAAAAATCTAGTCTAGCACCAAATCACCAAAACATCACGAGGATGAACTTACCGTTCTTAGTTTTTGAGAATCTTTGACAGCAAGGCGGAGGAAATCCTCCACAATATAAATCCCATTATTACTCAGCCTCTTGTGGAATGAACCATCCTTACCAATCTTCTCCAGTCTCCAGACATCATCATTAAGGGCCGGAGGATAGTGCTTTTTATATACTGGAACCAAAAGACATGAGTTAATCTTCTTTTGAAAGGCTAATAGTTTCAGAGATTGATACTATAACGAACTTACATTCCCCTCTGTGATCCTTGACATTAAAGGCTTCAGTTTTTGCCTCACGTACACGCATGCCCTCGCAATATCCTGAAGCCACCTTGAGGCCGAGCCGGAACTTTCTACTCCTGATCCAGCTCGAATTATCAGTGAATGTAAGTTCGCCGAGTGTTCCTACACCTTCCTTCAGAGTGACCTGTAATTCCCCCGTCAAAAGTGGTCTCTTTCCTTCACGTTCCTTTACAACATGGCTTTCAAACTCTTCTTGAGACCAATCTTCGTCATCTTCATTGTTAAAATCACCTTCAAGCACAACAATATCAAGCTTTATGGACGATTCAGGCCCAGATGTCACCACATGACCGCTGTTAGCATCAATCAATACAACATGGATTGCCGCACCCTGCTCTCCTTCAACTTTCCCACCCGTAAATAAAGGAAGTGATAGCTTGGATCTAAAATGCAGCTGTAAGTTCCTTCCATCAGACCCTTCAATTCGTTTGGGTGAAGCCCTACATCAATTTAGAAGAATAATTAATCCACGATTTCAATCTTCAATTAAGTTGATGATGCAAATACCCAATAAATTTGAGGTAGTGGTGACTAAGAAGAATATCTCACATCCAATTATGTGCCCAGAAAAATTACTCATCGTAAGGGCCAAAAATGTTCATGATGACTGACTTTGTAGATTTACGAGACAGATTAAAACTCAATAGTAAATTAAAATGAATAGAAACGATCAAAATCGTATAACACAAGATAATAGTAAATAAGTAATACCTCCCAGCAACTCTAGCAGGGCCTATCCTAGCCAGAGCACGTTCAACTTCTTCACTGACCTATTTCATTAAAAAAATTATCAAACAAATGAGTATAGCAACTTGCAAAAGGACATTAGAAAGCACTACCCTTAGAGAAAAATAAACTAAAATTCATTCATTACCCCTAGACAAGTACTAATGATTAGTGAGAAAATATTTTTCATAATGGTAAGCAACTTAAAGGTCTAAACAAAGATGACGGTCTGCATATGTGAGTGCGAGAGAGAGATAACGAGAAACTTACTACATAATCATCATTATTAAACATATCTAACAAAAACCCACCACCAAAGACAAAAGAGATGAGTGTATAAGTAAACAGGTCAGTTATCTTACAACTCTACGAAGTATAGGTTCCAGTGATGAACAAAGTTTTTGCAAGTTGTCCACCTTCAAAGCTTCAACAATCACACTGCAAGGATGGATAAATTAAAGAAAGAGGGCGCGAACCAAATTTTGAGACAGCAATCAACAGTTGGAATGAAATTAGTTTAACATTGCACCATAATAAGACACTCAAACGTCCTATGTGAAGATTAGATACTTTAATTTGGAGCAATAATTTAAACGGAGTGTACAAGAGTTTGATATGGAAAATAAATACGAAAGCATTTACCTACAAACACTCCAAGACCAATGGATGACTTTGAAATGCTAAAAAAGCAGAAAAATTGGCTTTGATAGTGAAGAAAGATGTGATAGCATTATGCTACCAATCGGATATTTGCTCTTCTTTAACAGAGCACTAAAATCGGGCAACAACAAAACATTCCAATATAACATAATACGGTTCCACTCCAAAAGAAAACTACTGATATCATCTCTGAGCCACCATATGTAAACAGTTTGAAAAATATCGTTCATCATATGTCGTTGAACAAATGATAAGGGATGTTTTACAAAGAACATATATAAATATAGGTAGGGAACTCAAAACAGACTACTTTCTAAGCAATAACAAAGATTTGTGGTCTTATTCCACTGGATCCAGCGATTAACTTACATCATACAAATAATTAATAACTTCTAAATTTTGAATTCCTTTTTACTGCATCTAACTTCCATTATTTAATCAACAGCACAAGTGAAACAAGTGTAAGAGTATATAACATATCCTGAGGCCTCAACCATAAGTTTAAGTTTTTGGTTGTGTTGGTTCCTTGACATGGTATCAGAAGCCAACGTGACAAGAGGTCATGGGTTCAAATCTCTACAACCCCTCATTTAAGGTGGAATATTCAGCACCTACTTGCATCCACGCTTCTAGCCTAATAGGCTCTCGTGTGAGGGGGTGTGTTAGAGTATATAACATATCCTGGAGCCTCAACCATAAGCTTAAGTTTTTGGTTGAGTTGGTTCCTTTATGGTTGAGGCCGGGATATATTCTATACTCTAACAACAAGAACCAGTGTATGTCATAAAGACAAAACACCTTTTACTAAAAGCACAATTTAGCTAGAGTAAAACTTCATAGCAAGTTTAATCACCTCACCTAAACAAACAGGCAACAAACCCCCTTTAACCCTAAAAACCATTTCATCGCCTCGATGTCCTTAAGTAGATTTTTAGCAAGGTGGGATTTCGAGAGTAGGATATACATAACCTTAACTTGTAAAAAAAGAAAATACAAACAACAGAGAATCAAAAGAAACAAAACAAAAACACTTGAATAGCAAACATTACAATCAATTACTAATTAAATTTAACATCTAGAAAGCATAATCATCAACTAAATAGAGAAAAGAAATACCTAGCTAAAGCTGGCCTCTTTCGCTCTGGCTGATCATCATCCCCACCACCACCACCACCATCATTATCCAAAGGCCTTTTGCCCCTCATACTATTCGATCTCTCCATAGACCTTGTTTGCCTCTGCATTTTCTACCACTAATTTATCACAGCACCTCAGATTTACAGATCTGCAGTACCATATCAGTTCAATTTTCAAAGAAATTATAAACACCCATCAATAATAATCACCAAAAATTAAATACCCACAAGCCAAAAAGTACCAAAATGAAAAATTATGCACCGTTGTTCAAATTTTCCCCCAAAAATTAGTACCCACTTCATATTTCACCAAATAAATATAAACCCAGATGCAATAAACACAAAATTCCCTTAAAAAAGTACAAAAATGGATCTTAAAAGAAGATATACTAGTAACTAACAAGAAAACTAAAATTACCTCAGCAAAAAGTACAGAACTGAAGATACTTTAACATAAGACACAAAAGATCATGCTGATTAAGAACAGAAAAAGAAGAAAAGAAAAAGAGAAAGGTAAGAGAGTTGGATAATGGATTTTATTTGGTTCAGTGCCTAGAGTCGACGTTGACTGTTGAGGTGAGCTGAATCAGTTCAATTTTTTCCAAGATTTTTATTTTTTTGTAATTTTAATTGAATGATTCAGTAGTATAAATAATATGGATTTTTGGGTTGGGGCTGCTGATCGCTGAAGGATGTCACTGTGCAAAACAGAGTAAATAAATAATATCCCCTCTTTCTTGATTGGCCTTTGACTCTTAAGTAATAAAGATATAATTTTCCTATTTTGGAAAATTTAATTTTAAAAATCCCAATTTTGCTCAGAAATCTCACATTTTGATTATTTTTTAAACATTTGACCTTTATAATGCGTTTTCTTTGAAAACTGTAACCTCATTAAGTTATTTACGAAACTAAGCAATAAAGAAATTAAGAACCAAAAGGTCGGATTTTTAAAAGAAAATACAATATAAAGGTCGGAGTTTTAAAAAATAATCAAAAGGTAGGATTTTAAAACAGAGCAAAAAATAAGATTTTTAAAATTAAATTTTCCTATTTTTTATGGATGTGCTCTTTGCCATTGATTTCTTGAAAAATCTAACATGTCCAACTTCAAAAAAATAAATTAAGTTTATTATTGGAAAAAGTTATTCTCTTTACCTCCCAAACCGTTTTTAAATAGTAATAATGTTATTTTTTTATTTATTTTAAATTCAAAAATAATAACCATAAAAGAAAAACTCAACCATTTTTGTTCTATGTTGTCTAGTTGTCTACCTATAATAGACATATACTAAGTGAATACGGACACATGTAAAGTATATTTATAATGGATATGCTACGTTGTCTATTTATGAATAGTAGAAATCAATAGTAACCGATCACTCGTCAACATAGCCATTTTTGTATCTATGTTGTCTACTTATCTGCCTACATATCCAATACGCTAAGTAAAGCAAATCAAGGCAAAATAAAAGGAATTTAGATTATGTTGAGATGGAGTTGAAGGTTAAGTAAAACATTCAAGTAGTAGTTAATATCAAGGAGTAAATAAGTATGATACAAACATTCAGGAAGGTTAAATGTTCACACTTTACTTATGTCCTTATTCACTTATTATATTTATTATAGGCAGATAAGTAGACAATATAGAACAAAAATGGCTGAGTTGACAATGATTATCTGTGAGTACCAGCACCACCATCACAACTTTGGGACTTCATTGTCCATGTCTTTTTAGTTTTTTCCACATGGTAGCCACCAGTTTATCCCTTATCTAACTGTCGTAGTATTTTCCGTTAAATTCTTGTCAATTTCCATTTAATTCACCATTGAAATTCACCATTTTAACGTTAACGTATTTGCTTGCTTATTTCTCCACATCCTCCATCTACAATAAATCTAGATCACTCTTCGTTCCAAAGGTATTATCTTTTCTTCCATTTTCATTAATGCTTTATTCATACTTTTATATCACACTCTCCTTAAGATTGAAAAGCATTGCTAATGATGGTCAAAACAACCATTAATTCCATTTTTTATTATTAAAGTTGAGCAAAGATTTTTTGACTTTAGATTCATTATGGCATTGCTCAAAATTATATTTCTATTATTTTATTTTAAAAAGTCATTTTGATGTATTATCATAAATTAAGCAAAGAATTTTTGAGTTTAGATTACAAGACCACATAGACAATAAATTTTTCATTAGAATTTGTTTCCCCTGGTAATACAAGCAGCATCTAAAACAGCACCATCTGCACTTAAAAGCCCTTATTGCGCAAATAAGCACTTCGTCCTTAGCTACAAAAACCGAAACTCATGCACGAAAAAAAAAAATTTGGGATGGAGGAGGTTGAAGTTAAAGAGGTTTTACTAGAATACAGATCACTGTACAGGTTTCTGTACAAAATATATCTATGCCTGCTGGATGAAATCTCATTAATAAACAGCAAAGTCGGACCTGATATTAGAATAATGCAATCATACATCGATGAATCGTAGTCGAAAAACACTGAATCATCGTCATCTCAGTCATCCAGCTCCACAAGCTGAGCACGACGTCTCTCGGCTGCTTTCTTGCGAATAAAGAAGCCCCATCTCATAGCTGCCTTAATCTTCAGCCAACCGACAACAGCTTTACCTGGACGATTCTGGTCCTCCTCGAAGCTATTGTAGTTAGATGGTGTCGGCATGAAAGATGGGTATGACTGAAAAACTTCGTCAGGCATGTTCACATGGCTTCCCATGCTGTAAAGTCTTAGCAGCTGCTGCATATCGTCGCTTTCAAGTAGTTCGTGACTTCTGTTGCGGATATCTTCCACTGAAATATGGCCCTGTGACCAATCGTCATAGGGGTTGATAGTGGACGGTTGAGACGATTGCATGATAGGAAACCCAGAAGCAAAAGGCTGGGAAGGGCCTAAAGACAACCCGGCCCGGTTATTGTTCTCAATAATCTGAGTTTGTTCTGAACCATTGCCACTTATGAGAGCATGCTGGGAGAATGAAGTGCTCTCAAACTGATTATGTGAACTGGAATTCATTAGATGCGTCTGATTTGGGAATCGGTTCGCCATATGATCATTATATGCTGCAAGGCATCAAAACCAAATGTAAATGTTAAGGTCGTTTAGGCCATATGACGAGCAAGCAGCAGAAACAATCACAAGAACATATCAGCACACAAAAAAGAACATAAACCACAAATATAATTGAATCGAGTGAAAAACCTTAATTTATTTCCTATCCTTTCCTTTTTATTTAGCCAGGGAAAGAAACGGTGGGGTGTAAGGTTTTAGTATTACTAACTCTTAATACGCGGAATAAGTATAATCAAATTATTTGATTATATTTATTCCATCAATTAAGAATTAACGGCCAGTTTGATAATCGGTACTAAATGGTGGGAATAGTAATGGAAAGTTAGTGTAATTTTGGTAAGAATATCTCTTGACAAACTTGATGGTCATGCTTATTCTCCTTCAACGATCTTTTTATTTCACAAAATTCATTCCTGTGCGTTAACATTTGACCATGTGGTATTATTAGGTGGTAACGAAAAATTTATGAACAAAAACAACTTTTTTGTGATCAAACATTCATTACCATGGGAATGACATTATGCATATCATGAAAATTTACATTACAAATCATTCTCATTACCACCAATTAGTACCGTTAACCAAACGGGCCGTAATAGTATTAAAACCTTAAAAGGGGGAGGGGGAGGGGCTGCTAGTGAGGGTGTGAGGCGGGGGCGGGTCAACAACAACTTAATTGCCCTCATAGCAATGGGCAAGAACTGTGGCCAATCTATCATCAAACAAGAGTTATCATATGGCGATCAATCATAAAACAATAACTTTAAAAACTAGAGATGAATCCTTGCTTGAAAAGTGCACCTATGTATGACTAGCATAGTTTTTCCAACTCTTGAAATCCTCTCATACATAAACTTGTTTCCAACTCCAAATTGTCACCCTTTTAATCTTTCAATAGCTGCTAGCTTGGCAGGAAATAAATGACTATATAAGCTTAGGAGCTCATTCTAATGAGCCCCAATCGCATACTTGAGAGGTGAGTGGTAGCTTCATAAGCCTTGCATCTAGATTCCAACCTTCAATTTACTCTGCCTTACCCTGTCCTTAGTTTCACTAGCACGGGTCCTTTGGACGAAAATCAAATTTAGTTCATTTTTTTCAAGTATTCATCACAATAATAAATTTTACAGTTTTCTATACTTGCTCCGAACATAAATCTTTTTAGAATGATTGTTTTAAAAAGATGGTTATGACAGAGATGTGTATGCCAAGATTGATAACGCATATTTTGCACAACATGGAGCAAAATAATGATTGTGCTCCGCATAACAATGTTTTCCAAAAAACAAATGTAATTCTAATTCCCATTGTTACAGGTGTACTAGAAAGAAAATGTCGTTACATTACGTTTTTGTTTTTGTATAATCCAAATAATTTCAACATAGTTAATGTTATATTTATGTACTTTGCATATCACATAGCTCCCTATGCTCCGTGGGGTACAAAACAATTTGCGAAGATACGGCACACGAGATTTGCATCAAGTATGCTTAAGCTTGCCACAGATATTACGGTCAAAAGAGAGTCTAACAAAGCGTACCTGAAGGCATTATACTATTCTCCACTAATGCATGCTCAGTAGAACCTGCCATAGGCAACTGGGGAAGCGCCATCTGATTATCAATAGCATTTGAATAACTGATTGCACCCATTGATAGTTCATTCTGAGATGAACGCGTTCTCCGAGTTTGTTTAGAATTCACAAGTGCCTTGCCATCGTATTCTATCACTTGATGCCAGTTGTCATATGCTTTCTTCAATAGGGTATCAACATAAACCTGGATGAATAATCATGTGTTAAGGTCCCAAAAGGAATACATCACAAAAGTTATGTTTTTTTTTTGGTTCATTCCAGATAGAATTCCAATCTCCATAAGGACAGGGTGAATTGAAAGCCAGAAATCAAATCATACCGCCGAGCAAGGCCCATCATATCATATCTGCTGAGTAGTAATGGTTTTTAGATAAACCAATGTTATAACCGATGCAAGAAAGAAAGCGTAAAGATTGACAAAATACTAAACACACAGAATTTACGTGGTTCGCCGACAATATGTCAACTACGTCCACCGGCAGAGGAGAGAAAAGTTTTATTACTTGAGGAGACCCAAAATACAGATATTGACTAGGTTACAGAAAATAGGAGTTTATAAATTACTCCTTAACAGAAAACCTAAGCTAAACAGATTTTTGGATGATACAAAACTAATCCCCAAGACTCCTTTTATAAGGAGAATAATAACAAGCCTTTGTTATTATTCCGATGTGGGACTAATCCCCAAGACTCCTTTTATAAGGATAAGAATAACAAGCCTTTGTTATTCTTCCGATGTGGGATAATAAAAAACCTTCAATCTTCCAATGTGGGATTCAAAGCATAACCTTAGAGTTATTCTTCCGATGTGGGATTCAAGGCATAACCTTACAACCAAACCAATATTAAAGAAACAGTGAAAGTGTAAAATACAAGTGTTTAAAGCCGCATCAAGAGGGATATTTCATGGTTTCATACCGTGACCGTTACCACAAATTCCATTATGATCAATATCACCCCACAGCCCCTTCTTAAACAAAGGTCATACGGGAAATGCAACAGGCACCTAGGTGCCTAAAAAGTTAAGTTCATGATGAGCTTATTCAAAACTAAAACGCGTTTGAGGTGCGCATGCATCCTGGCATCAGGAAAACACTTTTTCAGGTTCAGGGCATGACAGTCTAAAGGGAGAAAGCACACAGGACGCACACCTACGCCACCAAGGCTAGATGCAGCACCATGAGCAGTTGCACCTTAGTGCAAATCGATGATTATATAAATAAGATGATAAGGTTTGAGCAGTGACCCAATACTTATAATCTTAAAGTTCAGATAATATAGGCTAGAGTTTCTAACCTCGTGATCTATAGCATACAAGATCACCCAAACACTCACTTTTACTCTACAGAGGGCCGGCCAATAAATTGTTAAGTATGTAGGATATGTGATTGGGATAAAGAAGACAGCAAGGAAAAAAAAAACAAAAATCAGAAAAGTTCTTTTGAGCTTTCACTAGTTACCTAATTTTGCTGTTTCATAAGAATTAAAACATTCAACTTGTTTTACAATAGGCAGATGATATGTCCAGATTCAGCATGCAAGAAAAAAATGGCTAACCTTTTGGCTATCAGAGAGAGAATCGGCTGGAAAATACTGCTCTCCGACAATTAGACCACTTAGCTCATATATATTATTGAGTACCACGCCAACATTTCTTGCATCATCAGAGTAATAAACGTACAGCTTTCCACTCAGCGCACAGGTCTTAGCATGCTCCATAAGAGCATCCCACATTCTATTAGACATGCCACTTCCGAGGATCTATAAAGATAATAGCCATATATCAGCAATTTTTATAAAAATTACAAAACGGAATTGAAGAATATGAATTCAAAAAACATTGTTTAAAAATTTAGTCCAACACCACATCACTGAAACATGACGAGGATGAACTTACTGTTCTTAGTTTTTGAGAATCTTTGACAGCAAGGCGGAGGAAATCCTCCACGCTATTAATTCCATTACTATTCAACCTCTTGTGGAAAGAACCATCTTTTCCGATCTTCTCCAGTCTCCAGACTTCATCATTAAGGGCTGGAGGATAGTGCTTTTTATATACTGGAAACAAAACACGAGAGTTATTCTAACTTTGTAAGAATTGATCGACCAAAAGCCTAATAGTAACAGACTTATTATAAGAAACTTACATTCCCCTCTGTGATCCTTGACATTAAAGGCTTCGGTTTTTGCCTCACGTACGCGCACACCCTCGCAATATCCCGAAGCCACCTTGAGGCCAAGCCTGAACTTTCTACTCCTGATCCAACTCGAATTATCAGTGAATGTAAGTTCACCAAGTGTTCCTACACCTTCCTTCAGAGTCACCTGTAAATCACCCGTCAAAAGTGGTCTCTTTCCTTCACGTTCCTTTACAACATGGCTTTCAAACTCCTCTTGAGACCAATCTTCATCATCTTCATTGTTAAAATCACCTTCGAGCACAACAATATCAAGCTTGATGGACGACTCAGGTCCAGATGTCACCACATGACCACTGTTAGCATCAATTAATACAACGTGAATAGCCGCACCGTCCTGTCCTTCAACTTTTCCCCCAGTGAATAGTGGAAGTGATAGCTTGGATTTAAAATGTAGCTGCAAGTTCCTTCCATCAGATCCTTCGATTCGTTTGGGTGAAGCTCTAATCAAAATTAAGAAGAATATTAAATCCACGATGTCAATCTTCAACTAAGTTAATGATGCAAATACCCTAAAAATTAGAGGTAGGGGCATGGAAAAAAATCGTGGTCGCAGATGTGTTTGCGGAAACGGTCGCGATGTCGCGGAAAACGGCTATAACAGAGAAATAACACGAACCGCGGTCGATGCGGCGTGATTTTTGTAAAAAAAATCATATAAGGGATTTTGAACTTATAATTGCATTTTTGTTGTTGAATTACTATTATTATGGAATAATATGTAACTAGCTATTATAATTGCAATATTTGATTCTTTTACTGTATAATTAATTAGTTTATTCGTTATTAGTTAATTATTTTGTTTATCAACTAAAACTATGAGTAACTATAAATTAAGTAATCATAATAATTAAAGTTAATGGGTATTAATAAAACTTTAATGCGATAACAAATAATGTTGTAACGGTGAAATATCGTTATAACAGTAAAATAACAGGCGTTACACGTTATATAACGGTCAACGCGGCGTTTTGACCGTGAAATTTCGTGAACCGTTATATAACGGGATTTAACGTCGCGGCAACTTTGAAACAGGTTATATAACGGGCATTACATAACATAACGGGGGAGTTTTTTTCCATGGGGTAGGGTTGAATAAAAGGAATATCTCACATCCTATTATGCACCAAAATTTGGTCATTGTAAGGAGGCAAAAAAATGGAATACCTAAACTTCATCTAATTTAAAGTGTGTAATTAGTTTCAGCATATTTATGATTAGTAAAACTCGTAAAAAGTTGCAAAGGTTCTCCTAGCTAGAGAGCATCTAGTCAGATAATGATGACTAACTTTGTAGATGAATGAGACGGGTTAAAAGTACATTGTACATTAAGATGAACAAAACTCGATAAAAACATTGTTCAAAACAAGATTGCAAATAGCAATTAAGATATACCTCCCAGCAATTCTGGCAGGGCCTATCCTAGCTAGAGCACGTTCAACTTCTTCACTGACCTGTTTCATTCCAAATTGATAATACAAATGAGTAAAGCAACTTGCAAAAGGAAAATCAAAAGCATTATACAATGACAAAACAAAGTGGATAGTCCTCTAAAATTCATTCATTACTTCTACACATGTACTAATGATTAGTGAGAAAATATTTTTCATGATGTTCGGAGCAAGAGACCAAGTGACGACTTATTGTTTTCTCTTAACGCGTTTTCGGGTTTCACTTTACAATTTTCGACCGATTTTATCATAATTTATTTTTAATAATTTTGATTGGAGGGCATGATTAGCATAAATAAGAGGTTCATTCGTAAGCCAAAACATTTTAGTTTTTCTTAGTTTCATTTTAGTTTTACTTTTTATCATTCTAGTTATATTTTCTTGAACCATAAGTTTTCCATTTGAAATAGAATGACACTCTCTTAAATTCAAGACTTTTAATTCTTTCCTTCATTATTATTTGTCAAGTAAGTGTCATTATCTTTTATTTTTTCTATATCTTATGTATGCTCTTTGATTTGTTTACCATGTTTAGTATCATGCTTAAGGTTAATGTTGATTATTTATTGTTTATTAATATGTCTAGTGAGTAAATCCTTTTATCTAGGGTACAGGGATTGATCCCATCTAATTATGAATTGATATTATTGTGAAATAGTTCATAGAATTGTGGATTTTTAATTATATTCGTGCTTAGTGAATTCTAAATTAAATTTTTTTTCTTAGTCTAGTCTATAAGACGACACTATTAGATCAAGAGTCTGTTAGCTTAAAGACATATTTAAGTTAAATACTTGATAAGTCGGTCAATCAATAATATATGATAGTGAAAATTGAATTTAAATGGCCTTGGTCATATAGTTATCAACAAGACAACTTAAGGATAACAAGAACACATTTAATCATATTCTTGATCCATAATTTATGAATGATGAGTCATAAGTGATATCCATATGCAATTGTGTGATTCCCAAAACCATAGGCTTTTATTATTATTGTTTATAACAAGTTTATTTCAATCATTAGTAATTTTAGATATAAATTTCCCCAAAAAATATATTTGATTTCTACGTATCCATTAGAATAGAATAAACAAGTTTAAGCTTCCTTGTGTTCGACCCATTAGCTCATATACATTATACAGTGCACTTGTCAACTTGAGGAAAAATAAATTTGACATTAAATATATAAGGAAAAAAGGCCAATTATCTTACAACTCTACGAAGTATAGGTTCGAGTGATGAACAAAGTTTCTGCAAGCTGTCGACCTTCAAAGCCTCTACAATCACACTGCAAGGGATAGAAACATTTAAGGAAGAGGATGCAACCGGAATTTGAGACAACAATCAACATTCGAAATGTAATTATTTCAACATTCCACCATAATAAGACACTCGAACGTCCAACATAAAGATTTAATACTTTGATTTGGGACAAAAATTGCAGGAGTTGAATACAACATCACAAAATTGCAAGAATTGGAAAACGGTGTGTACAAGAGTTTGACACGGAATCTTAATCTAGAGCACATATGAAAGCATTACCCACAAACACTTCAAGACTAATGGATGATTTTTAAATTTTAAAAAAGCATAAAAACTATCTTTGATAGTGAAGAAAGATTTTCTCTTCTTTAACGGAGCACCAAAATCGGGCAACAACTATACTTTCCAATATGAAACAATACAGAGTCCACTCCGAGAGAAAACTACTGATATCATCCCCGAGTCACCAGGTGTAAATAGTTTGAAAATTATCGAGAAAGGATGCTTTACAAAGACCATATATATAAATAAACGAAGGGAGCTCAAAACAAACTACATTTAAAGCAATAAGAAAGTTTTGTGGACTTTATATTCCACTGGATCTAACTTCCATTTTTAGTTACCAGCACAAGTGAAAAAGGAACAAGTGTATATCATAAAGACAAAACATCTTTCAATACAAAAGCATAACCCACCCCCCACCCCCTAAAACCCTAAAAACCATTTCATTGCCTCAATTTCATCAAGTAGATTTTCACCTAGGTGGGGTTTCGAGAGTAAGATATACGCAACCTTATCTTGTAAAAAAGACAATACAACCAACAGATAATCAAAAGAAACAAAACAAAAACACTTGAATAGCAAGCATTACAATCAATTATTAATTAGATTTAACATCTAGAAATCATAATCATCAAGGAATAGTGCATCCACAAAGCAAAATTATCTCATCAAAAAATAGAGAAAAGAAATACCTAGCTAAAGCTGGCCTTTTTCGCTCAGGCTGACCATCATCCCCACCACCACCATCACCACCACCATTATCCAAGGGCCTTTTGCCCCTCATACTATTCGATCTCTCCATAGACCTTGTTTGCCTCTGCATTTTCTACCACTTATTTATCACAGCAACTCAGATTTACAGATCTGCAGTACCATATCAGTTCAATTTTCAAGAAATTATAAAAAACCATCAATAATAATCACCAAAAATTAAATATCCATATGCCAAAAAGTACCAAAATGAAAAAATATGCAACTTTGTTCAAATTTCCCCCAAAAAATTAGTACCCACTTCATATTTCACCAAAAAAATAAAAACCCAGATGCAACAAACACAAAATTCCTTAAGCAGGATCCTAAAAGAGAATATACTACAAACTAACAAGAAAACTAAAAATTACCTCAGCAAAAAGTACTGAATTGGAGACACTTTAACAGAAGACACAAATGATTATTATGGAGATTAAGAACAGAAATAAAAGAAAGGGAGAAAAGTAAGAGTAGCTAATGGATTTTATTTGCTATTATTGCCTAGACTCGACGTTGACTGTTGAGGTGAGCTGAGTAAGTTGAATTTTTTTTAGAATTTTTATATTTTTTTAAAATTTTAGTTGATAAATTCAGGAGTATAATATAGATTTTTGGGTTAAGGCTGCTAAGGATGTCACTGTGCTAAATAGAGTAAATAAATAGTATCCCCTTGTTCTTGATTGGTCACTGCCCCACTGGAAAGTAGATAGTACAAAAGTAAATTACTTAGAATGTTGCTCATCTTTGCCATTGCTTTTCCGCCTCTTATATTGGGCATTACTTATTATATATCATTATCTTTTTCATTTTATCGTCAACCTTATATATTGAATTTCTATAATTTTTCTTGTATAATTTTCGAACTTAGAAACTCTAACATGTCTCTAAAAAAACTCTATAAACTAAAACAAGCTAAAAGTATTAATCGAAGAATAATGGCAAACTAAAACGAGCATGAATACGATTTGTTAAGTTAAATTAATCGATTCGAAATTTTTCAAAAAAAAATGAAGAATAGTCCCAGTCGCACAAAATGTGTGATCCAACCATAGTGGAATCGCACAAAATGTACGACTATACCATGGTGAAATCGCACAAAACGTGTGATTGGACCATGGTTCAATCGCACGTTTTGTGGGATTCCACCATGGTTGGATCACACATTTTGTGCGATTCCACCACGTTTTTTTAATTTAATACTTTTTAATATAATTATTTTTTAATGTTTATGTTTTATTTTTATAATTATTTATTTATTTTATTTTATTTACTTAATTTATTTATATTATTTATTTATTTATGTAATTATGTTTATGTTGTATTTGTTTAAATTATTTATTTATTTAATTACTTACTTAATTTATATATATCATTTATTTATTTATTATGTACTTACTTAATTATGTTTATGTTTTATTTATTTTGTTTTTATGTAATTAAGTTATTTATTTATTTTATTTTTATTGACTTAAGTGGAGTATTATTTAATGCGAATATACAAAATGTGCGATTATACCATGGCTCAGTCGGACGTTTTGTGCGATCCAACCATGGTGCACACGCACAATATGTGCGATTCCCTTAAAAAAATTATTTTTTTTGAATTTTGAACGAGAATAAGTTAGAAATTACCTCGGTTTTTTGGTAACGATTCAAAGTCCAATGCTTTAGCTACGATAATTTTTTGTGTGGATTTATTTAGTTTTAGAGTGATAAAAGTGTTATGGAGTGAGTTTGAAGTGTTTTATAGAAGTTTTAATTCCAAGGGCATTTTTGTCATTTTAATTAATTAATTTTAAATAGGGGTGGCGATAAAATGAAAAGGGTGGCGAATTATAAAAATTGGGCTTAAATTTCACCAACCTATTTACTACTTCATCCTGATCTTCAAAAAAAAATTTTACTACTTCATCCTTTTTTTGATTAAGTTCCTAAGGAATAATCACAAGGAATTAAGAAAATAGAATTTATTATATTTACTGAATAATAAATTTGATAGAGGAAAAACTGAAACTAAAAACAATATAAAACTATTAAAAGAAAGTTAGTGGAAACAATATGAGAACCACAATTAATAAAAAATTATTTTTATAAAGGCAGTGGGAAATATGTGGGTACAATGTCCATAAGTGTTGAACATTATATAGACCTAGATTTGTATATATACTTAGTATCGTAGTGGGACTTAAATCAATATATTATAAGTCCAATTAAATGCTTAAAAGGATTTGATGAATCATCACTTTGATTCATGATGATTCATAAGTTTTGTTTGGTGAAACATTACTTTGATTTATAAGCTTTGTTTGGCGAAACAATTTTGTTTCAAAAAGAAGTGTTATTTAATGCATTGCTTTATAAATAAAGGTTCCATGCCTAGGGACATTCCTTCCCATATCCATATCATGTAAGATTTTTCTCCGAAGAATACTTTCATTCTTGTTCTTCCTTTCATGAGATAATATTGAGGGAGTAATTAACTCTCAATATCATCAAAGTTCTTATTCACTACAATACTTGTATTTACTATTGCAAGTTCCTTGTGCTAGGATTTTATTGTGTAGATTGCGTCTAATTGTGAATTTTATATTAAGTTTCATTACCATCCATATAAGGGAAATACAAATTGGTTTGATTTATTAGTATTGGCGTTATATTTCCAATAATAAGAAATATTACAATATTAAAATAAAATTAAGGTTATTTTTGTTCAAAGTTATTGATATAACTAGAAAGATTCTTTGTAGAATCAACAAGTAGAACACCCAAAATGACAATTAGGAACTCCTTTAAGAAATAGAGGGATTACTTGTTAGAAAAAGGAAATTAAAATAAAAATTAGAGGTTGTTAGGTTTTTTAAATTAGTTGTTATATTTACTTAAAACTAGGAAGTTAGTTATGAGATGATATATAAATACATGAATTTGTTTTAACTTTGTAAGTCAAAAATAAAAGAAATAAAACATAAACATTCTAATTAATCTTTCTTTCAATTTTAAAATGAAATAGACTACTCAAAAACCTTCTCACTAGTTGCAAACATTGATACGATTCGAGTGTTTTTTTCAATCGCAGCAAATAAGGACCGACATCTACATCAATTCAACATAAAGAATGCTTTTTTACATGGGGAGATTAATGAAAAAATTTATTTGGAAGCACCTCCTGGTTTCTCTCAAGATTTTACTGTTGGAGAAGACTGCAAGATTAAAAAAATGCCTGATATGGACTAAAGCAATTTTCAAGAGCGTGGCTTAGAAGATTTACTTCAGCAGTGAAAAAATTGGTTATCAACAAAGTAACTATGATCATACATTATTCATAAAACAAAACGAGGTAAATTAATTAATTAGTACTTGAATGAAAGAGTTTGAAATGAAGGATCTTGAAAGACTAAAATATTTACTTGAAGTTGAAGTACTCAAATCCAATTCAATCTAAAAAAAAAAAACGTACTCGAATCAAAGTTCTAATGCAATCTTCATATCCCAGAGGAAATATATTCTTCACTTCTTAAGTAAAGTTGGGAGGTTAGATTGCAAACCTATAGATACACCCATAATGATGAACCACAAACTACAAATAACAACGGAGGGGAAAATAGTAGATAAAACTCAATAGAAAAAGTTAGTAGGAAAATTTATATAACTTTCCCATACACTACCAGATATTACATATTTCCCCCGTTTCATAATACTTGCTACATTTTCTATTTTGGGAAGTTTCATATTATACCTACCATTATTTAATCTTTATAATATTCTCAATCCTCTAAAAAAACTTATTTTTCTTTTTCATTTTTCATCAAATAATATTAAAAAAATCCTAAAAAGAAACTCCCACATGCTCCTAATAATTGCACAGTATTTTCTTAATATGTGTGCCCATACATTTGTAGCAAGCAAAACAGAACAGAGGAAGTATGCAGTAACCCTTGTAAGTAGATTTATGCATAGTCTCCATGTTGAACACTTAGACGTTGTTTACAGGATTCTAAGGTACTTAAAGAAAACACTAGGAAAGTGGAGTGGTGTTCAAGGAGAATGGTCATATGGAACTTCATGCCTATACTAGTGCAAATTGGGGTGAAAATCGAGATAATAAAAAATCTATTTTAGGATATTTATTTTACTCTGGTTGCAGGAAACTTAGTGATATAGAGGAGCAATAGAAACAAAAATTAGTAACCTTGTCAAGTAATTTCTTCTTAAAACAAATCATACATATCGAAATTCACAATACCAAGACTATTATAACTATTATATTTACTTTATCTATTTTTTCATCGAAAATACATTTTTTTAACTATATTTTTGTCATGAAACTCAAACCACAAACTATAAATCAAACTTTAAATATCTAAACACAAAAGAAAAATGTTTCAATTATAAAATTTAAGAATGATTTGCCTAACTAGTGTTGGGAGAGCAAAAACTCTCCACTTTGGGATTCATCAAAACTTATTTTTCAAATTAGTGTTTATATGAAAAAGCAATTAAACAAAGCTATTTGATTATGATTTGAAAATATCGAACCTCTTAATTCTATCCAAAGCAAAATAATTATTCTACAAGCAAAAGTAAAATCTCAAAATGGCAATATTCTAACTAAAAAGAGAACTTAAAGTAAGGGGTGTTCTAAAATATTCGATCTGACGATATTTAATTTGAATTTTAAAAAATTGGATTTCTTGGATTGCATATCCGATTTATAAACCGAATACCGGATCTGGATCAGGGTATTTGCAAAAATGGATATCTAGATATCCGATTTTATGTTTTTTTATTATTTTTTATTTAATATATATATATTTTCTATAAAAAAAAACTCTGTTAATATAATTGAATGTACTAATATTTACGATACTCAACTAATACTAAGTTGCATAATAATTTATTGTAATTAAATTAGACTTTTGATATCCAAGCTAGTCACAAAATGATTTTTTTAAAAACTTTTTTTAAAAAAAGTTTGATCAAAGAAAGAAACCGAAATGAGCTTAAATTTTATATGTAAAAAATAGCAAAATATTTTATGAAAAGAAACTGAATATCCGATATCCAAGAAAATAAAATAAAAATAAAATCGCATATCCGATATTCGATAACTCGATTTAATCCAGATCAAAACCAAATCATGATTTTCACTATCCGAAAAAACTGAATATCCGAATTTCTGAATTCGTGTCAATTCGGTATATGATTTTGAATACTCTACTTGCATTAGCCTCTCAACCATTCAAAAGAAACAATACTCCAAGTCCTAATAAAGAAGGCTATAATTTCAAAACTCAAGCAATCAATGCTTTCTAACATTGCCCATTCATTTAAGTTGTTACAAAATCTGCATGACCTCATGTGCTAAATCCAACCGAACCTGTCAAAGAAAACAAACTTGTGCTAGGTAAGAGTTTCAATTCTCATTTAATTTTGTTAGCTTTAGATAGAATTAAGAGGTTTAGAACTTCCAAACCACATTCAAATAGCTTTGCTTAGATAAACACTAGTTTGAAAAATATATTTGATGAACCTCAAAGTCGATATTTTTTTTTCTTTTCCAGCATTAGTAAGGCAAATCTTTCAAATTTTATATATATATATATATATATATATATATATATATATATATATATATATATATATATATATATATATATATATATATAATGTCACCCTTAACAAAAAGGTAACAGCTAGATGAACTAGGATATGTGAATTATTACACTTGTTTTGACTTAATTAAAAATAATTATTTACCATACTATATTCTATTATTTTTATTAATTTTTTTTAATTATGGAATTAGCGAGTATTATAGATAAGTAGGAATGACATAGTCATCAATACCATACTATATTCTATTATTTTTATTAATTTTTTTTAATTATGTATACAAACTGGGCCTAGTACTTTTAGTGGTCTTGATACGCATTAAAGAGCCCATTGAAAGATCTAGCTCCCCAAAATAAGAGATGTAGGCAGTCAGGCAATCGTGATTAGTACACCCGGCCTAGCGCCCCTACATATATTAGGTTAGTGCCTAGCTATGGACGACATATAGCTAGGGTTAATTATATACTTCCTCCGTTCCATAATATTTGCTACTGAGTGTGACATGTTGTGTGGAAAAATGTCACAATCAATAGCAAGTATTATGGAACGGAAGAAGTATGAAGGGAATGAGCGTAAGAGAGAACAATTTTATAGCTAAAGGTTATGGATATAGCTTGGCACCATAGTTGACAAAAAAGAAAATCTGATTTCTATGTACACATCAATTAACTACTTTTTCCGTTTTCATATGTTTTTCTCCATTAAAATTTATGAATTTTAGTGTCAAGCTTTGACTATGATTTCTCATTGATCTATATAAAATAACATATTCATGTGGGATCATGATCGGTTTATCTCAATATATATATATATATATATATATATATATATATATATATATATATATATATATATATATATATATATATATATATATATATATATATATATTATAAATATCAATTTTCCATAAAGAAAATTATTTGACTTTTAAATTTGGATTGAGACATGCACGAAAAGTGAATGGGAAGAACAATGAAAATAGAGGGAGTATACAAATATTGCTATAAGAAAAGATTTCATATAATAATTTGATTTCATATAAATAATTGATGTATAATTATTATTTTAGATTATTTGAGGGACCTTAGGGTTTCATACTTTAATTTCTATATCAAATAATTATAATTATAATGAGTACCTGAATTCATATTTTGAAAAAGAATTATTCATATATATATATATATATATATATATATATATATATATATATATATATATATATATATATATATATATATAATATATATATATATATATAATATATATATATATATATATATATATATATATATATATATATATATATATATATATATATATATATATATATATATATATATATATATATGAGATTTAGACTATTAAAATAAATTTAATTGAAATTGTTATCTTTAATAAGAAATTGTAAAAAACTTCAATTTTCGAAGAAAAACTTTTGTATTATTATTGTACATATTTAAAACTTACTTCCATAATATAATGATATACAAAACACAACCTTACCACATTTTTAATTAGCCAAGTCCATCCACCATCTATCAAAACACATTTCGCAAAATCTAAACCTAAAACTTATAATACTTCTATAGCCTATACACCACCTAAATGAACCACATTATCCCATCATTATCTTTCACAATATCTATAACCTCTGGTTACAACTATATGCAACAAAAACAGACTACTTCTTATTCCTCTCATTTTGCACCACTTTCTATTTTAATTTATTACACTAAGTTTGCTCCTCTCTTTTTTTGTTTTTTTTTTTACAATGATCATACTCTAAAGATAAAGGTAAAGCACTATCCCACTATCCTGCACAGAGCAGAGTCCGAGTGAAATTTTTTTCTCTTTTTTCCGGAAAGAGGCAGACATTATACCACACCCGATACCCTCAAAAGGGAGTAAAGAGGAATGCGCGCAGTGAAGAAACACCCCAGGTGATACTTCATACGTTTAATCCTATCGACAAACTTATACTCTTTCCATCTTAACCTCTCATTTACATCTTCCACTTGTTTATTTTTCAACTTAATACTTTTTTTCCTCTAAATTTCACCCGTTTTACACTAGTTGAAAACGAGAGGGACAAATCGAGTATAATTAAGCATAATCTTGATCATTAGACCACCAACCATTAATCCCTTCAAAATCAAGATTACCAACTTTATTATCATCACTACCAATAAGTTCATTAATCTCAGCTTGAAAACTCAAAACCCTTTGCATGCCTGTTGAATACCCATTAGACTTCAAAGCATCAAAACCATGATTAGTAACATCATTAACATGATTAGGGCTTAATCCTGATGATGATGATGATCCATTTAAGCTAGAATCCTCCATATGATCTTCAATCATACCATTATTACTACCCATAATTCCTGAATCTTGATTATTATCAAAATTGTTATAATTACTAGGGTTTTGGATCATTTGGGGGTGTAATTTAGGGCAAATTGATGGATTATTGAAAGGAGAAAATGGATTAGGAAGGCTTAATTGTTGAGATTGGAGTTGCATATGAAGTTGAAGCCTCTCTAAAGCAGAAGGGCTTAATTGATCCTCTTTAGAGCCATTTATGTGGCTTTGTTTTGTTCTTCCAAGCAATTTCTTCTTCAACTTAGTGTTCCAATAGTTTTTTATGTCATTGTCTGTTCTTCCTGGTAGTTGTGCTGCTATTATTGACCACCTACATTCAAAAATATTTTTATAAATTTATTACATAATAAAACTTGATGATGTATGTTCATCTATTGGTTCGTAACCCTTATATCTGATGCTGATAGAGTATATAACATATAAGGTTGAAGAAATCGATCAATTCAATCAAAACGTTAATTAACGTAATTGATAAAACTCTAAAAATATGTTATATGCTCTATCAATAGTGGCAAGCGAGGATCAAACACAGGTTACGAGTACTTGGAGTACTTAAGATAAAGTGAAGAATCCAAAAAAAAAGGTATCAGTTGAGGGTTCTTGACTGCGCGCATTTCACTTTACTGTCTCCTTGGAGAACGAGTATGAATTTTCCGCATTTTTCAGGAAAAAGCAACTCCTGTGCGGGATACTTGGAGTGTCCCATGTTATAATTTGGAAAAGGGAAAATTGTTGATAATCATTTAGTTTTTGCTTGATCTGCTGAATAAATCACCTATTATTTATTTTTAACTAAAGTCGTCTATTAGGTATATATATTTCCAACAAATAAATCCACTTATTGTTTATAACCATCTTAAAAGATTCTTAGTAAGTTAAGCAATTAGGGTAAATAATAGTTGAGTTAATTTTCAGCTACAAAACTGAATAGATGGATATATTAAAAAATAAACAACAGTTAAATTTAATTTTAGTAAATTGAGCAAATATTAATTTAATTTTTACAATTTCCACTCTTGAAAAATGTTAGGTTAGCTATTATCATAGAAAAATATATATCTTGGGATATTAATTGTAATTGATGAATGCGCATAATTATTAATTGACATTTCATCATTTATTTTTTTATAGATTTAGTTAAAAGATTAACAAATAATTTAAATACCTGCTTCCAATACTAATATAAAGGCTGAGTATGATGTTGTCTTCCTCCTCAGTGAAACCGCCATGTTTGATATTTGGTCTTAGGTAGTTCAACCACCTCAATCTACAACTTTTTCCGCATCTTTTAAGCCCTATATATGTATATATATAATATTTTCACACTCTAGTCAAAATATCAAAATATCAAATTCTATGAATACAAAAATAATGGTATTCGATGTAGAATTTCCCTATAATTATATCAAAATATAATCAAAATATCAAAATATCAAAAAGTATTTGTTATCATTTCCTATTTAATTTTGTATTACAACTCTTTGAAATAACTACTCCTAAAAAGTATTAGATGATGTAGAATTTCCTAAAATTATAACATAAACACAAAATTATAGTATTTATTGTATTCATATATCAGTATTTTTCAGTTTGTTAGTTACACCGTACCTTCGCTAAAATAATTGAAGCTTTTTGGGACTAATTAATAGCTATTAATCACATATTTAATCATTATTTAAACAATTAATACATCAAAACTTTAGTAACAAAGATAAAAATAATTAATTAATTAAATAAGATGCTCTAATAAAAATCTCTAAAGCCTGCTCATAATTTCTCTGAGGGAGATAAACTTCAGCACTTAGTCCGATTATAATAATATAATAAAAATTATATATAAAAAAAAAAAAAGAAAGAGTTTAGTATATGTACCAATTTTGTGAGGAAGGGCAATCCAATTACCACCGGTGCCAAATTTGTGAATATAATTCTTAAGCTTAGTATCTTCTTGAGGAGACCATGGACCTCTCTTAACATTAGCTTTGTCACAACATGGAGCTCTTCCCATTTCTTTTATCTCTATTCTTCAAATTTAAACAACTTTGACTTTTTTCTCCTCCTTTTTTCTCTCTCTAAATTTCTTCCTTAGAAATTGCTTTTTATGTGCTTGTTTTGAGGAATTGGAGGAATAGAAGACCTTGTTTTATAGGTTGAAAATTTTGACTTTTTAAACAACCAAGGAAAAGTCTATTTTAAACCTAAATCTTAAGGTCTGACAATTCGTCACGTAATCACTACATATGCTCATTTGTGTGGACACACTTGCGTACACATTTGACATGGTTAAACTTTATATACAAGTATACAACCTACTATTATAGTGATGTGGAATCTTCCACCACATGAAGTATTGCTAACAATACAAGCTTTTCATTCAGGTGTTCGGATAGATTTCAAACATAATATCTTGGATTGGGTTCAATTCAATTCTTAAGTACTATATGTAGTATGACAAACTGATTTGATTTTTGTATATGATATATTTTCAGGTCGCTTCAAGTTATACTTAATTTTGGTTATTCAAGTTGATTATTTTCGGAACGATTCAAGTCATACTTTTTTAGTAAAAAAAATAAAAAGATAAATTCTTTCAAACACCATTAATCCAATCAAACGTTTCTTCTTTTTCATCCTAGGGTTTGTAGTACGAAATTTCCTAAACATTATTCCATTATTGTTTATGTTTGAAATTTGGATTAGTTAACGTAATCATATTGAAAGATTAAGATGACATAGAAGACCTTACTACAAAAGTATAATATAGATATATTCAACAATTTAAAGGAAAAATTGATATTAATAACTCGATCTTTTATTCATCCGCTGTGAATAATCCAACCTTTTGATTATTTTCTTATAATCCAACGTTTGCCCTTAGTTCACCGTGAATAATCTAATCTTTATTTTAGTTTGCTAGCAACATACCCTATTATTACCCATTATTAGTAATACAGTATGTTGTGGGCAAATTTATCACAAAGGTTGGATTATTAAAACATAATCAAAAGGTAGGATTATTCATAATGGATAAGTGAAATGTTGGATTATTAATGTAAATTTTTCTTAATTTAATTAAATTTGCCGCTAATTTGTATCTTTTTAGCTAATTCTTGTTATGTGTTCCATGTATCAATAATCAACGTATATAATATTGCATGGCCTTTTCGCTTTTGAGTTGTTTATTAGTAGGTGGGTAGCGAAATATGTGACCTATTTGGTTTGTCCATAAGTAACCTTGAAATGTTCTCCAATCTTTTGAAAACAAATAGTAGTTGCCTTTACAGCCGTCTTGAAAAATTTGGAGGTCTTGTGTGAAATTTTTATTTTACGTTTTATTTAAAATAAATATATTATGTTATTGTTAATTAATTTAACATATTTCTTTTTTTAATTAACTTTTCATATACGGGAGAAAGAAAAACCCTATGCGGTCGATCACCTCGCACATCTTTAAAGACCCTTCTATTGCCTTGTCTTGTTACCTACATAATTGCATTCATTGGATTATTTACTTTGAATTGGGAATTGGGAAATGTAATGTGAGCATGTGTTTAGGGGCCAAGCTATAATAAAAATTAAATAATTTTAATATATTAAGTATTATTTTCATAAATATCTTAACAGTAAGATTTGAACATGAGACAATGTTGATATACATTACTATTTTAACTAATTTAACTTGTACACTTATTTGAATATTTGAACATATAACTTATCAGATGTTGTCAAATCACAGTATTTATAATAAAGGCTACATCCACCGCTGAATGTATTGTGCATTAGAGCATATTAACATATTTTTGTGAATATAAAACATAAGATCAATTTACTTTACATGCATTCAACCTTGATAAGTGTAGTAGTTAGAAATTATAAATGAATTTTATTATATTCGTCACTTATGTTATGTTTAGATAGCAAATTATTAGTAGAGAAAAAAAAAATAAGGGTCAGGTTCAGGGAAGGTTAAGGAGGGAGAGTATCCATCCTTCCAATTATTTTTTTCCTTTTATTTTTCTCGATCCAAACACAATATTAATCCGGCCAAACAGAAGGTCTAGAACCCTATAACACAACCATCCCCAATCAATCAAAGGGAATAAAACTTTGTTTTGACTTTTACATCTTATAGGAGTATATTTCTAAAGTCTATGTAAATTGATATGCAATAGTTTAATTAATTAATTTCTTTTTCACGTTTTCAACTATAACCTAACAATATTGATTTTTACTTTATTACTCTCTTGATATCATATAATTGGCCGGTTATATTTGAAATATTTCAAAACATGTTTTTTTTATGAATGTAAAGAAGTTAAAATATATTCATATGAAATCTTGTTAAATTCATCTTAATGGATAAAATTTTAATATATATTTTGAATATTAATTAAAGTATATTTATTAATATTAAGGCTCTGACTACACCTACAAAATGTTCAAAAAAGTTAAATGTAATCAACAATCTATTACTAAGGGAGTATTAGTTAATAGTTACTTTTTCTGTTCTCATTTTGCATTATTTTATATTTTAATTTGTCCTACTGACTTTGTACCATACTTTTTCATTTTTAGCAATAGTCTCACTTTGTTTTTTTATATCTCATCCACAAATTTTTACTTTCTACTTACCTTAGCCAATTGCACTAATTTATATCATCCACTTATTTTTTTTTATCTTATTTCTTCAACCAAATTTCTTTTTCTATTAAATTTTGACTATTGGTGCTAAATGAGTAGTAGAGCCAGAGGCGAGGAGTATAAATTACACAAATTCTTACTTGAGACCGTCTTTTGTAAAGACGACTCTCAAAAGTCCAGTCTAATTCTAAATATATATTATTACAACTCTAAATATAGATTTAGGCTGGATTTTTAAGAGTCGTCTTTACAAAAGACGATCTCTCAAGAGAGCACCTGTATAAATTATATGCCTAAAATAAAGGTTTATGGGGAAGGGAATATACATAGGGATTGATCGCCAAATTATATGACCAATACCTTATACCCTACAATAATCTTCTTTTGAGTTGAGGTACTGAATTACTAAAAAATTACTCCATTCGTTCTTTTTTGATGTTTCACTTTAGGTTTTTCACAAATATTAAGAAAGATGGAATCTTTAGTGGTAGTGGGTATTAAGTAATGATTGTATTGAAATTATGAGAGAAAAAATAATTAAATAGTAGTGTGAAGTAATGATTGTAATGAAAGTATGAGAGAGAAAATAATTAAATAGTAGTGTGAAGTAAGGAAAGTGGAGTTTTAAGGGGTAAAAGTGGGATGAAAACTTTCCAAAAATAAAAAGTATTTTAAAGTGGAAGAACTTTTGAAACTACTCGTTAGGTGGAAAAACTTAAAACAACGTAGGGGAGTAGCTTATAATGTCTTGAATTTCTTTACAAGTGTCATTAGGGTTTATTGTTTTAATCATATAACTAGATTTAGTACCTGTTTGATACACGGTGATGATTATTTCTTTTTAATATACTAATATTTCTAAAAGTTTATAAAATAATTAATATTCTTAGCACTGAAAAACCCGATGTTTATTAATAATATTTAAAATGAAAAAATCTTCTAATATGAATATTATAAACTCATTTAAACTAGTAATTATATGATATTTAATAAAGATGTAAAATATAATAATAATAACAATAATGATATTATCATGATATTCTAGAGGGAAAAATCATGACAAAGTGGCACATAGACGTACATTTTATAAAGAAAATAATGTTTGTATATTTTGTTTTAATTATATTTATAGATAAACTCGCGACTACATATAGTACAAAATAACAATAAAGGCACTAAACTCCACAAATTATTAAAATTACATTTAAATAATGCACAAATTACCAAAAGGAAAGGCCATGAAATTGTTAGAAATTATTTTTTGTAAGAGATAAGTTGCACAATTGAATCATTGACCTTAGTTTAATTTAATTAAAATAAATCAAAAAATTAGACAAATTCGTGTAATCGTTTAACAATGTTTATATAATGATTTTTGTCATTCTCAAAATAATTTTTAATTGTCATGTAACTTTTGTTTCTTGATAAATATTTTAGATGATAAAATGTCCAATCAAAAAATTTTATTAATTAGCAAATACTTCAACATAAAAAAAACAAATATACATTCTAAGAAACATCAAATGAAAATCTTATGTGTCTTTTATATTCAAAAATATTATATTCCAACATAATTTAACAAAATATATCTAATTGTGAATGCTACTCATATATAAAATGAATGAATTAATGCTAACTTTGGTAAGACATATTCAATATGGCAAATCACTGAGAGAATGACATGTGGAATTTTACAGTCTTTTTATAAGATTGTATGATATGATACCCACAAGTTACAACCACTATCTACTTATAATAATTTTTTTATTTCTACCCCACATATCACCATCAATCATACGTCATCCCTACTTTTACCATACTGATTTGACGGTCCTTAAAAAATATGTCAAACCCAATGGTGCAACTAAAACGGAACAAAGGAAGTATACTTCCTCCGTTCCATAATACTCGCTGCATTTTCTATTTTGGGAAGTTTCATATTACTTGCTACATTTCCATTTTTTGTAAAAAATCAATCATTTAAAGTTTCACCTACTCTTATTTTTATCATACTCTATACCTCATTAACTTTTATACCTACCATTATTTATTCTTTATAATACCAATCATCTAAAAACCCTATTTTTTCTTTTCATTTTTCATCAAATAATATTAAAAAAAATCCCAAAAAAGAAACCTCCCATGCTCCTAATAATTGCACAATGCTTCCTTAATATGTGTCAGTTAAGGTCAAGAAGCATTCCCTACATGAAAATTACAAAATAGAAGCTAACAAAATTCATAAAGGCACTAAATTCCACAAATTATTTTTAAATTTTCTAAATTCTCAAATGGAGTCAGAACTTTAGGAACGAACAAGCAAACATGCTTCTGTTTGTCTTTATTTTTCTCCCTTAGAATCTCTGTTATTCATGATTTTAGATAGATAATCATCAAAGACAAACCTTACATTAGGGAATAGGGACCTCTATTTACAATGAAGTTAATTAGAAGGTCTCCTGAGAGACCGTTTATGGCATCTGAAAGATAATTTAGGAACGAACAAGCAAACATGCCAGTAATAATATATATTTATTGCTCCTACACATAAAGATAATCACAAAGTCTTACTTGAGACTGTCTTTTGTAAAGACGGCTCTCAAAAGCCCAGTCCAATTCTAAATAAATATTGTCACAACTCTAAATATAAATTTGGACTGGACTTTTGAGAGTCGTCTTTACAAAAGATGGTATCAAGAGAGGATCTGAAAGATAATTGATAGCAAGAAATTGAAAAATGTTGTAGGTTGACTTAATGTGTTGATGATAAGATCGTAATTGGTATTGCCCAACGACATCACATACAAGTCAAAAGGTTTGATATTTCATATGGAATTTGAAAAAGATGCTTTGAGAGCATAATAAAACACCAACTACACTCCATAATACTACTCCTTAATCACACAATTATGACCTAATCTCTTCATAAAAATCCTTGTTAATGTATATGACTTAACATTACTTTTTCATTAATACATTAATTATAGTGATTCCACTATAAATAGGTTCGATGATGAAAAATTAGTGTAATTTTATTTTCATTACTACATTATAATAATTCCACTACATGTAATGATCATTCAATCACTAAATAATACTCCCCTCTATTTATCTTAAGTGTCTCATTTACTTTAAGTACTATTAGAGGGACGTTAGTGTACATAAATCTTGTTTAAAACCAATTTAAATGACTTGTTAATTTGACTTCTTATTTTCCATATTTGGTGGATAACAACAATCAAAAAAAAGTATAAGTAGTGGCATATCCAAGATCACATATTGTTGTGAGAGACAGTACGGTCTCACCGAGAGAGGCTGCATATATTTAGATTAAATAGCTCATTTAATATATATTATGAGAATATAGACTTTTTTGTTTGAAGTCGTCTCATCAAAAGACAGTCTCTCACAAAAGTAGTTGATTCAAAATTCGGAACCCTAAGTTATTATATAAAACTACCATGTAAGAATCTCCGATCAATATGTAAAAACCATTGGACAAAGAAACTCAAGAAAGAAGCTATATTGACTTGTAATATATTTTATTATTGGTGGGTTCAAAAATTGACTTAGATGATATAAAAGTATAAAAAAATTAACCTAATTACTAATATAATATTATTTTATATGATAATTAATTAATGACACCTACAATACCTAATAAAAACATTCATATTAATGAAATTGAAGTAAAAAATTAGGAATCATGCAATTGAGCACAAAGTCAACTAGAGTGTAAACAAGAACCAAAAATATAATGTTATCTTGTTTAGTTATTGGTCAGAGTAGAAATCAAAGTGATTTACTTGCAACAAAGATTATATTATACATAAATACAACCATAACCAATCCATTTATCTAGAAAATGACATTTGCGCGGTTGCACTAACCAATATGGCGTTTTCTTCTCCTCCAAATTTTTTTATAAAAAAAACTGTTTTTTGTAAAGACGATTCTCAAAAGTCCAGCCTAAATCTATATTTAGAGTTGTAATAATATATATTTAGAATTGGACTGGGCTTTTGAAAGCCATCTTTACAAAAGACGGTCTCAAGTAAGAATTTGTGAAATATTATAATATTTTATATCATATTGCTATTTGATGTTTACAATAATTTGCTTTTTTACATTTTTAAAGCATATATTTAAGGCTCAACATCATATTGATATTTGATGTTCACCAATTGACTATATAGCAAATTTAGAGAGATGGATCAAGAAAGTACTGATAGATGGAGTACGTTAAGTTGTAAATTGTGTTTGAATGTTGCTAAATAACTCGTATGTATCTCACGTTGAATGATTATAAAGAAATTGACTAACATATAAATTTTATGGACTACTCTTTTATCTTGCATGAGTCTAATTGAAGATATATAATACCTTAACTAACAAAGCTTTCTCGTCTTAATTCATTGTTAAAGTTTATTTTTTTCTTATAGATTGGAGGTGAAAGATTGGATAAAGTAAACTTCTAAAAAAAATTCTCCAAATAAACATCTTTATATTCGAGCCTGATGTGAGGTGTATTCGTTGTTACTAACATCAAACAAGAGAACAAAATTTACCATGATTTTGTTCGTTGTTACTAACAGCAAACAAAGGAAGGCAATGCCATAACGTAGGGACAAAAAAATTAAAAACATAAGCATCTTCATGTTCGAGCTTGTTAATTCGTTTACTGGTACTAACACCGAACAAGAGAAAAATATTTACCATGAATTTGTTCATTGTTACTAACAGCGAACAAAAGGAGACAATATTATAACATTGGAAATAAAAAAATCAAAAACAATGCTTGTTCGCTATTGATATTAGCGAACAAACTATTTCTTATTCTTTTGTCCCTTCTAACGTAATGACATTGTCTCCTTTTGTTCAATGTCACTAACAGCGAACAAAGTAATAATTTTTTTTTCTTTTCGCTGTTAGTAGCATCGAACAAACTTGACCTTAAGCTTAGACACAAATACGCTTATTTTGAGAATCTTTTATTCAATTTTTCTCATATCTGAGAAGGTACTGTAATTAGAATTGAACCGAGTCATATTGCTTTAAGCATATAAAATATTTAAATCAAGAGTACTTAATCATAGAAGCTCCTTAAAATTACAGTTAACCCCACCCTTAATATCTTGCTCAAATTTCACCACTAAGTAATGAAAGTTTTCAGTGGAAGTTCCTTCAAGAGCTTTTGGTAAAATGAATGGAGTCAACACAGAAATAGTGATCAGCATAACATTGATGCAATAGTCGTGAGTAGTTGTACAAATTACAAAATGTGAATGAAACAAGAATAGTGATCAGCATAACATTGATGCAATAGTCGTGAGTAGTTGTACAAATTACAAAATGTGAATGAAACAAGAATCAAATGCACTTTAATTCTTTACTAGAGTGAACAAAGATATTGTGTGATACACAATTTATTCCTAATCTAAAATGTAAACCAAAAGAACTTGACCGCTTCAATTCAGTCAAATTCTAGCAAAATATTTGTAATGTTTAATCCTTCATGGATTATGCTATATGTTCTATTGCTTGGTATTTACGATGGAATTCACAACTTCTGCTTAGGAATCAAAACACGCCTCTCCTCAGACGATTATGACCACCATTTTTTTGAAACATGGCATTCTGCATAACGCAACATAATTACACAGAGTTAAGCCCCAAGTCACAATTACAACACGAACATTAGTGGGTTTGATAGGGAGGAATTTGAGGAACGGGTAGAGCAGAGACACGGGGATTCATTTTCCCTGTTCGAATATGGAACCTAAATTTCCATTCCCCTTCACGAAATCGAATCCTTCCGACTGTTGCAAGTTTCTGGAAGGAACTTACCCTAGTCGCCAGCCCGTCCGGTGAGATTACCTCAAAAAAAGAAGCACATAAGCCAAAAGTTTCTATTATTGGGCTATTTAACCCAAGTATGAGGCATGTTTCACGGTGAAACCGTCTCATACAAGAATTTGTGTAAAACAATAGAACAATATACTATCATCCACACAAAGGAAACTTACATTTGGTTTTGGGAAGGCTCTTCCAAATTTCTGATATTTCTGAAAGTCAGCTACGGTGTGTATAGCAGTGACACACAAAAGAATTATATATGATCCTGCGCTAATAAAACCATTATAGTCCATCATTGTTTCTGTGTAGTAAAACGCAGGGTAACTATCAGCTTTCCAAACTTGAAAGATCAGTGACCAGCTAACAGACATCGGACCTGCACAGTTTGTGATCTGCCTCAAGCATCATTTCACATTCATTGCTGCAGCCATACTCCTCAGCTTCTGGGAAATCTCGGAAAATGACGGCCTCTCTGACGGATCAGGTGCCCAGCAGCTTTGCATTAGAGATTTCCATTCAGGATCGCACCATGTCGGAATTTGAGGACGCAACGTATTGTTCACAATACCCCCTGCAAGCAACATGCAGAGTTTGTCAACAAACATGGCACTAGCTGATAGCTGTAACAAGTTTAGACTCAAAAAGCAAAGTCTATGCTTGTAAATTGTACCCTGTCAGAGGGTCTAAAGTCTAAACCTTCCTTGAGCAATAGTTCATTTTCCTAATGCATATTATAAAAAAAGTAAGATATCACAAGGAATTTCCAAATTATTTCCTCATTCAAATATTCCTAGCTAAACCAACCAACAATTTAAATGCATCAAAGCATGACACACAGCCTTTCGATGGTGTAGATGAACAAAACACATAAAAATGTCAGCAGCAAAATAAGAAGCATTAGTCTGCTGATGCTAATGTCCATATCCACAGATGAAGATAGAATGGAACCCCTATTCTTCATAATCATAATATCAAAACAGAAGCATACACATTTCATCTTGCATTGATTTGAGATGAGGTCAACGTTTCTGTTCCAAGCAAAAACCTTGGCACCTAGCATGCAACATTTATTTCAAACTAGTTTTTCCAAATTATGAGAGCAGCTTCTTCTAATGAAGTAATAGAGCTGTTATATCAAAACTTCTAGGCTGTACAAGATATAACTTCATTGTGTGTGCAAGTGTATGGTAATGTGTATGCAACTTCCCTTATTAGCCCAAAGCAAGAGCCTAATCAGAGGCATTGAAATCAGGTTTAAGGACGTTGCTCTGAATTTTCAATTGCTAAACCAAGTCAGCAACATATAGGAAATGCATGGCCAAAAACTAGGGAAAGGAAATACCAACATAATCAAAACCCTCCAATTCCCCAAATTGATTGGAAGGGAAGAAAAATTTTTAATTGAACCCACCCACTGATTTTCTCTCCACTCCACCCACAAGCCTCCTTCTATGTTTGGATCGAAGGAATTGGAGGGGAAGGAAAGAGAAGGATTTGAAGGGATTTTTTTTTCATTGTTTGGATAACAATTTTGATAGGGAAAGATTTGGGGGATTTAGTTCCTTAATTTCGTTAATGGATGAATCTCTTCAAAAGTAAAAAGATTTGGAAGGAAAATGAGTTTTCTCTTCCTCTTCCTCCCCTTTCCTCCAAAACAAACAAGGGAAGCTTTCTTAGTTATACTCTCCTCTTCCTTTCCCATCCCTCCCTTCCTATTCTCTTCCTTCCCTCCTACATCGTTATCAAAACAAAGTGTAAGTGTCTTTTTCATCAATTGTCAACATCATCGTCCCCAAGACCCCTCATCTAGCTGTCAAAGCCAAGTCTTAGGCAGTCCAACTAGTCACGTGCAAAGCAACCAAGAGCCACCATCTACTCCTTCCCAAGCCTAAAACACCCCCAAACACTTTACCCCTGTTGTCCACACTGTCATCTGTATCACTACCGTTTTAACCCACCCATAGATACATGGAAAGTGGAACGTAACCAAGTTCGACGATTTGGGAACGTTCGTTCTCAATCACCACAAAACACAAACCAAATCGCTCAAGGTGAGTTGGAGTAGAAGACCTTTCTTAAAGGTTAAAGAAAAAAGAAGGGAGGAAAAACAAGATGAAACCTAGAAAACTAACAAAATTCAACTTAAAAACAATTTCTTAAAGCAAAATAATCAATTTAATTTAAATTTGTTTTCAAATATACTTTTTATACATAATGTATCTTGTACTCAATTGTTCCTAAGTCAATCTAGGTTGTGTTCCTCGTTCCCTACTAAATGTCGTTCCAAGTAACGATGAACCCACCATTTGTCCACTATCACAATATCACTCCCCTATAGCCACTATTTCTTGTCAATTGCATTAACTTAGCAATTTAATTATACCATCAAGGAGCAATCCCACCACCAAAATTTAAATCAAGACCATTTGTCAACTCCACCCCCCAGAATTCTTGGTTCAGCACCCCAAATAATTAAACAAAAAAAAGGTTTTTGAGATGCCTTTTCTCAGCAAGTCCTACGCTAGTCCCTTGGTTGTGATTGTGAGAGATTTTGTTGTTACAATCTAGTGTTAGGGTGTGGTATATGGAGGTTCGTAGATGAGCGACATCCCAATAGTGACGCAGTAGGAGAGTCGCAAAATCAATGATAGCATCAACGTTTAATTGTTGGTAGTCAGCTTGACGTACGGTGGGGTCAGGTTAGGTTGCAATTAGATACAGTGAAATCGGCAAAGATGAAGCGGTGGGAGTTAGTGCTAGTGAATAGCTCCTAAAATCAAACCAAAAGCTTTGGAGGAAATGGATATGCTTCAATTTCGGGGAAAAAAACAAAAAAAAAACAAAAAAGAAAAAAAAACTCCTGCGAGAAAAAGTACATGTATGCTAAGAAGTGATTGGAGTTGCCTTCAAACGGGAAAGCATATCATAAACTTTTGAGTTACATCAGCCAAATTGAATTGGAAAGCAAGTCTCCTTTACAGTTAGAGCATTTATCCGGTTGGTTGTCTTATGAAAGCTTAATACGCTGAAAAAATTACACAATAGGAGACCTAATAAGTCTTTGAATCCACATAGATGTGTTTTATGTTTGAAGGATGGAGAAAATAATTATAATCATTTTATGCATAGCAGTTTTACAGTCTTTTGATTAGGCTTTTTAAGATTGGCGGGAAAGAGTGGATTGCTCCGAGAAGTATTGCGGATTTCTCAATTACTAAATTCATGGATTTGGTGGCAATAGAGATCTCAAGAAATTATGGACAAGTTGTTATGCAATTCTATAGCCTATCTAGATGGAAAGAAATAGGCGATTAATTCTTGTCCTTACTAATTATTCGGGATAAAACAAAATTTTTAGCCTCGTTATGGACTAAGGCCAGTGGTCTCTTTTAACATTGTTCTTTAGATGAGTGTAGAGGAGAATGGAATGTACCAATGTAGTTAAATGAACTTTCTTGTGATCTCTTATCCCTATAATGTACTTATGAAGATTCTTCAATGATAAAAAATTTCTTCATTACAAAAAATTATAAGCATGTGTAAAAATGCAGTAACAGTTGCGATCACGAACTCACAATAAAGGAACGGTGATATGATTATCATAACACCTATTTATTGGTCAAAAGCATGAGATATCTCTTGATAGGGCCCAATACGCGGATTTTTACACCTTTATAACACGGAAAATATTGGTTCACTAATTTTCTGAAAACCTTTACAATATGATCGAAGCAATGCAATCTTGTTTTTACACTATAGTTATAAGCGTCTTATAGCCATCTTTTTCTTGACATTCAGAAAAAGACAACTATGCCTAGACAGCTAAACATCCAATAACTTATTCGATATTGTGCGAGTATTTGGAATACAAGAAAGAAATATCATCCGGAAACTTTAGTAAAATGTTCAATTTCCATCTAGTAAGAATTGAAGAATTCAAATGCAACATCCCAACTTTGAAAGTCATGGTATGATCGCTTGGAACCTGAAAATGTGTATGGATAGCGTGCTAGTCATTTTGTATTTTGTAGCATTGGGTTAAAATTCAGCTAACCTAGGAAGCCCTTAAGGTCATGGACTTGTTGTCAATTCTTTGTAAATAAGGTGGTTGGAAGATCAAAGTGGTGACTCGTCTTGAGGTTTGTATATTTGTTGGACTACGATTAAATCTAGCGTTGAGAGACCAACTCGTCACTAGCGTTTAAGCAAAGTCTTTGATTTTTTTTTAATCCCAACTCCTAACCTCATCCTTAAGATCGTAAGTTAAGATTATTTATCCCTAAGTCATCCATTAGTTTCTCTCCCTTCTCATTCACCCTCATACACTCATTCCAATTCATGTTATTCATCATTCTTCTCTTCAATTGTCAAAAGTGTTTTGCAGGGGTAAGTGTTTGTTTATACTTTGTTCATCCCAGTTAATTATAACAATGCTCCAGATATTTGATATATGTCATGTTGATGCTAGGGAGATAGGTGAAACAAAGGATGTAGGCATGTTTTAAAAATCCTAAATTGTCAAGAGTGTTTTTATTCTTCAATGAAGGTTCAAAATTCTACTATATTTTGCATAATGAAAATATTGGTTGTTATTGGGTATTAATCTAAGAATTATGTCGAATAGCTTGAGATTAAAGGATCATGTAATGTCTATGAATTATGTAGTCGTGAATAGAATAGGTTGTATGTATGAGACTCGAAATGCATAAGACTAAGGTAGGGGTTGAGCCCACAGGAAAAAAATTGTGGGTGTCACCGTGATTGTGGTTTCGGATGCAATGGTGCTATGACTCGTTCTGCGTACATCAAAATGTAAATTATTAACTTGAAAGATATTAATTGTGTTATAGTAATTCAAGCTTTCTAGAATATATATTAAAAACAAAACTTATAATAGACCTTTAGAACCCAACACATAAAAAAAAGGATTATAATGGAAATATATTACAATAACTTATGATAGATGTTACACAATGATTTCAGATCACAGGTTACTTAACAATATTTTGCAAAACATTAAGCTCAAAATCCATTATAAAGTTGCCATTAGTTGACTAAACATCCTCGTTTTAACCCATGGTTAAGCCCAATGGTTGTTGCATCCATGTCCTAGTCAGTTATTTGGTTAAGTTAGACGGTTTTTCACACGAAGTATGGCAAGAACTTTTGGCAAAAACCTTAGAAATTCACTCTAACCTGCGTGTAGTTTCATGATTGTTTGATTGGTGTTGTTGTGTTAGGTACTTGCATTAAAGCTAGAGTTTGAACTAGTATTAGAGTCTATGGAGATAGCTATCTGTGTAAGCTTATAGATGTGCATTGCTTATAATTAGATATTAGATATGTAGAGGAGCAATTCTAGAATGTAGCAAGGAATTGTTAATTACATCTCTTTGGTACCCCAAACTACTAACTATTTATTGTATGTGTTGAGGAATATAAATTTATGCATGTAAACATGGTCACGTGACCATGATCATGGAGATGGGTGTATCCCACTAAATGAAAACAAGTGGGAATGATCATGGAGATGGATGTGTATAACCCAAAGGAGTGTATAACACACAAGACTAGGTATCCTATTGTGTGCCAAACCATTTGTTTGTCAAAGTGAGTTGTAGAGTGATGAACTAGGTTATAAGTGTGTGACATGAGCTAATCTGTTGTGTGTAATTCCTTACTTGACCATGTTCTTGACTCTATAATTATCTATGTTTTTGGGCAAGTGATAATGGAGTTTGATCACATGGGATGACATTGGCATGAAAGATGTAAGCTTAGTCATCCTTGTTTACATTTGGTTTAAAGATTCCCTTGAGACATCAACTTTGGTTTTGTCCCTATGATGGGATAATATCTATTATAATTTTACTTTGATAGAAACATAAATCGTAGCACTTAGTTTCTAATAACAATAACAATATTCATGCTTGCCTGTCGTGAACTCTTTGACTACTAGGAAATCTGATAAGAAACTGGTCAAGTAGTTTCTAACAGCATCAAAATCCAGCAGAGTACAGAGGGCAGTGGGGACTACGCTTGTTCTAATTTCTATACCATGGAAGCTTCTCCTAAGATGTGTAACTACAGTTAAAATAATTTTATAACCAAGATGGCAAGATACCAAAGGTGTGCCTTCCATAAACAAATTAAATCGATGAAAAACCACCTCAATTCATGACAGAACCACACTATTAGAGAACACAAAACAAGAGCTTAATCCTTCTGTTAAACTGAGTTATCCTTGTAGAGCAAGAGCTTAAAACTCCTAGGACGAAAAATAATGTATCTATACTCTGTACTAGAGGTGTTCAACGGGGCGGGGCGGGGCGGGCGGGTCGTGTCAAATGTTAAACGGGGCGGGTCAAGCCCGTTTAAATCCGACCCACTTTGACCCATTTTTTAAGAGTAAATAAAAACAATTTTTTATTATATTTTGACCTGTTGGGTCGATCCACTTATGTTTATAATAATATCATTTAAAAATTATAAAAAAAAGTTGCAAATTTTTTTTCGCAATTAATTCTTATAATTATCCGGCCCGACCCGGCCCGACACTTTACACCAAGGCCCGCTAATGACCCGACCCACTAATAACCCGTTAAAATGTGATCCGACCCTTGACCCGTTGGGTCGACCCGCCCCGTTGAACACCTCTACTCTGTACACAAAAATTGTAGGTGGGTATAGCTATTAAACGTACTCCAATATGGCACTAACAGGTTTTTAAAAAATCTTTTAGTTGCATTGCAGAGACGTGAAAAATGCATACGAAGATTAGCATAGAACATCTTTCATAAATCCTACCAAAACAGAAGAAAAGACCTGCATTTCAACTTCATAAGCGGAAATAAGATAAGCTTGTGCTAAAAGCTGCAGATTTCTGTATACGATCTTACTAGCAGGCGTGTAGCCTCTTATGAGTTTATTAGTTCTATAGGGTTAGATTTATATCAGTTTACTTCATGGGTGCTTAGCTAGAAACAAGTAGCCCTGCACCATACTGCACTCATCTCAAATGAAACTTACATGCTAATTTCAAATAGAAAGATCGTACTATCTTTGTTCCAAGAGCACCATTCTTATTTTGTGAGAAGTTGCATCAGTACATAATCAAGTGCTCTAAACTTCATTGGTAGAGAACGGAAAATTCACATAAGATATAACGCAATAAAAACGCAGTTGCACTATTTAAGCACATAGAGCTTATGCAAGATTTACATACCAATTATAGAAGCACAATGCATGTCTGAATAAGGCTCCTCCCCAGTCAGCAATTCCCACATTACAATACCAAATGAGTAGACATCAATCTACATCACATAAAGAGAAAAGTTGGTAACAAAGAGAGGTCTAAATAAAGGATAATTCAAAGTTCCAACACTGACCTTCTCTGTCACCATGTTACATTTTCCACTAAGAAGCTCAGGAGCCATCCAAGGTAAAGTTCCACGAACACCACCAGACACTAATGTATGTTGCTTCACCTTAGACAATCCAAGATCACCAATCTAGAATTACATAGGAAAGGTCAATGTTACTTTTACTTGTCGAAATGAATTAGAGAAACTGGTCTAATACAATCACTAATGTTCTCCCACAATTAAAAAAATATCAGAAAAGACAAGGCCAAAAATGTGCATTTCTGCAATGTTTCTCCATCTTTCACACACTTATGCCAGATTAGAATGTTTTAAGTTAACTTCTTAAAAGAATTAAAAGAAGCTAAAACACGATTACACCCAAAAAAATGAATCAAGTTGAACATTTCCAAAAAACAATTGCAGAAACCCCAAGAGTAAAATGAATTATGAAGCTTCCTATAACCCCCTTCCTAAATATAATAGCACAGCACAGAGAAGTAGCGTGATGATTGTCAAAAAATTGACCTCTTTTTCTTCCTAAATATTTTATGTAATACTTTAATGGTTTATGTAGTTGACCCTTGGGAGTTGGGATTAAGGTTTTGGAAATGTCATCATGTTTCCTCAAAAGTCAAAACCACTACAACTCGTTACAAATGAAGCATAATTTCAAATGTTAAAAAACATGTGGAAGTTGTGAAGCTTTGCTCCTGTACAATTGCACAAACAGAAATTTGAAAAGTGATGATTGCATAAGCAGTAGTTGAAATCTACAGTCAAATTACTGAATAACAAATTTCTAACAATTCAAAAAATATGAATTTGCGAGTAACATCCCAAACAAGTACCCTGCCACGTGATGTCATAAGCAATCATACATACACTAGAAACCAGAAATGTGTTGAAAACAACATTCTTGATTTTTTGTCTAGTTAAGTTTAAGATAAATACCATCACTAGTAACAATAAGCAATACAGCTCAACTTATTAGCTTTTTAGGACTTGACAATCAGACTGACACCCACATGCAGCAAATTATCATAATAAGGTGGCGTGTCACTCCAATACATGGATGTCACCACCCTGCCAAGTGCCTATTTAATAGTGCCTCGTGTCAAGTGCCTACTGAACTAAGCCCATATGCCCTCACCCACAAAAGACGCAAGTGAGATATACTAGAAATAAAAGCTTCAATACAATTGAAGAATAATATTGATAAAATAACAAACCAGCACAGTAGCTGCCACATTTACGATCTGGAAAAGCCAAGTAGACCAACTCCTAAATAGGGAAAAGAATGGGTAAAGACCCTACCCAAACCCCGTTGGAACTGAACCTGACTTAAGGGTCTGCGTCTGAAAATTCAAGTCCAAATGGATACGAGTCTGGATTTCGAGTCCATGTCTTAAAAATAGGGTCCAATCTAAGTTTATCAAACACAAATTCAGCCCTAGACCATAATTATATGTAAAATTTAATTATTTAAGTTAATATCCAACTAAAACCTATAAACTTTTATCATTACTAGTTATAGTTTATAAGATATAAGTATCTTAATTCATTAATATTGTTAATTGACTAATAGCTGATTTTATGATAATTTACCTTGTTGAAACATTCATGTCATAAATTATCATAGATTTAAATGTTTATTATTTTGGAATATGGAATTATTATTTAATATAAAATTTTAGAATGTAATGTGTGATTAATTCATTTCTCATATCCATATTCTCACTATTGACTTTATTCTATTTTTCCCATAAATTTTAAGATTATACAAAGTGGATGTAAATTTAGAACATTAAGATATACGTAAGCAAAAAATATTGGACTTATTGAACAAGACCCTACAAATCTGATTCTGGTTCAGGGTCCAAGAAAAAGATTTAAGGTTCAAATCTGGGTCTTATGAGATTCAACTCAAAGTCGAATCGTCGACCCATGACTATCCTACTCCAAAAGATCACAAGCTTCATCGTAATGCACAAAAGGTAAGTAACAGAAATATCTACATTAATCTGTCAGCAACAATTCTCCAACGAATATTTGAAAACCATAAACAGTAACTCTAATATTGAAAAAATCTATTATATTTTTCTTGCGTGTAAGTTTCTATTTGAGTAACTAGCAGAAAAATTCATTTACATCATACAAAATACACATCTACTCATTTGTCAACCCCCCAAGTAAAATAGGTCAAAGGATATTAGTTTAGAAGGTACAAATTTCTTATGGCACAATACAGTTTTTTTATTTGACTATTTGCTGTAACATAACGAAACAGCCTCAGCCGATGCACATGCAGGAACGAACGAAGGATTTATAACATCCATTGCTTGGAAAGGATAATTATCAAGAAACACGTAAAGCATTGTACCTTACACACTGGTCGATGAGGATCCCTCATGTTGACCAGAAGATTTTCACATTTCAAATCAAAATGCACTATATTTTTTCCATGCAAATACTCCATTCCAAAAGCTGCATCCATAGCTATAATAAGTCTCTTACGACGATCAATTGTTCTGTTCAAAGGGAGAAAAATACCACATTAATTACTTTATAAAGAGTCAAAAGTATATATCTTTCCCAATAAAGAATAGAGCACATCAGCACAAACTTAGTCAAAGTCATTGATCCCTCGGCATGACTACAAGCTCACCATATTTATCATAAATCAGTAATCAAAGACTCATCGTTCTAAAGTACCTATCTTTCTTTTGCAAGTACTGTTTCAATGATCCATTGATCATGAACTCAGTAACAGTTGCTAGTGTCCCATCAGGTCCATCACGCACTATACCATAAAAGGAAACAACATTAGGATGATGCAATGAACTCAGTATGAGAGCCTCCTTCCAGAAATCTGCAATCTGTTATAACATCAATAAAATGTCATCAGTTTCTTAACACAACAATCAATACTTGACGTGAAAACTGAAGTAGAAGTAGAGGCTGACATGTCACAGTAATACTGGAAATGGATGTTCCCTCCCGAAAAAGAACAGGGAAAAAAGGATTATTTAAAGTATAAAAAAGTTAAACCAAGGTGTATAACAGTAGCAACCAAAAGCCAATACAATTGCTTTTTCCACCAGCGAGCATCACAAATTATATAAGAGAAGGTGAAAAAAAAGTCACCCACAACTGATAGCAAGGATATTTGAAATGAAAAACATACCAGACGCTCTCTTTCAGAAGGTCGTCCAGCAAAACAACTTGCTTTGATTCTTTTTATTGCTACATCAGAACCCTTCCACTTCCCATGGTAAACAGCACCATATGTACCAGAGCCAAGCACTCGAATCTCTTCCAGATCATCATTTTTAATAGTCTGAATCAACAGGTGGAAGAAGTTTTATCATCAGAAGAGCTTCACCGATCAATCACAAACAAATTACAAACGTGGTTAAATATAAAAAAATGTAAAGTAAACTTTTTAATTGGGATGTCTTTAAACCTCAAAGCATTGAGTTGGATAGTATCATGAAATGTAGAATAATATTGACAGGTGCGAGCACCTAACTATCCTAAGTCCTGCATTGATCAATCATAGACGAATCAGAGGTATTTCCATAAACAGGACGAAAGGGAAAGCTCTATCAAAGAGTGGTCTGCAGACATCGTCACATCTCACATGGCTAATGCTCAAAGCATAGCGTAAAACCAAGGTCGCATCGCATTGCATTGGACGCACCCATCTTTCTTGGGTTGTAAAGGTGTTAAAAAACGTGTTTTGGGTCGTATCAAGGGATCTTATGGTTTTGACCGATATTTAGGCATTACAATAACCGCATCACTCCGACTATCGTATCACTATTCCGTTACCGCAATCGCAAACGTTACCTCATTTTACACTGGCTTGAAAGTTTCTATTGCTCTTTTTATCGCAGACCTTTTTCCTGTTTCTATTTCTATATCTCGCTCAAAAAATGCAGACGCAAACGTGAAGAGTAAAGGCATAAAAAAAACACCTGAAGTCCTTTAGCTATAGCTTCTTCTTCGGCCTTTGTAGACTCAATCTTAGAAGTATCGATGTTATCATTTTCAGATCCACCCTCGGAGTTACCATCAGCATCCTATCACACAATACAGTAATAACAGAAATAAGAAAACTTCAACATAGATGACATCTAAACAAAATTAAATTGGTTGTCTAGCACTGACCGGTGACGTTGTCTCATCAGCGTTAGTAACCCCAGCAGCTCGGTCATGCAGAATAACAGGACTAGCATCTTCCTGAGCTCTGGCTTTCACCATCTCAGCACTTCTCAGTTTAGCTTTCTTGGCAGAATCAAGCAATTCTGGCAAGAAACTCAAATCTTCTTTTTCCTCTATTGGGAAATTATTTGAATCTCCAGGTTCAATAACATCTTTGGTTCCTTCACCAGGGCTTACACCATTTAACTTGATACCATTAAGTGATTCCACTATGGAACTCTTCTCTGCAATATTATTATGTTCAGTAGAAACATCCACATCGGCGAATTCTTTTTTGCTCAAGGGAGTTCCATTTGATTCGTTATGGATGCCTCTTTCATCTAATGTAATCCCAATAGTATTAGTACATTCTCTCTGTATAAAAGTGTGACCTCTAGCATCAGAAGACAGCACATTCTCAGTCACTAAATTTGAAGGTAATTCTGAAGGTTTCATGCATCCCGTTGAAGGAGGAACATTAACCATATTAGGTGTGTTTCTTAAAGGATCATGAGAAAATGATGGATGAACTTCCTGAAAAGGAGCAGCCGCACTCAACTTCGAAAAATGCCCATATGGATATTCTGGTGCAGCAGAACTTTCAACTCCAAACGTCCTACGAGAAGACTCGCCCCAGGGACTTTGATCAACACCCATGAAGAATCTGGGGCTGGCTTCAGCATTAGCCCTAGGAACTACTGGATTGGGTATACCATTTCTTAGCTGAAGATTAGATGAGTCATAAACTGGGGGCACATGAGTTGGGGTTGGGACATTCCTCCACATAGTCTGTGCAGACGGATGGTTCGGTAGAACTTGATGCTGAACATCTGCCCCATAAGAATAAGGCAAGTTTGCAATATGAACACCTCTATCCTGAACAAATGAACCAGTAGCAACAGCTTGTCCATGGAAAACATCACTACCCAGTTCATTACCACCTCGAATGTAACGAGGATCGTCAAGGTGGGTATAAGCTGTTACGCCAATACGCGAACCAGAACCATCTAAGTTGTAATGCTCACCCATCCTACCAACTCCTGATAAGCTATGCTGTAATTTCAGATCCGTGTTCAACATCACAGGTTCCCTCCTCGGAAGGCATTCGACACACTGGTTTCCAACTTGAGGAAACCCGTTCGCAGCAACAGATTGTTCTACATGGGACTGACCTTCAGCCCTCAGTCGAAAGTCGGAAGCAGCAGGATTCCTCTGAAAAGTTAACTTGCAATGCTCACAAACGCTCGCTCCGTCCACAGCACTATGCCCATTTAGTATATTGCCAGGAAACCCGCCCCTGTCAACAGCCACACCTCCAGTAGGCAACCAGGCCACATTGTCAGATTCTTCTGGCATCCTCTCCAAACATTTATCAGGCACTTCCTGATAAGGCACACGATAATGAGCAGACGAGGGTGGAGATGGATATTCAGTAAACGTCCGTGTTTCATGAACACCACCACATCTTGGTGAATAATACTTCGGACTCCATGGAGCTTCCTCATTATACCGTTGTGCAACAGGTCCCAAATGTTGCCCTGATCCTAAACTAGGAACAGCAAGCTGCCTCAAATTATACTGCCCCAATCCCAACTCATAATTCCTCTGATTATGCATACTTCCCTCTAAATTCATCGAATTAAAGAACTGATCACCAATATGAACTTCATCAACGGGCGTCATTAACGGAGAATCATTAAGCTGTGACCTCCTATAATCCGGGGACTCGCAGAGGCTATTCAAAGCATCCACATACCGCCTTTCGGTATCCCTTTCATCTCCGTCTATGTAATGAGGCGAAAGATCTTGCTCCGGATGCGAAAACAAGAAAATCCTAAGCCTTGTAAACCCATCCCCAGACCCTAATTTATCATACTCCTCCATCATATTCGTAACATCATCATCATTAACAACTGAAACAAGTGCATCAAGATCTTCATCTGGCTGCTGATACTTCAGTATAGCGGCCGCATCATAAAGTTCTCGCATCCTGTTCATCAATTCCTCGTACCCTATGTCACGAGGTACACTCACAATCCTTGTCTCTCCACCAACATACCGAAGCTTTCCATCTTGTGGCCTCGGCCATATACTCCCCCCAAAACTACACAAAAACTTAACCCTAGGGATTTCATCATTTCCTATATTTGCCATATTACTATTGTTTATGCCACTACCAGTACCTTCCATTGAAACAAACACAGCCTGATTATTATATTCAATTAACGAATCATTCAAACATTTATTTTCCTTTTTACACATTAGAATCATCGAAATCCAAGCATATCACCATTGAAATTCAAACTGAACCACCAAAATCACAGTCTAATCTCTACAAATAAAAAATTAAGCATAATAAACACACAAAAGCGCGCAAAATCGAATTTAAATGCCTAAAAAGCGGAAAATAGATTGAAAACCTACAAAATCAAATTTTTACAGAATTAGATTAGATAATAGTTCGTCATCACCAAGAAATAAAATTGGAAAGAAATTCTTTCGTCTCAATTAAAAAGATTTGAGATGACAGAGAGATAAAAAAAAGCGATGATGGTGATGATAAAACTGATGATTGGAGGAGAGAGAAAGTACCGCCATAGCTTCGTCGCTTATGGAGGTTTTTTTATTTTTTTGTTATTTTTTTTATTTTGTTTTCTTGAGTTTATTTCTTCGGTGAAATGAATGGAATGTTGCAGAAGATGCTATAGTTTGATGCCGGTAGGATTACACGTGGCAAAGTTTTGTTAACTAATATGGGCCTACATTTTGAAATTCTAAATACGCGATTTTATGGCGCGTGTTGTGCTAGTGAGTCATGATTGGGTTTAATTGTTATAAATCAAAATTTTCTAATCAATAATTATGATTTGTAAATTATCACAAAAGGACAATAAAAATAATATTAAAATAAATAAAATCAAAAAAGATAAATTAAAATAACAAAACTCTTGTCTTATCACACTTTATCACATAAGAGTGATTTATTAAGCTCATAAATAATTGTTATTTCTTTTCATTGTAAATATTATTGCTTAGCGGGTACGAGTCTATGATTAGAAATAATATCTATGATTACAAACTATAAAAAATTAAAAATTTTGACTAAAATTTTTGAAACGAATCACTATATTTTCACTTATACATAAAAATTAACTACAATTAATTTATCATTTATATAGAACAGAGGAAGTGCAAAATTGTAACACGTATGCACAATCCATACTGAATATTTTAATAGAAATAATAATTTAACTTTTCATGCGATTTTATTTAATGTGTTATTGACATTACATAACTAAATATTATACTAATAAATTAATTTTAACAAGAGCTCCCTTGAATGCATTTTTTCTTAATCAATATATTCGTAACATATAAAATTGATTTGAATAACAAATAGATTTAATAACCAAAATATTATGAACAATATTATTTGTTAATTGTTACTAATAAGTTTGTATTTTATATTTTTATTACAAGTTAAAGAATTATAAAATGGTGGGTTTGTTTTCCCACTTCCATATAGTTTTGGTTTACGTCATATATTTGGATGAATGGTATACGATGGAGTTTACATATATGAATGAATAAAGTACAATGGAGTTAATTGTTTTTGTTTTCTATGATTGTGGACCATAAGGAATTTGGTTTAATTTTGGAAATTAGATAGAAGCACATAAATGTATGGATGGACAAATTTATGAAGAATATTCTTTTTCGTTAATATTATGTTTTGATAACAATTTAAAAAAAAAAAAGAAAAGAGATGAAGAGGTGGAGGGAGAGAAAGGGAGGGAATCAAAATAAACGAAATGTAATTCTTGTTTGTTTAGAAAGAAAGAGAAGAGAAGAAAAAGGAAGGCAGATGCAAGTTTTCATTTTAATTTATTTTAACTCTAGAAAGATTGATAACTTAATAAATCTTTGTTATCATCAATGATTTAAATATGATCAAATAAAAACAAACAAGTAAAAAGAAAAAAAAATAAGCTAAAAGTATCAAATATTACCTTATTTCTTTCTTTTTTTGAGAGACGTTTCCCATGTCTTTCACTCATCTTCGTGTTCTTGAGAGTCAAAATTTTATTTGTCATTGACAAGAAATAAAAACACAATCAATTCCTTTATTTTTCTTGTCTTTGAATTAAAAAATAACCTCTGAAGAATTCCAATTCAACCAAATTTCACAATCACAATAATCAACTCTAAACAATTACCACTCTTTGATGTAGCAAAAAAAAATCATATTGGTAAGAAAATAATAAATATGTAATTAATGATTTCCTTCTAAAAGCTGTTGCGGTGCTTTGTGTTTCAAATCCCAAGACTAAGTCCTTCGTTAGTTCTTTCATTTATTTTATCTTTGGTATTTATGGCTCGTTTACCTATTTTCATAGGCCCCTTTACAAAAATTTATGGGTCTTCTTACCAATTTTCATGGGGCCCTTTTTTTTACCCAAATAGCCTTCTAATTTTTGGGCCCTGAGCGGTTGTTTTTATGGCCCACCCCTAGGGTCGACCCTGATTGTGATGATACGTAAGATGTGATGAAGATGATATGTGAATGGAAGTATACATATTTATAGGAGATTTTTCAGTGTATGAAACTGATATGAAGTGACAAGTCCCTGATAAAATACTTTAATATTGATATATAGGAGATGTTTCAATGCATGAATTGATATGAAGTGACAAGTCGTGATATGAACTGACAAGTCCCTGGTGAAATACTTTCATATTGATAGGAGATATTACAATGCGTGAACTGATATGAAGTGACAAGTCCTGAAATGAATTGACAAGTTCGTAGTGAAATACTTTAATATTGATAGGAGATATTATAATGTATGAACTGATATGAAGTGACAAGTCCTTGGTGAAATACTTTAATATTAATAGGAGATATTACAATGCATGAACTGATAAAGGGACAATAATATCAAAAGCAGATGTTACAATTACTGAAAATATAAAATAACTTACTTAGTAAAGACAAATTACAATGATGTTAATAAAACCGAAAAACCACTCTTAACTATGTAAAATCAACAACTAGATTGATGGGTTTAGCCATCAACATACATATTAATATTCAAACCCTTGTAAAGCAACTTGAAATTGAGGATTATTATGATATTTGGATCAAAAGGAGGTGTATTTGAGTTATTTTGAGGGTTTAGGTAGTATGGATTAAAATTTCTTCCATAATTTAGATCATTTGGATCCATAATTAAGGATATGATAAAGTGAATGAAATTATCAACAAGAAAATGAGTTTAGATGGGTACTATAGAAGAGAGAGAAAAGACCGAAAAATTGAAGTGTGTGAATCTAGACAAATTTAGGTTCATTTTATAGAGAAAAAAAATAGAGTCGTTGGTGAAATTATTTTGAAATTTTACTTTACCGTTTTTCTATGACCGTTTAAAATAATACCGTTGTAAAAAAAAACAATGTTAAAAAAAACTAATAAAATCATTCCAAGTGGCCAATCATTGTGACCTAAATCCTTTTTTTCCTCCTTTTTCTCCATTTCAACGTTTGTTGGCTTTTATATTTTTGTTTTATTCAATCCTCTTCCTTCCATCTCCATCCTCTTCATGGAGAGGATCAAAACCAATCCTCTTGGCTAAGAGAATTGTTATTTTCTCTACACATTCAGGGCCGTCTCTTGACATTTCGAGGGCCCTAGGCAAAATAGTATAATAGGGCCCTTAAATAACAATAAAAACAAAAAATCACTAAAATGAGTTTACGGGCTTTTCGAGATTCAATACTATCATATAAATCAATACTACTGTAGAAACATAAAGTAAAAAGCAAGAACATAAAATGGAGACAAGAGATTTTACGTGGAAACTTTCTAAGCCTAATAGAAAGAAACCCACGACCACTTCGGATTTTAAACTTCTCTTAATACGTTTTAGGCAATTAATACAATTACATAAAACTATTCTTTTTCTTCTCTTCTAGGCTACTTCTTTTCTTCTTCTCCTTCTCTTTCTCTTTTCTTTCTCTCGTTCTTTCTCACGGTTCCCCTTTAGACTTCCCTAACTCTAAATTACAACTCTCAAAAACCCTTTACAAATAAATTCTCTAGATTGGATAAAGACTAAAAGATTGCATAAGAAAAATATTTGAGAATTAATTGGCAATTAAACGAATGAATATTTTTCTCCTTAGGTGATCTTTCTTGAATTCTTGATTTGGGCACTCACACAGCTGGTCGGTTATGAAAATCTCTTTTATATGAGATTAACCGTGCATTGCTTCCATATTTCCCTTAATCTAAGATGTGGGAATAGTGGAGAAAAGCCTTGAAGGTTACTTTAGGTCATTCGGTTATCCTTGGCTAAAAATAGTAAAATTAATTAATCCTTAACTAATTCCCTATTAACGTGGAGAGAAGTAAGGAAGCTTAATCTCACGTTTTAGATTAAATTAGTTAATTTTGCCAATTAATCTCTTATGCAATTATTTAGAATTTAACCGTACAAATAACTAAAATAAACAAAAACTTATTTTCCTACGTTTTAGTTGACTCTCTTCTTAGACCTGCTTCGCTAGGAACACTGCACTGCCTCCGTCAGCTTTCTTTTCATTTTATCAATCTTGGAACAGTAGTAATCGATCCTTCTTTTGACTTTCCATTTGGACTTCAAGATTGACTGCTTTGACTTTGACTTTGACATTGACTTTGAAACGTACATTATTCTTTAAGCAAGTCTCTTAGGTGCCATCGACGATTTTGACAAATCAGATATTTGACCTACAAAACAATCTCTAGGGTTTGTTTGTTTATAAACCGTTAAATCATCATCAAAACTCAATTGGGCCAACAACTACCACTAATATAATTGTTGTACTATATAGTACTAATTCCACCAAATTATACCATTCTAATTTCCATTCGAAAACTAACAAAATTATAAAACTAGAATTAAGAAGAAAAAAAGTTAGACAACTAAAGTTACAACCACATTATAAAACAAAATTAGAAAATGAATTTATAAAACTTAAAAGGAAATTATAAAACTTAACAATGAGGCAACCAATGAAATTGAAATTGACAACCAATTAAAAAAAACAAAAACAAAACAAGATTCAACACTCATACATCAAGCCATCACTCTCAACTCTTGATGAGAAAAAAAATAGGCAACAATGAGGCAACCAATTGAAAAAACAAAAAGAATAGCGGATGAAAAATGACAGAGTGAGGACTTGGACTTACAACATTGAAACTCCAAACCTAAAGTCCCAAATGCCATTAATAGAGTGAGGAATCGAAGAATTTAAGAGTGACAAATGGAAGAGAAAATTAATGGCATTGTTTCGATCTAAACAAGAAAAAAAATATAGTTGTCAATACCATGATGAGGACAAGAGAAAGTGAAAGGTTAAGAAAGGGAATTTCACTATTGCCATCACAAATTTTAAGTTACAGCTCTTGAAAATTAAATTCCACAATCAAGCCCCCTGAGTTATTACGAAGGAGGACTCTAGGTCTTATTTTTCCTATAAAAGAAGCTGGTTTCTGACTTTCTGTTTTCTAATTGTTGGGCATCACTTTCTTTTAACATTTGGGCCCCAAGTTTTATTTTGGACTTTTTATAAAGTATTAGCTTAGAGGCCCCCTTCCACCTCTGTTTAATGATACTTAAAATGGGGCCATGGGTGGTAGCCCTTTAGGCCTACCCTTAGGGTCGGGTCTGTACACATTCAAAATGATAGCTTAAAGGGGGGAAGAGAGTGCTAAGAGGCAGATGAATCCTCTACAATGTTTATGGTCTTAGGGGTGTTTGGCACAATGGAATGAAACTTGTGATACTTTAAGATGAGACTTTTAAATTAAGACTTTGAAGTTAAAAAGTCACATCCCTTGTTTGTTATGGTAGGGACTTGGAAAAAAGAGATAAAATAGAAGTCTCAACTCAAATACCTACCCTCCCCTGAGACATTTTTCCTAGACACTTGCTGCATTTCCATCTACTGTTATAAATTACAAGATTTCAAAATGGGTGCCTGAAAATCCGATTCAACTCAGCCGAGTTCTAATACCATGTTACATACCTATTCTGGGTACCTTTAAAAACCTACTTGGTCTAGTATAAACAACTACTTGGTATAGACATAGTATAAACAACTACTTCACATACCATATACACCCACTTCATATACCTTAAAAACATATTTCAGGTACAATAAACATCTATTTTATGTACCATAAACACCTACTTTTTATACCAAAACCATACTTCACATACCATAAACACTTACTTTGCATATTAAAAACACCAACTTGGTTACTAATAACAGTACAAGTCGTTGTACGATTCCATAATCCACATATTTGGTTTGTGATAGAGAAGACTTCAAATCTTTCCAAATTTGGACAAATTATTACCTTAACAAAAATCATCAATCCAATCATTTCAAATTTTTCCTCTCCAAATCCTTTTCCTTTCATTTTTTTATCCAAACAAGGGATCCCTCATCCCTCAAAATCCATTCCTTTTCTTTCCCCAGCTGGTCTTGGGCTAGACCGTCTCAAATTGAGACAAGAGTGGGCCGGCCCAATTCGCGCTCCTTACATGCTTTCTCTCTTCTTTTTCATTTTCTGGGCATTTTTCAATTTTAATCTTAAAGATATCAATTTTGACCTTAAGTAGTACTGAAACATATCAATTAAAGTAAAATTTTAAATTTGAACCTATAATGATCAATTTTGACGTTAAAATGATCAATTTTTACCTAATTTAATTGACAATGGTAAGTATTAAATTGTATGTTGTTATGTAGTTCATTTATTTTATTTATAATTGATATAGTTAACATCATAACAGAAACAAGATAAGGTCATAATTGATGCATGTTTGGTAATAATTGATACTGTTAAGTTTAACACTTACAGTTACATTGTGTGTTTTGTATTGAATTTTTTTAGTGTTTTTTTTAGTTTATGATATTTATGCTTTTAGTATGTAAACTAATACTATTGATAGTATTATTGATCATTCATTTGTTGTTTAAAATTCATCCATTGAATGACAAAATAATAACATTTTATTAACTTCGTTCTAGAATTGTGAACAGAACCATATTTAGGTAGAAATTGATCAGTTTTAGGCCACAATTGATCACTTATAAGTTCAAATTGAAAATTTTACTTTAATTGATATGTTTAAGTACTACTTTACGTTGAAATTGATATCTTTAAGGTCAAAATTAATACCTTTAAGGTCTAAATTGAAAAATGCTCAAAAAATGAAAAAAACAAAAAATGAAATTCTGAAGGGAAATAGGCGCGCGTGTAAAACACGCGCCTACAATGGGCCGGCCCAGTTGTTGTCTTAGAATATGACGGTCTTATGCAAGTTTTTTTGTTCTTTCCCTCTATTTTCTTCCATCCAAACACAGTGTAAATGTCTTCTTGAGGTATCTTAAACCCCTACTAGAGGTATATTATATACTTACTTGTGGTACATTAAATGCCCACTTGACATGTATTGTTATGAACTCTTACCTAATGTATCCTAAATTCCTATTCTATTTAAGGTATCCTAAAACCTCATCGAGTAAGTGTGCAGTTACTTGTGATATACCTCATCGAGTAAGTGTGCAGTTACTTGTGGTTTACCTCATCGAGTAAGGTATACTATATACTTACTTGTGGTACACTGCAATTTCCCTTTTTTAAAAAATATAATGGGTCGGTCCAATTAGATACGATATTTCAAAAAGACTGCCTCTCACTTTGATTGATTTCTTAGATAGACCGTCTCAAAGAAGAATTTCTATTAATATAGGTTTTGCTTATCTTTATTGGTTGTTTTGTTAAATACTCCCTCCTATTCAATCTATTAGTCCCATTTACTTTTAGCACATTTGTCGAGACAACATTTTAACCCTTAATATCTTTAATTATGCTTAATTAAAAATTATACAAATTTGATATGAATAATCCTTGCATTGAGACGAATCAAATAAGATCCCACTTGACTATGTTTAAACTTATAGATTAAGAATAAAATATATATTAAGAGTGATAAGTGAATAGTAACCCAAAAGTAAATGGGACTAATAGGAAGAATAGGAGGTTGTATGATTCATCTTGTATAAGATTATAATTAGCTCAATTTTCTAATTAATCAATGTAAAATTATAATTGGTCCCTAAAGAGTAGAAAAAATTTGAAAATATCAATAGATAAAAAAACACAAATTCTTGTGAGAGAGGAGCTCTTTGAGAGACCATCTCTTATTAGGTTGACCCATTAAAAAATATAAAGTAAGAGTAGAAAGTAAGCTTTAATGGACTGGGCTTGAGAGACATCTAAAAAATAACACGTTCTCTCTTGAGAGACCGTCTATAGTATAGACGTATCTCAAAAGCCTAGCCAATTCTTGTGAGAGACGGTCTCTTTGAAAGATCATCTCTTATTGGGTTGACCCATAAAAAAATGTGAAGTAAGAGTAGAAAGTAAGCTTTGATGGACTGGGTCTGAGAGACGTCTCTCAGAAAGACGGTCTCTCAGGAGACTAGCTGAACCACCAATTAATTTTTTTTTGATTTATAAATTGGGTCAGCCCAAAACTTAAGAACGTCTATGGTATACAATCTCAAGTAACAGTGTGAAAAAATAATACTCCCACCTATTCATCTTAAGTGTCCCATTTACTTTATGCACTCTATCCAATGCACTTATTCGATCCTTAATATATCGAGTTATATGTAATTAAAAATTATAAAAAGTTGATATTAATAATCTTTACATCAAAACGAATCAAATAAGATCCAATATGACTATGTTTTAACTTATAGATTAATAATAAAATGCAATGTAAGAGTGACAGATGAACGGGGTCTAAAAGTAAATTGGGACATTCTAAAAGTAAATGGGACGTGAATAGGAGGGAGTACTAAAACTCTCCCATTTTAGCGTTTTCTTGTCCAGCAGGATTCAAACTCTTCTCGGGAAATCCTTGTTCATCTTCCTCACTTACAACACTCAGAAACCCTCGAAACCCCACAACAATGGGACAAGGATCTTCAGGTCTTAATCGTCCCCCTAACTCCAATGACAGAAACCAAAATCCCGACAAAAAAGACAAGAAATTCGAACCAGCAGCACCTCCATCTCGAGTGGGCCGTAAACAACGCAAGCAAAGAGGTCCAGATGCGGCTGCTCGACTCCCTGTTGTCACTCCACATACAAAATGCAAATTAAGGCTTCTTAAACTTGAAAGAGTGAAAGATTACCTTTTAATGGAGGAAGAATTTGTGTCTAATCAAGAAAGATTGAAACCCCAGGAAGAGAAAACTGAAGAAGATCGATCTAAAGTTGACGATCTTCGTGGGTCTCCTATGAGTGTTGGGAATTTGGAAGAATTGATTGATGAGAATCATGCTATTGTTAGTTCTTCTGTTGGGCCTGAATATTATGTGGGTATTATGTCTTTTGTTGATAAAGATCAATTGGAGCCTGGATGTTCTATTTTGATGCACAATAAGGTGTCATTTCTTTTCTTTCTTCAATGTCTTTTATTCATGAAAAAGATTGGATTTTTAATTGAGATTTCTGATTTGATTTTTGATTATTCAAGGAATTGGAATTGAATGTGTTAGGAAGTTGGAAATTGAACTGAAACCTAATTCTGAGTAAAATGAACTACATTTTTATGTATGGATATTTAAAAGCTACTCCATGTGGGATTAGGGTACTATCTTTCAATCTTTTGCCTTTATGTTTAAATCTGTATTTGTTTTTTTTAAAAGAGTAAACTTTGTCAAGTTATTTGTTGTTTTTGAATTACCTTCTGATTTTGGAAGAATGTGTATCTTCAATTTAGTGTTAGATATCTTGTGGTTTTATGTATCTTCAATTTAGTGTTAGATATCTTGTCAAGTTATTTGTTGTTTTTAGGGTATTGGGTTATGTATGTAAGTTAAGAGTTAGACTTGGTGTTTTTAGGTGTTACATTTTTTTCTACTTTGAGCTGTTAAAGTTTTATACCATGGGCATGTTTAGTAAATGGCTGATAGATGAAACTTTTGCCTAAAGTTGTTGGCTTGTGAAACCAATTGAAATTGTTGGTTGATAAGCCAGGTGTTTAAGCTAGCTGTTAGGGAGATGTTTGGTAAAAGAAATTATTGCTAATTGTTGGCGTTTTTTAGAGAAAAAGTAGGCCAAAAGCCAAAAGCCTATGAAAAAAGCTAAGCTTTTTGGTATTGACTTAAAATCTAGCTTTTCAGCTAGCTTAAAATCCATTTAGCGAATACCTTTTTGGTGTTTGATCAAACAAAAAGCCAAAAGCTAAAAGCCAATAACAAAGCCAACAAAAAAGCTAATTGCCAACATTCCCTCATATTTTAGGCTAGGACTTTTGATGTGGGAACTTTTGTTTGAGATAAGGCTAACTCTTGATGAGCTTGTATATTATGGTTAGCTGTTGTATGAATGGGCTTTTTTCATATGTTGGTCTACTGTTGGTTAATGCATTTGTTTTAATAAAGGAATGCATGAATGTTTGGCTCCATAATAGCGAGTAGTGTTGATGATGGAGTTGTACCCTTTTTGGTACGAGACTCCGTTCTCCTTTTTCCTACGAGGCAGTTGCAAGTGTAGCCATGAATGTGATGGGAGTCATTCTAATGTTTGTCACTTTCACGACAAAAGCTACTTTGCATTGCTCTCGTATCTATGATATTCCTGACAAAACTTCAAGGTCTTTTAATGTGCTGCTGGAGTTGATCTTTGTATATCTATTACTCGATCTTAATGATGTGACCTTATTGTTTCTTGTGCTTGAATGTGGTTTGTGCTAATTATGACATGCTGCCTATATTGTAGGTTCTTTCAGTTGTTGGAATCCTTCAAGATGAGGTGGATCCTATGGTGTCTGTGATGAAAGTTGAGAAAGCTCCACTGGAGTCATATGCTGACATTGGTGGATTAGATGCCCAGATTCAGGAAATAAAAGAAGCTGTGGAGCTTCCTCTTACTCATCCTGAATTGTATGAAGACATCGGAATAAGGCCTCCTAAAGGGGTTATATTGTATGGTGAGCCTGGAACAGGGAAGACTTTGTTGGCCAAGGTAATTCTAAGCCTGAGGTGCATTTATTTGGTGCTTGCTTATGGTATAACTTGTATTTTCTGTGCATGTTGTTTTTCTTCTTATGTGGTTAATCATGCATGTGCTCTTTTTTTGACAAGAGGTACCTATCCAAGGGCTATGAAAAATGCTTACATGTTTCATATTTTCTTTTGTTGAATCCATATTCTAGATGTTTAAATCACACAAGACAAAGCACCATGTTTTTATTCATGTTAGCATTTTTCTTATGTTCTGACCTGTTTTCTTGCTTTAGATCATGTTTGGATGAAAGGAGGTCCTTGAGAAGCTTATCCATGAAAATTGATAACCTCATATGATGTCAATTGCTCTATGTTTGTGGTGGAGATTTTTGTCGTATAGTTTTTGGTTTTGAGGCTTCTTTTAAGAGTGAAAATGAACATAGCTTTTTTGAAAGGATCTTCATTATTTGGAGTTAGACGATGATCAAATATATCTTGCTTTATGGAGATGGAGGCTAGCATTAATCAAATATTGTGGTGAGGCAAATGGTACTTTATCTGAAGATGAGGATATGATTTATCCCCTTAGAAATGCTTGGTAGGCACCTGGTTGGTTGCCATTTATAGCTAATAAATTGAGGGAGTTACCACTTCCCTTGGAATTTGGGATTCATGTGGGATGGTATATTTTAGTAACCAAACCCTCTAGTGAGTTACAATTCTTTTTATCAATTAATTTAAAAGAATGATGTAAAAATTTAAAATACATATTTCCGATTTTTTTTTTTTAAGAAAACGAAATATTTGAGCTAAGGATTCCTATGGGATGCATTATTTTAGTTACCAAACCCTTTAGTGAGTTGCAATTCTTTTTTATGTAATAATTTTTTAAAATGATGTAACAATTTAAAATACATATTTCTTATATTTTTCCACCATGAAAATAAAAAACGTTTTGCTCCTTTTGTTTTCACTTAATGATACCAGCAACTCCAATTCCTGAGCATTTCCAAGAGTTTCATATTTATCGCTCTTCAAATATAGTTTTTCTTCTTAACCTCCTTTTGTATTCTTAAATTTTAGTATCTATGAATATCCTTTTCTTCTTGTTGAAGTCGTTACAAGCTTTAGATGTGTTTTTATTTTCCAAATGTGGACAAAGGTAGTTATGAAGTGGGTTAATGATAAGATAAGATTTGGGATATTAATTTTTTATAAGTGTGCTGAAGAAAAGCAATGAAAAAGGAAAAAGCGTAAAGGAATTGGAATTTTGGTGGTGAATGAGGACACAGATATGAAGTAACCCAAGGCAAAGGAACATCTTCTTCTTTATTAATGAAAAATAAATTACAAAGTTTAAAAGAAAAGTTAAAGTTAAAAATTCTAACTTTGGATGTTTCAATTTTAAATTCCCAAGTTCCCAACTATCAAAACAACAATAATGCCAAAGCCTTAATTCTAAAAGATTGGGTTCGAACTTCGAATACATGAACCAATATATCATTTTACATGGTCGTCCACATGGATTCTTTTTCTCCATTTATTTATTTTTCCATTCATGTCCTCCAAGTCCTCTTCGGTCTTCTTCACCCTCTTTTTAAGTCTTTTATGCTCCAACTATCTGTCTTTCTTACGAGTTCACTAATATTTCGTCTTTGTACATGCCCAAATCATCTTAAATGATTTTGTTTCATCCTTTTCTCAAAATTTACAAATCCTAATCTATTTGTTATACTCCCTCCTATTCTCCTTAGGTGTCTCATTTACTTTTAGGGCACTATTCATTTATCACTCTTAAATTGTATTTTATTATTAATCTATAAGTTAAAATATAGTCATGTGGGATCTCGTTTGATTCGTTTTAATGTAAAGTTTATTAATATCAACTTTTTACAATTTTTTATCATACATAATTAAATATATTAAGGATTGAATAAGTGCATTGGATGAAATGCATAAAGTAAATGGGACAATTAATATGAATAGGAGGGAGTATCTTATTTTCGAATTCTATTTATCGAAGCATTCACATTTTCGTTACTTTCATTCTTTCTATTATGATCCTTTCTAAAAGCCCAACATGGTTTAACGATTGTTCCATAAAACTTGCCTTTTATGGGTCATGTCCCCTCGATCACATTATATATTCTAGTAGTAGTAGTTCATTTTTGCCACATACGCTTGATTCTATGGGTCATGTCCCCATGACTCTAAAATATGAACCCCAGGTATTTGAATTATCCACTTTGAGTGAATCTTTTCTCTTGAATTATCCACCCTCGATCAAATTCTACAATAAGAAGTTTGTGTTGGGCGGCTACACGCCTGCACACTCTAAACTTACAATTTAGGCAGCTACTCAATCTCTTCTGAAACCATATTTTAGCAAACAACATTTTGTACAAGAGTTATGAGTGCAAAATCAAAAATGGATCATCCTCCTGTATTCCTAGGTCCCCAGCCAAAATCCCCATGAACGTTTTCGTAGCCACTGTGACATACCCTTACATGCCCATTCAATCACCTATGAGATAATGTTTCTCATTCATTGGTATGTTTTGCACCATATCATCGAGATCCTCTCCGAATTTCTTTTAATTGATTCCTCTATCTCTACTTGTAGTTTATAGGCCCTTATGACGTTTAAAATCTCTTTGCGGTATACCATTTTCCTTCTTATAAGTTATAATCATATCGCTCTTTGTACATATATCTATTACATCCTTAGATGTTCATTTATCTATAAAATACCAACTTCATTTTGATTTCTATCTTGTGCACCACAGTTTATATTCTTGCCTTTCATTGAATATCATTTTGGCCCTATTGTCTCTTCTATACATAAAATGTATTTCCTCATTTCCATGATATCCACCAACTCTAAAGAATCAACCGGTGAAGCTACTAATGTTCCAAGATCTCATTCTTAATCTAAAACTCTTCATTTTCCTTCACCTCTTATGCTTGAAAATCCCAATTTTGAGATATAATTTAAAATCCCAACTTATGGAGGCATTTTAGACTTATTGTAAAATCGCAATTTGGAAATGTTATTTAAAAATCTAATCTTTTTAAAAGAAAAACATACATGGGCCTATAAATAATGCTTCGCATTCGTGTTTACCTCTTATAGGAGTTATCAAAAAGGTTGGGTTTTCAAAATAAGATAATCCCAAGAGTTGGGCTTTATTAAATTATATCTCAAACATGAGATTTATAGATTGAAAAAACCCTAAGTTGGAATTTTTAATTTTATTTTTTCCTACTTTAAATGGCAATTCAAATAGCAATTCCTATATGAAAACAAGACAAGTGAGCAATTTCCCAAGAAGTTCATGTGTTATAACTCCCTATAATATAACTTCTCGTAGAAATTTACGTTTTATGTGACTAATCAAGGCATGTGGAAGTGTGTGTTTGTGTACGCTCATGCACTCATAAGAGCGTGATGTTAAGATAAAATCCTGCTCATTGGGCTCATAGTTCTTGAATTGTTAACCTTTAGTCTAAGAAATTGAGGAAAAGGAAATGAATTTTTATTTTAGTCCTCTTGCCAGGCATGTGGATGTGTGTTTGTTGGGTTAACATACGAAGGCCAATTTGTTTTAGTCCTGTTGCTTAAATGTACTAGCTTATTACAATAAAGGAATCAATACCTTGTTGTACTCTTATAAAATGAACATATTGTTTGGAGTCTTGCTAGATTACAAGAGTGTGTGTTTTAAGGATGAAAAAGTAAAAGCTTTGCAATTTAGAAGTTCTAGTAAGTTCAAAGAAGAGTTGTCCAACCTAATGCACTACCACAATATGATAAGTAAGCTATGTTTAGATTCTTATACTAGTTGATTTTAGGTTTTCCGTCACAGTATGTGAAAACACGAAGGTGTTGCTTACTGGGACTATGTATAAACAAATATCGTGAAGTGCTTAAGAGATATCTGATTGTGTGATGGCATATGACTTCATGAGGATTATGCTTGAATAAACAAATCTCATGTTTCTTTACATGTCAAAAAATATCAACTTTATTAGTTTACATATCAAAACATCGAATCATCCATATCCACAATGTAAGGAAGGAAATCTTAGAAAATTAGTATGAGTTGAGCGGTGATTCAATTTTTGAGATGTGGCAGTAGTATTTTAGTAACATAAGTAACATAAAGCTCATACAAGATCATAAGATGGAGTCTCAACTGGCAAAGAAGAGCCATGGTAATGGTAGTATCCAGTCAAATAAGTAAGAAATTGGGTTGGGCGAATATTAAGTGCATAAGTGGCTATACCAAGTATGAAAGAGAAGAGAGTGACATATATTATTCATTGTTCTTACCATGTTCTTGACTTAGCAAATTTGAAAAGTATGTGGGCATGACATATCGAAATAATGCCATGTAATCGAGAAAAAATGGATAAGCTACGACTTGGCCATGATCCTTTATCACATTGCAAACCTTCAATAAATTTCCCGAATTGAGTTTTAACATGAATGAAAAGCCACAAACAATGGTGTTCATAATCGAGTATACGGTAATTTGGGTACCCGAAAACCCAGGTACTTGGTTATTCAAGTAGTTTTAGCTGTCCGTGTTCTGAATTTTTGACATCCTAGCCTTAATGTTTACTATTAACATTGTTTTCTAGTAGTTCACTTTTAGTAGCCAGATTATGTCATTTGTCTTATCCAGATCTTTTTCTGTATTGCAATGCTTATACTGGTGGTTGTTCAATCTAGGCTGTAGCAAATTCAACCTCAGCCACATTTCTACGAGTTGTTGGAAGTGAATTGATTCAGAAATACTTGGGTGATGGTCCCAAACTAGTGAGGGAACTATTTAGGGTTGCAGATGAACTTTCACCATCAATTGTCTTCATTGATGAAATTGATGCAGTAGGAACAAAGAGGTACGTGTCCTTTCACTTTCCATTGAGTTCAAATGAATTGATTATCTTTATGTTAATCTTTTGGTATTTCCTCTGTTTTTAGATGCTATATGGCTGTACCATTTTCTTTCAGGAAATGGTATGTCTATGTAGCATCTAAAAATAAAACAGAGCGTATATTTCTGTTTGTTAATTGCTCTATTCTGCAGATACGATGCTCACTCAGGGGGTGAGCGTGAGATTCAAAGGACCATGTTGGAGCTGTTAAACCAGTTAGATGGTTTTGATGCTAGAGCTGATGTGAAGGTCATACTTGCTACCAACAAAATTGAAAGTCTTGACCCCGCATTACTTCGTCCGGGTAGGATTGATCGAAAGATCGAGTTTCCTCTACCAGATATAAAGACCAGGAGACGCATCTTCACGGTACTTGTCTAAACTCATTATTGTTCTGTTATTAAGTTTAACAATTTATCTAACGGTATGAAAATGGTTTGTTTATAATGTAGATCCATACGTCAAAGATGACGTTAGCTGATGATGTCAATTTAGAAGAATTTGTTATGACAAAAGATGAGTTTTCTGGCGCGGATATCAAAGCTATCTGCACTGAGGCTGGATTACTTGCTTTAAGAGAGCGGCGTATGAAGGTAAAAAAGTTTTGTTTTTTATTTTTTTGTTTTGATTGAATTGTCGGAAATCGGAATTCATTTACTAATGTAATGTAGATGTTGAAATACGTCATGGCTAGACGTAAATCCTTATTCTTAGGCTGTGTTTAGTTGGAGGATCCTCTCGATGACAAGTATTTCCCGTTTGTTCCTCTTGCATCCCCATGTCCTTGTCTTTTACATATATTCTTTCTTTGAACATAATGATTCACTGCGTATAGCTTTCGGCATGAGTTCTAAGGAAAGTGAAAAGTTGAGATAGAAAACAGGTTGGTTGATGTTGGGCCCCAACTTACATATACTAGAGAAAAAACGTAGATGAGGTGTGTAGCAAGCAATTTAGGAGGTTCGATAAGGGACTATGTAGTAACTAGCAAACTTTGTTGGAGATCGCATTGAAGAAAGCATACTGGACAGTGAAGTTTGAAAGTTATTTTGCATTAAAAATACAATTCCATATAATTACTCTTTCAAACTTGCACCATTTCAATTTATATCAGTATTCACAAAGTTTGACTTCAAATGGTAATTAATGCTAACGAAAAAATATTGCCAAGTGAGAATTTAGGGTGTTTGGCAAACGGCGGATAGTTGATTATAGTTGCTGATTTGACCAACTGATTTCATTATTTGGTTTGGCTAGTTGATTTTGAACCCACTGCCATGAGAAACTTGTTCAAAAACAACTTATTCATAACAATAAGTTGATTAACCACCCAACCCTCTATTTGTATTGAAATAAGCTAAAATTGCATAATAAGCTATTTTGCCAAACACTCCCTTATTAGATTTGTCTCGAATCTTGATCCCTTTATTATATATGTGGCCATGAACTCATAATGGTATTGTGTAATGCTTACAAAGGATTCTGATGATTGCATCCAAATTTGTTCAGGTAACCCATGCCGACTTTAAGAAAGCCAAAGAGAAAGTGATGTACAAGAAGAAAGAAGGCGTTCCAGAAGGGCTTTACATGTAGAATTGTTTCTCAAAATCATCTTCTTAAGGTAGACATTCGGCTATTTTTCTCGTCACATCATTTATCGTACTTTTTTTCCCTTCTCAATCAAAACGATTTGTACTACATTTCAGATGCAAAATATACATTATTGTAATCTTTTGATCGTTGAGGCATCTCAAACGTACAAATTTGCTTGTTTTCCTTTTCGAGAATTGCAATGCTCAATTTACTTCATACTTTAATATTTATTGTATGAATTCAATTGATTTTCTGTTGAGCGTTTGAGGTTCATACACTTTTCTCGAATCGAGGAGGGATAACTCCATGTGGGAATTTCCTGCGAGTGTGGAATAAGACCTGATCTTGGGAGTACTTATAAGCTTATGAAATTTAACCGTCTTTTGTAAAGACGACTCTCAAAAGTCCAGCCCAAATCTATATTTAGAGTTGTAACAATATATATTTAGAATTGGATTGGGCTTTTGAGAGTCGTCTTTACAAAAGACGGTCTCGAGTAAGAATAGAATTTGTGTTATTTAAAGTGCCATGAAAAGTATACTTTAATTTTAGGTTTAGGTTGTTTTTGGATTTAGAAACGGCAGGGAAAGAAAGGGGAGAAATTTAGAGGTATATGTTTTCTTTTGCTAAACGCCAATTTAAAAGGAGGATTTAGAGGGAAGGAAATAAAAGAGATCAAGTCCTTTTGAGACCGTCTCAAGACTCTCAATGCAAGACCGTCCACACAAAATGCACATTATGCTAAAAGTTTCTATTATTGGGCTACTTAATCCAAGTATGGGGTATGTCTCACGGTGAAACTGTCTCATAAAAGAATTTGTTCCTTTAATTTTATTGTCTTTCTTAGTCTAACAAGGGTTAATTGAAAATTACATTTTTGTTATAGCTAATAAGGGAAATATTGCGTACATTTGACTTCAACTCCACGTACATGGAAGTCATTTTTATGGTGTTCGGAAAATAGAATGTTATTTCTTCACGTTTCTTCTAAACATACAAGAAAATTTATTATATTCCTAGCTACATAATATACAACCTTATACTATACATGGTAGAAAATATATTGAATAAAGACTAAAATTTAAATCAAAATCAAACTAACTGAAATATCAATGTCGATGATCATCCACATGGAATATTACTTTTGTTTTGATTTCGATTTAAGCAAAAAAAAAAAAAATCAAATCACAGACTAAACCTTCACCCCTAATCTTCGATTGTCCGAGAACAATGTATATTCGATTCACACCCTCGAGTCCAATGGTTAGCCATATTGCTTGAATTAAATTTGAGCCAATAACCCCTGTCTCTCTTGGTAAAGCTCTTGATTCTTCAGAAATTGAGGAAAAACCAAAACTATAACAAATATTATTGGAATAAATAAACTTCTAGAATTTCCCATTTTGTATTACCCTTTTATTTTAAGTAATAATACAAATAAATCTAATATTTTTAAGTTTATCCTCTTAATGAGATATGAAAATGTTAATATAAGAATTCAAATAAATCTAATATTTTTAAGTTTATCCTCTCTAAAACAGCCTAATCCAATGTTTAAATGCAGTTTTTATTTTTTTATTTAAAATATTAGAAATCAGAAACTGATTTTATAATTGGGCTGATCCAAGACGAGTGGTCTATGGCAAAGACCGCCTACAGTGAGAATTTGTGTTATATTATATTGGATAATGGTTTGATTATTATGGTATGATAATATTTGATTAAAAAACAGTTGGTTTATTGTTATGTTATGCTTTTGTGAGGATGTTATTAAAATACTAATATGATGTTATTAACTTCTAATAACTTGCATGACTCAATCAATGCTCACAAATGGTTTTATGAGACGTTCGCTTTGTCAGATATGCATTATACATATACATAAGCTAAATATTCTAATCAATATAAATTATAAAAAGACAAAATATTTATTTTAGTGTCATCTCATTTAGAGGAAACTTTCTTAAACATGATTCCTAATACACAAATTCTTACTTGAGACCGCCTTTTGTAAATACGACTCTCAAAAGTCCAGTTTAATTCTAAATATATATTGTTACAAACTTACAACTCTAAATATAAATTTGGACTGGACGTTTGAGAGTCGTCTTTACAAAAGACGGTCTATCAAGAGATCACCTGTTCCTAATAATATAACTCCTTATTGTTAGTAATAACTTATTAAGATTAATTCCTAATATAACTCCTAACTTTTTTTTAATGGTAGGCTTAGGGTAAAAAAAAGGCCAAATGAAAATAAAATCCAATATTTAACTAGAAGAAAGTAATACTTATTCTAATTAAGACAAAATTTGATTTTTACTCCTAACTAATAATCCTAAACTAGTGTAGAAACTCGTTAAATGTATGGTTTTTTTAACATCACAAATATAAACGTATAATATAAAAAAATAAAATCAGAGATATTATACTGTAAAAATACTCAATTTTAATAGTTATATGTATAAATCAACTTTGTAATTTTGAAGATCTTCAGCAATATATTATGTAATATATTTTATTTTCTAATTATAAATAAATGCTAGTCAAAGATACTTTAATGGTAGAGATATTACTTCAAATCTCATTTGATTTTTCTTTAGCTCATTTGGCAGAATTCTTACTTAGTTGTGAAACTTGGGTTTTTTTTAAAATTTTATTATAATGTATTGTGATGATTTAGTCAATGACTCAATATTGTAATATTAACTTGCTATGTTCTTGATTTGAGAAATTCATCTCTAATATCTTCCTTCATTTTTATTTTATTTGAAAGATTCTAAACAATAATTCTTTGTTTGTTAAAGGATTTGACCTAGTAAAATTTTTAATTTTACCAAGGCAATTATATTTTGATATGCAGAAAAAGTTTTCATATGGAAAAACGTCTTGTCAATATCATCATAAATTCTTACTAAAAAAAACAACTAAAAAAATGCTCGTTGTGTAACCTGGTTAAAGTTGGTGTTATAGCCTATTAAAGTTGGTATTTTAACCTATTAGAGTTGGTATTATAACCTATTAAAGTTGGTATTTGGAGTTGGTAATATAACTTATTAAAGCTGGTATTTGGAGTTGGTATTATAATCTATTTGGAGTTGACATTATAACCTATTAGAGTTTGTATTATAACCTATTAAAATTGGTGTTTGGAGTTGGCATTTTAATCTATTAAATTGTTGTTTTAATCTTAAGTTGTTAACCTATTAAAGTTGGTATAATAACCTATTAAAGTTGACATTTGAACCGAATAAAGTTTGTGTTTTAACCTGTTGAAGTTGATATGTTAACCTGTTAAAGTTGATTTTTAAAGTTGGCGTTTTAACCAACTACAATAGGTTAAAACACCAACTTCAATAAGTTAATATACGAACTGTAATAGGTTATGGTATCAATTTAAATACGTTAAAAACTTAAGGTTAAAACAACAATTTGATAGGTTAAAACGCCAACTCTAAATACGAACTTCAATAGGTTAAAATACCAATTTCAATAGGCTATAACTCCAACTTCAAAAGGGCACCAAGTTTAAATATGTTCAAACGCGCACGTCAGTTTTTAGGTTTTTCTCTTTTTTTAATTTAATTGTTGGGTTGAGCCTGAGAGAGCCATCATAACATATACAAAAACACAAATTCTTACTTGAGACTATCTTTTGTAAAAATGGCTCTCAAAAGCCCAATCCAATTCTAAATATATATTGTTACAATTCTAAATATAGATTTGGACTGGACTTTTGAGAGTCGTTTTTACAAAAGACGGTCTCTCAAGAGAGCACCTGATATTAAAAAGAATATAAAACGACACATGTCTCCATTCTAAAACTCATGCCATGTGGAATTATGATTGGATATAATTGCTTGAATATGGTAATTATTTAAGGAATTTTTTAATTGGATATTAATGTTTGAATGTGGGATATCAATGTTTGAAAATGCCACATGTCTAATGCATCAAACCATTACCACTTATTTAAGAATTTTTTTGAATATCAAAAATATTGAATAAGATAACTATATTTAGAAATTCAAAATTGATTATTATAGTGATAACTTTATATGAATGGAAATATTTGAATATGATAAAAATAATATATAACTAAATCATTAATTAATTAAAACTAATATTTTTATATTAATTTATATTTTGAAAAATCGTGTATTACACGAGTTTCTATACTAATTTCTTATAAAGACGGTTTCTCAGGAGAATTGTTGCAATGTCCATTAACATTTAAATAATGTTTGAATCAAGGAGATCAGAGGGAAAAAAAATGGTGAGATTTGAAGGGATAATTTTTTATTTGGGTAGCAATTTTAGGGGAAGTTTTGGAGGAAAAAGATTTAAAAGGATTTCACTACAACAAAACACAAAATAATTACCAAATAAACTGATAGCTATTTGATTACTATAGGCGTATAGCGACTATGATGCTACCATTTTGGCTTGGTCGCCGAACAAATCGTCGCAACAGTAAAATTATAGTCATTTGGGTGTAATTGGCTCCGGAATTTACTGTCCAGTGCAAAAAGCGACTATTGTTTATTACAACAATGTTAGTGTGATTAGAGATGTTCATGGGCGGGTTACCCGCTAGGCTCGATCCACCCGGCTCGAAAAACGGGCGGACATGAACAATGTTTTTCAAAAAAATTTAAAGTTTGGACGGGTAATACTCGTCCGTCAAGATAAATGGGCGAGTAGCGACGCCAAAAAAATACCCCGGGTATACCCGCCCGCCAACTAAATTTAATATATTAATTATTGTATAATTAATTTTATTGCTATGAAACTAGTAGTCTATCTAGTGTCTAGTACTACTAGTACCATATACCCAACTTTAGTAATTAGAGTTCCTATCCATTTTAATAATTTTTTAATTTATATGATTTAAGAGGTATATGTTTCGACAACGTACTCCGTTGTAAGATAAATCGATGATGGAATGTATTTGTTGGATTATCCAACATAATGTTTATATTCATTTAATTTGAGTATTTAGGGACTTTTTATGTATTTTGAGTATTTTGGACAATGTATTGTATTTTAATTGTTATTAAAACTTAATTTTATGATTTGTATTATATTTTCAATTTTGATATAATAAATACTCGCATACCCAAGGGTCCCGCCCGCTTTAAAAATGGGCGGGTAACGACAAAAAAATATGCTCGCAAATGCGGGCGGACTTTTGAATATTTGAGTTTGCGGGTAGATTTTTTAGGAACTACCCGGTCCACTACCCACCCATGTACACCTCTATGTGATATAGTTTTCAGGAAGTCCTGTTCAATGTCAGGGCACTAAACATATTGAGATGGATTTTCATCTCATTCGATAAAAAGTGGTTGGTGGCGAAGTTCACGTGCTTCATGTACCGTCCCGTTATCAGACTGTAGACATTTATACAAAAAGACTTCTGCGTATTTTATTTGATGGTTTCAGGGACAGTCTAAGCCTACGCCCTCCTCCTGCTTCGACAGAAGGGATGTGTTAAAGTATATCATAATATATTTTTATTGTAATTGCATAATTTTGCATATTCCTTAATTACTAGGCAAATATTTAATTACCATATAGATCACATTTAGTTGGCTATTATAAACATTATTTATAGGCTTTGATTGTGAATACAATACTCAAATTCTTTCAAAAACAACTCTTCGAACTTGGGGCAACTCATCAATTAGCTAGGTAGGGAGCCATGGAGCATTGGGCTTCTAGCCTTCTAGACCTTTTAACTATACCAAGGTCACTCATATAGCATGATAAATGCAATTATTGCATCAATTCTCATAATTTATACTTTCTCGTTCTGAAATACTCGCTACATTTGATTTATGAATATTATTCATTATTCGAGTTTATTTTATATATAACAACTAATGTGTAAGAAGAAATATAGTCAAAATGGATCTTGTTTGAATCGTCTAATTGCATATTTTCATAATATTAAATTTTTATAATTTTTAGCTAAGTGTAGTTTAAGATATTAATGATCAAAATTGTGCATTGGATTACGTAAAAAAGTAAAATGTAGCAAGTATTATGGAGCGGAGGAAGTACTTGTTTTATGAGCATCGTTGTTAGTGATTTTGTGCTTATTTTGAATTATTTATGCTGCTTAACTCATTGCGGTTATTTATATCGATTTTGAGTGGTTTGTTTATTTCTTGAAAATTTCTTGTGATTTTTATAATGATGATGTTTGTTAGAGTGATTTTGGCTTTATCGAAAATGTTTGATGAAGAAGAGAAGTAAAATAGTTAAAAAGTATTTCAAATGCCAAAGTTTTAAGATATGTTCACTCTTCTGATAATAACTTTTTATTGATAGATTTTATTAATGTAAGACCAATGGGTTGAAAAATAAATTTCAAGAGCTTTCCAACGATATATCATATGCCCGATTTAAAAACCCAAGCAAGAAACGAATATTGTTTGAAATCACAAAAAAAGAGTCAAATAGCTCCAACACCACCCGACTTTTATTATATTATTTTATTTTTCCTACCAATGTTTTTGAAATTAAAAAACCAACCTAGGTTTTTTAACTTATCTTTCAAATTTTAATTGTTTGTAATATTTGTTTTTTTAGTTTTATATTTTCCAATTTAACATTAACTATTGATGGCTTTGTTCTATCACAAATTCTTGTGAGAGACGGTCTTTTTGAGAGATCATTTCTAATTAGGTTGGCCCATTAGGGAAAATATACAGTAAATGTAGGAAATAAGCTTTAATAGAATGGGATTGAGAGATGTCTCTCGAGAAATGTCTCTCAGAAAGACGGTCTCTCAAGAGACCGGCTGTTGTTCTATAGCGTTTCATTTTGATCTTAAGTCTCGTCAAAGGTCATTAAGTCGAATTATTTGTTTGCGCATTTAGCACATGTGGGATCTTTAGAGCATCCTTAATGGTAACCTTTTAAGAGGTCACATGACCAAACTAAGGTAAAAATTCAATTAATGGTAACCTAAAATTAGATGGCTCATGCAAAAGGTTGGAAGAATAGGTCTCTTGATGACCTGATATCTCAAACGGTCACCCCCTTTTTTTTTTAAAAAAAATGCCATGTGTCGCGTTCTGATTGGGCGAAGAAAGGTGATGATTGATGCTTCCTGACACGCCTGACGCGGTGACACTTGTCCCAGTTTCATTCGCCCACAGAAAATAGCCGTTTAATGTAATTAACGGCTATTTTTGTATTAAATTAATTTTTTAAAAAAAAAAAATATACCAACGGTCATATTTTTTCGAGATCTATAAAATGAGACCCATATTGATATACTTTGACATAATTTTATATTTACATATTTTCTTACTTTTATTTTCCTACTTTTTTTTTGTTAGAAATTACCAAAATAATTATTCCAAAAATCCAAAAAAAAAAATGGATTCAAATAACCCAAATTATGAAAGAAATCTAAGTAAAAAAAAACCAAGAAAAAAATCTTCTAACAATCAAAGTGCTCAAATTGAGTATCAAAATCCTCCATTCAATCCTCCATTTTCTCAAAATACTCCAAATTCTTCTTACTATATTCCTCAAAATATCCCAAATTCATCTTATTATGTTCCTCAAAATACCCAAAATTCTCAAACTATGTTTCACCACCATCATCAATCTCACAATGTCGACTCTAATATTGATAACAATTCAACTCCGATAAGGAGTGAAAGTTTAGACGAAAATGTGATGGAGTTTGATGATGATGATGATGATGAAAATGAAGGAAATGATCAATATGGTGAAGATGGAGAAAATTCTGTTCATCATGTCGATGCTAGTCTCTACACCCAACCATCATTTCAAGATTTACTTTCACAATTTGGTTCACCACCGAGCTTCACCCAATTGGTTCAACCATCTCAACAACATGGAAAGGGCAATATCAAGGCCGAGCTGGTGTTGCAACATTAATTCTTGAAGCAGTCGCTGATCATGACTTATGGATATGGCATGCCTTTTTTGGGATGCCAGGTTCATATAATGATCTCAACGTGCTATATCGATCACCTCTTTTAGTTGATTTTTTTGAAGGAAGAGCACCACCTGTCAATTTCACGGTGAATGGAAATCAATACGGTATGGCTTACTATCTCACTGATGGCATTTATCCTAAATGGGCTACTTTTATTCAGTCTATTACTGAACCACAAACACTAAAAGCAAGGTTATTTGCCCAACACCAAGAAGCAGCAAGAAAGGATGTGGAGCGAGCATTTGGGGTGTTGCAAGCTCGATTTGCGATAATTAGAAAGCCCTCACTTGCTTGGGATGAAGAACGACTTTCTGATGTAATTACTTCTTGTATAATTATGCATAATATGATAGTGGAAGATGAAAGAGATACATATACACACTATGCTGATGGTAGAGAGTTCATGGGAGATCGCCCACAAGGACAATCGGAAGGTACAAGTGGATTAAATGATGAGTTTGAGTATTACACAGATAGAATTGTTGATATCAACCGATACTTGGCAAATAAGGATGATGTTGAAGATCGACAAACACATTTATCCTTAAAAGATGACTTGGTCGAAAATATCTGGCAAAAGTTTGGAAGGAACCGCAATTAATGTATCATTTAAAATTTTAGCTTTTTAATTTGTGTATTTATTTTACATATGCGCATTGTAATCTTTATTTGAATTTAACGAATTTTCTTAATTATTATTAATGTCTACATTTATATTTATTAAAAAAATATTAGTTTTATTAAAATAATATTTTTCTTAATTAATAAAAAAAAGTAGATCTATTTTAATCAAATAAAAAAATATATTAACTTTGTACATGAACATTATTAAAAAAAATAAAGATAAATGTTAGATAAATTAAGAGAGAGAAATTATGGTGGAGTAGATAAAAAGTAAAAAAAAGAGGATGATAACCTTTTAAAAGAGGTCATTGTTAATAAAATTAGGTTGAAAGATGAACTTTGTGGAGAGAAAAAAGTTGTGAAATAGTAAGATGACCTTTTTTTGGGTCATGAGTAAGGATGCTCTTAGTAAATAAGGGGTTATTTAGACTCTAGAAGAAGACGTAATGTAAATGTGAGATCTTTAATGAGTAAGTGAAGTGTTAGACTCTTAAAAGGTGAATTTTTTAGAATTAAATATTCTTTTAGAATATAATTTGATTCCAATCGTGAAAAACATGTGAATTGTGATGTCTTCAACACAACAAAAGTAGGCATATTACTTTTAATTATAGATATAAATTTGACTGATTTGAAATTTTTGCAATTATTTTTGCCATTAATATGAATCTAATATTTTATTTTCGTAAATAATTAAAATTGACTGAATTGAAAATCATGCAATTAATATTCCTGCCATAAATATTCTGATAATGCTGACCAATAAAAAAATTACAAATGACACTCTCTTATTCAATCTAATTTTTTTTTACTATACAACAAAATTAATATAGTGTATGATACTTCTAAGCATAAATGTCTAATGAAAGGAAATAAGTGAGTACTTTTTTATTTTTAAAATTGATACACCTTTCTAATTTAAATGTATCTCATTTTTTATTTCGTTTAGTCATTTTAAATATCTTATTTGTTTTTCAGCTAGTCTCCTGAGAGACCGTCTCTTTGAGAAACGTCTCTCAGGCCCAGTCCATCAAAGCTTATTTTCTACTCTTACTTCATATATTTTTTTATGGTCAACTCAATAAAAGATGGTCTCTCAAAGAAACCGTCTCTCACAAGAATTTATGTTTTTATTTAGAGTAAATAAATTTTACTAATTTAGTTTTATTAAACTAAACCTTATATCATCATCTCAAAAGAAAAAAAAAACTAAACCTTATATACGTACCATTGGTTGAATAACTTGACCAATTTGATCCATTAAATTTTGAAAATCAAACACACTATGCTACATTGTTTGTGTTATGAAGTCCTTTATAAATTTTAATTTGAAAAATTTGCGAATTAATGTTTGTTTTTTTCGAATTACAACCATTAAAATATTAAAATTTACATGTTCAGGCCAAAAACACAAAACTCGGATCATTTAACCTAAAACTCTTAGCACCAAAATAGTCGAAATTTTGTGTTTTGGCCAAATCTGTAAACTTTAATACTTTGATGACTGTAATTAGCAAAAAATTAACATAAAAACTGTAATTTACAAATATGTTAAATTGTAAGATTGTAATTCACAAATTATTATTTTAATTCTATATTTATTTTATCACAATCCTATGTTTCTTTCCTCTATTAGTTTTTTTTGTCCTTATAAACAGTCAATTTAATAAAAAACTAATAACTATATTTCGTCAATCTAATCATCAAACGGATAAGAACAAATTAAATTAAATTAAATTAAATTAAATATGAATAGATAGATGAGTCAATCTAATCTATTAAATTGTGCTATTCAGGTCTGATTTTGAGTAACATCTTTTAAGTGATTTGTTTGTAAACTTTTTCTTACATTTAAAGTAATATTATGTTATAATATATTTTGTCTTAAATTATTTTTCTTAAAGTGGAAAAAAATAAACTTTTAATATAATAAAAAGTCCTATTTTAAAAGATATCGCAAAATAAATAGGACCTTTAAAATCTCTGCTCAACCCCGAATGAGTCAACAAATCCATTTCGTCTAATACTTCGAGCGCCCTTAGAATATTGCATCAATTAAATTTTACATACAAATTAAGAAATGATAAGACTATTTAAATAACACAAATAATATTTAAAAAGAGTTAAAAAAATATCGATAAAAATAAAAAAATAATGAATATATTTCATGAAAAGAAAATTATAACAAATAGATGAACTAAAATCAATTTTTGCTTTGATCAAAAAATAAAAAAAACAAATCATAATCATCATAAATCATAAAATCTAATAAAAAGAATGTAAAATTCCACATGGCATTCTCATAGTGATTTGCCATATGAAATAATTCTTACCATATTTAACATCAACTTATTTTTATAATATATGAGTGGTATATCTTAATTAGATTTGATCCGTTAAATTTTCTTGGAATATTATATTTTTGAATTTAAAGGCTATATAAGATTTCTATTTAAAGTTTCTTAGAATATATAATTATTTTTTTATGTTGAAATAATTGCTTATTATTAAAGTTTTTTTTATTAAAATTTTAATTTCTGAAAATATACATGATAATCAAAAATTATTTTGAGAATGACAAAAATATTAATCATGATAACATTGTTGGAACATAACCCAAATTTGCCTTGAAATGTATGAGAGTTTTAATTAATACTTATATTAACGATCAAATTTTTTCATTAAAAGCACTATATTTTCTAAAATTTTCTACCTATAGGTATTTTATAGCTATTTTATAAGAAAGTAATATAATTTTATATTGATAACATGTAATTGCATTTGTATTAAAAACTTCGTGCATTGCACGAGTTTCTATACTAGTTTTGCACTATTCATCATTCTATGCTATGGTTTACATATTTCGACTATTATTTATAAAAAAAATATAGTCACGTGGGATTTTGTTTTATTCGTCTCATCACATATCTATCTATAACTATTACTAAAACAAAACACTGCTGACATCATCACTACTTAAATTGCTTACGTGTCACAACCTACACAAAAATTTTCCCTCCAATACTCACTGATGATGTCATCGCTTTTATGACCACTTTTTTTATCTTTGACTTTATTACTCATATTATTTAATCTATTCGAAAACCATACGAATTATTTATTTTTTCAATTATTTATAAATATTTTTTATTTTATTTATTAAATGAATACTATTTAGTATATTGGGTATTTTGAGATGGTTAAAACATAAAATACTCTTGGATTTTTTTGTTATTTATACAATTGATTACTTAAATGCAATGCATAATTCTATTATAATTTGGTTATGACTATTTTTATGTAAGTCAATTACATTTTCATAACAAAACTGTTTTTCGTTTAAACTTTTAAAAAATAATTTTATATATTTTTGTGTTAAATTTGATTTTGAAATGTATTATTAATAGTTATGCATAATTCAAGATATAAAAGATCCAACAAATGCATTGGATTGTTCGAAAATGTGTTTGGTGCAAGTATTTTGAAATTGAAGAATTATTACAAGGAAAATTTAATTTAAAAAATCCACCTTCTACCCGTTGTCTTTTAAAAACCTCACTTTTCGATTATTTTTTAAAAAATCCGACCTTTATTCTGCATTTTCTTTTAAAATTTCGACATTTTGGTTCTTAATTTATTTAGTGCTGAATTTTGCAACTAACTTAATAATGTCAGTACTTTAAAAGAAAATGCAGTTTAAAGATTCGATTTTTAAACAATAATCGAAAGGTAAGATTTTAAAAAGATAACGAGCCAAAGGTGTGAAAGTGTGAATACTGAATAGTGTATACAGTGGCATTGTAGTACTCCAGTGTTCTACTTTCCAGTTCTTTCCTTGTTCATTCAACTTCTTCCAGAAAGAATCCTTTGATCAACCCAACAGCCTAACACTTAAAAGGCTCTGCCTTTTTCACACCCTAAATTAATTCCCTTTTTTCATAAATTAATGACCTTTTATTACCTTCCTTTCTTATTTATCTCATGATATTCTCACACTCAAATTCCCCACTTATCATCAAATCCACTAATCCCATTTCTTGGAGATCTAATTGCAAGCAAAAAAACCCAGTTCCAATTCCTGCTCTAAAACACTTTTCTTGTAAATTTAGAAAGAAAAAAGGGTTTATTCAGTACAAACATAATTGTATTGTGATCATGGCTTGTTTTAGTAAAATGGGTAATGGGTGTTTTGGGAATAAGAAGGAGAAGACTCAGGTTGTTGCTAGTGGGCGAGATGTTATGAATGATACCATGGCTGAAGCTAAACTTAATCCTCAGCATCTTGTTGTCATGGTTAATGGTCTTATTGGAAGGTTTTCTCTCTATTTAATCTTCTTTTTTTTGACATTTTTGCAGTTCTTTAATTGTTTATTGATTATTGAGCATATTGTATTAAGTTATTAAGAGTAATTACATTATTGATTCATGATTACTTTATTTTTGATTCGGGGTAAGGCTAGACAATCCCTATGGTTGAAGGAGGGAATTGATCGAAAGGAAAACACTCGACCATTAGGCTAACCCATGATTCTAAATTCATGATTGTTTTTGGGTTTATTCATAGGATATGGTATTAGTGTGTAGAACTGTAACTAATTGAATTAGAAGTTTGTACCCAACACTTTTGATCAAGGGTTTATTAGTTAAATCCAAGATCAAAATATGAGTTGCAACTTTTTTGGTTCTAATTTGTTTCATGATTCATGTCACAAAAAGGAGTGTAAATGCAGTATTCTGGGAATGGAATAGATTTAATGTTTCTTAGATTGTTGTGAAATACTTTGTGTGGTAGTTGATTTGTGTTTGAGATAAGTTCCGAGGAGCACATGCTTTTCATGCCATATTTCCGAATGGTGAGTCACTTTGGAGAAATCTTATGAGATAAAAGATCAAGTTATCTAAGCAATGTCACATATATAAATGAGTTATTCGGGAACATTAACGAGTGGAACATGAAGCTTTTTGAGCTTGTTCGAGTCATCTAAGCAGTGTCACATATAAAAGATCAATGCAGTTATCTAAGCAATGTAACATATATAAACTAAAGTTCGAGCTTGTTTATTTTGCAAATAAAACAGTTTTGACCAAGCTTTGAGCGATTTATGTTTGCGAGCAGCTTATGAACATTTCAATTCATTTGCATCCCTAGTTGGATTCATGTGTAGCGAGAGGGATAGGAGTTCATTTTTCTTAACAATTGGATGCTATGGTTGTGCTTAATGAATTTCAAATTTGTAAAGGGAAAGAGGAGGGTGAATGGGAGAGTAGCTCAGTATTTGTACAGTGAGCACATCCTTCTAGTACTTCTTAAAAAATTGCGTCGTAGTGTAATAGTTTGTGGCTTTTCAGTTTACGTTAAGTATTTGTGTCATATTTACTTTCATACAAGAGTAGGACACTTAGCCGCTTCAATTTCGGATTTTCGATAAAATAGCCAAGTGACACACTTTAGTAGTTTCAAGTCAGAAATGGGTATATGAGTCCGATTACCACAGGTGGAAAGTGAGAGAAAGTGAGAGTGAACAAGTTATGTTACTTTGGTAACATTAATCTAATGAACAATTTAATAACAACATTCTATTACCCCAATGTCATTGGTGGCTCCTATTTAGGGTGGGGTTTGAGGGTCGAATGTACGCAACTTTACCCTGGTTAGTGATAACACTAATAAAGAGGTCATTTCCAATTAACTTATGGTAGCAAACATTATGTGCAACTTCACATAAATAAGAAGTGCACATGATTTAATGAGCCATTTTACTATAGTCCATTATAATGTAAATTTAAAGAACTATAAATCTTTGGCCTCAACGAAACATGGGATATCTTGTGAAAAATATAATAGAATGATGTTATTTTGGAGTTAGGCCAAACCAAAGGATATATATTGATGCTCTTGGGCATTAACGGTGGGGTGGTGGTCAATGTTCGTATTAGTTGGCAGTTCTGTAAAAATTTAATTAATCATTTTGTGGCTGGTGATTAATCGAAAATATATCATGAAATTGAGAACTTATTATATGACTTCTTGGTCTGCTTGATATTTTACAAGATGCTATAACTTCTTTCAATGCTATTAACAATATTCCCGTCATGGATGATTGGCTACTGGTGCTGATAGATATTTGACCACGCTCCTTTGTAATTTCCTTACATTTCAAATCTTCTTTGCAAAATAAGCTTGAGCCTCCCTTATGTAAATAGTTTCCTTTTTGTTGTGAATTCTAAAGTGATTATTAATACATGCTTGCCAATCATACTGGTGGATCCTGCACTTTACCACAATTTTTTAAGCATGTTCTCAATCTATTATTATTTTATTACTTGTTTGTTGTCACCATTTCAAACCCGTCTCTCTACCCGGATAATATTAGTATGGCTTCATTGTACATCATCTTGGAAGGGTGGGAAAAGAAGGTAGAGGATTCAGAGTTTTCAAGTTGCGCCTACTATAATGTGTTTTTAAAGGGAAGTTTAACAACCCTCCATCTTGCCTGTCATTCTTTAATGCTTGATTAAAAATTGGTTAAAACATGGAAGTGGATAACCTCATGTCTTTGTGCTCCTTCATACATCTCCAATTCACCCATCTCTATGAAATGAGATTAAGTGCATTTGTGTAGTGTTTTTTCTGCTAGTGCTTTTAAAGTGAATTCAAAGAATTAGCAATACAGGAAGTTCATTCCTTTCATCTTTCCTTTATAGCTGTACTTGTTCAGATAATCAGATTTCATGTAGACGGGGGATGGGGATTTTTCTCTGCAAGCTCTGCCTTAGAACTGTGGAGAATGTGTTTCTCCATACATAACGGCCATGCATTTAAGTTAGCTTGACCCGTCTAAGCTTTCTATGGTTGTTTGTCTGAAGTACTTCCTTTTATATGCATGCTGACTTGTGGATACTTACAATTTTAGTGCTTCGGATTGGAAATTTGCTGCCAATCAATTTGTGAAGCAGCTGCCAGACAAAGTAATGGTGCATTGTGAGTTCTATTTTCTAGCCTCCTGTCTTTTATGTGTAGCTTACAAAGATCAGGCATTTACCTCGAGTCAATTACTGATGCATTAACTCATTACCAAGTACCAACTATTCTTCTAGTTTTGCGCCGTTGAGAAAAGAAAATGAATTAATTACTATGATAACATTTTTAGTGATTGGAAGCTAGAGTGCCTCTAAAATGCGGAAAAATTTCAAGGCTTCAAGCGTAGTCTATAAACTAAAACGTTTCTGGCATTGTTTTTGGTTGCAGGTAGTCAATGCAACACTGCTAAATTGACATTCGATGGTGTTGACTTGATGGGCGAGCGGCTTGCTGATGAGGTATTTGGGTAATAGCTGTTTCATCCTCATTGCCTTAGTTGTTTGTCGTTGTTATCTTTGTCTTCTATTGTAATGCTATAGCCTATATTAATGCAATTTCTTATAGGACCTATGTTTGTAGTTCATACCCCATTGCTCATACTGCAGGTATCAAATGTTATCAGCTGTAGGCCTGGGTTTCAAAAGATTTCATTCATTGCGCATTCTTTAGGCGGCCTTGTTGCAAGATATGCTATAGGAAAGCTGTATGAACCTCATGAAACAGCATATCCTTCGGCTGCAAAGAAAAACCGCACGGAAGATATGGAGAGTGTTGGAAAAGATTGCCAAGGTAGAATTGCTGGACTGGAACCCATGAACTTTGTAACTGTTGCTACTCCTCATTTGGGTTCACGAGGCCACAGACAGGTAAATAAGAGTTTCTGCCACGTAAGAGCTTTCTTTTCCCTTCAGGAATGCTGTCTTATTAAATGTTTAGGCTTTTGTCTTAGTAACATTTGTTGTTGAATTAGCTCTCCATCGCTCCTCAAAATTGGTGTTTCATCATCATCATACCCAGTGTAGCCCGCTCATAGAAGTTACAATCAGGGTTGGGTCTGGGAGGGGATAGAAGACACCAAACCATAGTGTTATACCCTTCAAAGAAATATTAAGGATAAAAATAAACCAAAGAAATATTAAAACAATCATAAAAGCCCAAACAATAAACAAGGCAAGTATAACTAATTTTGGTCTAAGACATGAATACGGTGTTTCCTAAGCCTAATATATTGCTTGTTCTGCACCAACGCTTAGCGTAGCTAACCTCCCAGGCTCCTAGATCATGGTGTTTTCTTTTTTAACTGTTAATGTTAATATATATGTTAATTATATATATCCCTTTGAAATCTTCTTGATAATCTTCCTTTCTCTCATCCACATCTTGTTTAAACCACAGTTGCCCTTCCTTTGTGGCGTTCTGTTCTTGGAGAAACAAGCATCACAAACTGCGCACTTGATTGCTGGAAGATCTGGGAAACATCTCTTTCTAATGGATAACAATGAAGCCGAACCTCCCCTTCTTGTTCGAATGGCTTCTGATTCATATGAATTAAAATTCATGTTTGTATTTTATTATTCGTCTCAAGATTGATATACTCGACTTTTCATCAACGTAACCTGGTTACTTGTTTGGACCTTCACAGTTCTGCTTTGCACTCTTTCAAGCGGCGTGTCGCCTATGCCAATGTAAACTATGATCGTATCCTCTCCCTACTTAAGTTTTATATTGGTATTCTTTTTTAGGTGCATAAATAGCAATTTAAGCCATTGTTTTTAGCCGTTCTGTTCTTAACCAGTTGTTAAGATGTAGTTGGATGGAGCACTTCATCCATCCGCAGACTGCGTGAACTACCAAAGGTTATTGTTTCTTGTTGCTGATCACTTTCATGTGGCGATATAATGCATTTTCTAGTGCTAAACATATTTCAAACTTATTATTTTCTCCCGCATTGTAGGCTAATTTACTTGCACACGATAAAAAGTACCCTCATATAGTTCATGTAACGCACGAGACTCTGGACGATGTTCGTTTGATGCCTTCATATGCGGAAAACCAGACAATTGACTATGAAGGTTCGTTTTCACAATGTTTTTATTTTTTGGCCTCGCTTAATAATATGATGTTTTCGTGAACTTGGGTATTTGAATGTGTTCGACACATATTGCTTTTGTTGAATCTATTTTTGCACTGAAGTATAAAATCTTAAGTTTTTTCATTTTTCATTCCATAACTCCGATGCCACTTAGTGGCCCCTACCTAACCGTAAATCTTTGGCTCCATGGCAAATGGACATACGTGTATATTCTTTAATGGATGGAAAGTAGGTCGAAGATTGGAAATACCAAATGGACATAGCGCAGTAGTTGGAACTACAAAACGGAGAAACTCCTCGTACCTGGAGGCTATTTCGTGTGGCGTTTATTCTTATGTTCCAGATCTAAACGAATATTTTCATTTTAGTTTGTCATTTTCTGATGAGATTCTTGTTTTAAAAAAGTTTTTGATCCAATGTAGAGGAGATGATTAGAGGTCTTACCCAAGTACCTTGGGAGCGCGTCGATGTCAGCTTCCGTAAGAGCAGACAGAAATACATTGCACATAATACCATTCAGGTAAGTGACTGAAACCAACTACAGCACCAATTGCCTTGTATTACTCCCACATGCGAACTTGACGGGGGTTAGCATGTGAGGGGGTGTTGGGATGACTTATCCCACATCTATGAATTAACGATGGTGTGCACAATTTTTAAGTCATTGGAGTCTTTCCTCCCATTGCCATATGGTTTTGGGATGATATCTCCTTGTCTTATGAAGTGTGTGCACTTCATGTTTTCCCGATTATTTGTTGGCGTTCACAATAAATACAGCTCAACTTAACATTGATATGCGAAGCAGTTTAATGATAAACAATACATGAGTGCATTTCAAAAAAAAGTGAGTCCAGCGATACTTTTCAGTTTTCTTTCTTTTCCGTCTGAGGACTGTGCATTCTAGTCACATGGGCGAGCTGGCCACCCTAAGCGCCATCGCCCTTAATTTCAAGAAAAAGATAAAATTTGTACGTACATTTCATGGTTGAAAAACCTAGGTTACTCGTACTCGAATACTTGCGTCGAACTTGGGTACAGGTGTAGGTGTCGGAATCGACAATTTTGAGAAAAGACACCATGATTTGTGTCAAAATAGAAGAGTCAAGTTATCATGCCAATGTCATAGTGTCAAGTTTCTGACACGGCCCACACAGGTACTTGAGGTGAAACGAAGAGCCCGAGTAGCATAGCTATAAAGCTCTTAGGCATTCATCCAGAGATTGCAGTTTTTAGTTGTTTTATGAGGATGAATCATAAATATATACTAATACTTGCATCTCTGGAATAAATATAGGTGAAGAGCTATTGGTTGAATTCTGATGGTGTCGATGTGATCTACCACATGATCGACAACTTCCTGGTCTGATCTCCATCCTCTGCTCCTCATCGTCCTTCCTACGATATATATTGTGTAAAATTAAATCATAGACAATCGGACGTACATAATATCATCCCGCTTTGGCTTAATATATAGCCATCCGATCCTCCATTTTTAGAAATTTGAAGGATTAGGTTGTAACGTATGATCTCGATAATCTTTCTCGATTTTTTTTCGTAACCAAAGGTAAAATCTACCTTTGTATTGCTTAGGTGCTTTCTTTTCTTCTTGAAAAGAGCTAGTATTTTTGCATACGTTTAGTCTTTTACCATCCTACTATACGTAGCCGAAATTTGTTCTCTAAACTTCTACACATGTACTTCCTCCGTCTCAATGAACTTGCTATGTTTTTGTCGATTTGAGTTGTCGTAATGAACTTGCTATATTTACTTCCTCGACATCAGAACGAAAATAATATGAAATTATTTTAGGTTTACACTTTTCACTTGTGACATTAATCGTCTTGTTTGAGATAAGTAAGTACTAGCTTGAAACCCGTGCCAAGTCGGGCAGTTCAAAAGATTTAATTATGAAAACATTGCACCTTTATAAAAAAAATAAAAGTGTTCATGTTATTTTTCATTTAGTAAAAATAAAATATAGAGAAAATGAAATTATATTCAAGGTGAGAGAAATTGAATGTAACATTAAATTAATTGAGTCTTCAAATTTGTATTGAAGTGATTAGTCGAACTTATTATTGTAAAACTCAATAAAAAATTTTAGTACATCCTCCTATTCAGCCTAAATGTCCTATATTTTTTTGGCACTATTCATTCATCACTCTTAATTTGTATTTTATTCTTAATCTATAAGTTAAAACATAGTCATGTGAGATTTTGTTTGATTTGTCTCAATACAAGAATTATTAATATCAAATTTTTATAATTTTAATTAAGAATAATTTGAGATATTAAGGGTTAAAATGTTGTTTTGGCAAGTGTGAAAAACTAAATGAGATATTTAGGCCGAATAGGAGGGAGTATTATTTTAAAGCATATATGAAAAAAAGCACTTAAATTAACTAAAATGGAGTATAGGTAATGTATTCTTTGATATTAAACTAATCAACAGAAATATGTCCTTTGAATAAAAATATGTTTATATAAAATCTTTATTATAAGAGTCAACTATATATATTAGTACATACTAGATAATGTACGTGGGATGCACGACTTTATTAAATTTTCTGATGTATTTGTAAATAAAAAAATGAAAATTATTTACGACTTTTTTTTTTGAGAACAAATTATTTACGACTTTAAGCTTTAGCCATCTCAAAAAAATCCTATAATCATTTATCAAATAACATTATGAAGATTTTATATAATTGAAAAAAATAAAATAAAAATTATGATCTTCTAATACATTAAATAATGTGACCTAAAAGTAAAAATATTATTCAATATAAATAATATTATAGTCATAATGAGAAAATAAAAAAGTTAAATATATATACATTAGTCGTTATAACAACGATATCATTATTAACTTTTAAAAGGAAAATTTTTATTGAGAAAGTAACATGTGAATAATTTTACAAAATGATGGCATCAACAATTTTTGTTTTAGTATTAAAATATAGATAGATTATTGTGTCATATACAAACTATTGTTAGTCATATAAATATAAATATCTTTTTTTGAGTTATAAATATACATCATACAATCTATTAATTTTAATGTAGTTTAGAAAAAAGAAAAGTTGAATGTGAGCATGCCATTTGTATTTTTTTCATTGGATAGTGTTAATCCCTTAATGGAATTGATTTATGTATATTTTTTTTACTTTCCTATATTTACACGTTTGCATTTTTGGAAAAATTTATACATTAATGAATGCAATAAATCATAATTCTTCTAATTACACTGTTATATATAAATTTACAATTTAGAAACATATACAGAAAAATAGATATAAATGAAAATACACTGGTAGAAAATTATATTGCAAAATAAATTACTTTCATTACAATTATACTGCAATTCATTAAATTATTAAAATTATATAATTGTTCTATTTTCTAGGAATAGTTATTAATTGATCATTAAATTCAGTCATTTACATTGTCAGACTACCTAAATAATAACTTTGAATTTTAGGAATGTATACAATATTAAACCAAATGATAATTATGGAAACAAATAAATTAATGCAAAAAATCAATCAATTTCAGTCAATGTGTAGGCAATCAGACTATCTTAGCTACCAAATTTAGTGCAATAAAAATCAATCAACTAAAAATATTATTTGCTTTTTTGTAATTCAATTATTTCTTTATGAAAATAAAAACGTATAAATATTTTTATGGATGAAATTACAATATAAATAGGAGTAATATTTTATAGCATAACCATTAGTTTAATTACATTCAAGAAATTCATGGTGAGATAAGAACATGAAATATTAATGACTATTAATAAAAGTCAAGGACAAACAGTATCTCATGTTGGTTTATTCCTAGCTTAGCCTGTTTTTACTCATGAACAATTTTATGATGCCATTTCGAGAGTGACTAGAAGGAAAAGACGAAAATTCTCATATGCGACAAGGATGGTGAAATATGCTATAAACTTTTGATTAACAACGTATATTGAATTTCTTTATATTTAATCTTTTAATTACAATATATATGAGTAAATATTTATTACCCACCTTCATATAATATTTGTATTAGTCTAAAATTTCATTAAAATATTAACATAATTAAAAATCCGTGCATTGTACGGGTTTTTATACTAGTATCTTATAAAATGCAATCATAAAACTCCAATGTGAAGTATCTTTTTAGTTATTTTATAACTTTTAAGTCAAAATTGTTTGAAAATTTTGATTACTTATAAAGGGAGGCATTTATTCTATGGAAAAAGTCATAGCATATGAAGTACATATCTTTACATAACAGGAAAAAGATAATGGTGTCTGATTGCCACCTCTCAATAAAAAGTTAAAATAAGCGTACGGTTAATGAACCGGTGCATGATACACACGACAACAACCCCAAATAAGTACATCCTCCGTTTCATAATACTTGCTACTGATGGTGATATTTTTCCACGAAATTCAGACTCTAATTTTTTATTGGTACCAAATTTGTACCCAGATTCATAACGTCTGCAAAATTAGACTCTAATCCAAACCTTTAATTAGAATCTGAATTTAAGTCTAAAATTAATTTTGCTTGCTTTTTCCTGAAAAAACCTATTATAATATATAATTTAGTTATCCTACATTTGTACAAATTATTTAAACATTTTTAGTTAATAAGAATTTTTTTAATACTTTTTACTAATTGAGTGACCAAATACATGAAATTTTCAAATATTCAAGTTCTTAAAACAATATATCCATCAAGTTTTTCGATTTTTAAAATACAAATACAACAAGCAAATTTCAAATTACATAAACCGACAAAGTTTAAAATCAAGCAATGTTCCAAAATACTATTTCCTTCGTTCCAAAAAACGTGCAACGTTTTTTTTCACGCAGTCCAATGCACTAATTTAGTTTTTAATATCTGCAATTATGTAAATTAAAAATTATAAAAATTTAATATTAATGATCTTTGCATTAAGACGAATCAAACAAGATCTAATTTGACTATGCTTTAACTTATAAATTAAAAATTAATTATAAATTAAAAGAGATGAGTGAATAATGTTATTCATAATGTTCCAACTAATTTGGAACGAAGAAAGTACGAAATATTAAATGATATCATATGCCCAATTCTGATAACCGAGCAGGAAATGACGATAACCGACCAAATACATCGATAACGATCGTTAAAAAAAACGTGTGTTAAAATATGATATATGTTCACCATTTTTGCTATAACTTTTAATAGAAAAATCACATAATTGCAAAGTTTGTGGCTTTAAAACCTAAACTTCAAGATCTTTCCAACGATTTATTATATGCCCAATTCCGATAACCGAGCAAAATATGATGATCGTTTAAAGTTATTGTTTGTGCTGAAATTTGATACATGTTTAATCTTTAGGGCATAACTTTTTATAGAAAAACCGTATTATGGCAAGATTTGCGTCATTAGAAACTAGATTTCGAGAGCTTTCCAACGACATATTATATTCCGATTCCGTCAACCGAGTAAGAAATGACAACCATTTAAACTTTGCAGGGATTTTTAACATCTAGTCGCGTGCAATCGGACTGCGGTAAGGTCGCATAAAATTCGCGACTGGACTGCAGTATGGTTGCACAAAACGCGCGACTCCACCGCGGTTCGGTCGCGCGTTTTACTCGACCATACCGCGGTCTGGTCGCACACGACTGGATATTAGACATCACTGCAAACTTTAAACGATCGTCATTTCTCGCTCGATTGTTAGAATTGGGCATATAATATGTTGTTGGAAAGTTTATGAAGTCTAGATTCTAATGACGTAAACCTTGCATTAATACGATTTTTCTATAAGAAGTTATGGCCAGAAGATTGATCATATATCAAATTTCAGCACATACAAATTTAAAACGATCATCATTTCTCGCTCGGTTATCGAAATTGGGTATATTATACATCATTGGAAAGATCTGGAAGTCTAGGTTCTAATGCCGCAAACATTACAGTAATGTATCAAATTTCAACACAAAGCGCGTGATTAGATTTATTTTCCGATTTAAAAAATTATTTTCTTTTTTTAAATTAATATTTTTCAATTTAATTTAATTATTATTAAAAAATTAATTCAGTAATAATAATAGTTAATTTTATAATTAAAAATAGATTTAAAGATATTTTAGTAATTTTGATAAAAAAAGGTAGCAACAAAATAAAAAGGTGGTGAACTTTAAGGATTGCGATTTCAAATTAAACAAATACTTCCTCCGTTCCATCATATACTTGTTACATTTTACTTTTTACGCATCCCAATGTATTATTTTATTTATTTATATGTTGAATTATACAAATCTAAAAATTATAAAAAGTTAATGCTGTGAAAATATGCGATAAACGATTTAAAAAAATCTCAATTGACTATATTTTTACTTACACATTAATCGCAATTTATAAAATAAGATTGAATGATAAATAGTACACATAATAAAAATGAGAAGGTCTTAATAAATGATTTTTTATAATAAAAATATGTAACGAATACTAATACTTCATATACGGTCAAATCAAGTCCAATCGCATATCCACGTCATAACGGAGTATGCATATTTTGGATAAAGTCGTAATCCCTTGCGGTTTTGGATTATCGCATATCGCGGTGATAATCACATACTTCCTCCGTTCCATTTTACTTGCAACACTTACCGTTTTTGAAAGTTTCATATTACTTGCAACATTACTAATTTTGGCAAAAATAATTTATTTATTTTATCTCACTTTATTCCTACCCCACATATCACCATCAATCATACATCATCCCATTAATTATTTAATATATCCACAAGTCTCAACCACTATTAACTTATAATAATTTTTTTATTTCTACCCCACATATCACCATCAATCATACATTATCCCTTTGTTTTACGATACTGATTTGACAGCCCTTAAAAATGTGTCAAACTCGTATGTTGCAACTAAAATGGAACAGAGGAAGTAAGTATATTTACTATTGTATCTCCTATCATCCTTTAAGACAAAGTGTTTTAAAAGTATCTGATTTGAATTATTTGATTGGGGAACATTTGGTTCAGAAACGAATAAATTATCTGATTTTTTAAAGACGGACAATTCGGATTGAATATTCTGTTTTAAACCAAATACGGAATCCCAATCCGGGTAGGAATGTTGGCAAAATCGGATATCCGTTCTCTATTATTTTCATTTTTTAAAATGTATAAATATTTTTAAATAAATTTTTTGATTTAGCTTGTTAAATTTACTAATATGTATAATTCTCAATTATAACTAAGTTGTATAACTAATTTCTTGTTTATTAATTTCATCATCATCATATCCAATGTATCTCGCTCATAGACAGACTACGGTCAGGATCTGGGGAGGAAAGTTAGACGACAAGTCGACAAGACGACAACTCATACCCATTAGGAGAGTGCGGTCAGACTACGGTCATAGAGAGAGGATCCAACAACTATCTGGAAGCCTGCAACTTACACCCACGTTAGTAATTTAGACTTTAAAAATCCAACCATATTTTACAATACGATTTATATTAAAAGTTTAAAATTAAGCTTGATTAAAGAAAGAAAGTAAGCGAATTAAGCTTAAATATTTATGTCGAAAACAACGTAAAATTATTTTAAAAAAGACAAAAAAATAAAAAGATGAAATAAGATAATCGGTATCCGATCGGTAAACTGGATATCTAAGTTTTAGATACCCGATTTTTCGAACCAAAACCGGATAGTGATTTTCACTGAAAACCCGGGTATCCAAATTTTCGGATTCGTTATTTGTTTTAAACACCGCTACTTTTTTCCACTCTTGTCAATTTTCATTATGTATCATAAGGTTTTATTATCTTTAAAAAATTTTAGGGAAATTTTATGTGTTAATTTTAAGTTTTTGACTTTTTTTTATAGTCGACAAATGTTTTTTTAATCTGCATGTTGATTTTAAGATTTCAACTTTCAATGTGATAGAAAAAATATATTGTTTTTGTTAAAATAAATACTCATTTCAAACATATTTTCGAATAAACAATCTCATATAATTTGAGACCTTTGTTTTACGAAATAAATTCGTTATCAAGTAATTTAATACTCCCCCAATTCTTTTTAAATGTCCATTTTTCATTTTGGGTAAATTCAACTTATTTGTCAACTTTTCTTTTTTTGGCATAAATTTTTTAGTTTTTTACCTAAATATCCTATGTTTACACAAGCAAATACCATAACTCCCCCACTTACATTACTTAAAATACCTAATCTACCACCTTTACAATTATTATAATCATATAAAATACCCAAATTACCACTTTTATAATTATTATAACAGTTGGTCTTGGGCGAGACTGTCTCAAATTGAGACAAGAGTGAGCCGACCCAATTCGTGTACTTACATGTGTTTTTTTTTTCTTCCATTTTCTGTGTATTTTTCAATTTACAAAGGTGTCAATTTTGACCTTAAAGATATTAATTTCAATTTAGGTAGAAATTGATCAGTTTAGGTAGAAATTGATCAGTTTAACGCCACAATTGATCAGTTATAGGTTCAAATTGAAATTTATTTTAAATGATATGTTTAAGTACTACTTTACGTTGAATTTGATATCTTTAAGGTCAAAATTGATGTATTTAAGGTCCAAATTGAAAAATGCCCAGAAAATGAAAAAAACAAAAAAGAAATTTTGGATGGAAATAGGCGCGCGCATGTAGAAAACGCGCCTGCAATGGGCCGGCCCAGTTGTAGTCTTAGAATAGAACGGTCTTATACTAATTTTTAGGTTATTATAATCAATTAAAATATCTCAACTACCACTTTTTTAAAATTCGTGTCCAATCAAAACGAACACTTAACTTAAATCGGAGGGAGTAATACAAATTTAACAAAAACTTTAACTTTTCGTCTGTCATGAAAATTTAATGATTAAGTTGTCTACGCATTGTCATCACCTCCAATTTAACCCTCATAAATTGGCCGATATACTTAAGGAAAAATTACCGTGAATAATACGAACTTTCATTGATTTCTCTACAATAATACAAACTTTCAATTAACCCTGAATAATACCAACTTTGATATGGATTTCCCTCTAGCATCCTTAACTTGTTGGTAACCTACAATTGTAGGTCAACTTGCCAAAAAATAAAAGGAAAATAAAGAAAAAAAAACAATAAAAATGAAAAGTTTATTGCCTACAATATAATAATAATAAAAAAAAATTACCGTGAATAATGCGAACTTTCAATGATTTTCCTAAATAATACGAACTTTCGATTAATTTTTTTTGACAAGTTGACCTACAATTATAGGTTACTAATAGGTTAAGGATGCTAGAGGGAAATCCACGTCAAAGTATTATTCAGGGTTAATCGAAAATTTGTATTATTGTAGGGAAATCAATGAAAGTTGGTATTATTCAGAGTAATTTTTTCTATACTTATGTTCAGGTCTGTTTCCCATCTCTATCCATATTCACTCGCCATTTTTAATTGTGTAAGCTCTCTCTCTCTCTCTCCTTCTACTCTCTATTCTCTCTTTGAATTTTTCTGTTTTATCATTGATCGTGCTATTGGATTCATTCGTAAATTTGCATGTTTTAGATTTACTCCTATGATTTTGATTCTGTATTTGAGTTTTATTTTTTATAGGTTTTAAATAAATTTGTATGAGGATTAATGGCCATTTATAAGATTACATATATTGGTATTTTATCTCTTCGATTGTTTTTTGTTCTCTTTAGTGCCCATTTCTAAATTACATCTTTTTATTGTTTATAATTTGTTTTTCGTAATTTTGTTTTTACCACTGGTTTTAGCCTAGGTAGGTGTTGAATTTGATCAAGTTGATGTTTTTTTTGCATCAAAATTTTTTGGTTGATGCTTTTTTTAGTGGGTTGATGGCCAAGTCAATGATGATTCAATTGATGGGTTTAAGATATCTCCCTTTTGTAGTAATTGATTGATTGGCATCACTGATCCCAATTATTGAGAATTAGGTTTTGTCTCGATTAGATCATGTACTTTATTGTGTTAAGAAAAAGTTGAGTTGATTATATCTGTTCCTCATCTAGTCCTTCCCTTCTTTCGGCCTACCGGTACATAAAGTTTTACTATAATTTACTTTTTCTCCTTATACCACCCTTTTAGGCTTGGCTTCCCTTTTCCATGTGATCAACTATGTACTAGTAGTTATATATTGGTTATTAGTTAACCCATAAAATAAGTCCTTTTTTTTATTTGTCTTCTTTGAAATGAAATGTGATTTAAAAGTAATCTACAGGGTTAATTTCAAAAAAAAAAAATGTGATTTAAAAGTTTGAAAGAGTATTCACTAGCTGGCGACAGAGTTCACTATAGTTGCTTTTTGTGTTCATATTCATTATGAGGGACTATTAAGTCTAGAACATAGTAACTTAAAACAACTAGTTTGATGTTTTACTTATGCCTATTATTCACTTCTCAATATTCATTGTTTTGATGGGTATAAGATAATTCGCCAGCTAATTTACTTTTTAACTCCCGGTTTTCTCAAAATTTCCCAAATATAGCCCAAAGCCTACCATATTCATCTTTTCTGATTCATGATTCGTGAGCAAATCATGTGACACTACTATTGATCTTCACATCTTGTGAATTTGATGTGTTTCTGTTCTGAGTCACAGAGTAACATGACTTAGTAAGGTCATGTAAGAGAGTTACACTTCTATGTGCCCACAGTGTCGGAAATTTTTGTCATTTGAATTTAGTATTCCCACATGCTATATATTTATGATTGCAGTTTTGTCTTGTCTTTTTTTATTCTTTCCTTGACAGAAGTGAAGAAATTAGAACAGAATGAGGATGCCTATCAAGTTTCTGCTTCTATGTTGTTTGAATCTTGTGTTGACTGCAGTGGTAAACATGGTTCTACTTTACTTAAGTTTTTTATTATCATATACTCTAAATTAGTATAGCTTATTCTAATTCTATGTGTGTATATTTGTAATAGGTGGCAATTGGTCCACCAACATGTCCTGCTGAAGGCAGCGGATGTGGTGATGATGAATGGGAAGGGGAATTCTTCCCTGGAATTCCTAAAATTAAGTATGAGGTAATTTTTTTAGTATACTTGAATATGACTTTGTAATATTTTTTGAAACACCAACTTGGTAATGCCTTTCCTAATGATCTTTGTATTTGTAAATTGTAACATTGTTAGGGGCCTAAAAGCAAAAATCATTTGGCATTTAAATATTATAATGCTGAAGAGGTGATCCTAGGGAAGAAAATGAAGGTTGGCTTTAACTATCTTCTAAATATTAGGTTTGGATTTGAAAAGTTTCTTTGTACAATATGGCCATGACAAATCTTTTTTGGATCAAACAACAGGACTGGTTCAGATTTAGTGTAGCATTTTGGCATACATTTCGTGGAACAGGGGGTGACCCCTTTGGTGCACCCACAAAATTTTGGCCATGGGAAGATGGCACCAATTCTGTTGCCATGGCCAAGAGAAGAAGTAAGATTGATGCACTTTACCTTCTAAATGAGATCCTTAAAAGAGTTCCAAGTAGAGTTATTAAGTAACATTTTCTTTCTTGCTTGTAGTGAGAGCTAACTTTGAGTTCATTGATAAGCTTGGAGTTGAGTTTTGGTGCTTTCATGATAGGGATATCGCTCCAGATGGAAAAACGTTAGAGGTATATCTAAGGATTGGTTATAGATTAAACTTTATGGCTTTCAAAATAAATTGTAAAATGTACTGCATCTTGAAGCAATTACAACACAGTTTGGTGTGCACTTTTCTGTGCCGATATAATTGAAGTATATATAATTCTTGTTGTATAGTTTTCAAGTTTCATCTTTTTTATCATTTGTAGTTGGTGAAGTTTTGGCTATTATTGCAGGAAACGAATAAAAACTTGGATGAAGTGGTAGCTTTAGCCAAGGAATTGCAGGTATGTTGCTTTGAGATTTTGACCAACATGTGCTATGTTTAACAAAGAATCAGGAAGAGCTAAACTAATTCATTATCCATTGGGTTTGTGAGTGTTAAAGAGGAATTTTTTTATTAGATTTGAGCGAGTAAGCTTAAAGCAAACTCTACTTTTGTTTTTTATTTGAATGATTGTTGAGATCTAATTACCCTAATAGGGGTTGATGGTTCATCATCATCATCATCTATTTCGATTTGATTTTCAAATTCATTTTCAAAATCATCTAAATCTTTATCATACCCTTTGACGTGGTTTGGCTCAACCTCATAGTTATTAACCGATGGTGTTGTTGATCTCGTCAGAGTAGAATTAGCCTTTCTTTTGTACTTGATCCTCCTAATGATTTTTCCACCTGATCCACATGTGTTTTAGTTTTTTTTTTCAAGATGGAAGCCTTATTGCATTTGATAATTAAAAAACTAAAGAATAATTAGAGAAATTAAAGACCAATTGAGTAATTAAGAGATTGATTGTGTAATTAAAGAGAGTAATTAAAGAGAGAAGTACAAGTTGTGGAATGAATGAAGAACTCCATTCGTATTTAAAAAAGAAGCTCCAACAACTACTAATGGCACTAATGGCTATTTTAGGCGCTTCCATGGAACCGTCCGATTCCACTTTCACGGTTTGGTCTAGTTCCATGGAACCGGCGATTTCGATTCCAAGATTATTAAATAATGTCGATTGTTTGATCAAAACGTTTTTTTTAAAATTTTTTTTTTATCATTTTTAGTTTTTCTATACCTATAAACTGTGTATGGGTATAGTAATGCAATTCACAACTTATTTATTTCATCTGTTGTATCATTGAATATGTGTCACTTTAGGTGTTCTCAACCGATGTTGACTAGAGTGGTAAGAGAGAAATTGGTACAGTTGGAAGAAAACTTTTGGTCTACTACACTTTGCAGTTCCCGTAGTGAAGGCTGGCAGCCTGTTTAGCACCCTATCGTCGTTGGTCCTCTGAAAACTTCTCTTGCTTCTTTTTACAAACTTAAACCCTTTGCTATCGAACATTACATTTAAATTGTCTGATAACTCTAGGCCCTTCGTGTAAGACATATAAAATGTTCTAGAATTTAGGTAATGATAAATTCTTGTCTGGTGAAGGAGTGTTGCAAGTAACCTTGTCATAAATCTAAACTTCCTATTGTTAATAGAGGTTGTTAATTATCTCATCATCATCATGTTCTCAAATTTTTTTTCTGTGTTTCAAAAATTGCGCCCGAGGCGCTCCTAGGCGTGAGGCTTTAAGAGGTGACCTTTTAACGCCTCCTTCAAATTAGGCACAACATGATACAAGAGGCTGTTCATAGGCGTGCTTTTTTGCGGCTCGCATATCCCAGAGTTTATTTTTGATAAATAACATGTCTTAGGTCCCGATATAGAAGACCTTTTTAAAAGGTATTTTGGCCTTAATTTACAAATTAAAGAAAAATAAAGGACGAAAAAACGATATGAAACCTAGAAAACAAAAAAATTCCACTTAAAAACAATTTCTTAAAGAAAAAAAAACCATTTTAATTTAATTTTGTTTTCCAATATATTTTTATACACAATGTATCAAGTTTGCGTTCATTGTTCCCGTTCCTTGTTCCAAACTGAATGTTGTTTCGAGTAACAACTAACAAGGCCTTGAAGTGCCGCCATCTTCACTTGTCGACATATGATTTTGATTTAGGTTTTAAGTGTTTGTTTAAGTGTGTCACCAAACATTTCAAGCGTCAAGAACCACTTTTTTTTCTTTACCTTTGTCTTTGTTGAAGTTTTTTTTTTCTTGTTATCTGAAGACAATGTTATCGAGTTATTGCATGACTTCATGTGCGAAAGTAGTGTTTTAGGTTACTTGTATGTTATTATAATATGAATTTCATGTTGTTTTAACTTTTAAGTATTAAATATGTTTAAAATTGATTTTGGAGCTTTTGAGTGAAATTGTGCACTTCGCATACAAAAAGTCCACACCTTTACCTTGTGCCTTGGAAAAAAAAGGACCTTTTGCCCCTCGGTGCGCCCCACGCCTCTTAAAACTAAGACTTTTTTGGATTTTTCTTTGCACCTATGTCACTCAGAAATAGTACATGTTTCAAATATCAATATGTATTCAAGTTGTGACATGCAAAGACTCAACATTTCTAATAAGGGGAAGCTGTGGACATTGCCTAAATTTTGATTGCATGGACAAAATGTTCATGAAGTTTCCTGATTCCAACAGACTGATGCATATGCTTTTTCACACTGCAAGACCTATAAACACATTTCAGGTTGACTATTTCTCTAGTTCTAGCCAAAATTTTATCTCAAGTATGATGTCCAATACAAGTTCTTTTAGATGAAACAAAGAGGTCAAAGACTTGAAGTAGTGTAGCTTTTTACATTTTGGTAGCTTTGCACCACCATGTTGTGGTTCCTGTGTCTTGGGAAATTTTTTTGGTCAATAGTTACTCCATATTACTTATTTGTTGTAAATTAATGAGATTGTATCTATAATAAGTTAATAATTTATTCTCTATGATTAGTTTTTCCGAACACATTTTTATGCGTCATTGAGTCTAACAAGAACTTCTGTTTTAAAGGGCTAGTAGGACGTGTCAACCTAGAACTTCTATTGTTCATTTGTATGATTAGTTTTTCTGAACACATTTTTTGTTGTGCTTCTTTCTTGATTCGATTGTATTGAGCTTGAGTAATTTATTAACGCGTTTCCTTGTGTAAAATTTCTGTAAGCTTTTTTTCTCTTACAGCAAGTAGTAAAAAAAATGGTTGGGGTTGGGGCATCTAGGTTGCATTTAATATTCATTTGCTGCATCTGATTAATTTGTATTTGGAAAATCAGGGATCCAAGATTCATCCATTGTGGGGTACTGCTCAATTGTTCAATCATCCTCGTTACATGCATGGAGGAGCCACGAGGTAGGAAAAAGCATCCTCCTTTTTTCTTCATACTCAAATATTTGCTGCTTCATTGACTGCTGAGCTTCCCTTTGCAGTCCTGAAGTGGGGGTATATGCATATGCTGCTGCTCAAGTGAAAAAGGCTATTGAGGTAAGTTTTTTCTGTTATGTTGACAAAGATACATAGGTCTGATTTCAAGAGCCATTTTTCATGCCACTTCAAATTATACAGGTGACTCATTATCTCGGCGGAGAAAACTATGTTTTCTGGGGTGGTCGTGAAGGTTACCAGACACTTCTAAATACAGATATGGGAAGAGAGCTTGATCACATGGTATGAAATTTAATATGACCTTCCGTTGTTCAAGTATCCTTGTTCATCTCACTTTGACTTTACTGTTTTTATTTTTATGAAAATTCATTTAGATGGAGCTTTAAATACATTGCTATTTTAACCTTTTTTCCAATCGTTAGCAATATATATATTTTTTGAAATGTCCACTGCTTAGCAATATTATGTTACATCTGTATTATGTTGCTTTCCTGTTCTCTATAACTTCTCTTGAATAGTTGCTGATGCACCATTATTAATTTATTTCTGATTGGCAGGCACGGTTTCTTGAAGCTGCTGCAAACTATAAGAAGAAAATAGGGTTTAAGGGTAAATCTATGTTTATCTTTATGTTTAACTGATATAAGAAAGAAAGGTCTCAAAAAACATTTATTTGATTGAACTTTTATAACTTGCATTTATTCCGTTGCAAAAAATGTTTTATTTGTTTGCATTAATGTCTCCTATTTTGTATTCCTTCTGACAGGAACTTTGCTTATTGAACCAAAACCCCAGGAGCCAACTAAGCACCAGTATGTTTTCCGTTATAACTGCCTATATCTTATATCTTGTGGAATCTGAGCAAATTCCTTTGTTGATAGGTATGACTGGGATGCAGCGACAACAGCTAATTTCTTGCGTAAATACGGACTTATAGGTGGTGTTAAGATTCTCCTTTCCTTCATAAAATTTTCATTTTGCTTCATTGAAATATGCAGAAAACTTAATTTCAGGCTTGAATTTTTTTTATTTTAGAGCATCCATATATGATATAACCCCCCCTTTTTTTTGCCATTTTACAAAATTTTTTCTACATCATATATTGTTTTATAATTCAAGTAATCTTTCAATTTGCACCGCTTGATAAACGTGTAAATATTAATTTGTAATTGGTGAGTAAGACAAATAACAAGTTGGTCTAAGAAATAAGTGGATGAGAACAAAAGAAAAAATGCGTTTGTAGATGAGAATAAAAGAGAATATTTGTGGGGACCACTATTAGAACAGGAACAGTGCAAAGTAAGGGACAACCCTAAATAGAAATTTGGTTCTAAGTATATGGGCCGGGGGAGTAACTAGTTGAATGGGATGAGTCACTGAAGCATTCACTTGATCATTCTTTTAATTATGCATTGGTTTGTGATTGCACGCAAATGATATAAGTAATTAGGGATCATTTTGTTGTTACTATTTTTTCACAGACGAGTTCAAGCTTAATATTGAATGCAATCATGCTACATTGTCGGGTCACAGGTTTGTTTAATCTTTGTCCTAATGATTTGATCCTGGTTAACGGTTCTTTAGATACAAGTCAAGGATCTTTTTCCTCAAATATTGCTGGATGTTTTGCAGCTGTCATCATGAGCTTGAGACCGCAAGGATAAATGGCTTGCTTGGAAATATTGATGCAAACACCGGAGACCCTCAAACAGGTGTAGTTTATTTTCTTTCTCTTCGTGTGTGCGTTATGGTAGGGAATGCACAACTTGGTACTTTTAAGATGCAAAAATTAGTTTGTGGTGTAACAGTGTACTGGATTTGTGACAGGCTGGGATACAGATGAGTTCATGACTGATATTGCAGAGGCTACGAAAGTGATGCTCACTGTCATTAAAAACGTAAGTCCAATAGTTAATTTACTCAGCTTTATTGTACTGAAGTTAGATGAACCTACGTGATATGCATCTGTCGTTGAAACTCGGTAGTTTTGTTGTAGTTATATGTAGTATCAAATCTATACTTTTTTTTTTAAATTTTTATCTTCCCTCTTTGTTCCTTTGTAGGGTGGATTGGCTCCTGGAGGATTCAACTTCGATGCTAAGCTGTAAGTTGTTCTTGTTTGATTGCTTATATACCAGTATTCATTATTTAGTATTGCAGTTATATGACGTCTTCAAAGTGGCTTCGAAATGAATACAGGGAAGTAATTAAGATACAAAGCACAATCAAAAATGTCATTTTCCGACAATAATATTAATGGAAATGCCGTGAAAATGCTTCAGATGTATAGATATTCCACATTAATTTCCATGACCATTCTTTCCTTGCATATTAATATAAGTTTCATGTGAGGTAAAATTAAGAAAAACTTCTGGGATAGAACAAAAAAAAAATTACTAGAAAGCATGGGAGTTGGTATTTGGACACTTTTTATACATCATTGTTTTCTTCACCAATCTTAATATATGATGTAATTCAGCCGAAGGGAGAGCACAGATGTTGAGGACTTGTTTATCGCACATGTCAGTGGAATGGATACAATGGCTCGTGGACTCCGAAACGCTGCCAAGTTAATCGAGGTAACTATCGACACATTTTTTGCATTCTACAAATGCTGTCCTATATGCTCTATTTCAGTCATTAACGTCAAGGACTTCACGTAATGAAGGATGGGTCACTTGGCGAACTCGTAAAGAAGAGATATCAAAGCTTTGAGTCAGACGTTGGGGCTTTAATAGAGGTACATGTCGATGTTTATTTTGTTCAAATGAATACTCGTATCAAAAGTAAATGCAACCTCCTGGTTATCACACGGGTAAGGTTGTGTATACATCTAATCCCGAACTCCGCCAAAGCGGGAGTTACTTAAACTAAATGGTATAGGATATCACTCATCAGGAATGTTATGTATCATTCCCTTTGCTCAGGCTGGCAAGGCTGATTTTGAATTCCTCGAGAAGAAGGCTATGGAATGGGGCGAACCTAAGGTTCCTTCCGGCAAGCAGGTAAATATAAGCCATTTATTTCGACATCTTACTCCGCTTCGGGTTTAATAATAATCGAGTCCTGTTATGTCTGTATTTTTGCAGGAGTTGGTTGAGATGATTTTCCATTCTGCACTGTAGACAATACTATTTTAGAACAACCTATGTAAGGTTTCAAGATGTTTAGAACTGAGAATCAACATTGAGTGCATAATAATTTATAGATCATAGGTGATGTTGATCCTCTAGTTATAGCCTTTATTGGCATTATACTAAGTTATAATAATAATGAAATCAAAGTTTCAGTTTCTAGGGTTTTTTAAATGGGAAATTATCATTGGTGCCCCTGAGGTATGCGTTATTCTCAATGGTGGATAAACTTATTTTTTTTTCCAATGGCACCCCTGACGTTTAGGGGTAATTACAACCGTGACCTTTTTAAGTATTTTCCGTTAAAATTCCGTTAAGTTTTCGAAATTAACCTAACTAGGGTTAGTTTCTTCTTCTCTTCTTCTTCACTCCTTCCATGGCTGCCTTCTATGGCTGCCATTTCTTCAAAATCCAGAAAAAGCCCTTTCTTCAAAACCCAGAAAAATCCCTTTCTTTGTTTGGGTGCATCATATGATTGTGAGTAGAACAACTTACTGTGATTTAAGTTGGAATTGAATTGAAATTTCATACCAAATAATGTTTCCTGTTGGGAGGTTAGGAAGCTATATTAGCCGCGGTGTATACACAGTTTCTGGCCCTTTCCATCCCTTTGGTGGGGCAGTAGATATAATTGTTGTAGAGCAAGAAGATGGTAGTTTCAAATCTTCGCCATGGTATGTTCGATTTGGAAAGTTTCAAGGTGTTTTGAAGAAAGGGATTTTTCTGGGTTTTGAAGAAAGGGCTTTTTCTGGGTTTTGAAGAAATGGCAGCCATGAAAGGTAGCCATGGAAGGAGTGAAGAAGAAGAAGAGAAGAAGAAACTAACCCTAGTTAGGTTAATTTCGAAAACTTAACGGAATTTTAACGGAAAATACTTAAAAAGGTCACGGTTGTAATTACCCCTAAACGTCGGGGGTGCCATTGGAAAAAAAAATTAAGTTTATCCACCATTGAGAATAACGCATACCTCAGAGGCACCAATGATAATTTCTCTTTTTAAAATGTTTGTATGTGTTTAGCAGGGGCGAAGCTCGGATTTTTTTTTTGTTAGGGCGGCCAAACGACTGACAGATATAGTAGCAAAGAATTATATCGAACGAGTATATGACTCATGTACTAGCAAAAGATTATAGTTTAATGACCAATACACTAGCAAAAAATAGAGTCAACGACTAATACACTAGCAAAATAGATGCATAATACAAGTTAAAAGTTTTAATTTTTTTAAAGTACAAAAGTTTTATGATTTATATCTTAAAAAGTGAGAAGTTGTATGAGTTCTTTGGTTCACATTTATTTTTGAGGGAAATTATTTTATCAATCCTACTACTAAGTTTTTTTAATTGTGAATCGTACCCTCGTGTTATTGAGCATATTATAATTGTAACATTTTCTAATTTTTTGCGTTTAAAAATGTCTAAAATGTTTTATTTTTTTTATTTTTTTATTTTGGTCAGCGTTTTAAATTGAAAAATAAAAGAAACAGATAAAAATTAATGGTTTTGGACGGAAAAAATTAAAAAAGATTACGGGTGTAAGACACTCAATAACACGAGGGTACCATTGATAATCGAAAAAAATTAGGGGTACTATTGATAAAGTGCAAAAAATTAGGGGTACCACTGATAATTTCTCTTTCTTAAATTAATAGGTTAAAAAATTATTACAAACGTACTCTAAGGTCTAAGTTTAATTTCTAGGAAAAATTACTTAGAATAATCCAAACTATTCATGATTTTCCTACAATAATCCCACCTATTGATTAACCATGAATTGAGGGGCATTTTCCTAGAGTAAACCCGGTGACCGGATAACTTGTTATAGCAAGTTTTATTTTTTTTAAAAAAAAGATAAATTAAAAAAAATGTCAAAAAAATGTTAAAAAAATATTCATAAAAAATTTATGATTTTTTTTAGTATTTAGAATTTTTTATGTAAATTTTCAAAAATATTTTCTAATTTTAAATTAATATTTAATTTATTTTTTTGGTGAATTATCTACTATCGCAAGTGATTGGGTTACCCATGTTTACTCTAGGAAAATACCCCTCAAAGTTGAGATTATTCATGGTTAATCAATAGGTGGACTTATTTTAGGAAAATCATGAATAGTTTGGATTATTCTAAGTAATTTTTCCTAATTTCTATACTACTCTTTTCGTCAAGTATAAAGTGTGACTTTTATTTAAAAGTAATAAAAATTTAGATAATTTTATGTATTTAATGTTTTTGTCATATATGTTAATTTACTATCATATTAATGTATTTCATTTTCTTTTTAGACCAGATAATACCCGTGCGATGCACAATTTTATTAAATTTTTTGACATATTTAATTTGATTAAATACAAAATTAAAATGTATGGCTTTATGTTTTGATCATCTCAAAATATCCTATACTCATTTAATAAATAACATTGTAAAGATTTTATAAATAATTAAAATAAAATAAAATAAAATATATGATTTTCTAATATATTAAATGAAATGACCTAAAGATTAAAAATTAATCAATATTGATAATATTATTGTCATAAAAAGGTAAAGTTAAAAGACATTCTTGGTATCCCGCACAAGGCAGGGTCCAAGTGGAGGTTTTCTTTTTCTTGAAAGATGCGGACAAATCATACCCGTACCCCCAAGGAGAAAGTAAAGAGAGATGCGCGCAGTTAAAAAATTCCCAATTAATACCTACGCCCAGTAGGGGTCGAACCCCAAACCTTCTGCTCCACATGCAGATGTGCTATCCATTGAGCCACAAGCACTTTTGGTAATAAATACAATGACATCATTATTGAGTTTTAGAGGGGAAATTTTAATTGAAAAAGTGACACATAAGCAATTTTAAAAAGCGATGACATCAGTAGTGTTTTGCTTTAGTAACAGTTATAGATAGATTAGTTCAACTTAGTACTCCTCCACATATAACTAGTAATGAATTTTGACCCATTTGAACAATTCTTTTGTGGTTTTACTTCTTAATTTGTATATGTGGACGTCTATTTATGGTAGTCTCTTTCATGCTTTATTTTACTTTTTCATGTAGATGTAAATACTTTTTGTTTTGGTTTCCATTGGGTAAATTACATTGACTCCATTTTAAAATTAAGCGAAAATTGCAAATTAGAAATCCTTATTCAAGAACTAACAATCATGCGAAATTAATTAATCAACAATAAAGTAACAAAATGGAGTTAATTTCAAAGAGATGTAATTATCATACACTATTCTTATTGAGAAACTTACATTCTCCTTTATGCAAATCACATTCATTACCTCAAAGAATACACCTTTACATTAACATACTAGTAACTCACGTACTTATAGGAAAAAGTCTAACCAAGTCCACACAAAGACTAAACTTGGTAGGCAAAGTTTAGTCATCATATCCGAGGAGTTGTCTTTGGTAGCAATCTTAACTAATAACTAATGTCAATCTCTTCACATCTCAAATGAAGACACCAAATAAAGACACCAATAGGTCAATTTAAGCATATATCAAATATTATTCTTCATTGACCCTCGGCAACAAGAAGGATCTCATATTAGTGTACCATCCACATGCTAGTGTGTTCACTAGAATTCGAAATATAAGTTAAGGCAACATATGAATGATTTTTTTCATAAACATTCTTCCACTTCAACATATATTCTCTCCCTTACTTTAAATTTGCTATAAGAATTTTAGTAAGTCAAGTGGTTAAAAGGTTTTTGTTTTATACTTATAATAAGCGATAAGAGTACGATTCTCACCACCTATAGGAAGAATTCAAATCCCTTTCATCTCACCCCTTACATTACACGTAGAGATTCTCTAACCTATCTAGTATAAAAAAAACTGTCTGATTTATTTTATTACTCTTCTTAGTAAGCCTGTCAAACATATCAAGTTGGGTCGAGTTCAGATTCGGGTCATATACAAACAAGTCAAAAAACCTTTGACCCAAACCCAACTCATTTAGTTAATTGAGTGGAAATCACAACCTTGACCCGACCTGCAACAGATCAGGTCGACCTGATTTTGACCCACATAACCCGTTTATATTTTTGTTTTCGTTTTAAGGTTTTTAACCTTGATTAAATCTAATTTTTAGGCTTTAATTTTAACTTTATGTTTTTGTGTTGTTTATTTTGTATTCATTATAAAAAATAAGAAAATATTAAATGAACTAAGTTTTAGCTTATACTTGTTGATTTAACTCGAAATTAACACATTTAATTAAATGGCTTATACATGTTTTTTTCAAGTTTAAAATTTTAACCTAAATCTAACCCATTTAATAAATTGATCAGGTCGGATCGACCCAAACCCACTTATTTCGGGTTAGGTTCAGATTGAGTTAGTAGTTCGGGTCAACTTTTGCCAGCCCTACATCTTAATTTGACAATAGAATTAAAAATGTTCTTCGGAACTCTCCTATCAACTCATTTCTATTTTTGAAAAGTTATTGTTTATATCTTAGAATGCAACAATGTGAAGTAATCACAAGCAAAATTAAAGAAATTAAATCAACACATGTTTGCAAAGACAAGATTGAAGAACAAGGTCTATATACTATTGTCCCTTGAATTTTAAAAAAATTCCAGTCCATAATCTTGAGTTTTTGACTTTTGTACGTGGACATTAATAACATTTGAATTCATATGGTAATCCAAACTTTCAACTTTTCCATGTAGTAGACAAAATTTTATATTTTTTGTTAAAATAAGTACTTGTTTCAAAAATATTTTCGAAAAAATGTCCCATATAAATTATCGAGACGTTCATTCTTATGAGAACAATCATTATGAGGCGTAATAATAACGTAAATTTAAAAAAAAACTGAATTAAGAAAATGAAAATAAAAATTAAAAAGAAAAAGAAAAAGAAAAGGAAAGTGAGCTTTTGTCATATTCCTTTTCTTCACCTGTTATTCTGCTAAATTTCCAACATTTCCAATTCTTCACTTAAAAAATTCCATTTCTACAATTTGTGGACTGTCAGGAAGTCTCATCTCATCTCTGTATTCATGCCCTTTTTAATTCTCACTCCCTGACTCCCACTTAAATTATTCTTAGATCTTACATTTCTGTGATCGATTCCCACTGTATGCACTAAAATTGATATGGGTATTTTGTTTACTCGCCTTTTCTCATCTCTCTTTGGCAGTAAAGAAGCTCGAATCCTTGTTCTTGGGCTTGATAATGCTGGAAAAACCACTATCCTTTGTATGTTCCAATTTCATTTTTCTCAATTTTGATTTATACCCATGTTTATTTTTTCATAATATGATCTGGGTAGGTGTAAATTTCCAATCTTGCTGATGTTATATGTTTGTTTTCTTTACCCCAGATCGGCTCCAGATGGGTGAAGTAGTATCTACTATACCAAGTTGGTATTCTGTTCTTTCTTTTATTGATTTATTCATACATTGAGATGGAGTTTTCTTTCTTGTTTGAGTTGAATCATTGGAGGGTCTAATGAGATGTTTTTTTTATGGGTTTTTGAAAATTTTGCAGCAATTGGATTCAATGTGGAAACAGTGCAGTACAAAAACATTAAATTTCAAGTTTGGGATCTAGGTGTGTGACATGCTCTATCTTTGTTTTATGTTGTTGACTTGTTGTAAGACCTCCTCGTGATGAGGGTATTGGTCTTCCTTCTCTCCCACCCCCAGACTCGTTGGGATGATGATGTTTTGCATTGATGATTGGTTATATGATTGGTGATTAGTAAGAATTGAGGGCTATCAGTTAACTGTGTGTACTGTGGAGTATTTCTGCTTTCAATTATATTGAGCTGATTTATATGGAGTAAATTAATGTTGGCAATGTTCATTGATTGTGATGTTAATTTGTTGTGAGATTGGCTTGATAAATTATATGTATGTCGGAATCATGTAAGAGTATGCATATGTAGAATGCTAACTGATGTGCATTGTGATGATCATATGTGTTGTGTTGAGGGTTTTTGTTGGTTTCATCCTTACATATTTTTTGTGAATGACTGAGAAAAACAGACTATTCATCCTTTCTTTTTGCTCATAATTTTTTGTCCCCAACAGACAGACAACGCAAGACAAGATCCTTATGTCAAAATAATGATAATAATAATTACTTTTTGTCTTCGATGAAATCTATGTACAAATTTGGCTGTTTGTCTATATGATGCCCTACCTGATTGGGTTAGTTTGCTTTTATTCCGTTTTGTGGCTGATGAAAGTGGGGATTGTACTCTTCTAACCCTGTTTTAAGGTCAAACAGACATGAACCAAAAGCCTTGAACGTCATGAACTAAATTGGTCAGGGCGTTTGACCAGGATGCACACATTGTTGTAAATAGGCTGAACAGGATAAGTGTACATTTTAAGCCAACTGTCTAGAGCTCCTACCCCATTCCTCATGGTCGAGCTTCATTCAGCTCCTACTGAAATATATGCTCAGTTGGAATCCCTCATCTGATCTAATTTTTTGGAATGTAATAGTGGGGCGACTCTTCAGCTTAAACCACTAATTGCTTTAGCTTTTTATCTTTTGCCTCAATATTGAATTGAAATAGTCGTTAGGCTTATTGTTTTTCCCAGAATAACTGCTATGTTTAGTTCTCAAGTAATTTAGAATGTCCTTTAAGAGTTTAGTTTTTGGCATTGAAAGTTATAATAATCTGATGATGCTTTTAAGGATCAAAGGCTCCAATTTTATTTTCCATATTCTACTTTCGAAAAATAGAGGCTCGAATTTTGTTTTGCATATTCTACTTCTAAAGAATATAGGCTCCAATTTTTGTTTCCATTTTCGATATAATTTTTTTTTTGCTGTTTCGTTGCTGTTCCACTTTGTGCTATTTACATTATACAAGCTCAATTAGACTCATCTCCTTAAAGGTTTTTTTTTTTATTTTTTTTTTATTGTTCTAAATGTAATTTTTGTTCTTGTTAAATTTATTCGTGTTTTCAATCCTAATGATACATGATTATGCACTATTTGTATTGGGGAGAAGCTAAATGATAAGCAGTTGTTTGCATTCTGAAGAAAGTAGAAATCACAAGTACAAAAAAAAAGGTTTTTAAGGATTCATTGATGGCATCTAGTTTTGCTTGGATTCGAAGTTGTGCCTTTGTTCTATGCTTTTTCTCTTTGTCTGAATTCTTTGCTTTCTAGTCCTTTCCAACTATGCTTGTCAGCATAAACCATTTCCCCATTTCTTTTGTTTTTCTCCGCCTTTTCTTGACATGGCTTGCACCAGGCATCGTGGGTTTCCCACTTCTTTTAATTTATATTTGAAGAGTTTAGATGAAAGCCACTTAATAACATTGGGTAATGAAATGTTGTAGAGATACATGGCATTCATGAGCTTTGCGATGTGAAGGTAAAAAGGAAAGCAATAGGACTTCATGCAAAGGTCATTAGAGAAAGGGGTGTTTGTCAAATGACTAATAGCCTTATTGAAGTGGCTAGTTTGACATTGACTAGCGCATTAAGCTAATTATTTTGATTATTTTGAACACGCTCGTCAGAGCAGCTTATAAATTAGTTGATTTATAACAAGCTGGCTACCAACTAATTTACCAAACACTGACATTAGATGGTTTGACCACCAATCAATTATATAAATTGTCCAATAAGCCATTTTGACAAATACCCCATAATGTTTTGCTGCTATTCCTTGCACCTTACTAGTGTCTTTGATGTACAAATGAAGCAATTTGTCAAAGTATTGTGGATTTAGAGCGTGTCAAGAGCTTCTTATTGGATCTTTTTAGCCTATCATTCGTTGTTGTGTATGGATTTTTTTCTATTTTTTTGGTCACTAGTAAATAAGTTTTTGGCTCTAAATTGAGTTGTATGAATCTGGTAAACCTATTTGGTGCTGAGTTTTCACCTGATATATGTTCTTTTGTTGACTCAGGTGGGCAGACAAGTATAAGGTACCTCCTCATATCTATTTTCTGATTCATAGAGCTAATAGTCCTCGTTGTGGTCACCTGTTGGAGGTAATGCATGTGATGAGTGATCGTGAATCCTATTAGTACATATGTCATATGTGTCTTGACTCTTGTAACCCTTCCGTTAGTGGTGTTCCAACTTTTTGTTGTATAGCAGACATGAACTTTTTCCAATATGTCCGGTGAGTATGAAGTAAAACCCCTTCCCTCCACATACCTAATATTAGAAATCCAGTGTCAGTTGATGAAAATGGCCACAGAAAGCACATAAGCTCTTCCAGACTTATCATTTAAGGCTTTGAGAGCTTCCTCATTGCAGGAATCATCTTTTATGACATCACTCAATGAACATGTGGCAAGGAGAAAGGAGAAATAAATCATGTCCAGTCATAAAACATGATGTTTCATGAGTAAAAAATTAACATTTATTTTTCACAAATTAATGAAGTGTCAACAAAAATCTTGTCAAATGCTGCATATTAAACTAACTTCTTCAAGAGGAACCAATTATCGGAGAGAAATGCAAAAACGTGTAGAGACCAGAAGAACAACATTAAATTGTCTCAGTCTAACTAAAGTGGACATCAAGCCAAACACTTAGGCGACGTGAGGGGATTAGATTTACCCAACCTTAAACTTGTAAGTTGACCCAAATTGCAAGCACCGTCAAGTCGTCAACTAGTCACATAAATGGCATACATGGTTTGATAATTTAATCTATTTTAGTCCATTATAATCTAAAACCAAAGAACTATGACTTTTTATCTTCATTGATATGAACATAAGTAGATACTAGAAGGAAGAAACAAATAGAAAATCCCCATGGCTAGCAACATGGAACTGCATGCAACTGCATCTGACGAATACTCGTGGGTTTAAAACGGGTGTCGTATGCTCCGTTAGGTCCTAAATGAGTTGTGTAATAACTTATGCATGTAGATTCAGCGATTAAGAGAAATCCTGGATATTTATAAACTATTATTCTCCTTCCATCTCAATATAATGTTTCACTTTCTTATTTGAGCTATTTCTTTTATTTGTTTCACTTTCCTTTCATAAAAAGGTTTATGGATAACTTTACTCTAATTAATGATTTTAACATATCAAATTTGTGCTTTTATCAATATTTTATCAATACAAAGACTTCTTATGGTTCCGTTTTTTTATTATTTTTTCTTTTACTGATATAAGGACCCTACATGAATGACTTCTTTATTAATATTGTACTTTTTAACAAAAGGATCTCCACTTGCATGCAACAAATAAATACCTTGTAACTTGAAAGTGGAACATAATATTGGGACGAAGATCTGATTGATGATATTTGGGTATGGGCAATAGGTTTTTGTTGGATTTTTTTAATTAATGTTCAAACTACTAGGTGATGAAATTGGGACAATATTGAGTTTCATTTACAATTGCAGTACCTTATTTCACCAAATTTTGTTTTGGGCAAGTCAATGTGTCAGGTTGTGTCTGAAGTGCTGCGCCCCATAGTTTGTTAGGGAATCATTGATTGGGAAGTAGATTTCATTTTCAACATTCAAGTAAATTTATCCATTCTAACCGTTCAATGTTTCCTGATTCATTTGCCACCTTACTCTGTAGGTTCTATGGGATTCTGTTGATTGATATTTAATCTTCTGCGTCATTTGCTTTGTCCCTTCCAAGGATTGCTCCTATAGCATCCAATATCCATAATCTAAATCAGTCTACAAGTAGACGACTTTAAAGAGTGTTTAATTTCTTGAATAGGTGGGTGCAACAGTGCAGTGCCAGTAGTTTTCCTAACACAAACATATCAGTGAGAAAATTTTCAGGAAAGTAGCTTTTAATTTTATTTAATCGACAAAAAATGTGCCTTTTTTCAAGTCCCTTTCAAAGCACATGACCTTCTTTAACCTTCACCTACCGTATATCTCTTTCTTCCCATCTAATTTTTTCCCAGCATTTTCCATCTCTCCAACAAGGGATGGGAAAAAGAGGGCTCAGCCTTGTTTGAGACATTTGGTCATGTTAATATATTTTGGTATGATTGAAATTGTGATTTATAATCGAGTGATGCACGTAGAACCTTACGGGGAAGTCGTTACCCAGTCATGTTTACATATCTAGCTAAATTGTAAAATTGCAAAATTGCTTGTCCTCACTGATTAATTCATTCATGGCTTGCAGCAAACGCTAGTTTTATGGCGCATTCATATTAGGTGGTGAACTTCCCATTGGAAAATCGACAAGGATTAAACGAAAGCCATATGCTCGTTGCATAAAACAGCCTTTTAGCTTCCCTTAAATTCACCATGAAATCGATTTTGCATTGGGTTATGGGTCATGGTCATATATCCATCTTTCAAAAACCCTAGTTTGACATTCAATTACTATGTTGAATGACTTGCAGAAATGGCATTATCAAGCTTCCCCTTGTAAGCTCATGCAATCTACATACTGCGCATATATGCATTAGATAATGAAGCTATTGATCAAGTCAATATTTATTTATTCATTATTAGTTTAATTGAGTGTTGAAACCATGCGATAATTCCCAATAGGCATATCATATATATTATCCGATAACATTTCATCTCTGTTCTGTCCGTAATTTCGAAGGACCAGCTTTTGCATGAAGCTTGTGGCTCAGAGATCAAATTAGGAATTTTTTTCTAAATGTTCTCTCATTACTTGTTTTGTATGTTGTATTATTTTGTGTATAATGGAAGAAGGTTCTGTATGAAATGCTCGTTTCTAAGCCTTTATAGAACCTACAGAATGAGTCTACGAAGTTTGCATGTTTTAGTTTTATCGACTTAATTATAATATAGGACCCCTATCTACCTCTTGCTACCTCTTATTTTTGCTTCTCTATAATATCCTTTTTCAAACCAGGCCTTACTGGAGATGTTATTTTCCGAACACTCAAGCCATAATCTATGTGGTAGACTCAAGTGATACAGATCGGCTTGCTATAGCTAAGGATGAATTTCATGCCATTTTAGAGGTATTTTCTCTAGTAATTTACTTGCTTTCTGAATTGTGTTCTTCAAGGATGCCCCCTTATATTTAAGGAAAAACTGATATTAATAATCCAACCTTTTACCCATCCGCTGTGAATAATCCCACCTTTGGATTATTTTTTAAAAAGCCAACATTTTCCCTTAGTTTTCTATCAGAATAACCTTTTATTTTATAATAATTCAACTTTTGCCCTTAGTTTGCTATCAACATACGCTATTAGTATGCTGACAAAAAACTAAAGGCAAAGGTTGGTTTATTAAAAATTAATCCAAAGTTGGGATTATTTATAGCGGATAAGTGAAATGTTGGATTATTAATATAAATTTTTTCTAAATTTAAACCAAAAATTATTTTTTGATCTGGATGTGATGTATATGGACTATGGAGTTGTGGCATTACTGACATTAAATTACTTTTCTTTCATTTATAATGCTGAAGTGATTTCTTTGTGGTTTTATATTCAAGTCGTGAGCTCCATGGTTTTTCAGGAGGAAGAATTGAAGGGCGCTGTGGTACTAATCTTTGCGAACAAGCAGGTTCGTCTCGTGATCCTCCTTTTGCTCAACAGTATAGTATGATTGTTGTTTTATCCATTTACTTCCCTTTCCTACTACTGTTTCTTTAATTCGTTTATCCCGTTTTTTGATGTCTGAATTGGCGGGTGGATACCATTGTGCGGTTGGTTGTGTGCGTTTTCTGACCTTAAGATGGCTGTAAAGATTTCCTTGTCACATTTTCAGTAGAGTTGATCAAATTAAACCCGGCAAGCAAGCCTGACCCAATCAATCCTAAAGCTTGGCTGTGAAGGATCAAACAAGCCTAAACATTACGGAAATCAGACTGCAGGCTGGGATTGGCCTTGCAGGCTGATCATCTTCTGTTATTTCCAAGTACTTAAGATTTCTATCTCCAATCGGCTGTCGTGTTACAGGATCTACCCGGTGCACTCGACGATGCTGCTGTAACTGAGGCATTGGAGCTCCATAAGATCAGAAGCCGCCAATGGGCCATCTTCAAAACATCTGCCACTAAAGGAGAAGGCCTTTTTGAGGGCTTAGACTGGTATGCTTTCGCTTTATCCCCCTTTTATACTATCATCGTTAACTTTTCGTACAAAATTCTTGATTGTTGTTATTCCCTTGATCCATTTAGGTTGAGTAATACACTCGGATCTGGAAGTGGTTGACATCACTTTGAAGAGAGCAACGGAATTCAAGTGTAACGAACAAAATGGAACTTCCTATTTGTGACGAAAATTTGAGCTTGTAGAAACCGTTATCATTCATCCTTAGTAAATTTTACCACCAATAGATTTGTAGTATAATTTTTTGTTACTTATATAAAGAAAAATATATTGGAGCTTGCAACATCTCATTGTATGTTTCGCATTTGGCCTGACTGCCTGAGCTCTCTTAAATTACACCCACACGGTCGCACCCACTCATGCGCTCGAGCAGAAGTGGACTCTGGTCTTTAACTATGGGGTTACGAAATTATTTGTAATTTTTAGGAAAAAAAAATGGGATGTGATATTTTTTATTCTAGATATTTATTATACATTTTTTTTAAGAATTTTGATATAATTAAAATTTGTGTTGGGGTTTTGGTAAGCTTTGTGTGATTTTCTTATTTCTCATTTTGGTGATTTGGAGTTTTGTGTGATTTTTATTTTATCCAATACTCTTGTATTTTCACTTGATTCATGTGGGCATATATATTATAATTCTATGTCTATAAATCTATTAAGATACTCCTATTTCTTTATAAATTAATTCATTTAATAGACAAAGACAAATGTAAGTTATTGGGTGGCCAACTTTCAGGATTTTTAAGTGTGAAGATTGCAAATCTATTATGCTTAGAGACGAGGCTAAAGAGCCTAGGTTTTTTGGTATGGTGAGGCCCAAAGTAAATGGTGATGCCCACGAAAATTTTGAAACAGCTACTCTTGTGAGAGGCCGTCTCTTAAAGAGACGACCTTAAAACAAGAAGCCCATATTCTTATTTTCTCTTAAATTTGTGTAAAATGCGTCTCTTGGAGAGATCGTCTCTCACAACAATTTGTGAATTTAAAATAGGTAAGATCAATTATAAAAAAAGCACCAATTAAGATCAAAATTAACTTTATTCTAAATGTAAGCGCATGTCCGTTTCTGAATTTTTGGTGGCCCAGGGGCGAGATAAGAAATAGGGGCTTTTATCGTTATAAAATTTTCATTACTATCCTCATAAAGGTTTTCATTTGATCCACGAAAAACTAAATTATTTTGTGATTCTATTATTTATTGAAATTATTTTCTTTATTTTTTTCTTTTTTCACAACAAGACGTATATTTTCGTCGTAACATTATTATAATATGATAATAGTATAAGTAAAATTGAGAAGGAGCATTGTAACCCGATTCTTAAATACCGAGTACCAAGCTCTCCCAAATTGCGATCCCTTTAATTCAATAAATCTTGAACATTACATGTCAATAATATTCCATTATGACTCTTAATTCTTTAATTTTTTTATATTTTTTGAGATTTTAATTTTAATTTAAACCTACTTAATTTCTGAAATATGAGACCCTAGGCCTTTGACCCACCCGCCCTGGGTTAGAAACGGGCCTGTATAAGCATCTGATTTCCAAACTTGAGGAACAGGGTTGTTCGCACTCACTAACTGCAAACAAGGTTGTTTGTTGAAAAAAGCCAAAGAAGCTGTTCGCACTTAGTAATTACGAACAGGTAATGTTGACTTTTTTTGACCCTGCTGTTGCTTCCTTCTTCTCCATTTTCCCTTAAGTCAATAAATGTCAAAGAGTTGTTCGCACTTAGTAACTACGAACAACAACTAAGTGCGAATAACTTCTTTGACTTTTTTGCCTAGTTTACTTCTGTTCGCAGTTATTAAGTGCGAACAACACCGAACCTGTGCTCTGGGGTTTTAGGCGCTTACATTTGGAAATAAGTTGAAATTGATCTTATTCTATGCTTTTTTTGACAAATTGTCTTATTCATTTCAAATTTTCGATGCCCACAAGCATCGATATTCAAAAACAACACTTACTTTTGTGAGAGATGTTTTTCGGTGATATAATTTTAAAATAGTGCAACCGGTCTCTTGAGAGATCGTCTCTTTGAGAAACATTTCTCAGGCCCAGCTTATTAAGGCTTAATCAAATTAAAAGATGATAATGAGCTGATCAAATTAAGGATAGTCTTTTAAAGACACCGTCTTTTACAATAATTTGTAAAAAATAGTTTGCTTAAGCTATTTATTTCATGTATAGGGCGGATTTTAGTAAAATTGCTTCAAACTATAATCTGTGTTTGCAAAAATAACATTTTGAGGAAAAACTTAACTTCTAAAATAATTGATGAGCTGATTCGAAAAAAAATAATAATTGATGAGCCATTGGTGTCTATTTGTCCGAACTTAAGGTATGAAGTTATGCATCAATGCAGGATTACAAAAACTTATTCTAACTGTTAAAGTAAATGTATTTTAGAAGAGTGAATAATATAAATGTGAGATTTTTATATATTAGTCAAAAAGTGAAATTTTTATTATGGGATAAAAGAAATGGTGATTTTTTTAATTATCTGTTTCACCAAATTTATCTTATAAGTATTTGGTGTATTATGAATATATAATGCAAATATAAATTACAAACGAGAATTTATATTATTCCTTTATTGATGACAAAATGAAATTACAATAACAATACTAAAAAGAACTTGAAGATAAGTTTGTAATGACAACCGTTACCCGGAAGCTTGATACTTGTTGTAGGCGTGTGATCATTTTCCTTTTGTGATATTTCCCCCACAAAGGTATAAATTTGGGTTGATGAATGAAAATTCACAACGAGATACAAACAACACAATATACTCTTAGTACTTAGAGTATACCACTTAACAACAATGTGTTTGAGAATTATAAGAAATGGAAGCCTTAGGCAAGAGTTAATTACTCTCTTGACAAAGCACAAGCAAATGAGAGAAAAAAGTAGAAGAATTCAGAAAATTTGTGTGCTTCACTCATCACCAAAGACCCCTATTTATACTACAAGAGCATACCCTAAGGGTCATGGTACAATAACCACTTTAATGATCAAATTGATGATCATCTAATTCAATGCCATTAATCTATGACATTCATGAGTATTATTCACAATAATACTCCCTTATAACTCCAGAATCAAGAGCCATAAGTGTTGGAATCCAAAGCCATTAATCTTAAAGATTAAGAAATGCCCAACGGTCATTTCCAGCCCCAATCGCCGAATCGACGATCTAGCCTCAAACAAGGAAAGCCGACTCGACTTTTCCTTCTGGACAAAATAATACTTTCTAGAAGCTAAAGCCGAGTCGGCTTTAGCTCCAAAAAAGGGAACGCCGAGTCGGCGTTTTATGCTGACTTGGTTTTTCCTTTTTCCGTTTTGTCCTATCCTTTGAACTCCTTTTGGACCTAGTATATTAATACATATTGTCCCACTACTTTAGTAGTACTTAGTGATTATAAACTTAGGATTATTAGACACTAAATGTTCAACATGGTGGAGAAAAATGATAGTAACATGATAAAAATAAATATTATAGAGCAGTGATAGAATTGTGTGGATGAGATGAAAAGGTAAGTAAAATGAGTAGATGAAAATTAAAAATAAATTCTAAATCGTGACAAAAATAAAAATGAGATAATTTTGATAAGATGAACTAAAGAGAAAAGTGGAGGTGAGACTAAATATCACTCCCTTCGTTCGTTAAAGTAGTTTTCATTTGTTATTTTATGATGTTTCATTTGCTGTTCTAATAAAGAACTTCCTATTTATATCACAAAGTTTGGACTAAATAACCTTCTTTATCTTCAATTTAATATTTTTAAAAATGCTTATAAGTCCCATATATTTTCCTCTTTATTTTTACATTTTTATATTCCTTATGGTTCCCACATGTTTCCCACTAACTTTATATTTTTCCCACTAACTTTCTTTTTATATTTTTTTGATATTTATGGTCTCCACTTTTTGTCTATCAAATTTATTATTTAATAAAATAATATATACTTATTTTTTTTTAATTTTCGTGAATATTTTTTGTGAGAACTTCATTAACGACAAAAGGCAGTAATCGAGTAAGTGAAATGAATAAATAAAAGAAAAAATTACCCAGAATAATCCCAACTATCATCGATTTTCCTACAATAATCCTAACTATTAATTAACCATGAATAATCCCATCTATTCCATCAGTTTACCTAGAGTGTTGTTGATCTATTTCTTACCTATTGAACCGGTTACTAGCCAATCTTACCTTACCCTATAACCCAGCATCATCATCTCTCCATCTAATACTTCCCTCCTCCATTAAAACACATACCCAAACACTCCATTGAGTTCAAAAAAGAACCATTATCAAAATATCAAAACAGTAGGTGGTGGAAAATAGTAGCTATTTCACCATTATGTGGATTGTGTTGTGCTATTTCACCATTATGTGGATCAAAACATTAGCTACTTCACCATCATTAGAATTTAGAAGCTATTTCACCATTATGTGGATCAAAACAGTACGAAAAGTAAAACAAAATATCAAAACAGTAGCTACATAAAATATCAAAACATTAACACCTATAAAACAGTTAAACCAACTCAAAAATAGCTGCTATTGTGCTACAAAACATTGCCAAAACAGTTGCTACTGTGCTACAAAACCATTGCCAACACATTACGGTAGATACAAACCATTGCCAAAAAGTAGCACAATACATCAGTTAAACCAGCTCAAAACAGCAAACAAAATAGGTTGAAATCATACCTGATGTTCATCGGAAATCATCGTCCATCCAGTGTCGTTGTCATGTAGGTCGTGAACCAGGGTCGTCGTCGTCAAAATTGATGAAGAAAGGACCAACTTGGTTGAAGATTGGAGGTCTCCCTGCGATGGAATGGCTACTGGAATAGATGACAAAGCTTTGTTGAAGAAAGGAGAAGGCTTTGGGATTTTTTAAAACATTTTTTAAAAAAAGAAAACAAAAAAAAGGAAATTAAATTAATTATTAGGAACCGGTCACAAGTCATCCAACAGCACTCTGGGAAAATCGATACAATACATGAGATTATTTATGGTTAATTGATAGTTGGAATTATTGTAGAAAAATCGATGATAGTTGAAATTATTCTGGATAATTTTTCCTAAATTAAATAAAAAGCCGTGACAACCAAAATCTTATCCAGTATGGACTATGGTTATCCCCACTTGGCCACTTGTGAGCTAAGTTTTTTCATATACTCCTACCAAGTCATACTAATAAAGACAACTGTTTTTATTATAAGAAAAAGGTTATAGCTAGCTAGCTAATAGCCAATAAGAATCCAATTATAATAAGCTTCCAAATTCCAACCATAGGGACTCCAATTTTTCAGATATTATTTTAATATTTTTCTAATTTCATCAAATTCCTTTGCCGACTTAAACACTACTTTGTCTCCTTGAAATTGCATCAAAGAGAAACAAAGTTATTTTTAAGAAAGTATTAATAAATAAAGAGAAAGAATGAATTGTGTGGATGAAATTAAAAGAGAGTTAAAATATATGGATGATATTAAAAGAAAGTGGTGGGCCATTGTCCAAATATAGAAATGATGCAAATTAAGTGGGATGGACTAAAATAGAAAATGATGCAAATTCAATGGGACGAGTATTGTGTTTGCAGTATCAATTTTGAATTTAGTTTTAACATACTTTTATGTATTGGTGACCAAAATATCATGTCACTCTCTGATGTGGTTGTACACGTGACCTTTTTATCTGACATGATTGTACACATGACACCCTTTTTAAATGTCACGTATAAAAGCATACTTCTTTGTTCCATTAAACTTGCTATATTTGACTCTTTACGCAATCTAATGTGTTATTTTGTTTATGTACATGTTAAATTATACACATCTAAAAATTATAGAAAGTTAATATTATGAAAGTATGCGATTATTTCACCTAAATACGGAATATAGTTATAATTGTTGCAATTTTGATTTAACTCTATAATGATTGTAACTCGTTTTGAACTTTGTGGTTATAATTATTAAATGACCTAAACTTTACGGATTAAACTATATATAAAAGATTCCATAAACATACGATTGCTCATATATTTCTTTAGTTCAAAAATAATTGCTTCATAACTGTTACTAACATTATTAATCATTTAAGCTTATTAATATATAACAACTAATATGTAAGAAAAACTATAATCAATTGAATTCTTATTTAAGTCACCTAATGACATACTTTAATAATATAAACTTTTTATTATTTTAGTAATGCATAAATTAATACTTCTATCAAAATAACTATAAATGGAACATAATAATTTATTCCAATAAATTCTGAAATACAAGAATTAATATTACATGTCATTACAAATATATAATTAGAAATAAATAGTGTTACAGATAGAAGACGTAATTAAACCCGTGAATTTTCATTTCTTACTTCAAAAGTTAAATTCACGTTTGAAAACTTTAAAGCTAATTACAGTTTAGAAAATTAAAATACTGGAACGACGCCGTATTCATTATCAGCCGCGAAATCAAACTGAGACGTTTCGCTATTATCACTACGTTTAACGAAACGTCCTTTGATTCTAGGACGCGTTTCAGCGTAAGCTTTTCTAGAAGCATACCGAATCGTTTTCTGGAACTTCCTATTCTTCTTCTTTTCTCTGTACCTCAACACCCTAGCTTCTCTATCCATTACTGGAGCTTCATTTGATGATCTGCCGTTACTCGCTGAAGATCTGGCAAACGAATAAGAAACCTCTGAGGACATGGAATTTGTATTGGTATTAGTATTTGAATCTGGTACTACTCCAATGTCAGATGACGAAATCTGCAAAATTATAATTTGTAATGTAATGTTAGATGTTGAATTTTGAAATTGAAGTTCAATTTGATTTGTTAGAGGAGAATGCTGATGGACTTACACTTTGGTAATCGCAATTGTTGAATGCAGAGAAGAGTTCACTGTTGATGTTTTTCTTGTGGAGTTTATCTGGTTGAGTGAAATCGATGTTGAAGCATTTCTCGAAGAAGGAATAATCCGTATCCATGGCGAATTTGTTGTTATTAGTAACTTGCGATTGTGAATGTGTAGGAACAATACTGTCTGTAAATGCGGAAGTACGATTCCCATCAACAATCGGTTTGATATCTTGCTGCTGAAATTGCAATGATTTTACCACATTCTGACAACCATGGCTAAAATTCAGTACATCAGAATCATTATACAGAAAAGTATTGTTCGGATTTGGTATCAACCACGCATCAGCATCATCTTCAATAACATCATCGACAAACGCAGGTAAAGAAGGAATAGAGTCAAGATCGTCAGGTACAAGGAAAGCAGAGGAGGCAGCAGCACATGCGATTGAGCGAGCAGTGACAGCTTCAACGGCGGAGTCAAGGAACGGAATGACAGGTATACGCTCATGGCGATGAGCTAACGGGTTAACCGAATGAATGTCATGGTCACACGACGAGCACAGCGTAGCCGCATCAGCCTTGCACGTCACAACTGCAGGCGCCTGTTCACAAACCTCGCACAGCCAAATACGTTCATGGACCCGAACACTTGTGTGGATCTTGGCATCGCAAGTTCCACACAAGAAAGCAGCATCTGCTTTACAATAGAGCAAAGCAGATGCAGTGTTGCAAGTGTCACATGGTCTGCCTGATAATAAGCCTTTGATGGTGTTCTTCTCATCATTGACAGCCATGGTTGGTTAGAGAGAAGGTTAAAATGATTGGAAGTATTGAGTGAAGTTAGATTTTAAGGGGATGAGAATGGTGGGATTTTGTTTTGGTAATTGGGAAGGGAGATAGTTTGTTGCTGACGAGGACAAATGTGACATGTGGATCAACAATAGCCATGTAAATAGATTTTCTAAATATCATTTTCTTGTTAATAATCGACTAGCGGTTTGCCTGTTAATAGTATGAATATTTAGTTGTATGATGATACTAACTGCCTTATCTAATGTTTTTTCGATTTGAAATATTTTATTTTGAATAGAGAGAATATTATTGACACATATATATTTTGAAGATAAAATATATTTATGTGATATTTTGTTAAATTCGTCTTAATATATAGTTTTTATTATTTGTATTTAGATATATTGAGATTTAAAATTTGTTTTGAAAATTATACAAAAAGTAAAAGAGAAGAGAAAAAAAAGAACGGATGAAGTAAAAATCTTACCCATTCGGTAAACTATCTACAATAGTGGTAATATAAAAATTATATGCATTTATTATTTACCAATTACCAATTATAAACATAATTTTTTATTTATCAACTGATTATAAAAAAAATCATGTCTGCAAACTACTCAGTTAACTAAGCTTGTTGGTAAAATCATGATTATTGTTGTTTTTTATTTCGAAATAAGCGTCAAAAGGGTAAAACAGAAATTAAAATCACTAAGAACCCGATTGGTTAGTGGTAGTAAATGGTAATTATAGTGTAAGATTTTATCAAAAGTTCTTATATCATTATCGTGGTAATAAAAATTTGATCACAAAAGAGTTTTTTTTGCTTAAAAATTTCCATTACCACCTAATACCACTTCTCCCAATGGTAATGCATTGGAATAAATTTTATGAAGAAAATAAGATGATTAAAGTTGGATAAGTATGACATCATGGTAACTAAGAGATTTCCCAACTAAAATTACACTAATTTTGCATTCTTATTACCACCATTAATTAATTACTACCTACCAAACAGGTCGTAAGCAACATCACATTGTTAATTGACCTTTAATAGCAAACATCATCTATAACTTTATCATCTTCATTGTCTTCATCATCTTACCGGTCATAGGAGTTTACATTAAGAAAATACTCCCTCAAACCTTTATTGTTTGTCCACTTTACTTTTTGCATGTAGTTTAACAGAAATTTTAAGCCTCAATGTCTTTATGTACGCATTGTAAAATTATAAAAATTATATATTAAAAAACTTTACGCATTAAGTCGAATCTAACAAAAATCCCGCATGAAAATATTTTATCTTCAATATATATATCTTTTAAAACTCTAATTTAAATTTCTCTCTTCTAAAGTAAAGTAGAGAAACTTAAAGTGGACAAATAAAAAGAGACAAAGGGAGTTCTTTTTCATAAATTGACTGTCTCTTTTTATCTCATTCATTTTTTTCCATTTATCTACTTTTTAAATTTTATTTCTAACTACAAATTTAATATATACTGGGCTCTTATTTAGTGTTTAAAATCTCCATGATAGTGAACAGGTCCTCCGAGCTTTACCTCCTTGACAAGGTGAATTAACAAATGAACCATGATAGTGAAAAAAGAAGGAAGGAATTCAATCTCCATTCGACACAAGACGTCGATTATCTTGGATTGTAAAGCATCAAGATAATTAGGATCAATTTCCTTGGCACAAAGAGACTTAAAAAATAATGATAGATCATCAACAAGATCAATAACTGTGGAGGCTTGAGAGGATTTCAATGCTATTGGAAGGATATCTTGCATTAATATGTGGTTGTCATGACTCTTAAGATTCATTAGCTTCTTGTTTTTCAAGTTCACACATCTTGAAAGGTTTGAGCCATATCCATCAGGAAACTTAATACTTGCCAAAACATGTAGAAATGACTCTTTACCTACCCCAGTCATACAATATGGTGCGAGTGGCATGATGAATTCATTGTCACTATGACGTTGTAGCCAAAAATGTGGCTTCACGTTTCTATTTTCAAAAAAGATGCGAGCAAATTCATCATCTTTACTTTTTCCATCCATGTTCATCAAAGTTCCAAGTAGATTATCACACACATTTTTCTCTATATGCATGACATCTAAGTTGTGACGAAGAATATTGTGCTCCCAATAAGGAAGGTCAAAAAATATACTCCTCTTAGTCCAAAGAATCTTAGGATCATTGACATCAATATCACCTACGGATTGTCGTTTTTTTCTTTTACATGACTTTTGAATTTTCCCATACTCATGCTCTAAAGTTTGTTGCTCTCTTAAAACATCAGAGCCAGTCATAGGTGCAGGAGCACTACCATGTTCTTCAGTCCCATCAAACAAACTAGTTTGAAATCTAAAAGGATGATCCCTAGGTAACCATTTACGATGACCTACGAAACATATCTTATTTCCGACTCGGGTAGAGGGTGTTGCGTAATTACACTCTGGACAAGCATTATAACCCTTAGTACTCCATGCTGATAACATGGCGTAAGCTGGAAAGTCGTTAATTGTCCACATTAAAGCTGCTTGAAGTTTGAAATTCACATTAGTGTACGAATCAAAAGCATTGACACCTTTCCACAACAAATTCAACTCATGTATCAATGGACGCATATAAATGTCAATATTATTCCCTGGCCCTTCCTTGCCAGGAATGAGCATCGACAAAATAAATGAAGATGGTTTCATACACGACCATGGAGGTAAGTTATAAGGAATTAAAATTATTGGCCATGTACTATAGGTTGTGTTCATTAGACGATAAGGATTGAACCCATCACTAGCAAGACCAAGTCTAACACTACGAGCATCATTGGAAAACCCTGGATATCGAACATCAAATTCCTTCCATGCTTGTCCATCAGCCGGGTGTCTAAGAACTCCATCGTTATTTCTATATTCATCATGCCATCTCATGTCCTTAGATATCTTAGATGACATATACATCCTTCATAATCTAGGTATCAAAGGAAAATATCTCATCACCTTTGCTGGAACCTTACCCTTATCTGTTTCACTCTTCCATCTTGAACAAGAACATTTAGGGCAAGAATCCATCCCCGCCATCTCACTCCAATATAATGTGCAATCATTAGGGCACGCATGGATCTTTTCATATCCCAAACCTAAATCCATGATCAATTTCTTGGCTTGGTAGTATGAAGAAGGAAAATTTTTTATTTGTGGAAATGCATCAAGTAAAAGATCAATCAACATTGAGAATGATTTATCCGGCCACTTGAACAAGCACTTAAGGTGAAAAAGGTGCAAGATAAATGATAGCTTAGAAAAGGAAGTACAACCTTCATAAAGAGGTTCATTGGAAGCTTCATAAAGCTTGCTAAATTTGACTTCTTCAAAAGAAGAGTTCACATCAGGTTGTTGTGTAGGAAATTCATTAGATTCATATTGAAATTTAGGTTCCTCTATTGTCTCATTAGCTAACCCCTCATCATTATGTTCACCACCAAACTCAGAACCACCTAAAATATTTGACCCAAAAGCATCTCGAAGTAATCCCGATATATCATCTTGACCTAAGTTTTCTGATCCATTGGAAGCTATAAATGGAATGCCAATTTGATTACACACATTCTCTGCAACAGTCATAGGTCCATGAAATATCCAATCCTTGTATTCTTTATAAAACCCTTTAAACAAAATGTGTGTTTCAACCTCCTCTAGTGGTAAGATTTTTTTTCTATCAATTTGACACTTGCAACAAGGGCATCTAATGAAACCATTTTGTGTCCCTTTCTTTGCAAATTCCATAAAGTCACTAACCCCCTTCATATAAGCTTCTGAATTTCTTGGTTTATTTATCCAACTCTTATCAATATATTGAGACATCCTATACATATTATATAATAGTAAGATTAAAAAATTCCATATGCATACAATTAACAAATAGATGATAAATCACTCCAACAAATTTTCAAATTGTTTAATATCTTCAAATCTATTATAAATAAATATTTATTGTCCTTTGTTGGATTCTTATTAGAAAAAATCCAAAATTAATTCCAACTAAACGATTTTGGATTAAGCTAGGACGTGCATCCGACGTGCAAACATCTTCAAGCGTCGAAGTAAAACACACATTTATTTTCCACCATAAGATCACCACCCTCCAACAACTCAATCTCAATTAAATCATTACATATTGAGTACAACCCATAAAAATATACTTTGAAGCACAAAAACATCAAAAACCCTATATACTATTTTCATAAAGAATCAAACTAAGTGCAAGCATAATCTACCACAAAGTAACACACCAAAAACCCTATATACTATTATCATAAACAATACAAGCAATAATCTAACAATACACCCATTTCAGTAGAAATTTCCAACATAGAAGTAGAATATCCAGTCCTCATAATTATGCCAAACCCATATATTTAAAGTTCAGAGAAAAGAATGCTGAAATGATTCATAACCCACCATTATAATTAAGAAAAAGGCCCTAATGGTTAAACAGTAATGATTGCCCAGCACATCTATGATCATACAAAAATTTTATCATCATAGGAAACTTTAAACAAACAATTTCTCAAACAGAAGATCAGATCAAGCTTATAAATAACACAAAAAAGAACACTCTGGCATTATACAAGAGGATTAGACAAAGATAGTGCTAGTTGTTCTCATTGCTTTCCTCATTTTCCACTCTTTTTCAACAATAATAGTTAATAATAATATACAAGAGGATTAGACAAAGATAGTTAAGCATAATCAAACTATGGTCACGGTATAAACATATGACTCGATTTTTTTCCATGAAAACCCCACTCAAAATTTGCAAGAACAATTTACAAGAAATTTACAAGAACCAAAAAAATGCACAAGAAATTAAAAACTAAACAAAAAAAGAGTTTTAGCAATAAAAATAGCACGAAATCAAAAACTAAGATCAAATTAGCTAACACCAAGTAGAAAAAGAACCGAAATACATACAGGAAAAAAAAATCAATAATTTAACACAAAAATCATAAATGTACTAAGAAATATTCAAGGAATTTACTAACAAATATTCAAGAAACAAAAAATGCATACAATATATATTGAAATTTAGAAGAAAAAAATTGAAAAAAAAACGAATGGTACAGTGCATACAAATTGATGAACTTTGATGAAATTTTCAAGGAAGGCTAATTAATCTGATGTATACAAATTAATGTGATGCATAAAATCCCAAACGGCACAAACTGCTGCGAGCAGATGAAGACAGTACGTGAGCGATGCAGTGAACAACCGCGATCGTTCTGTGTCTTGATGCCGGCCGCCGGTGGATAGGGAGGCGACAACCGCCGGTGGAAGAAACTGTGCCGGTTGAGGGAGTTAGGGTTTAGAGAGGCAAGAGCAGTTTGGGGGAGAGGGAGAAGGAGAAGCGCGTTTCGTTTTGTTTATGCGGGTTTTGTGTGTTTGAAAATTTTGGGTAATCTAAGAGGCGGTAATATTTTACATTTTTTTTTATTTTTTTTTTATTTTTTTCGACGCTTTGAAACAGTAGTTTAGACGCATTGTACTGTCGAAAATTAAGCGTCTAAAAGCTCCGTTTTTTTTTAGACGGTTAACCATGCGTCGAAAATAAAGCGTAAAAAAACTCCATATTTTTTAGTAGTGGCATCGAACTTTTAAAAAACGCTAGTGGTAGCGCTTTTGTAAGATTTGTTCACATGATAGCATTAGTTTATGCATTTTGTTAAATTCTTGTAAATGTCCGTTAAATTCACCATTTTAGCGTTTCTACCCTTATAGTGTTGGTTCTTGTCTTTATAATTTGACCTAAACATTTGAAAGCATTGATGAAATAAACGGTGAATATATTAAATGTCAAAATGGTGAATTAAACATTTGAGAGCATAAAATGGTTTAGTGCAAATTATAAAGACAACAACCAACACTTAATAAGGGTAGAAACGTCAAAATGATGAATTAAACGACGGAAATTGACAAGAATTTAACAGAAAATGCTACAATAATTAGATAAGGCAGAAACTAGATGCTATCATGTGGAAAAATCTACCAAAGTGCTACCACTGTCGTTTCCTGAAATTTCGATGCTTGGAATTTTTTTTAATAAATCTTTAATAGTAGTTGATTTATGAGGGTTGACAATTTTTTTAACTACACAAGCTTTTTGAATTTTTAATATTTTAGTTTTATATGACTTTGATAGATAACAATTAACACATAATTGCTTATATTTAGCTTATGCTATTCCTTTCTATTCACTCGAATTGACTCACTTATATCTTGTACAATTTATTGATATATAATCTTTAGTTATATTTTTATATTTAATTTTAAAAATTAAACTATAATTAAGTGAGAATTTTTTGGATTTTTTAAATGTAATTTTGTATTAATAACAGCTTTTTCTATAACTTTTAATTATAGTATTATACACAAATAGAAATATTTGATATTGAAAATATTTGTAATAGAACGCAAAAGGTAAATGAGATAATTAGTCGGAAGTTAGTCCGCATTTTTGGAGAGTAACAGTTAGTCAGAGGGTTATCGGTGATAAGTCAGAGAAAACCGTATTCCTTCTCTATATACCGACACTCAACCAACCAACCAAACAATTTTCTTCACTCATTTTACATCTCACTCTCTCTAACACTTTCTTTCCTCAAAATGATTTAATTTTTTTCATACAAATTATCATATTTACATCATCTCTCGAAATTAACAAGTATTATTCTTGACACTATCAAGGTATGTTTTTTCTATTAATTACATTATTTATCGTTTCATTAATTTTAGTAATATTTTCATTAATGTAGTATATGCATTATTTATTATGTTATGCTATATGTTGTATTTATTTTGAAAAAAAAATTAAATGAGATTTTAGGTGCGGTCATTTTTTGTAATAATTACAAGTACTTACCCAAAATAGTAGTTTTTCTTAATTATATTTTTGTATGTACCATAAAAATGTGTTAGAAATGATGAAAATATATTCCTCAAATCTAAAAAATTTCAGCATCGTATAGTAAACAAAAACTGATTAATATAAACTATATAGAGATTAGCCATTGGAATAAAAAGCTAGAATAAATAAAATAAATATCATACCATATCATACTATCATGCCTTATATATTCCGCTTTTAACATACAAACCATATTCGTATTCCCTCCAAAAAGAGGGCATGAGGATTATATTGTACTTCCTCTGTTTTTTAATATTTGTTATACTTATGTTTTTAATTGTTTATTACTTATTTTTATCTATATGCATTTTATGTATCTTTCTCCTTGCAGAAACTTCTCTTGATTTTTCTCGAGCCGGGAGACTTCTTTGGTCGCGCTCTCTATTATGGGTATGAATTGTCGCCGTCCTTCCCTCCTCAGACCCTGTCCATAGTTTTCTATGAGCGGGATATACTGGATAGGATGATGATGATGATGATGATGATAAACCTCTGTTTTTCACATTATTCAATGCACGATTTTAATTTTTAATATCTTTAATTTCATATGATAAAAAATTATAAAAAGTTAATATTATGAAAATATGCATTAAGGCTAATCAAACGAGATCTCACTTGATTATGTTTTACATTATACATGGAGAAATATATACCAAATTAGATCAGAATAGTAGTTGCTACAGAAACTGTAACAACTAACAAAATTTTGAGGAAGTTGTTAATTGTAGCTTTTTTCAATGCTGCTATGTTGTTAGAGAGAATTTCCATTAATAATTACCTACTTAATCCGACCCTAATTTAATTTTACCTCTTGTTTCTCAATTATGATTCATATCTAACGACTATCATATTCTAAAATACTCAATGTTATTAATGAAGCAAATTGTAATCTATAACTATTACTAAAACAAAACACTGATGATGTTATTACTTTTTGAAAGAGGAGGTCTTGGACCCTCAAATGGTAGAGAAACAATGTGGAAGAAGAGTAAAAACAGAGTATAATCAAAAGATGCAATTACAAACAACAAACAAGTGTTTATGAAGTATCAAGAGATACCTCCCCCTCAACAAAAGTATCTTATCATTAATATAATCACAATTACACTAATGACTCAACTTACACACTTGAGAACAATCTCTCAAGTTAGTGAATCCATTCAACAATGGAGTTCACCCCTAAACTAACACTAAGAAGGAGAAGACTCTTATGGTTTACAAACCCTAGCTTTCTCTCTTGTGTAGTCTCTTTACCCTTACTTCTAGAGATGTTCTAAGTTCTCTTATATATAGGCTTAGAACATATTAGAAGCCCTAGCTCAAAAGCCCTAAAGGCGACTCAAAACAGAATGCAAACTGACGCGAACTGACCAAACCGCTCGGGTTGAGCACAGGCGCTCGCCTGGTCGAGCGGAGGTCCTGATGCCACTGTGTTGCTGCTTCCTTAATGCTCGACTGCCCCCATGATGTTCGACCTTGCTGCACATGCTCGATAGCTCGAGCTAGCTTCAAGGCATCTCTTCCATGGTGTCATGCCTTCACTAAGGCACCCCAAAGCATCATCATCACCTTGAGTCTTCCTGTTGATCTTCGTCGCACCCACACCAAGACACTCCGAAGACCCATCACATGAAGAAGATTTGGTGATTGCTCCAACACTTTTTAAAATTATTTACGTGTTACTTTTTTAATAAATCTTTCCTCAAAAAACTCAATGATGATGTCATTGTTAGTATAATTAATGTCTTTGACTTTTCAACTTTTTAATTATGACTATAATTTAATGTATTAGAAAATCATATATTTTATTTTATTTTTTCATTTATTTGATAATTATCTGATAATTATCTGATAATTATAATAAATAAAGCATCTATGTACTCTCTCTTATTGTTAAATATGGTAGGAAACACATAAACCATACCCATACTTTCTCTTGTTACTAAATGCGGTAAAAAGTAGGCTAATTAAGATGTCATAATTAATACGTCAACAAAACTTATAATGCGTACGTCACTTATTAAACGAATTGTTAGGCAAACAATAAAAGATGTTTGAAGTTTCATTGGATGAATTGAGACCAAGTATACAAGAATGACACTCTGCCTAATTTCTATTAAATTTTCTTTGTCCATAGCTTTTTTAAACAAGCACAAATTTAAATATAAGTTTAGCATTAACAGCAAATTGTGTCTTTGTCCTTGTTCAAAAGCAGCAACCTACCAATAGTATGCCATTAATTAAAGCATAATCTTTTTACACGTAAATATTCTATCCATTGAGCCACAATCGTTTTTGGTCTAAAATATATAATTTATTTAATACTCCCTCCTATTCACTTAAGTTGTCCCATTTGAGTTGAACACGGATATTAAGAGTGAGATGGGGTCCATCAAAAAGGTGGTAGTGGGGTATTTTAATTGATTAAATTAATTGTAAAGGTGGTAGTTGGATATTGGGAATTGAAAAAGTGGGGGTATTTAGGTAAAAGGAAATGAGACAACTTGAGTGAATAGGAGGGAGTATAATTTTAATTCTTATTCATTTTATTATTTTTATCATATTTACACATTTTAAGTGTTTTTAATACTAAATAAGAAAGCAAAACTATTTATACTTGTTACTTGATAAGTGCAATTATTTGCACTAATCGCTTATATTTTTATGCTCCATTGCGGTGTTTAGAGGCGATTCAGGGTTATTTCGTTCGGTTTCACTCTATTTCGGTGTGATCTCATGGTCAAAGCATGGGAAAATAGGTGAATTATGCGGTTTTGAGTTATTTTTGTGGGTTTTCGGTGCTAATCTTATATACAGAGTTCAAAGATCGAATCTACCCATCAATTGAGCCAAGCTATAATCAAGAGAGCAAGTTCAAGCAAGCAAAAGAGTCCAGTAGCCAAGAGCAGAGTCGGCTAAGGTGGTACCACTAGCCTTGACGACTTGGCTGTGAAAAAAAAGAAGTGAAAGAGTTTCCAGCAGCTTTCGCCGACTCGGCGATGGGCATGAAAAAGGTGCCGCCGAGTCGGCGGTGATCGAAGCAGAAAGGTGTATTTTTCCAGCAGCTAACGCCGACTCGGCGGTTGAGGCAAAAATGGTGTCGCCGACTCGGCGAAATGGGCTGACAATATTATCAATTTTCCAGAATGTCAAGCCGATTCGGCGACGATCGTCTTCCCAGCTACAGCCGACTCGGCGTAAACTTAATTAAGCTTTTTGGCGTGATTTTCTTCGGGCTTTCTTTGGTCCTAGGGTTAATTACCCTCATTAGTATAAATAGAACCCTTAATCCTGATTAGGGTTCTCTTCTTCCTCCCTACTTTTTACTTAGTTTTTCTTAGTTTTTCAATTAATCTAGCTTTCAATTACTCTAGTGTTAATTTAGTTGCAAGAACTTTAATCTAGCCTTTGAGATTCACTCATCCTTCAAGTTTGTAAGTTTCCTGTGGTTTTAATTCTTAGTTTTAATTCATTGTATTAGTTTAAGCTTTCTTGGTGAACATTGAATCTTAGTTATTTTAATTAATCTTTCTCTAATAAAAAGTTTAGTTTGTCTTTCTCCATTATTGTTTTAGTATTTATTGTTATTGCTATTAAGTATTTCATTATTGCTCATCCTAGTTTAGCTTTTAATTCATTGTCATTCATGTTTAGCATTAATTTTGAAGTAGTATTCATTGCATTCACCATGTCTAGTGAGTAGATCTATTTTCTAGGGTTAGGGTTTGAACCTATTAGTTGAGCATGAATTAATTCTTGGATGTGTCTATGAAATTATGGATTAAAGTGATTAAATTGTGCCAATTAACCCTAAATTAAATATGCTTTGTCAGACTATTCAATAGAACTAGCGTGTGAGATTGGGATCGACTTTGCTTTAGGGTAAATTTTAGTTAGATTCTTATTAATTCGTTCAATAAAACTAACGTGTGAGAATTGAATTAGTAGGGTCTAAATCTAAGAGTTAATCAACAGAGCGAGAGTTTGAGATTAACAAGATCATATTTAATCACATAATTAATCCGACATTTCATAGACACTAATGAGAATTGGATCATGCAAGACTTTAGGGGATTCCCGACACCCTAGATTTCATCATCATATAGTTCAACCTCATTTTAGTTATCGCATTTGTAGTTGTTAGCTCAAAACCAACCAACATTTTTACTCCTCTAGCAACATAATCAATTTAAATCGTAAAGTCCATTGTCCCAAGCTTCCTTCTGTTCGACCCGCAGCTACACGTACGCCGTGCGCTTGCGGTTAAATAAATCTGCACATCATTACTTCCTCCGTTCTGAAATACTCGTTACATAATTATTTTTGACACAATTCATATAAATGAACAAAATAAATAGTACATTGGATTGCGTAAAAAAGTTAAATGTAGCAAGTATTATAGAACGGAGGAAATACATATTAGCCGCAATATACAAAATAAGCTTGAACGATGAATAGTGCACAAAAACAAAATGTAGCAAGTATTTCGGAACGGAGGAAGTAGATATATTATCTCTATCCGTAAGAAATTACCATAATTGTTTCTACTGTACGTGTCCCTTTTACTTTGTTATCGAAGTAATATTTCAATAATATCTATTAAAATTTACCATCATTTTTATCTGTGTAATTGTAATTTTTTGTGAACCAATGGACTATGGAGAATAAATGTGAGATATCTATTAGTTACTATTCAATTAATGCAATATATTACTTCCTATATTTCAAAGAAATAGTCTTATTTTTTTCAGTATTTACCATATTTTTATTCTTAATTTATTTTTTATTTGACTGTTATCCGTATCTATTACTTCGTCCGTTTCATATTACTTATATCAAATAAACTTTTGCACTTTTCATCATTTTATGATAATTTACATATTTCGACAATCATAGTCACGTGGGATCTTCTTCTATTCATCTCGTCGCATATTTTCATAATATAAGATTTTTATGATTTTTAGTTATGTATAACTCTATCTACGCAAACAAATATATATTTATTTAGTGCAAGTTTGAAACGGAGAAAGTATTTAACATATTTATTGATTTTATCCAAAGTTTTCTCGTAATAGTTCTATCTCGTTAAATCCGTTTAATCCTTATCTACTAGAAAATCCGTACGGAATACGACAAGGAAATAGGATAGTATGGGCTGAAAAGGAATCAGGAAGGAGGAATGGGATCCCAGTATCCCACCAAAATCTAAGCAATCGGCAAGCCCTCAATTCGAGGGTCACCCCACCCACGAGCTTATCAGCTGGCACTTATCACTCTGAGTCTGACACCATGTATCAAAGTTATGTCGGTATTATTTTTCCAATTTTCCAATTTCATAATATTCCTTTTATTTACCTCCTCCGCTTTCTGTTTCACTTTTACGCAATTTAGTACGCAACTTTGAGCATTGATATTTAAAGTTATGATTAATCTAAAATATAAAAATTTGATATTATGAAAGTATTTGATTAAACGATTTAAATAAGATTTTAATTGATTATATTTTTTTAATATATTAGCCGTAATATATAAATAAGATTGAAACATATATAACACCTATGTAGTAACTATTTCAGAACGGAGAAAGCATGCATATTAATCGCTTTATTTTTTTCAAATGAGAAAGATAGAAACCCAATCCCTATCACAACTATACAAATTAGAAGTAATTCTCTTATTATCATTCAACTTTTCAATCATGTATCATATTATTATTTCACTTATTTATGTTACTATATTTTGTACAGAAACACTTGGTGTTGTCTATAGGAAAAAAATAAAAAAATGATATTTTTTAGTAAAAATTAGTGCTTACTATGGCACCCAGGAAAACCCAAACCAGATTAAACGTCAGAAATCCATACACCCCCAAGCATTGGTGTACAACTATGCGCCATGCGGTCGTGACATTCAAAAATTCCAAAACCTCTCTCATGAAAGGATATCGATGTTACAAAATCCTAAGACTCAATTCAAATGTCGGGTTATAAAATTTGCATCAGGATTGGCAAAGTAGCGTTTGCTTAGAGTCTGGAGTTAGAAAGGGCCCTAAAATTAGAACATATTAGTTTATGAAGTACATATTTAAAAATAGGCTATTTATGAGTATATTTTTATCATTTAATAATTATATGACACGTTTACATTTTTAATGCTAATTAATATAGTATCCATCTTTGATATTTTTTGAAACATTCATTTAAGTTCAGAATTGGCCCTCTATAGTGAGGACTTATTTCTTTCAGTTTGCCTAATGCCCAGAATAAGACTGATAATTTGCTGCCAAAAATCTCACTGAGTCATATTGTTCGGGCTTTGTTAATTGTTATGTAGTAGCTACCGATCAAACCCCACTTATAAGAAATTGACCTTCTCTTGTTCTCCAAAAGATGCATCATTGGAACATCAATTAAATAAATGAACGGTCCACCAAGAGGAATGTAAAAAGGATGAGATAGATCTTCCACGCTTTGTCTACCTCTCGAGCTCTCATTGCTATCCATCTTTGGAGTATCTACATATAGTATTCCTAAAAGTTTAGAATCAAAACTCAAGTATCAATAGAATTTAGATAATGAAGCTGGACAATCCAAACAAGAAGGAGAAGAAGTAGTTCACTCATAAACCCAAAAAAGGTTTACTATCAAAACCAATTGGTAATAGGAGTTACTCTTTGAGTATATAAAGTGATGCATACTCTTCTCTTTTTCCGATGTGGGACAATTCACATGTGGGCAACACATGTACACTACAACAAGTATCCAATAGCAAATGCCACTGATGCCTCCCAAGAAAAAGGGTGATCTCTTTCCGAGGGTTATATAGTTGAAGTATACGATTCCTACGTCGCCACTAAAAATAGATTTATAGTACGGAGTCACTGAAATTCTGGTGCTTTTTTATCCAATGTTGCAGAAAGAATGAGGAAGAAATACATTGCAAAGTGTGAGGAGAATGATTACAAATTCATCCCTTTCGTCTTTTTCACATTTGGAGAGTTAGGTGAAGATGCTCTTGACCTGTTAGCAAGGATTGGTTCTTTTTCTATGAGTAACTAAGGCAACACCAAATCTAGGGCATACATTTTTCAGAGACTAGTTTTTTGTATTTAAAAGGATGTTGTTGCTCAACTTGTTGCTCGACTACTCACCAATTTCGTTTAAAGTTTCTTTCCATGAACTGAAATGTGGTTTTATATAATAATAATAATAATAATAATAATAATAATATTAATTATTAATTATTATTATTTTTATTATTGTTATTATTATTATTATTTTGCTAGTTGCAGGCAGTTGTCTTTATCTACATGCATGTGGAGTTAATGATGAAAAAGATGCAGCATGAACTCTGCTTGAATCCCTTTAGCCGCATCCCATTTGCTTCTTCCATCCGCTCTTATATCTACTTCCTCAAATGCTTCCGCCCATTTCAAAATGCTTGCGATGTTATGTCTTTTCTTCACTTTTTTTTTTGACTTTTCTTCACTTAAAATAAAATAAATTGAATAAATCAAAGTTGAACATTAATAGAACTACATTCTCCTTTATATAAGATTTATAAATAAATTGAAGGAAAAATTACCGTGAATAATACAACATTATGTTAATTTCCTTACAATAATAGAAACTTTTGATTAACCACGAATAATACCAACTTTGGGGTTTTTTTCCTAGAATAATACCAACTATAGTTTATTAACTAATTTACTAATTTTTTTGGTGATATAATCACCTATAATTTGATTTTTAACATGTTAGGTATATTCTTGGGAAACACCCCCATAAGTTGGTATTATTCATGATTAATCAAAAGTTGGTATTATTGTAGGGAAATAAGCAAAAGGTTGTATTATTTCTGATAATTTTTCCTAAATTTAATAGCTAAACTATTTAGAAATAATGAGCTATTTTATTTATACTTTTTAATCGACAATGTTATTATTCTCAAAAAATACTACAAAATTATTTGATTATACATTTTTTGATGAAATGAATACTAATAATGTAAGTTAGTCATCATTGAAATAGATTTATATAATTAAAAATTTAATTTTATAAATCATGTATATGTATACGAGAATTATCAAAAACTATCTATACAAAAATAATTTTATTTGTCAAAAACCATCTAATATTTTTTCGTCAAAAACTATCATATATATGAAAAACTGTATACTTTGCGAAAACTACCAGAGAAAACTAGTGCAATAAACAGTACTGTATTATAAATGCAATAGTGTCTAAATTATAAATGCAAAAAATGACACAAGTGTAATAGCGACGCTATATAGCATCGTAAAAAACAAATAATGATGCTATGTAGTGTCGTAAACAGACATATAGTGACGCTTAATGTATCTCATAAAGATAAATATCGACACTACAAGTGTTCCTAATTGACAAATAGCGACATTAAAAAGCGTCGTAAAAAGATACTTTGACACAATAAGTGCAAAAAGAAAAATAATGACTAGCAAAAGCGTCGCAAATATGAATTGTGACACCAAAAGCGTCGCAAATATAAACAAAAAGTGACCTGAAAAAGCGTCCGAATTTGTGAAAATTATGACGCTTTTGAAGTGTCGGTAAATAGCGACATTAAAAATACCGACGCTTTTGCCAAGCGTCGCAAAGCTATATTGCGACGCTTTAAATCGTCATAAAAGGTTAAAAAAAGTGTCACAAAATGCCTTGTTTTCTTGTAGTGAGTGTTGGAAGATAGTTTTTGAAAAAAATAATTTTTGAAAAATGTCAAAAACTATCTCTAAAAAATTTTCTTTAAAAAGACTACCGAATAAAATTTGCTTTGTGAAAAACTACCTTCAAAACTAGTTTTTGACAAAATATTGAACATTTAAAGCTATAGGTTAGGGATGGCAATGGGTCGGACTCGGCTCGGATTATACCTACTCCGATTTTGCTCCGGATAATAATAATCGGACTTTTTTTCAGTCAACCTTCACTCGGAGTCGGATTATGCATACTCCAAGTTTCCCCCGACTCGGACTCTCAGACCTCCAACGGAGTTGGATTATTATCAAACAATATCGTTGTGATATTGTAGTAATGATTTTAAAGTATACAAAATTGACAAAATATATTTATCAAATACAATTTAACAAAAAAATATGTACTTTTCATTCAAGTTTAACATGAGAAATAGTCCTACAACTACAATTTAACAAAATTTTCTCGCATGTTAATTTGGCGTATATTATTCTATTGATCTTATTTGTCGTATTCTGATTGATAATCTAAATAAAAATACCAAGTAATTTTTCAAAATCGAAAATTACAATTAGTGTGAGAGAGAGCTTGTATTAGTCACGTCTAGAGTTTTAAAGGAAACAAAATATTGGTGTAAAAGTCAAACAAAGTCGGATTTCCTTCAGGGTCGGAGTCTGGTCAGAGTGTGGGATTTTTAATAAGGTCTAACTCCGGCCCGTCTCTAATTTGGACTCGGATTGTAAATTCGTTCTCGGAGTCGGATGACTTTTTCCTCATACTCGAATCGAATTATTTTTCTCAAATCGAGTCGGATTAGGATCGGAATCGAACCGAATTGCCATCATCCCTACTATAGATAGTCTTGATTCTTGAACAAAAATCGTTCCATTGTGAGTTTTTTTTTTTTGAAGATCAAGGTGAGGCTTAGATTAAATGCTTAAATCAGACAATACAATATCCGCAATCCAAGGAGGACCGCCATTTAGCCAAACACTTGAACACACACTAGAAGATGCCCACTTAGCCAATCTATGAGCGACATTATTGGCCTCTCTAAAACAAAAGCTAAAAGAGACATGCTCGATATCAGCCGAAGCAGCTACTATATTATCAGCAATAACCTGGTTGTGAAAGCTGCGATTCAATCTGTGTTGAAGAGCTTTAATAACGTTTTGGGCATCACCTTCTACTATGACATTATTCCATTGATGCTCCTTGATGATCTCCATAGCCCATTGAATAGCTTCAAGCTCCGCTCGTTCTACAGAGGAGAAAGGCCACATTGTTTTTGAAGCAGCAATAAGAACATCTCCAGAATCGTTGCGAGCCACCATACCTGCACCTAATTTATCATCTCTCATATTGACAGCAGCATCCACGTTGATTTTAACAATATGCTGATCAGGGGGGACCCACTTCACATCTTGCCTACTAGCACGCTGCATAAGAACACCATCAGAAGCTTTCTTGTAGTCCACCAAAAGGTCAGTGGATTTCTTGAAGCACAAGGAGAGGGTGATATGGATTTTTTCGAATTGAAGATCGTTACGAGCGCACCAAATTTGCCAAGCCATAACACCAAAAAGCTCGATTTCCTTCTGATTTTCTGTTGCATGATCAGTCTAAGCCATTCTCGAAAGTTCATGTCATGTTGTGGAAAATCATTGGCATTTAAAAGATGCTGCCAAACCTGTTTGGACCACGTGCAGTCTCTCAAAACGTGAGTATTCGATTCAGGAAGACCACACCTAATACACTGACCCACATTTTCAATTCCCTTGTTCCTCAGATTAGAGCTATGAGGGAGAATATCCAACGCAGCTCTCCATAAAAAAAGCTTTGCCTTGGGAAAGATTTGAATATTCCACAAATGCTTCCATATAGGGTCGCTACCATTTGAACTTGACCCTTCGAGCTGATGTCTAAGAGCTAGAGAATATGCATCACGAACTCTAAAAGAGCCATCAAGACTACCAGTCCATACTCTTTCATCAGGCGCTTCAGAAATAATGTCTCTACGCCATGTGTGAGTTTCATTATCCAGAAGAGCCTCCACAGTAGTATTTTCATCCAGGACACGAACAAGAGTGATAAGTTTGCCCATCCCGTTGCCACAAACCCAAGCATCCTTCCACATGTTAATTGACTTACCATCACTAACTTTCCATCGCACTCCAAGCTCTAGAGTTGGGTGAGAACTCCATATACTCTTCCACGCTTAACTAGAATTAAGACCCGCCTTTGCTTCCCAAACCGAGGACGTGGGAAAGTAGCGTGCTTTCAAAGACCTCGCTAGAAGGGTGTTAGGGAAACAATGGATACGCCACAGCTGCTTGGCTAAGAGGGATATATTAAAGATCTTTAAATCTCTGAACCCCAACCCACCATCATGTTTCGGGCGACAGAGCTCCTTCCATGCTTTCCATGGGATCCCTCTCTCGAAATTTGAGGTGCCCCACCAGAAATTACGAATAATCCTCTCCATATCTTCGCAAAAGGAACTTGGGAGTTTGAAACAACTCATAGCGTATGTGGGAATAGACTGAGCGACTACCTTAATAAGAACTTCCTTGTCCGCCTTCGATAGAAGTTTTTCCTTCCACCCCTTCAATTTCTTCTAAATCCGATCCTTAATGCCAGTGAAAGAGATTTTCTTGGACCGATTGAAAATAGTAGGGAGCCCCAGATATTTATCGTGACTAAGAACTTCCTTGAACCCCAACGCAGAACTAACTCGACGACGAACATCATTAGAGAGACTTCCACTAAAAGATACTTCACACTTTTTCAGAATCCCAAGGATCACTTCAGCCTCGCGCACGTTTGCCCTAGAAAAAACAATGCTATCGTCCGCGAAAAAAAGATGAGATATAATAGGAGCATTGCGGGAGATAGCAACCCCGTGAATAAGATTGTCCAGATGAACCCTTTTAAGCATATTATCCAAGCCTTCAGCACAAAGAAGAAAATTATAAGGAGATATGGGATCCCCTTGGCGTAAGCCCCTTTTGGGAGTCAAGATCTCTGACACTTCGCCATTAACCAGAAAAAAATATCGAACAGTAGTCACACACTTCATAACACGATCAATCCACACAGCAGGGAAACCCATCTTGATCATGACACAAGCAATATAATCCCATTCCATTCTATCATACACCTTACTCATATCAAGTTCCAGAGCCATAAAGCCTCGCTTCTTAGCATGGTTATGATGCATGTAGTGGAACACTTCCGACGAAAGAAGAATATTATCTGTAATTAATCGTCCAGGCACAAAAGCACTCTGATTCTCATCAATAATATCAGGAAGAATAAGTTTCAGTCTATTAGCCATAACTTTGGAAAAGAGCTTATAAGAAACGTTGCACAGGCTAATAGATCTGAGATCAGTCATCTTGGTTGGATTCTTAGTCTTGGGAATAAGGGCTACATGGGTATAATTAAGATCAGCAGGAAAATGACCATAATGCAGAAAATCCAGCACAACATCACATATATCACCACCAACAAGGTCCCAATACTTCTTATAGAAAAGAGTAGGAAGCCCATCCGGCCTCGGAGACTTACAAGGATGCATCTCGGCAAGGGCTACCTCGATGTCCTCGCGAGAATAGGGTCGGGTTAACAAATTAGCCATATCAACAGAAATCTTATGCTCAATAAAATCAACCTGATCGACGGTAATCTCAGGTCTCGAGGTATCAAAAATATTAGAAAAGTAACCGAGAACAACATATTTCATACCTTCTTTGCTTCTCTGAATAACTCCATTAGCATCCTCAAGACCTTTAAGCCTATTCCTTCTTCTTCTGTTAGAAGCCTTCGTGTGAAAATAAGAAGTGTTTTTGTCCCCATCACGTAACACGAAAGGTCGACAGCGTTCCCACGCTGCTGTCTCCTGTTGTTGCCTCAGTAACCTCAAATCCCTCTCCACATTCCTGTATTCCTCTATCACAGCAGGTGTAGGTGTCATTTTACGGACCTTCTTCAATCTTCTCATAAGCCAAGACAACCTATTCTGAGAGACCATGTATACTTGTGCCATTTTTTCAAACTGAGGCCACACTCCTCCACAATACTATCCCACTGCCCTCTGTACCTGTTTTTTGAAGAGGCCCAATAGTTACGAATGCAAGTATCAAACTCATCATGTTGTAACCATCGAGCTTCAAATCGGAAGGGTTTGGGCTGCTCATTTGAATCATGATCATCAATCTCCGCAAAACCGCAAAAATGCACCATAATTGGAGAGTGGTCCGAGCCATCCCATGTTATATTTTCGGAAGAAGCCATAGGGAAAAGAGCACGCCATTCATCATTAGCCACGAACCTGTCTAATTTTTCCTCAATGAACCCCGTCGTCCTATTATTCCGCCAAGTATGAGGATAATCCACACAGTCCAGCTCACTGAAACCAAAGGCATCGAGGCAGTCTCTAAAAGCACAAAGGTTGTTAAAATCACAAGGCAAACCGCCTCATTTTTCAGATTCTCGAAGCACTTCATTGAAATCTCCCCCAAGAAGCCAAGGTATGTTATTATCGCTGCCCAAGGATCGAATGAGGTCCCACGTCTGGTGTTTTTGGTTGCTTTCGGGCCAGCCGTAGATACCTATTAATCTCCACCTCGAATCATTTTCGCCATGCACAGTACTATCAATATAGTGGCTATTCATACTCGAAACCCGCAGATCAATATCCATTGTGAGTTTTTGAAACAATAACATTTAGACAAAATGTAATTATATAGTTTATGAGAAAAGTTTTTACTATTATGTAATTTTTGACGGTTTCCCTTTCCTTTATGTATATCAGCAATTTTCAAAAAATTTCCATCTAATTATTTTAGAATCAAGACTCTAACGACTTATTAGGTAGTCAGTATTAAATGGTAGTAATAGTTGTAAAAATTTAGTGTAACTTTGGTACCAAAATATCTTTACAATTTTAATGGTTATGCTTGTTCTTTTTCAATGTTCTCATTTTATTCACAAAATTCATCCTAGCATATTACCATTTTGAAATGTGGTATTAGGTGGTGATAAATAATAGATTAAGGACAGAAGAAGAGAATTTGGGTTTTAATTTTTTGTGTATCTAGATTCATTCTCCATGGCTTGCTTAAATACAAGGATCAGAATTACAAATAAAGCAACTAGAATAAATACATACATGATCTACGCCTAAAATAACATATTTGCTAAATATCAAAAATTCTAATAAATCTCACATTATTCTGTATATTCTAACACTCCCCCTCAAGTTAGGTTATAGTTCTCCAATGCCTAACTTGCATAATGCATCTCCAAATGCTTCTGATGTGACTGCTTTTGTGAGGATATCTGCCAGTTGATCCTTTAACTGTATTGATGGAAGACTGATAATCTGTTTCTCAAGTTTTTCCTTTATAAAATGTCTATCAACTTCTACATGCTTGGTTCTGTCATGCTGAACTGGATTGTTTGAGATACTGATGGCTGCTTCATTGTCACAAAACAACTTACATGCTTCTTCTTGTGGGAAATTCAGCTCACTGAGAAGTTTCCTCAACCACAAAATTTCGGTTACACCTTTGAAAATTCCTCTGAATTCTGCCTCAGCGCTTGATAGAGCTACTACATTTTGTTTCTTACTTTTCCATGTGATAAGATTACCTCCAACTAAGGTGAAGTACCCTGAAGTGGACTTCCTGCTGTCTTTATCTCCTGCCCAATCTGAATCAGTATAAGCCACAAGGTCAAGGTGCCCATTATTCCTGTAAAAGACCCCTCTGTTACTGGTGCCTTACAAATATCTTAGGATTCTTGTGACAGTTTCCATGTGAGGAACTTGTGGTCGGTGCATGAATCTGCTTACAACTCCAACTGCATAAGAGATATCTGGCCTGGTATGGGATAGGTAGATGAGCTTCCCAACTAGCTTCTGATACTATTCTTTGTCTGTAGGCTCTCCATCTTCTAAGGTTTGTAGTCCATGATTGACTACGATCGGTGTTTCCGCTGGTTTACAATCAAGCATTCCAGTTTCAGCTAAAAGATCAAGGATATATTTTTTCTGACATATGAAGATTCCTTGTTTTGATCTTAGAACCTCAATACCCAGAAAATACTTCAAGTTCCCATGGTCCTTCATCTCGAACTCTAGGAACAGTTTCTTCTTGAGATTGCTTATTTCCTCTTCATCATTTCCTGTAATAACCATATCATCTACATAGATAATCAAGCAGGCAATCAAGTTTCCTTTCCTCTTTAAGAACAGTGTATGATCTGAATTGCTTTGCACATACCCAAACTTTCTCATTGCTGAGATGAATCTTCCAAACCAAGCTCGAGGGGATTGTTTTAAGCCATAAAGAGCCTTCTTGAGCTTACAACCTTCTCCTGAGGCAAACTCATTTGCGAATCCAGGAGGAGCAATCATAAAAACTTCTTCTTCAATCTCCCCATGAAGAAAGGCATTTTTCACATCAAACTGATATAAGGGCCAATTCTTGTTTGCTGCTATTGAAAACAACACTCTAATAGTATCAATTTTGGCAACCAGGGAAAAAGTCTCAGAGTAATCTACCCCATATGTTTGAGTGTACCCTTTAGCTACAAGTCGAGCTTTATATCTTTCAATGGTTCCATCAGCATGATATTTAATTGTGAACACCCATTTGCAACCAACAACTTTCTTTCCCCCGGGAATTATACACTTTTCCCACGTATCATTTTTCTTAAGAGCTGCAATTTCATCTTCCATCGCTCTTCGCCATTTCGGATTCCCAAGAGCCTCTTCAGTGGTTCGAGGTATGGTGCTGGAGTAGAGGGATGCATTAAAGGCGATGGCAATTTCTAACAAGATGCTATTATTATCCTAAGTGACAGGATATCGAGATCTTTGCGCCTCGAACTCAGGGTCATATCGTTTTGGTGGAATGCCCCGAGTTCTTCTTGGAGGGAGTTCATATCTGCAAGTTTCATTAGTAGTGGATATATCATCCGTATCTGAAATATTTGGTTCAGGATGTACCTCTTGTTCTGGAAGATCCTCAGATGCTTCAGACAGGTTTGGAGCGGTCTGAGGAGAAAGGAGTATTACAGCTTCAATGGCAACATCGGCGGGATTACCTACTTGCTCTTTCGGGTCAGGATCTGTAACAATTAGATGTATTAACCAGCAAGTCATCACTTAAGGTCTCCCCCTGAGGACGAAGCTGGGAGTAGTAGTATTGTTCCTCAAAAAAGTCACAATCCATCGTAGTGTAAAGTTTGTTTTGAAGAGGATCGAAGCACCTATACCCTTTTTGGTTTACCCCATACCCAATGAATAGACATTTGACTGCTCTAGGTTCAAGTTTATGGCGAGTATGATGTGGAAGATGGACATATACAACACACCCCAAACACACGAGGGGGTAAGGAATGAAGGGATGGAATAGAGATGTGGGTTTGGAGGGTATCTAGAGGTGTTTGATAGTTGAGGATTTTTGTGGGAAGTCGGTTTGTTAGGTATGTAGCAGTGGGTATGGCTTCAGGCCAGAAGTAGGCGGGTACTTTAACTTTAAACATGAGGGCTCGAGTGATCTCGAGAAGGGTTCGGTTTTTCCGTTCAGCAACTCCATTTTGTTGTGGAGTATGGGGACAACTGGTTTGGTGGATTAGGCCATGGGTGGTCATGAATTCTTTCATTTTGTGGTTTATATACTCTCCTCCATTATCTGACCGGAAGATTTGGGGTCGAGCTTGAAATTGGGTTAAGAGCATGTTATAAAAGTTTACAAACACATCATAAACTTCAGATTTGGATTTCAGAAAATATACCTAACACATACGAGTACAATCATCCACAAAAGAAACAAAATAGGATAATCCATGATTATTAGATTCAGGAGCAGGTCCCCAAACATCAGAGTGTATCAAAACAAACGGTTTACTACTACGAGATTTGCTAGAAAAATAAGAATGTTTGTGACTTTTAGCTAGAACACATGATTCACAATGTAAAATTTCAGTACTATTATTAAGTGATGGTATAAGACGTTTTAAGTACCCTACTGACGGGTGGCCAAGATGTCTATGCCACATCCACAATTGTTGTTCCAACGACCCTCGAGTAAGCAAAGTATGTCCCGGTCTGAGCATCCTGCACAATACACCCATCAGAAGTCATGAGAACCGTACAATTGAGTTCTTTAGTCAATTGACTAATAGATAACAATTTGTGAGATAAGCTGGGTACTAAAAGACAATTTTTTAAATTAATAGATCGAGAAATATCAACAGCACAAGCCCGAGCCACACTAACACACTCCCCATTTGCAGTTTGAATATGCGTCCGAGTAGTAGGAACAATGAATTTAGTGTCTGAGGGGTCATAAGTCATTGTGTCTGTAGCCCCACAGTCAAAAATCCAAGAAGACGATTTTTCCATACTCTCTGTAAAGGAGAATTAGATTTTGAAGAATATACTTTGTGGGCTAATTGTGGGATGTGGGCCGGTTCAATTTTATGGGTATGGGAAGGATTTTTTTGGGTTATTTTTGGTGTCTTGGTATAAAAAGGGTTTTGAGACAAAGTTGCCTTATTTGCTAAGGCTGATTTTTTGAGATAAATCGGTAGATAATGAGTACCAAGATGGTTGTTTGATCCCAGATCTGAACCTTACAGCTCTGATACCATGATAAATAATAGATTAAAGACAGAAGAAGAGAATTTGGGTTTTAATTTTTTGTGTATCTAGATTCATTCTCCATGGCTTGTATTAGATAGAATTACAAATAAAGCAACTAGAATAAATACATACATGATCTACGCCTAAAATAAAATATTTGCTAAATATAAAATATTCTAATAAATCTCACATTATTCTGTATATTCTAACAGGTGGCAATGAAAAATTGTAAAAAAATATTATAATCAAAGATTTATTACCATGAAAATGACATTGTATTATTTCATGAAAAATTACGATACAAATCATTCTCATGACCATGTTTTAGTACCAACAATCAAACGAACCACAATATCATTTGAAAATTTGAAATAGATAAGTGATTTCATCAAAAAAATAAGATACTTTTAAACTTTTTCCATTTATAAGCGTCAGACTCCCCAAAGCTAGCTTCGAATGAGTTCGCATTTACTAACTGTGAACAAAGAGAAAAGGTAAGTCAAGAGGTCTGTTCGTAGTTAATAAGTGCGATCAAAGGGTACATGGTCAAAAATCAATCGCTATTATTAACATCGGGCCATTAACATCCAAATTTAACAAAAGTCAAAAAGTCAAAAAACGCCAACTCAATTGGCCGCTGTTAGTAAGAGCGGCCGATTACGTGGTGAATTTTTGTTGACTCATCCTTAGTAATGACCCGTTATTTGACCCTGTTTGACTAGGGATCCCCTTTGTTTCCAGTTACTAACTGCGAACAGACCCCTTGACTTTTTTTTACATTTGCTCTCTGTTCGCAATTATTAAGTGCGAACTAATTTGAACCTAGCTTTGGGGAGTCAGACGCTTATATAAATGAAAATAAATTTAAAAATAACTTAATTCATGCTTCTTTTTGATAATTAATCTTTTTCATTTCAAATTTTCACATTAACAAGTAGTCCAACACATTTTACTAAGATTGCCACATAAGCTGAGTGGGCTTGCTAGAGGGCTTTTATTTGTTTGTCCATGCCCGCCCATTAACTTTCGACTTTTGCAAGTTAACTTTCACTTAGTCTTCGGTCTTAATTAGGTTAGCTCAAACTCTTTAAAAAAAGTGCTTTCAATATAAGTGTAAATTATTCACTAATTTTTTATTGATACCAACTTTTTTAAAAAGTGTAAATCAACCCAAACTCTTAAAAAAAACTGTTCCCTATAAAATTCAAATTTTATTGTTTATAATGTTTTTTGGCTAATGAGTTGCTTGTATGGCCTCATCTCACGATGAGACAGTCTTATACAAGACAAACTGTAGAATTTTTTAGGGTCAATTATTATATATCGATTAAATGTTAAAGGGTTTATTTTCACAATTAACTATAGATAATAGGCTAATGAACTACATTAGCATATGCATAAGATTGAAAGTTTTTTGTGGGCTAAATAGTTGATGTCCAAGCCCCTTTTTTATGCAAGTCGCGTAAGCTTAGCTTTATTCAAAAAATTCTTATGTGAGACGCTAACAAAAGATCCTATCAATTGTGCACAATAATTTTGGATTCTGCTGAGAGACTATTTTTTAAAGAGACGACCTTAAAATAAAAAGCTCATATTTTTAGTTTTTTCTCTAATTTGTTATAGTTGGACTATTTAGCCCATATATCTAATGCGTCTTTCAAAGATACCATCTCTCGCAACAATTAGTGTTTTTGATTAAATTTTAAAACGCATCATTACATACAATAGTTGAATTTTATATACTTCTACTAGTTGCGAAAATTTTGAAAAAAAAATATTTGACAAATTCTCTGAATAAGCTTCGGGAAATTTAATTTTTAAAATAAACATCTCCATGCTAAAGTTGAGGTCATAAATTTGTTCTTCGTAGTTACTAACATGGAACAAAGAAATTGGTAAAATAAAGTCTAAATTCTTTTCATTGTTGGCTGTTACTGACAGTAAACAAAACAAAAACTATGTCATAACATTTGAAAAACCAAAAAAAAAAAGTAAAGAGCTTGATATGAAATTTTTTGTACCATAATTCAAATATGATGATATTGTTTTTCTTTTATTCGACGTTAACAACAAATAAAGTCGTGGTAATTTTTTCTCTTGTTTGCTGTGGAAAGCCTGACCTAAGGCAAGAACATAAAGACGCTGATTTTGAAAATTAAAATAATCTGAAACTTATTGTAGATTTTTTTTTTAAAAGTTTATTATGTTCAAATTTTGACTATTTAGGATTGGTATCAACACACTTCAATCCTTATCCTCAATTCGGGTTTGGGCCGATAATGAATTCTAAAACTACACTCATAGACGCCTATGAGTAATGACATAAGTGCCCAATAATTTGTAATCAAAAAGGAAATGTGTGGGGCATTAATATTCATAGATTCCATGAACTTAATAAAATATAAACAACAACAAAACAAAAACATATTGATTGATTCAAGCTAGATTCATCAAACTCTCAGACCCTGTTTTGAGTAACCGTCTACAGTATAGAAGTCTCTCAAGAACCCAATCCATATCTCCCTTTTAACTTACAAAACCACCAATTAGTTTTTTTTTTAATTTATAAATTGGGTCAGTCTCAAAACTTAAGACGTCTATTGTATAGACGGTCTCAAGTAAGAATTTATGTTAAACTCTTGGGTCATAATACGTTTAATCCTAATCATGTTTCAACAAAACATACTGAAAACGATGACGTATTAGGGATCAAACGTTGTGGTTCAATCTCCAATACCACCAAGATCGAAAGTATGTGAAGTCTTGTGAAACAAATTACGCAAACAATATGAACTTGATGTTTGTAGGAATAAAAATGCAATAATAAAATGACACAAATATTTAAGGAGGTTCACCCAAAATTGACTACATCCCCCGTGGTGTAGTATCTCTTATATTATAACAATTGAGAATTACAATAAGAGAAGAGATTAAGGCTAGTGTTTGGCTTGGGTATTTTGTGGATTATTTAGATTAGCATATGATGCTTCTATTTATAGAGCTAATTATACAAAATGAGAATACACTATAAATGCTAAGAATTAATCAACATGTAACAGCCCAGCAAAGGAATAGACTGAAAATAGAATCCAAAGAAGTTGTTGTTTTGTTTCCAGAAGCTGTTGTTTTGTTCCTATGCTGCTGCTGTCAATTAGACTTCCAAATCATCTAATTAACTCCATTCATCATACTACTTAATTCTCATGATCAAAGCACCCATAACTCACACATTTACCATACACTTTAATCACCACATTTAATCACATACACATTAAGACACCGTCTTAATGCACCCATAAACATCCCATAGGATTCTAACACTAATTCATAAGATTTATTTTGGTGTACTCAAGTCACACCTTTTAAATCACAACACATACAAATTGTTTCGTTTTAAGATTGGATACAATTAGTTTTACATCAATCTGTTTTGTATAAAACGTTAAATTGATTGACGAGGATTACTTGTAAGGGTTTGTTATTTAAAGAGTTGTCTTTGGGAACCACCTCTAATTGAACATAGTTCCTTCGATGATTCTTTTGTAAGGACGCTATTCAATGTGTAGGAATAATAGCATCAATTTACCTACTTCAAATATAATGTCTAACGTTATTTAAGTTGTTTTGACGACAATTAAAGTAAAATACTATATAGTAGTAGGAAAATAAGGATCATCTCCACAAGAATAAAGGGAAATTAGATTACTTAAGAAAATACAATGGCATAATTTTTGAGGGTTTAAGTTATATTTTGATTTTAGTATTTACTTATTGCAATATTTTTCTTTATGTACTTGTTGATTAACCTAGTGTTGATTGAATAAAGCCAATTATAATTCCTATTAATACTTCTTATTAATAGTTTGAAGTCGCAACCGTGTATTAAAAATTCTAAGAAAGGCATTGGGATTATGTGATCATGAGTGTGTAAATGTAGTTATTTACTCTCAGTACTCTCTTGAGAGACCGTCTATAGTATAGACGTTTTTCAAGAGCCCAGCCCATATCTCCATTTTAACATACAAAATCACCAAATAGTTTTTTTTTTATTTATAAATCGGGTCAGCCCCAAAACTTGAGACGTCTATGTATAGACGGTCTCAAGTAAGAATTTATGATTTACTCTAGCTTAATGATTTGGTTGGTTTGGTGGATTTTGATGTAGATGGAGCCTTGTGAATGGACATTTTATTCTTCAATTTCATTTTATTGCACAATTAGATTTTGTTGGTAACTAAATGGTAGATATTTTAGCCCCTTGGCCCTAATACTTTTGGACTTATGATCAAAATGTATATTTTTAGTATTTCTTTAAAATTGCTGCTAATAATGACATAAATTAAGAGAAATAATGTCAATATCACACTACAACAAATATAACTTTTTGCGACATTGGATTTAGTAACATTAAAATGTCACTGATTCATATTTTTAATGTAATAATAATAGATTTTTATTTAAAGTTTCACTATAAAGTGATTTAGTGACACTTTATTTGGTCTTTAGTGGCATAAGAATTGTTAGTATAGTCTATAATGACACTTGTGAGAAATGTCACTAGATCCTATGTCGCAAAAAACTTTAGTGTGATTTTATAATATACTGCTAAAGGGTTTAATAAATGTCACTAAATCCTCTATATATACTATTGGATATTTTTAACAGCGACATTTAAATTAAATATCGTTAAATATATTCCATTAAAAGCAAATTATGCTGTAGTGTCAGTAGTAATCTCAAAGATACAGAGCAATACTTAGCCATAAAAGTGAACTCTAAGATTGTGGTAATTTAACAAATGAACAATAAGATGGACCATTTCTAGCCGGATGAAGGTAACCTTTATCATACAAGTGACTAGACCTGGGAAAACGGTCGATCAGACGGGTTACGGGTCGGGTCATTTTCGGGTCGGATGATTCTCGGGTCGGGTCATTTTCGGGTCGGGTCACTCTCGGTTCCGGGTCGGTCGGTTTGACCAATGGGTTATGAATTATGAAAATTAAAAAAATGATTTTTCCATATTTTATTATTTATGAAACTTTTTTAATAAAAAACTATTTCTCATCCCTATGACATTAATCCACATATCAATTAACACCGTATTAAAGCCTTATATATGATTGAATTCAAGTTATAAGAAATCAGTAATTGCGACGCACGTTGTCTAAACTTTAAATCTTTATGTATAGTTGGATTTGTAAGATACGTGTCACATTAGAGAAACCAAATGTGCGATTTTCTAAAACTAGTTGATATGTCGGTTCATCTAAGTGTAAAGAAAATATGGGAATTAATACTTATTTTGAAGGACTTGTAATATACGTGCTTCATAAAAGTTATTGCGTTTATCAAAGTTGTAACATTAGATAAAAATGACGTTAAATATCTTCTCATTTTCTCATAAAAAATATTTTCTCAATTTTCATGTTCGAAAGATATACAAATATCTAAGTACTTATAAGGTACACGTTTTATAATCTAAGGTAGCGACATTTCTTTTCTGAAAAGCTCATTTAAATGTGCAAAACGTTCTTATAAATTATATCGATTTGGTTACTGAAATGTAGAAGAATAAAAAACTCATTTGACTGATTTAAAAGATATATTTATTCAATTAAGATGATTATAACGTCCTTTTTTTTAAAAAAAATTACGATGGATAAAAAGATGTTAAATGCGTATTTTTTGAGATCTATTAAAGAGATTTAGGGTTCAAATGATATAGTCAATATGTTGAGATACGTTGAAAACAAAAATTTTATTTGAAATGAATTCTAATATTGAGATTACTCTAAAAATTGACATTAGACCTGTCAAAACGGGTCGGTCGGGTCATTTTCGGTTGGGTAATTATCGGGTCGGTCATGTTTTGAGTTAAGTTGCTTTCGGATCGATCGGGTTAGGGTTTTGACAGGTCGGGTCCCGAATCCATTTTCGGGTCGGATCAAATTTTCCCACGTCTACAAGTGACCCATCTTAAATATACAGTTTTCAAACTTTTTCTTTTTAATTGGAAAGCTACAATTGCACAACTCCCTTTAGTTGCTTCTATTCATCATCTTTCTTCTTTCTAATTAAGTAGTCATCTATCATAACAAATTTGTCCTGTTTTTTTCAGCTAGTATCCTGAGAGACCATCTCTCAGGCCCAATCTATTAAAATTTATTGTCTATATTTACTCTACATTTTCCATAATGGGTCAACCTAATTAAAGATGGTCTCTCAAAGAGAACGTCTCTCACAAGAATTTGTGATTTTTTTTATGGATTGAAGTATTAGTTTTTCTAATAATTTTGTCTTTTTTTTTAATTTCTGGACGTAATCTCATTACTTTTACTTTTTTTATATTTTTAGTATTTGACTACTTTAATCTACGATACTTTCAACTTCTTAATTTCTGTGTCATTTAACAATAAGGCAAATTCATTAGGAGGAATGAGTACCTTGTATATATTTTCTCTGTCTCAAGTTTCATATAATTGAATCAAATAATACAATTTCATAGAGACAGAGGAAATACGTGTATTCAGCTTTTTCTTATCAATGTAACATGGATTTTATTAGACTGTAAACATGTTTGGACCGATGATTTTTAAGTTAGATCATTTTCGTTTTGATCAATTTAAGGTCCGGTTATTTTTAGATTGGATCAGTTAATTCTAGCTAGGTTGGGTCTTGGTGGGTTAGGGTTGACCCAAAGGCTCAATGATTTTTAAATTAATACTTCCTCTGAACCAATTTAGTTGTCTCATTTGCTTGGACACGGTTATTAAGGGTGGTGTGGGATCCATTAAAAAGGTGGTAGTTGAGGTATTTTAATTGATCAAATTAATTGTAAAGGTGGTAGTTGGAGTATTGTAAGTAGTAAAAGTAGGAGTATTTTGGTCTTTACTTGTGTGAACATGGGGTATTTAGGTAAAAAAAAATTGACAAAAAAAAATGTGACAATTGATATGAATTTGTTAAATAAGAAAATGTGACAACTAAATTTTTCGGAGGGAGTAAATATTATCATTAATTTTTCTAAAAAATATATATATAAAAATTTTTATTTTTAAAGAAAATATTTACTTATAAAAAGGAGACTAATATACCTATTTTAGGCTAAAATATTAAAATATTGACTCAAAATATAAAAATTGAATAAAAAAACAAATGAAACTTGAGATCCAACTAAAAAAATAACGTGAAACTAAAAATGATGACAACATAATTATTAATACAATCGTCTCCATCCTATAAATATGTTCCGATTTTATTGAAATAAGAATCTCAAAAATAAAATAGTAAAACGTATCTTTAAAACAAATCATCATAATCATAATTATCATAAATTCTACCAAAGCAATATAAGAATGTGACAAGTGTCACAATTTTAAAAGTTATTTTCCCGCCTAATTCTACTTAAGTTATTTTAAGTAGTTTTTAAATTTAATTTTATTCCATTGATTTGCTTAATTAATTTAACCCATATTTGATTTTGCCTCATATGTTTTTCCATTAATTCTTCTTTTCTCTTCTATAACAATTTTTAATGTCCAATTTTTTTTCTCATATGTTTTTCCAAAAATCCTTATGATTTCGTGCTTAGCACGAGTATGTACCTAGTAAGTATTAAAGCTTTCAAATTTATCCTTTCAAAAATATATATTATCCACATATAAAAGCTAATGGAGACCAACTAACAAAGATCCACAAGTGGAAAAAGCCTATTTGGTGCGAGACATATGCTGCGGTTCCTAACAAACGCAACATTTAATAGAAGAAAAAAAGGCAAAAAAAATAGCACAAAGGCTGCGATTTTTTTGTAAAACCGCAACCAATAACCTTAAAAAAATTTTACACTAGTATAGGCTGCGGTTTTTCTAAATGATCGCAGCCAATAACCTTACTAAAAATTTATAAGAAACGCGTCTCTTCAATTTCTTTAAACCCTAATTATATAAGCTTAAAAAAACCCTAAAACTTCGTCTGTTCATTCTTTCTTCAATACTTTATTTCGCCTCTTCTTTCTTCTTTCTTCTTTCTTTAAAAAAACCCTAAAGCTTCGTCCGTTTTAATTTGTCCCTGATATGTCTGAGTCTACCCTTGATTTGCATAAATCAGGTAAATTTATATGATGAATTTATTTAAATTTAGTGATTTATGAATTATGATTACATAAATTTTTTATGAAGGGTAGTTAATTCATTACCATTTTGTACATTTCAGTGTTTGGTTGGGTTCAAATATGCTATTTTGGGTCGACTTCGACTCTTTTTCAACTCAAATGGCGCCTTAAACATTCATCAAAGATATGGTAGAAGCTCTTCCTTCTTGCTCATATATCCAAGGTTTTTTCAAATTTGTTCTATTTAAGGTTTTGTTACTTCTACTCCTCAATATAAAAAAAATTGTAAAAAAAAAAGTTCTTCAATGTTTTTATGTGAGTAGAAGTAAGGTTTGTTCATGTTTTTGTTTTTGTTTCATTGTTTTTGTTTGATCTTGTTTTTGTTTTTGTTTTTGTTCGATATGGCAAAGGTTTTATTGTTTTTGTTCAATGTTCTTTAATGTTTATTTGTGAATTTGGACTTAATTTTGTATTATTACAATAATTTCAGGAATTATTATTAAGTTCAATGTTCTTTAATTTTCTGGAATTGTTCTTGATACCAAGCATCAATTAAAACGAAAAAAAAACAAAAAAAGGGGTTATAGGTTGCGGTTTTAAAGAGAACCGGAGCCTATAGTCCACTTTTTTTTTAAAAAAAATGGACTATAGGCTGCGGTTCTCAAAAAACTGCAGCCTATAGCATTTTCTCATTTGCTGCTATAACAAGTGTTGCGAGGTAAAACCGCAGCATATAACGGTCAAAAAACCGCAGCTATTGACGTTTTTTCCACTAGTAATCTTTAGAAAAAGTAATTTTATTATTTTATATGTTCCAATAAGTTTCCATGGATCATCAGTTAATTACAAGTGTTTACCTGCGGCATTCTATCCATTAGTCGCTTAGAGATGATTCTAAACTTCTAGAAGATAGCATTAATTAATTAATTATTCTTCCGAAGAATCCAACCCTTTCAGCAATTAACTTAGATTCTTTGTCGTATTATTACAAATAAATAATAGCCAACAAGTCACACACAATCACTATATCTTAATTAATTAATTGCAAATTAAGGAATATAATGATTCTTAAGGCTTAAGTGCTACAAGTACTTTAAATTATAGGAAAATTTGCTCAAAATAATCCGAACTATCACCCATTGGCCAAAAATAATCCCAACTATCAATTATTATTTAATAATTCCAACTATTATCATAATTTGTTGAAAACGTACCCACCTCCTTTTTAACCGGCTACAACATGTAACTTTTCCACGTTTTTCTTTCTGTTTTGATTAATAGATGAAGAGGAAAGGTTATTTTGAACAGTTAAGTAAAAAAGAAAAGAAAAAAAATTTGAAAAAGTTACATGTTTCAGCCGGTAACAGGGGGTGGGTATGTTTTCAATAAATTATGAGAATAGTTGGGATTATTAAAAACTAATTGATAGTTGGGATTATTTTTGGCCAACGGGTGATAGTTGGGATTATTTTAAGCAAATTTTCCTAAATTATAATACTTTCAAATATTTATATTTCGATTTATACTTAGGCTCACAAAGTTTAATAATTGTAAACTCAATCCAAATATTATAGATATGTTGAAGTCTCCATATATTACCCACATGTGAGTTGTCCCACATCGGAGAAAGAGAAAAGTATATATGCATCACTTTATATACTCAAGGAGTAACTCCTACTATTACCAATTGGTTTTAGTAGTGAGTGGACTACTTCTTCTCCTCCTTGTTTGGGTTGCCTAGGCCCATTTTTTTAATTCTATCAAGTACAATTGCACATTACAAGCTCCATTTCCCTCTTTTAAAATTAACCTCATCATACAATACTATAACAGTCTTGGAAAATTCCAAGTGTCATCATTTAAATCATCATACAATACTATAAAAGTCTTGGAAAATTCAAGTATCATTTAAAAGGCATGAAAATATTTATCAAATTTAGAATCTATTATTTTTGTTTAAGTTTGAAACTAAATTAGGTAAAGTATTTGTATGATACACTATAGCAATTGTATTTTGTTAACTTAGAATCATATCATATAATACTATAAAAGTCTTGGAAAATTCCAAGTGTTATCATTTAAATCATACATCATACAATACTATAAAAGTCTTGGAAAATTCCAAGTGTCATCATTTAAAGAGGCATGAAAATATTTATCAAATTTAGAATCTATTATTTTTGTTTAAGTTTGAAACTAAATTAGGTAAAGTATTTTTGTATGATATACTATAGCAATTGTATTTTGTTAACTTAGAATTTAATATGTTCAATTGAATGAAAAAAAAGTTATGTATCAGGTAAATAATTAAAATAAATATCAATAATTATGTTTGGATTTAAAAAATCATGAATTTGGTAAAATTAAGAACGATAGTATACAGTACTTACATTATTATTTGAAATTGTTTTTATATATATTTCACACTAACAAATTCGTGCATTGCACGAGTTTCTATACTAGTTTAATATAAAAAAACAACTTGAAAATGATCAGAAGGATAAACTCTATAGGGCGGAGTATATACTCAAGAAATGAACAGCGGAAATAAAGATTTGTGGAATACGGTTTTCTTGTATTGATTAATTAGAGAATTACAGCCCCTAATACATACAAAGTATTAGACACTAATTATAGCAACTAGAATAATTCCTATGCGTAAATTATGGAAACAATAAATAAAAATATTCTACAAAATATTTTCTACAATATTTTTCTACACTCTTCCTCAAGTTAGGCTGTAGGGTCACAAACACCTAACTAATAATTCCTATGCGTAAATATATATATATATATATATATATATATATATATATATATATATATATATATATATATATATATATATACACCTGATGACGACAAATATGATTTCTTTATCATAATAACCGTATGGAATATACTTTGAACAAAAAAAATACCAAAATAAGGAGAAATTTCAGCTGTTTATGTTGCTTTCTATGTGGCGACTAGACTTTATTTCTTTTTCTATGGTTACACATAATGCCAAATTCATTTACTTTTAGGGGGTGTTTGGTTTAGTATTTTTTGCTATAGGTAACGGATTCCATTAACACAATCCATTACTTGTTGTTTGTTATAAAAATTGGATAACCATTACCATTACTTGAGGGTAATGGTTACCATTACTTTGTTACCTCTTAAAAAGTTGTGGAAACAATTATCCTTTCTCTCCACATTCTCACAAAGCTATATACAACAAGTTCCACCATTAATGTCCCCCCTATTAGTTATTAGTTCTATTGTTTGTTACCCATACTTTTTAATTTCTTATACCAAACAAAATTTAACAATAACACTTATTGTTACCTTTACCCTTTCTTATCCATTCCCTTTCTATTTCCTTTTCTCTCTTAATACCAAACGCTGCCTTAAAGTAACAAGAGTATAGAATATAAATCTTATCTTAAATTGAGATGTTTTTTTTAACTAAACCCTTAGCCCTTTCCATCCTTATTTAACCTTGTTTAAAAAAATGAAATTAACTTATTAGCTGAGTGGTTTTTTCTTTAATATTTATGATAGAGGTTTGATATTTACCACCAATAACAAGGATTGATCCCTTTCTCTCTTGGATGTAGAGATTCTCTAGCCTTAACTCGAAGATAATAATAATAATAATAATAATAATAATAATAATAATAATAATAATAATATTATTATTATTATTATTATTATTATTATTTATTAACAAAAACAGTAACATGATCCTCATACTTAAGTAGAAGTGTAAAGGTAAAGAACGAAGGATTCCTTGCTTATCCAACTAGCTTAGTAATTGTTATTTGATTACAATTAGAGTTGTGAAATCAAATATTATTATAACTAAAAATTTGTTTGCTGTATTTTCATTTTAATTATTTTTGAGTTTTATGATGCCATAATTAATTAAAGTTTTATTCTAATTTCTTTAAATTTTAGGTCAATATACTCTTTGATACTTGTGTCTATTAAACATTATTACTTCTTTAGAAACTCATGCCAATAATATATAATTTCATCTTTTTTTTTGAAATAAAATATTATTTATTTTATCTACATATTTCTAAAAAAATCATCTTTTTTCAAAAATACTTATAATTTCAGTATGGAATACTTAAAACAATATTATTTTCAGATTCCACTTATGATTTTTCTATAAACTGACTATAATGATGAAAAAGACAAAAACATAAAGACATACGATAACATGCATGATATATTACAAACATATGAAAAACATTCAAATCAATCTAAACTTAAATATTTAATCTTCTTTGTATCCTTATTGACCATCCTAAAGATAAAGATAACTATACATAAAAAGTTAACAATTTCCTTCCATTAAATTTGCAATATTAAAGTTCCCAAAATGTTTTGCCAATATTATAGTGAACTCAAGGGAAAAAATATCTTTTAGATTATTTTTCTTCAATGTCTTTTCCTCTATTTGTTATAGAGATGATTTATAAAGCATTAAGGTGAAATGATCTATCAATAAATAAAAAATTTACACTAAAAACATTTGTCGTGTGTGATCACTTGTCACCACTCAAATAAAATAGAATATCCTAGTGTTGTTTATTTAATTACAAAAACGATAAGGTTATAGTAAACAAACTACCAAAAATAATGTTAGGATTTGTTTAGCATATACTTATTGATTTTTGACTATTTGATTTAAATTAATTTTTTAATTCATTTGAAAGTGTTAAAATTTTTCTTATTTCTAAGCTAGTTGGATAGACTCTTGGTTTAGAGAGACATTTGGTGAATTTTGATATTGACAGGGGATTGTTTAATGTTTTTTTTGGCTTGTAGACCAACGTGTAATGAAGACTAGTTGAAAAATCATTTATCAAAAACATACGTGGCTTTTTAACCAACAAAAAGCTAAATTCACTACAAAAAAATGATAAAATGGCGACCACCAATTTCATCGCCATTTGGAAGCTAAATGGTCAAAAAGTGAACCTGGCGACGGGCTGGCGACGAGACTTGTGGTGGACCCTATTTTATTGGACGCTAAATAAGAATTCGACGCCAATTCGTCGCCTTTTTTGGTCAAAGACCTGGCGTCAAACTGGCGACGAAAAATCCGAACGCTATTTCAATACTTATTTATAGTGATTCAAAATCAATCAAAAAGTTAAAAGACAAAAGTCAACCTGAATTTAAAATGTTAACCAAATACGCCTTTTGTTTGTTTACTAAAAGTATGGAGGATTAGTGATTTTTGTTGGTTAGTTTAAATTAGTTGGATGACATAAAGAAGCACTAAGAAATGCCACTTATCCAATGATTGTATTTTGATAACTTTATTAGCTAATGCCGTAATGCAACAAGTTATTACATATAGCCATACCATCGATGGCTATCAGATTGTGATGATTTACCTACAATTATTCCAAATACTTTGATTATTTATTAATATTAATATTAATGTGGGTCTTTCTTTATTGTAAAATTGATTAATTTATAGGAGATCAAATTAGGTTTAGTCTCGTGATTTTTAAGACCCTAGACAAAATAATTACTTTAGGCCCTTTAGTAAATTATACGACTCCATTTATATGTATATTAGTTATGTGTATCAACTATTTATCATCCTGATTTAAATTCTTATCTTCGTCCCTGATTATTAGAAAGGGACTATATGTATATACATTAATTATATAAATTTTTATCTTCTTCCCTGATAATTATATAAGTTATTCAAAATATTAAGTTTTTTATTTATATGAAAGTGATATATTAAGTTTGAAATCAATGAATTGTATTATCCTGTTCCTTATAATTTGCATTTATTATTCATTTAAGGTTGTTTATTTGTTTTGCACCATTTGTTTCTTTTAATATTATTCACAAATTTATTTGGTTTTAAATTTATTTATTTATTTTTTTTCTACTTGTTGCATTTATGAGCTGTGCTTTTTCTGTCCCTTATAATTTGCATTTATATTTCATTTAAAGTAGAACAAATTTAATTAAACTTGTACGAACTAAAAACCTAAAAAGGCCGAGAAAAAGACATAACCTTTTTTTTAGGAAAAATTGTTGTTAATAATCAAACTTATTTTCAATTACTTGCTAATAATCCCACATTTTGAAAATTTTTTAATAATCCAACTTTTGCTTTCAGTTTGTTACCAATGGACCCTTCAAAAAAATGACCTAACATATCAGATTATCTCTTATCTTCTTCCTTCTTTATAATAATCCAATCTATTTTCCAATACCTACCAATAATCTCACCTTTAAAATTTTGTTCAATAATCCATCCTTTACTTTTTGTTTGTTGCCAATGGACTTTTCAAGAAACTAAATGAAATTGCTATTACTTCTCAACATTATGAAGCTAATCATTGCATAAATAGTAATTGTCTTTGGGCATTATTATTTTTCGCCACCCTTTTCATATTATCGTCACCCCTATTTTAAATTATTTAATTAAAATTACGAAAATGCCCCTGAACTTTAAACTTTTATATTGAGGTTCCATAATCGACCTTGTATAATCTCTAACTCAAAAACTGTAACATCTCTCTAAAAATCAATAAAAAAAAATCTATAAACTACAAGAAGTTTTAAATAATAATCGAAGAACAATGGCGAACCAAAACGAGCATGAATACGATTCGGTAAGTAATTAATCGTTTTTAAAATTTTAAAAAAAAAATTCAAAAAACACACGAACAATGGCTCACTCGCACAAAATGTGCTAGGTGACCATGGTTCACTCGCACAAAACATGCGAGGTGACCATGGCTCACTCGCACAAAATGTGCTAGGTAACCATGGTCAACTCGCACGTTTTGTGCGAGTGAACCCATTTAATTTTTTATTTTTTTTTATTTTTTTATATTTTTACTTAATTTTAATACTTTTTAATTTATTTATTTTTATGTTTTATTTTTAATTTTCTGAATTTATTTATATTATTTATTTATTATTTATTTATGTTTATGTTTATGTTTATGTTTATGTTTAATATAATTATGTTTGTGTTTATATTATTTATTTATTTATGTAATTATGTTTAACTTGTATGTGTTTAAATAATTTATTTATTTAAATTATGTATTTATTTATTTATTTTATTTATATTTACTTAAGTTATTTATTTTTTTAATTTTTGTTGTTGTTTTATTTGTAATTGTTATTTGCAGGACTTTGAAAACTTAGGAGATAACGTAGGTTACTTAGATAGATTTGCAGGACTTACGGAGATAACTTAGGAGAAAACCAGACTACCAGTAGAGTTGAAAGTCAACACTCTTCATTCAAATACTATCTTGGTAGCGGCAACAGCTCATTTGATACCCTATTTAAAAGGGCACACGAACAGATAACAAATCAGCATGCCAGGATACGACAGGCTCTGCAGGAATCCATGTCATCGGTTAAAAGGAATAGTCGACTTCGTACTTTTAGATCATTGTATCGTGGCGTTTCCATGTATGTGTTAGAAATATTGACAATGGAACACAACTGGATGTTGGATTTGGGGGAATATGTAATAAACAGATGCGGCTGCGTTCTGCAAAAAAACTCACGGTCTCCCCTGCGCATGTTACCAGTTTTATGCAGAGAAGTCACACGGCGGGTTGTACTTGGACGACGTGCATATCTTTTGGAGAACATTAAAGTACTCAGAGCCTGACGAATACCCAGATGAACAAGTTCGAAGTGCAATCAACGATGAGAAAGAGTACTTTCAATCCTTGGTGGATGAAGTATTAAACGCTGATCTCGCGGTTCTTAGACGCATGTCTCAGGTAATAGAAGACGAACTACATCCTGATGATACTGATATACCTGAGCCACAGGCAAGTCCACCAAGGAAGGGAAGACCGTTGTAGAGCAGAACCCTAAAGAGAAACAAATGCGCATTTGAGTATAGCAGATCATCCTCAAGGGGTCGCAGTTCTAAATCTTCGTCATGCGGGAGATCTAGCGGGACATCAAGTGGTAGAACAAATCAAGGATCAGCTGGAATCAACTTTAGTTTCAACCTATCCGGTAAATGTCATTCATTTGTTGTATTTTTACTTTAGTCTCGTTCAATTGAATGCTAATTAATTTGTTTCGTTCAGATGGTGCAGCTGGTCGGCATTAACAACAAGAATAGGGTGCGGTCGCATCCCAATTCTGGTCTTATCGACCAGCAGTGTCGAGCCCACTATAGACATGTAGTACGCAGTAGCCTGCGTGTCCAACGCTGAGAACGGTGGCACAGTTGTAACATGTCATTAACGTTTATGCTACCATCTTTGAAATACCCCTTTCTCCGCAGCTCAGCCACCGGCTCACCAAAGAGACCGGCCAGGGCCATCTTCCACTCACCGTCAGCAGGATCAGCAGGCAAAGCACCATTAATAGGTACCTAAAATGCGTTGCACGTCGTGCAACATAATCGTCATCTCCCCCCACGGCATGTGGAAGGTGTTGGTATCTGGCTGCCACCTCTCCACAAAGGCCGATATAAGAGCACTGTCAATGTGCTGGTGCATAATGTACGGCAGACGGCCTAGGGAACTCGCAGGTAAAACCTGGTACAGCTCATCAGACATGTCCTGCAGTCTGATGATCGCGTCCACCGTCTTCTTCCTAAACCGACAGTCCAAAACCGGAGGGGTACGCTCCGATCCCTCATAAATAACCCTCGCTATGTGCCCCCCGTAGCTGGGTATCAAACGAGTATCAATCGGACCCCCGGGCTGCGGTGATGTGATCAGCCAGTCCGCATCAGAAGACTGCGAGCGTCTCCGCCTCCGTGGAGCCGCATCCTCAACCTGGCTGCATCCAGCCTGATCAGAGGGGCCAGCCGAACTATGAACTCTACGCTTAAACTGACCGGCAGCCCCCCTGATTGGATTCTAATGAACAGGCTCCCCAACAGACTCTTCCTCGCCGACAGACTCATCGTAGTCAGTCTCATCATCCCCTGAGCCAAGCGTATCACTACACAGGCTCGTCTGTCGGTCAAAGCGAGTACGCACTTGGTCCAGCGTACTCAAACGTTGGGCCTGACTATGTCTGACCGCCTCTTCCTGCCTAGCCCTCCTAGCAGAATCCGTAACCCCTCTCTCATGGGGGTCCCCCCTAAGTAAAGTCGGTCTAGAGCTGTGGCCGCTCAATAGGCCTCTAAAAAAACCCTTACCTCTACCCTGGTTTCCAGCCATTTACTACAATTTTCATAAATAATTAAACATTAAGAACTAAAATAACATAACTACAAATAAAATAACTATAATTTAATTAAATAATAATTAATTAAAATAACTGCAAATTCATTAAATAATAATTAAAATAACTACATAAATAAACAAATAATATTAAAATTTAATAACAATATAAATAAAATAAATAAAATAAATATTATTACACAATTATTATCACAAAATTATTTAGTAAATAAAATCATAATAACATAAGTTCATTTCAAAATATAATAAATAATTAATAAATTGTATTTAATTAATAACTTTAAAAAAATGTAAAATAATAATAATAATAACAAATTAATAAATAATTTAATTAATAATAACAATAATTAATAATAATAAAATAATAACAACAATAATTAATATTAATAAAATTCAAAAAAAAGAAAAATGGGTCACTCGCACAAAATGGGTCTGGGACCCATGTTCACTCGCACGTTTTGTGCGAGGCTACCACGGTGCCCAGACCCATTTTGTGCGACTGAGCCATGGGTCCCAGACCCATTTTGTGCGAGTGAGGTATTTTTGCTTTTTTTTTTTGAATTTAAAAACGAGTATAGTTTAGAAAATACCTTGATTTATGGTAACGATTCGAATTCCGATCCTTTAGCAAGTAAAATTTTTGGTGTGGATTTAGTGAGTTTTAGAGTGATAAAAGTGTTATGGAGTGAGTTTGAAGTGTTTTATAGTTGTTTTAAGTCCAAGGGCATTTTCGTCCTTTTATATAATTAATTTAAAATAGGGTTGGCGATAAAACGAAAAGGGTGGCGATTTGGCGATTTATAAGAATTGGGTTGTCTTTACATACATATACCATCAAATAGGAGTGTTCAAAAATCCGACCCGCTTGACTCGACCCACTGACCTACACCCTACCCGATATATATTATCTTTATCAAGTTGAAATTTACACGTTAAAATATTATAAAAAATTAATAATAGTCGTAAGTTTTTCACTCCTTCAAACTAAAATACCCCTTTAAAATACCCTTTTAATCAATACCAAAGAGAAATTGAGTATTTTAAAAAATGTGGATTTTTTGATAATATGTAGGTGGGTATGATGATGATGATGACGAATTGAACAGAAAATGTATTAAAGAAATTAAAAGAGACTTAATAGGCATGGATGAGATATATTGGATTATTATAAACTAGTGGCAAAAATAAATTGAGTATTTAGCTTCTTGAAGGGTCCATTAACAACAAAATGCAAACAAATGTTGGATTATTAAAAAAATTCAAAAGGTGGAATTATTGACAAGTAACGGGAAATAGGTTGGATTATTATAAAGAAGGAGAAGATGAAAGTTAACCTGATATAGCAAGTCATTTTCTAAAGGGTCCAATGACAACAAACTGAAAACAAATGTTAAATTATTACAAAATTTTCAAAAAATGACATTGTTAGCAGGTAATTACAAATAGGTTAGATTATTCACAACAATTTTTTTTATTTCATGCATTTGTTAAAGGAAAGTAGAGAGAACAAAGCCTAAGCTTCTCCCTAATTCATGCATTTCACAAAGGCAAGGCATGCATGATACAATTTTGTTATTCATGCCAAATTGCCAATGCCATTTCACATCCACATAAGTGTACTCTATTCTCATGAAGACTAAAATGACAAACAATAAAATTGTGCTATTTCCTAAGTAATTAAAGGGTACAATATGAATTAGTGAACATTAAATTGTTTTAATATTACCATAGAAAAGTTAACAACTTCCCCAAAACTGAAAATTATTTCTTCTTTTCAAAAGATTTAATTTCTTAGTAGTACTCTGTCCATCTCCTTTAATTTTGTTTATTAATCATTTTAGTTTGTTTCTATTATTTTGTATCATTTTTATTTTTGGCCTATAATCTATCACTTTTTACTCAATCTACAAGTATATATAATATGTGAACAATTCAAGACAAAGAAGGAAAATAAATGTTTTATGAAAGATGTAAAAAATGTGTGAACGAAAATAAAAAATAAAAAAAACTCACAATAAAAAAGAAAATATAGCAAAACTTATAGACCAGATGTAGCAACATGTATTTCAAAAGAAGACAAAAGAATTATTACACTAGCTAATGACTCGTTTCATAGTCAATACTAAATGGTGGGAATAATGAAAGTTAGTACTTCCTACGTTCCTTAAAGAAGTTCCCACTTTTCATTTTGGGGTGTTTCAATTGTTGTTCCCATAAGAAATCTTTCCATTTATATCACAAAAATTTTGGACAAAAATAACCTCACTCATCCTCATTTTAATATTTTAATAATGATTATGGTCCCCGCATATCTTCCACTAACTCCATTTTAACATTTTTATATTTCTTATGGTCCCTACATATTTTCCACTAACTTCATAAAAACATTTTTTAATTAGTTGTGGTCCCTATATTTTTTTCCACTAACTTTCTTTAAATACTTTTTTAATATTAGTGGTCGCCACTTTTCCTCCATCAAATATATTATTCAATAAAATAATATCTCCACTATCTAAAAGATTCCACTTTTCTTAATTCCCGTGAATATTTCCAATGGGAACATCAATAGGGAACGGAGGGAGTATAATTTAGGTGGAATATCTCTTTACAAATTTTGATCATGCTTATTCTCCTTCAATAATCTCATATTTTCTTCACGCAATTAATTCCAATGCATTAATTACCATTTGAAAATGTGCTATTATGTGATAATAGAAAATTGTAAACAAAAATATTTTTTTACGATCGAACTTTCTACTATCGGAATGACATGATACATATAATGATCCTTTTTTTAACAGACTAAAAAGCATATCCTTAAGAGATTATCATACTTTCTATTATCATTCTAAAATATTGTAAAATTGTAATTAATTTTACAACATTAAGACGAATCTAACAAAATCTCATATAAATATATTTTATCTTCTAAATATGAGTCAAAAACATTAATTAAATTTCTCCCTCCTTAAGGTGGAATATTCTCACTACAAAAAAAATGCAACTTACCGACCAAAAAACTACCGACTAACCGAAATAGTCGGAAATTCCGACTGATTTTCCGACTAACACGTGTTAGTCGGAAATTCCGACTATTTTGCTAATAAATTTGGTTTTGGTCGCAATTTAAAAAAAAATAAAAATTTTCCTTTTTCCGACTAAAATGTGGTCGGTATTTGGTCGGTGGTATTAAGGAATTATTTTATCTTAATATTGGCCTGGAGGACTAATTTATAAATGTTAGGCGCTGTATGCCTGTATCATAGCATGTATAGGTAGTTGTCTCAGTTGGTAAGTGATGTTGCTTGTGTCCAGCAAGTCTTGTGTCCAGCAGGTCTTGTGTTCGAATCCTATGGGTAGCATTTTGTTGGTTTTCTTCTTTTTTACTAATCAACTAACCAACTAATAATTAATAAAGTACTAATAATCTACTAATACAGTACTAATATACTTGTACAACTAATAACGCACTAATACGACTAGTAATATACTTATACAACTAATAACGCAGTAATACGAGTAATAATATAAAAATACGAAGAATGCACAAATGCGATAATAAATAATAATAATAATAATAATAATAATAATAATAATAATAATAATACTAATAATAATAATAATAATAATAATAATAATAATAATTAGTAGTAGGAGTGTTATTATGTTATAAATTCAGTACAATAGCATAGAGTATCACTAATTGATACTTGGCTTAGTGGTTTGAGCGAGACCTCATATGAGGTCTCCGGTTCAAACCTCTCCAAATGCATTTATGTGCAGGTTGATTGTTGAGGCGCCACGCAGGCATGACGTGGGTGTCATGTGGGTGCCACGTGGGCATGACGTGGCAAATTGTTTCAGTAATTTTTTTTATATATTTTTTCCGACCAACCTGACTGGTCAGAATCTGATCGGAAAAGTGGTCGGAAAAACTTTTAAAAATATTTTTTTTTATTTTTGGATAAATCCTGAAACAGTACTTACCGACTAATCACCGACTAAAGGGTAGTCGAAAATTTCCGACTACCCGTTTTAGTCGGAAAATTCCGACTGTTTTCCTACTAAAATGATTTACCGACCATTTTGAGCCGACTACCCCAATATAGTCGGAATTTAGTCGGTATAGCTCTACACCGACTAAATTCCGACTGTTTTAGGTAGTCGGAAAATTGCATTTTTTTTGTAGTGTCTATAGAAAATCATAATGCGGAATTAAAGATTGATTTTGGATTTTGAATACTTGGCTTTTATTGAATAATAATGATCGAGCTACTACCTCTACTTATACATGAGATTAAGACTAATAATAAGGAAACAAAATATTAACTTAAACCTAAATGAAAGAAAAAAATAACCTTAATATTCTAATTATTAAAAAATATCTTAACTTTCTAAAAATATAATATTCTGAAATAATAATGTTTTTATTTTATTCTACTTTTTATTTTCCTATATATTCCAAATAGGAGGAAAATTAGTTTATTAATATTTGTAACATTTGTGAAATAGTGTATGGAAAGGCTTGTTGAAGTGCCCATGTGACACTCACATTTGAGTTGTCCCATATCAGAAAAAAGAAGACTATGCATTACTTTATAAACTCAAGAAGTAACTCCTACTATCAACAATTGATTTTACTAATGAACATTCTTTGAATTTATAAGTGGACTACTTCTTCTCCTCGCACATTTTCCTAAATACTCACATTTCTAGGACAGTGGATACCCTGAGGAAATAGTTGTATGCAGCAAATATGAAGAGTAAAAACAGAAGGCAGTCTCGGCTCGCCGCGGATGAAAATACTCATTGGAACTCTCAACAACTCGACAGGCCTTTTTTGTGCTTTTATGGATGTGTCGCAACAATTCACAAACTTACCATTTCATTTTACATTTGTAGGAACTAGGGACGTACTAGGCAAAATTAATTTTCGTATTTGTTAAGAAAAATGTACTCTAGTAAACATAAATTACATGTTTATCAAAAATATAGATATTTGTTAATAAAATAAGAGATAATGAATTATAAGTAAGAATTCAAAAGAGAGTTCTAATATATGTCTAAGATTATCAAAAAGTTTTGAATTATTGTTCAAGAATAAAAAAAAATAATATAAAGCAAGTGAAGTGAACTAAAATAGCAGTTAATGCTGAATGTCGTTAACATTTTTCCTCTTGTCATAGAAGTATTTTCCAATTAGTTCAACCTAATCTGTCTTCTTTTATAACCAACTACAAATGTACTAACTTAAAAATTAAACGTCTAAAAGCAAAACAACCCTAAATTTTGGCTCATTTTCATCACTTTTTATATTACAATAATTTTTTGATTTTTTTTACAAAAATACTATAAACACGTGATATGATCAAAGATACAAACTTTTAATTTACTCATCAAATTACCTACATGGAGTATAAAATCTCAAATTCAATGATTCTACTATTATAGATGTTATAGTTGCTGTAAACTTAAAAAAATATTGCAATATGATAAATAAAAACGTAAGAAAAATTCAGATTAAATTCTCAAAATCATCCAATCTAACTTATAACATTAACATTAATGCTATCTATCAATCAAAATAAATTAACCAAAAGGTTAGCTATAATCTCCTCTACTACATATGTACCTAATCCTCACACCAAATCTAGGTTTTAAAATAGATTAAAACCCATATATATACTACTATATATTTTTCCCATTTTTCATTTTTTTCAAAAAAAAAATAAAAATTAATTATGGGTATTATAATCATATTAATCCCCACCACCAATATTTCCACCATCCCCCACCAACATAAAACACTCATGAAGTATTATAATCATTCATTATCTTTTCTCTTCATCACCACCACCAAACGTCGTCGTTTCAACCTCAACATCCTTCTCTTCTTTCTCTTCTCCTCCATTACTACTACTATTACTACTACAATTTCCAATAGAAGAAGCTTGGCTCGTCGCCGGAGTTGCCAAAAAAGTAGGTTTCATTTCACCGGCCATTATAACAAATATACCGTTCAAATACGCGGTTGCGGTAGATGTTTCCTTAGGCTTCTCATCTCCGGTGACCTCGCCGGAATCTTCGCCGGTGCCGGACTCATGTACGCCGGAAAGTTTCCAATAAGAACAAGCAAGAATAAGCAAAGCAAAAGCTATTAAACCGAGCATGGCGGCGAGACCGCCGAATAAGTAAGGGACCGGAGACTTCCACCCGGCGGGCGGGGGTGTAATTTGATGATGTTGTGGTGGATGATGTTGTGCTTCAAATGTGCCCTCTAAGTTTAATGATATTCCTAATTGCCTCATTTTGTTTGATTGAATGTTTAATGTTGTGTTTTAAAGGTAGGTTTGTTGTTTGATTGAGGAATTGGAACTTGTGAGAGATGAATGAGAGAAAAGAAGAAAGTTGGTTTGAGAGAGTAATTGGGGAGAAAGGAGGTTTATATATAGAAGGATGAAATAAGAAGTGGGATTTTAATGAGAGGAAAAATCAACTAGTTGTCAGCATGTTCAACACGTTTAATTGCATAAGCTCTTAAAAGTTCGGGAATTTTAATATTAAATTATACAATGTGTATTAAGTGTTTGAAGATATAAAACTGTTAAAAAAATTATTTTTCTTAAAATTATACAAAATATTTAAAAGATTTTCAAATTTTTGCTCCGTCACATAAAAAATAAAAGGGTTTATATGATTATTTAAATAATTGGTGAATGGAAATGGTGTCACCTTATTTTATAATTATGTAGATATAGACCTAGGCATCTTCTTTTACAAGAAATGCTTTTTGGGTTAGGCATAGGAGTAGGAAAAGGATTTTTTTTTCTTTTTGGTAATGTGGAATTATATAGTTGTCGATTTAATTTGAATTATTGTATAAATTATGTCAAATTATAATGGGTATTTTATGTTGTTTTCAAGAATTAGAAGAAAAAGTAGAGGGTTCTCTAAAGTTGTAGCCTTGTAGGGTTACTTAAAGGGTAATTACATCTCTTTCTATGGGTTAGTTGAGTTAGTGATGCACTAGAATGCATGAATATATTGTGACTTATATAGTGTGTCATTTCGTGATTTTCTAGTAAAAAATATGTAGGAAAGAAAATATATTCATTAATGAGTTAGTTCAAATCAATTTTTTTTTTCTATACGAAATTAATTAGAATTAGTTGTTAATAGTATAATTCAATAACTCCAAAAAAAACAGGTGCTCTCTTAAGAGATCGTCGTTTGTAAAGATGACTCAGCCCAAATCTATATTTAAAGTTGTAACAATATATATTTAGAATTGGACTGGGCTTTTGAGAGCCGTCTTTACAAAAGACGGTCTCAACTAAGAATTTGTGAAAGAAGAAAAGTAACTCATAATTATTAAAAAGTATATTTTAATCAGTAAAAATAATTCTAGTAAAGTAAAAATAATATTAATCGTTAAGATAATCTTACATATTAAGTCAATTTTGAAATCGAGTATATAAACCTAAAACGGTCTCAAGGTAGTAACCTTTGAGAATAAATTTAATCTTGTTTCGTACCTAAACAAGAGTTAAATTTTTTGAAGTATTTAAAATTTTTAATTTTCAGAACTTTTTAAGACCAAAAGATCAAAACGTTAATTAGAGCTTATGATTTAGCAAAAAATTTCCTGTCAAAGTAAATAAGATTTAAAATAATGTAACACCTTATATAGCTGAGCTAGTCGATCCTTTATCCTTAAAACACAAAATACAAAATACTACTCCTAGTCTAGGAAGAGCGATGTAGCAAAGTTGGCGAACCTCAAGTTTGGTGTTATTGTTTATCATTTATTTCTTGTAATTCTATCTTATTACTTGTATAGTTGTCCAATTTATTAATATTGATACACTACAAGCTATAATTATCATAGGGTATTAATCTAACAAGTGCGGAGGCTAGACGCTAAGGTCAAGAATCATGATGTAATTTACTACAACATGATTCTTGACCATAGCGTCTAGCTCCCGCACTTATCAGATTCATAACGGCGCCCTATGATGTATAATTGGTATAGTTCATTGGGTATGTTGTGCATTACATAGATAAAGAACAACCTTCTCCTTGAGATGAGATGAGCTAAACATCATTAGGGCTAAGTGCACACATTTGTGTGTCATGTTTATGGATATAATGATGTTTTATTGAGGATTTGTGGATAACTATCTCTAATAAATAATTATCTTAGTTTATCTTGACTTATAAAATATAAAAATACAATAAAATATTAGAGATACTTTAAGAATAGGTTGATGATTAGGTGACTTCAGCAACCAATTAGAAACAAAATGGATAATGGTATCAAGCCTAACACTTGGAGCATCTAATAACCAGAATATCATGCTTTATTGTCTAATTGTAGACATCTTATGTTTGCATCTTCTACACCATCTGCATATGCATCAACTTAATTAAACATTACAGTTTATTTACAATAATTACATTCCTTAAATAAAATAAAAGGTAAATGTAAAGGCCACTTCCAGCATTCCGCATAAGGCTGGGTTCATGTGGGGCTTTTTTCCCCTGAAAGATGCGGACAAATCATACCCGTTCCTCCAAGAAGGAAGTAAATAGAGATGCGCGCGGTCAAAAAACCCTCTAATAGGTAGAAGTCGAACTCCAAACCTTCTACTCCACATGCAGATACTCTATCCATTGAGTCAGAAGTGCTTTTGGTTTTTCCAATACCAAACAATATCAAACAACTGAATTATTATTATTGTTGGTTTTTCCAATCTATACATCAGGTGTATAGGTTTATATTACTAAATAGAAATAGGTAAATTTATTGAAATATAGTTTATAATATTCTCTAAAATTGACAAATGTTGTCAATATATCCTTATTATTAGAGAATATCCAAATCATTTTGAAATAAATTTAGGGAAAATTACTTTAAAAACTCCCAACTATTCGCGGTTTAAACATAAAACTTCCAACTATTGATTATTATTCAAAACTCCCAACTATAGGCCCACCTTAAATATAAAGCACCGATACATTTTATAACTTGTTTTAACCGATTACCTTTTGTTGAAATGAGAGGGTACGTGAAGGGTCGTGTAAGCTCAAAGGAAGTGAGGTGATTAATATAAATACAATTGGGTCCCACTATGTCTCAATTTAAACCAATTTATCCGGTTATAATTTATCTTGGACTTTAAATATAAATTGGGCCTAAAGTTGGAAGTTTTAAATAATAATCAATTGTTGGGAGTTTTATATTTTTAATGTAATTTTCCCATAAATTTATGCCATGTTTGGGAACAAGGATTTCATTTGAAAATTTGGAATTGCCTCAAATATATTGTTTGGCAAATCAAAAATTTTCAAATTTGAATTCGAGTCAAATTCACTATGGTTATAAAAGTGGTTAAAAATGAGAAGTTAAGAATAACTTCTCAAACTTTGTCATTCTCAAATTTTTAATTAATGAATCCATAATTAAAATCTACAATTCAAAATGAAATAAATGTTACGGTCGCAACCTTAACTAATTTATTACTGTTTTGTAAACTAAACACATACACCTATTACATAGTTTAAAAAAAGTGGTATCAATATAGAAGTTATTTTTTAAGATAGTGGAACAACTACCTTCCACATATATTTAATTATTTGTTTATGGTTCTATACAAAGAGTACACCAATAATAATGTAAAGCAACAACGAAAAATAAGTACATGGAATCTGATTCATACCCACAACATTATCTATCTTGGAAATTCCTTTGCTTAGAGTCATTTATTAAACCAATAAATTGTTAGAGTTGTGCTAGGACACTATTCAAACATTAAAAAAAATTTAAATTAAAATGGTTATCAAAATAGAAGGATAAAATGCTGGAACATTTAAAGTATGTTAGAGATACCCTACTACATTGTAGTGGTCGGGGTGCTTGTTTGAGGGTCTAAATGCTTAATTATTCGAACAATGTATACAAAACAAGGATATGGTAAGGGTGCAAGGAGCACAATGATCGTTTTAGCATACATGGTGCTTGTGATAGTTACCATTGAGTCTTTAGCTTGAGTGCTCATTGGTGCTCGTTCGAGCATTGATTTCTTTTGCGAAGGTGTAGGTTATGTAGGTCATGAGGTCTTTTGAAAAGGTGTCTAGAAATAAATTTGTGCGGTTCAATCTAAAACAGACAATATCACACTAATATAGGTCATATTAGGGCCAATGGCCGAACAACATGTGTAGTTTTAAAACGTCGAAACATCCCCACTAAATACTTCAAAACAATTATACATTTCCAATACATTACTCTTATACTCTTTTGACCGCCCTCTCTTTATGGGTATGAGACGCCGTCGACCTTCCTTTCCCAAACTCTGACCACAGATTTATCTATGTGCGGGAACACTGGGTATGATGATGATGATATACGATGACAAAAATTAGTTGTGTTGTAAAGATATCCACCATGCCCAACCAATTAGAATTTAGGCTTTCAACATAATTTATTAATCAATAAGTAATAGTATTGTTGTTAAATAATATTTTTAACAACAGTTTTTTTTTTTTTTTGAATATAACAACAGTTTTACTCAATGATGAATCCCGTCCAAATGGTTGAGCGGCAAACTTGTGTCAAAATTATTAGAAAAAATCAGGGGAGAAGCTAGAATTTGGAATTAGGGAGATAAATAGTCGATATATAAGTAAATTATTTATTATATAAATATTAGTTAAATTATAAAAATATCATATAAATTGAAATTAATTTAAATCGTAGCAAAATTTATATTAAACTAATTGAGTTTGAGCTTCTTTATGATTATCACTTTTGAAAAAACCCAAATGTTCTTTTTACTCTATTATTCACCTAATAAGTCTCCAAAAAAATTATTAAGATTAAGATATAAAACCTATAAACATACACTAAAAAGGATAAATGTAAAATAACGAAAGATAAAGAGTAAAGACATTATAATATAAAGGGAAAATTACATTAAAAACTCTCAACTATTCGTGATTTAAATATAAAACTCCCAACAATTGATTATTATTTAAAACTCTCAACTTTAGGCCCATTTTATATTTAAAGTCCAAGAAAACTTATAACCGGATAAATTGGTTTTAGTTGAGAAGTAGTGGGACCCAGTTGTATTTATTAATCACCTCACTTCTTTTGACCTTATACGACCCTTCACGCACCCTCCCATTTCAACAAAAGGTAACCGGTTAAAACAGTTTATAAAATGTATCGGTGCTTTATATTTAAGATGGATCTATAGTTAAGAGTTTTGAATAATAATCAATAGTTGGAAGTTTTATATTTAAACCGTGAATAGTTGGGAGTTTTTAAAGTAATTTTTCCTAATATAAATTTATTAGTTTATTAAAAAGAATGGTTTAAATTAGGATTATGTTATAAATGTATTACTCAATCCATTGAGCTATAGTAATTTTTATTATATTTTTACACTTTTTAGATAATATATCATAAATTAGTAAGAGGGTCAAAGCTAAAAATACAAAAAGTCACATTTTCGGCAAGGGGGCTGGGGCTCCCCAACCCCCCAAGTCCCATGTGAAGTCATGAGTTCATAGTTTATAATCATCATAATCATAATCATAATCATAACATCTAAAAAGACTGTAAAATGCCAAATGTCACTATTCTAAAGCTTCTGCCAAGTGTAATTTTCTAAATGGAGAATTAAGATTGACTGATTGAAATTGATTGACCTATCTAATATAGTAATCATCATAACATCTACTTCTAAAAAGACTGTAAAATGTCAAATGTCACAATTCTAAAGTTTCCGCCAAGTGTAATTTTCTAATTGGAGAATTAAGATTGCCTGATTGAAATTGATTGACCTATCTAATATAGTAATTTTTTCTATTGACCTTTGTCATCTAATTATAGAATTAATTACAATTTTATTAAGAAACAAACAGTTTGATATATATTGTCAATATTTAAATTACGTTTGACAATAATTCTATTTATTATTGAATGTAAATCAATTACTTTTAATCAAGAATATTATGTTTCATATCGTGAATTTCCTTAATCTTATATTCTTATTTGTATATATATTGACAGAAAAACTTGAAAGCAAAATAAAGTAAAAATCATTTACGTGAGATACATAAATTTTTAACTAGAAATTAAGGAAAAATATTATAATAGCATCTTTTAATGAAATTACTTACACAGAAACTTGAAAACAAAATAAAATAAGAATCTTTTATATGGATATTCAGAATTTTATAGGAGTATAAGAAATTAGGGAACAACATATTTATATCATCTTTTAAAATTTGATTTGATATTTGATTCGTATACCATATTATTATTATACTGATAACTATATTTGAATGAAATTATTTGATTAAGATAAAGATAATACGTAGTTGAATCATTAATTAAAATTAGAATTTTTATATTAATATATATTAAAAAAACCGTGCATTGCACGGAATTTTATACTAGAAGAATATAATTTATGCAGCTTTAGGATTTAGCATTTTTAGAAATTACAATCACAATATATTTTTTTCGAATTACAGCCATCAATTATCAAAATTTACAATGTTCAAGCCGAATCACATACTTTCGACAATTTTATTGGTGGAAATTTTAGGTTATTATTGTAGGAAAATAAGAAGTTGAATAAAATAAAGATATTATTTTCAGAATATTATGTTTAGGAAGTTATGATCATTTTTAATATTTAGTATATTAAAGTTATTTGTTTCCTATTATTTAGGTTTAGGTTAATATTTTGTTTCTTATTTTAGTTCAATCTCTTGTATAGTGGTGTTACCTCTTATTATTATTCTATACAAATTCACTATTCACCAAACTAAAACCTAACCAAATTCCGCATTATAATTTTCTACAATTATGTGGTCGAAATTTTTTGATTTGCATAAAAACTGTAGAATTTGATATTTTAATCGTTGTAATTCTTTTATAAACAATACTAATATAATTCACAACAGTCCTAATCTTCAAGGCTATTATTCACAAAATACTCTTAATAATTTATGTCTCATAAATGTGTTCCCTAATCCCTACTAGTACTATCAAAGTTTAAATTTATCCATAATCAAGCCGGGTTAATTTAATTTAGGATCAAATTTGGTAAGCTCAATCCACAAATTTTAAGTCCGTCTTTATAAAAGACGTGTCAATTAAGAATTTGTGAAATTAAATTTAGATACTTAAAGAAATATTTTATAGGATTATGAAGTAATGACTATAAAAGCAATGTTGCCCCACCAATGAGACAAAACTTATTCATCATCTAATTTATCCTGTCTAGTGGACAAATTACAATCATATATGAAACGCTACAACCAAAAATCAAACCTCACTAAAAATGAAAAATTATTTATCGTCAAGTAACCAAATTAACCAAAATCTTAAGCTTATGACTGAGGTCCTAAGATATTTATATTCCCTGACATATTTCCTCACACGAGAGCCCATTGGGCTAGAAGTGTGGATGCGCCTAGACGCTGAATATTCCACTTTAAATGAGGGGTGGTTGAGATTCGAAGCCGTAACCTCTTGTCATGTTGACTTCTGATACCATGTCAAGGAACCAACTCAACCAAAAGCTTAGCTTATGGTTGAGGCCCTAGGATATGTTATATACTCTAACACTCTGATGATTTATCTATATTTGAGTCTAAAAGTGTTTTAAAAAAACTTTATATAATTTTGTCTTCTATGGTTGATTTTACTAATATACTTTTAAAAACTCTCATTTTAATTTTTATGTTATAGTAAATTCAAAATAACATTGTCTAGCAAAAATTTTGTAGTTTTTTCATTTCATTTAATGAAATGATATTCACAAAATTGTTGTGAGAGACGGTCTCTCCGAGAGACACATTTAATATCGGCTAAATAGCCAACTTAATACAAATTAAAGAGAAAATAAGAATATGAGGGAGTAATTTTAGTACATAGAGTAGTGATTTAAATTTTGAACGTTAAAACAAATACTACTTCCTCCTATTCATTTTAAGTGTTACATTAAGTGTCTCATTTCCTTATTTAGTCAAGTCACCCTAAGTGTCTCATTTCTATTTTGGATATGCTCACTTTACCAATTTATCTTTACTAAACTTAACTTTTTCACAACTTTACACCTACTAACCCCACTTTACCCCTATTAAAATTCAAAAACACTATATTTTTTTTAGATGTGATCCCATTTGACCACCTAAAAAATGGGAAAAAATCTTATGGTTTACATTGAATGAATAGGAGGGAGTAATTTTAGTACATAGAGTAGTGTATTACTTTAGGTATAGACTTATGGTGTGTTCAACGTAGCAAGTTAAGTAGCTTGGTAGTTTAACAAGGTTGGAATGATACTTCTATTTTTAAAAGATGTCACCGTTTGGTAACATAGATCATATTAACAGTTTTTAGAAAATTACAACTTGTAACGCTTCAAAACAAAACAGCGGTACAACATTTTTTCTACGTTTTTCATAAATATTACTCTCTCCAACACAATTCAATTGTCCCATTTTCTTATTTGGGCAATTCACTTCAATTGTCCCATTTCCTTTTTTGTCTATCTTTTTTTTACCTAAATACCCTCACTTTTCCAATTCCCAATACCCAACTACCACCTTTACAATTAATTTAATCAATTAAAATACCCAACTGCCACCTTTTTGGTGGATCCCATCCCACTCTTAATATCCGTGCCCAATTCAAATGGAACAATTGAATTGTATTGGAGGGAGTATATTCTAACAGCTACTATAATCTTACTTTAACCGAAAATATCAAAGTACACAACTAATTAGACAGCTAAATATCTAACAACTATAATTGTACCGCTAAAACTACAGGGCTATGCCATTAACAAAGTATCCATGATTGGCATGATTACGCAAGCAAGTGTTGATCGATCAAATTCTAATGGTTGTGGAGAATGAATCAGCACTCAATTAAAGTGTTCTCCAATACAAACCAATATGTAGATTTTGGAATCGTACAATGACTTGTACTGTTATTAGTAATCTGGTACACAAACCTCACATAATGGTTTTAATTTTTATCTTTTTATGTCTCCATTTTTCAAAGTTTTTTTTTCACCTTTTTTATTATTATCTCTTTGCAAAGACCATATTCATCACGACCCTATGAAATACTTCCTCTGTTTCATTTTAGTTGCACCATTAGGTTTGACATAATATTTAAGAACTGTCAAATCAGTATGATAAAAGTAGGGATGATGTATGATCGATGGTGATATGTGGGGTAGAAATAAAAAAAAAATTATTATAAGTAGATAGTGATTGTGACTTGTGGGTATATTAAATAATTAATGGGATGATATATGATTGATGGTGATATGTGATAGGAATAAAGTGAGGATAAAATAAGTAGATTATTTTTGCCAGAAATAGTAATGTTGCAAGTAATATGAAACTTTCAAAAATAATAAGTGTTACAAGTAAAACGGAACGGAGGAAGTAGTAATTTCTCTTCTTACCTTCACTTATCCTCTTGGTCCATTAACGATTGAGAGAAATATTTCTCCCATCTCGTCTAATTTTCTTATCTTTGATGTACTTAACTACCTCAATGCCTCGCTTCCTCCTAGACCTAGACACTACAAACTTATAAATGCGCTTTTCTTTCTCTAATGTGTCCAACTTCTTATATACGTTAAACTTTTTTCCGCCACTACAACCACCACCTCCGACACCTACTTTGCCATTTTTCCGGCTTCTATATACCTCTCTCTTGATAAGTCAATCTTTCTCATCCTTATAAAACACAAGCTTTTTATATCTCTTTTCTTATTCTTTATCTCACACTTTTTTTAAGATCTTTCTTGAGCCGAGGGACTCTTTGACCGCACTCTTCTTTATAGGTTTGAGTTGCTGTCTTTCTTCTCTTTCCAGGCCCTGATTATAGTTTTTTATGAGCGGATGAACTGAGTATGATGAAGATATGTTTATTCTTTATCTTACTTATCGTAGTAACCACTTGCTACCTTTAGATAAACCAAAAGGAGCAACAAAAGATATGAGAAGTTGGTGAAAGAATGCATGATTCCTTAAGGTCCCATGAAAGTAATGATGCAACCCATTGAAGAAATTCCTTTAAAAAAGAAAAACTCATAAAATAATGCATCCCAGCACCCTGGGCCCTTTGCTAGATTGTCCTGTCCACTCTATCTTCTACCCTAATTGATCCTTTCCTTCACTAGTGGTCTGTCATTGGATACCTGTCTTTTCATACTTAGAATTCTTCATTGAACCAGAGAAATAAGCTATCTGTATGAGCTCGTTTCATGGCGAAAAAGTCTCATATAAAACTTCTTGTTTAGCTCGTCTTGTACGAGACCATCTCACCATGAGATATACCCGTATATTTAGATGCATCCAGTGTCACATGATTCGCTACTTAATTCGCATGTCTCGATTCGAGATTCGCTCAAAATGGACCAAAAATAGCCCAAAACCGACCAAAATTCGCTTATTTCGATTCGCGATTCTCAGAGAGATTAGCGAATCATGTGACAGTGGATGCATCGGTTAATGTATGGAGACATTTTTATAAGCAAAACTTGAAGTATATAAGAATATCATCATCATACCTGGTGCATCACGCTCATAGATAAAGTATATAAGAGTCTTACTACAATGGGCGGGACTCGATGGATGAATGATGATGGTGTGATATGAGGTTCTAGCCTAAGGCGTAGAAAATGGTTCAAAACCTATACATAAGTGAACTAAACAATGTGAACTTTACATTTTGATACAACAAATCAATTTGGTTTTCATAACTCAAATGGCTCAATAATACAATGATTTTACATAGTTTTCAAACTTCGTCAACACCTCAAGCTCATAAACTCACACGTTTGGCTCGACTTCATTGCACGCAAGATCACTACGTTAGCAGAATGATTCACATCTTACAACACACTGACACAACTATTGTAGCTACGATAAATTACAGCTTCTAACGATGCTTTACAAAGACGATGATTTGCAAGAGAAAATTTGGCTGAGACGAGAGTCTTCAAAGCTCGCATGTCATAGCAATTGAGGATTAGAGGAAAGTGTTATTCACCTCGAATCATTACAGATTGAAATGGGACTCTCGTTATTTCCACAAATGTCGAATACTCTCTATCTAACGGTTGTTTCCATGGCTCCCCATCCATTTGCATAAACGATTGTCTCCACTCACCACCTCGTACTTCAAACCTTATCGCAGCAGCCTGAAAATAACCAGTTAGTTTTTGCTAAATGTACTATGCTATGGAAAAAATCTTCATTGTTTTGTTTGCAAATTAATGATAGAGGGAAGGAGAAACAAGGGGGGAGACGAGGGAAGGGGACAAAGAGAGAGAAGGGAAAGGAAGGCGAGGAGACGAGAAAGCAACTTAGATGTCCATTCTATCCAATCTAAATACAGCATAAAAGGGTATGTCTCCGAGCAAGCATAAGCAGTGATAAGACAATTACATGAAGAAAAAAACTTGACAATCGGTCCTCGTACAAAAAAGATGAATTTTGACTTCTATTGGAGCCGGAGGTGAGTGGATGATCTCATACTTCAAAGCAATATTCGTTTCTCGATCAAAATTTTATTTCATACATGAATTTTATGCATAGTTCCAACCGAAACATGGAGACAAACAAGCTTAATTTTCGTTTACGCATTAGTCTGAGGCACGGCTGCACCAGAACCTCAACAAATACAGACAAAACTAGGTTGTGCAGAGTGCTTTTTGCCACTACTTTAATCACAGAAAATACAGGATTACTGACCTGGGCGATGTGCTTGGCTGATATTAATTCTACCATCACAAAAGAGGCGTGCCATCCATGCTTCAGTCCGAAAATTTCAAGAAGACCATCATCCGCGTTAGCCTCAACAAAGCCTCTCTGCAGAAGTGGCACAACGTTCGATAACATATTTTAGATTAAGACAAGAATCAAATACCAAAATTAATTTCGAAATGAACAGAGGCTGATTTTCAACAATCAAACAATCAGCTATACCATCATGCATCAAGATCTGATATTCAACGATTTTACCCATTTCAGTAGCGTGTTACTCGGAAAAGAATGGCTAGAAATTCTTCCAATTATTTGGTAATATTAGATCAAACCTTCTATCCCATCAATAAGTGGTGAGCTCTCTACCTCATGTTGGCTAATTGATTCTAGTGTCTCATCATGTCACTGGCATATATGAACTTTACAAAAATTCAATGATGTCAACGAGTGTCCTATTTTGTGTTTCAAAAAGTGCACCTGAGGCGCGCCTAGGTGTGAGGCGCTAAGAGGCGACCACTGAAACGCCTCCTTGAGTCTAGGCGCAGCGCGTTTCAGGATGCTCTTCAAAGGCGCGCCTTTTTGCGCCTCGCGAGCCTCGTGTATGCCAGATGTGATTTTTGATAAATAACATGTCTTTGCCTAATATTACTGAAATAACCTGAAGTGAGAAACGGAAGAACAAAAATAATCTTGAAGTGCCGCCATCTTCACTGGTAGACGTATGATTCTATTTTAGATTTTAAGTGTTTAAGTGTGTCACAAAACATTTCAAGCATCAAGAACCATTGTTTTCTTTATTTACCTTTGTCTTTGTTTAAGTTTTTATTTCTTTAATTAACTGATGACTATGTTATCAACTTAAAGAATTATTCTAATATGAATTTCATGTTTTAACTTTTAAGTATTAAATATGTTTTAATATTGATTTTGGAGCTTTTTAGTGAAATTATGCGTCTCGAACACAAAAGCCTGTGCCTTCGCCTTGCACCTTGCGCCTCGAAAAAAAAACAGGACCTTTTGGCCTCGGTGGGCCTCGTGCCTCTTCAAACTAAGGTCCCATAGGACTTCCAGGCAACAAGCAAACATGGGTTACTCTCTACCTGTACAGCTGCCAGTTGTACTTGAGTTATTACAGTTTATTGTTTCATAAAGACGTGTGATGTAAACCCATCCAGCCCTAGGATGCAACACACCAAGTAATATCAACCTTGCATGCGTCTAGAACCAAGAAGAAAAGGGTGGAGAGTGGAAGAAATGAGAAGAATACCTTTTCCAAGTAGTCAGGTCTCAAGTTGCCCCATGGATTTCTTCCACTTGCATAATTATGAAGATTCAATGCCACGATTGATCTTACACTAAAAAATAGAGGCAACTAACATGAACAAAGGGCACAATGTAGCACTCTTAAAGGCAAACAAAAGGAATGTTTAATGGGGTAATGCAAAGGAAGTAAGCTAAGCACGGTGAAAGATTACTAATTACCTCGATGGAACCCGTATTTGCTCCCATTCTGAAGAATTAATTTTTTTAATATGAACTCTCAAGATGTTATTGAGTCCCCTGAAAACACGAGTAATCCCATTTAAGAAAATCTGCAAAAATAAAATATAACTTTTGGGCACATAGAAGATTGACATTCTAATTTGCACGTAGAAGACTAGCAGAATAAGAGATTAGATGTTGCAATGTTTACACCAAATTTTAACTTATAATTTCCATATCCTAATTGTGAATAAAAAGCTAGTCACTAAAGTAAGCTTATCAAATGCGATAGTAAATAATAAGGGTGCAAAGGAATCGAACAAGGTCGAATATTGACCTGATTGAGGTAAAGAACGAAAAATTAAAGGCTCGAGCTTGACCAAACTAGTGAAACATAATTCGCTAGTTAGTTTGCCTTTTGAATTCGTGATTCGCTCAAAATGGTTCAAAAATAGCCTAAAACCGACCATAATTCGCTTTTTGCGATTCGCGAGGCAATTAGCGAATCATGTGAAACTGGACCAAACTCGTAAGATTTCATGTTCAGACTTGGCTCATAAACAATTTTTATCTTAAGCAAAACTCCTTCATAAAGATGCTGTAAAATTTTCATTCATGCATAAAAATGACTTGCCATTATTTATCTAAGAATTTGACAAAAGTGTCTTAAAAGAAAATAGCATGGATCACAATGTCTACAAATTGCAAAAGGCTATATTAGAAAATCAATACTTACGATCATAAATCAGAAGCAACAGAGTGGCATCACACAACTAGTCTTACCTTAAACTTGGATCACTCACACAAGGCGTGAAAAACCAACCCTGGGTACAGCTGTATCCAGAATAAATCAGCTGCAATATCAAGAATTTTCATTTAGGAAATGATAAGAGTAGGATTCCCATGGTTAATGGTAAAGAGCAGATCACAATCTATATTCAATTATTGATCTTATAAACGTAATACATGTGAGATAAAGAGTAGATTCCAAATTAACAAGTTGCTTAAAGACCATAAAACATTAAAGCATTTCAAAAAGGAAAAATTGATATTAATAAACTAACTTTTCACCATCTGCCGTGAATAATTTCGACCTTAAAATATTTTTTTTATAAACCAACTTTAGCCCTTAGTTTGCTGTTAGCATACTAATAGGGTATGCTGATAGCAAACTAAGGACAAAGGTTAAATTATTATAAAATAAAAAGTTATGTACATATCTAAGGCCAAAGGTTGGATTATTAAAAAATACAAATGTGGGATTATTCATAGTGGAAGGTTGAAAGGTTGGATTATTAATATCAATTTTTCTTTTCAAAAATTGGGATTTGCAACAGGTGCAAGTGAATATCCATAGATATGCCATAAAATACTGAACGAAAAATGAGAAGTAAACTAAGTAGGGTTTAAATACATGCCATAAGATATTAGCCGTACCTTATTTGAAATTGGACCCTGAGCAAGATAAGGTTTTTCATTACGCAAGTTATGGAAGCTAAAAGCAACTTGTGCATCCATACCTGCAGCCAAAGAACAGTACCTAAGTATTAGCTTTTACATCACAGAAAATCTTTTAACAAACTGAGTCCAAAGTACAAGAAAACTAATGGATCTAAAACCATTTCTTCCAAGTTGTTGGCATATAATACGCAAAGATAGGTGAGCCATGGCTGATTTCTACAGAAAGGAGAGCATATAATAGTAGAAAAACAGCTGGAAGATACTCTCATGGACAGGAAATATATATGAGTATATGACTTCCTCCAGATAATCTACAGTCCAACACATTAGTGATGCTACAAGCCGGAATTTCTGGAATATGGAGATAGATTGATGAAGAAGATCGAGTGAAATTATATTCAGGACATTTACGTTAATACTAAATATAGTTTCAAGCTCTTTGAGTGGCTTGACACTCGTAAAAGCAAAACAAATAAAATTAAAATCCTGATTCATCAGATGGCTTTCCTCTTCCTTATCTTTCGACCCCTATAAATAGAAATTATAGCTGATTCCCACATCAGCCTTCTCTGAGACTTCACCACATGTTCCTCTATTGTGCCAAGTCCACATCTTATGGTGAAGGGGATTGTTTTGGTCATCTCATAGCTCATGCTTTATCTTGCACATTGGAGAAGGAAGATGTGAGTGGCATGGGACATGCAGGATTGAAGTTTGGATCACTTGATGAAGTGATCAAGGAAGTGAACTTGGGATGCTTTGAAGGCAAAGGATTTCTCAAGTAAGGGTTTGAGTTGTGCCTTGAACGAGGCAAGGCTCAAGAGAAGGATGCTCGTTCAAGGCATAATGCAAACAGCAGGCAGAATATTTCTGACGAAGCCACTCGATCGAGCATGCATTCTGCTCGTCCAAGCGAGCACGTGCTGGGCCAAATGCGACATTCTGATGTTGCAGGTTTTACCTGGGGATCAAGTTCTATCTTGTCCTAGGGTTTCTTTTATATGTAGTGGGCTATATAAAGGCTCAAATAGGATTAGAGAAGAGAAGAGAGAGCCTAAAACATAGAAGCAACTAGGGTTTAGCCATTAGAGTTCCTTCTACCTTGTATTAGTTCTTCATCAAACATACCCTTGCATTTCATCCTCTAACTACCAGATACTTCTACAAACAGCTTCTAACTCAGTAACTCACTCCTATGGATAGTTCAGTCACAACTCATAACCATCATATAGGCTGACAAGATGATTCAACCAAGGAATATGTATTACACATCATTCATCACTTTCATCTTTCCATACTTCTAGCATTCATCTTTTGACCAAAAATTTACGCTTGATTAACAGAGTTAGCAATTATAGAGCTAACCGAAAATTTCAAATAGAACATTCACTCCAATGAAGAAAATCACTAATTAATTACCAGTTCATCAGGTAATTTTATAGGTGCGTAAAATTTTCTAAAGTGGAGTTGGACTTAGTGAAGGATATAAAGGCATGGTATGAGAAGAAATTAAGTAATGATTCACTTATCTTCCAGCGAATCGCTAATCTAAAAAAAGTCAAGTATTGTCGGTTTTGGGCTTTTTTTTAATCATTGAGCGAATTAGCTAGTAAATTATGTTACACTGGTTGGACTCTAGGGTACAATTATTCTAAGAGAAGCGTAACAAGCAGATAGAGCAACATTGAAAAACAAGAATATGAAGGCAAAAAGAAAGAAGCAGGGATGGGAAAGAAGGGAAAAGGAATCAAAACAATTACAATATGAATGAACATGAAAACAAATTATAGCATGAATAGATAATAGCAAAAAGAGGTATCTTACCAATGCTGAAATAATTGTAGAACACTCCGTCATAGCAAGTCACTTTCTCAGGAAGCCGACCAGCTAGCAAAAAGCCCTGCAAAATTCCAAACTTCCACTTTAGAAGATAAAACCATAGAATACATGAATAGTATGATAGAAATCTACCCGGTGCTCTTGATAAGAATCAAACACTGTAACATTCAAAGAGCAGATCATACTAATGAAAATCAGAGAAAACCACGGTTTAAGGTACTTAGGAGGTAGTATGCCGATTGTCCAACGGGGAATTCAGAGAAACCAAGCATGTGATGCCATTACAGTAATATAAAGAAGTACGACTTGGAAGCATCCCTAACCCAATAATACTCCCCACCCAATATTGAAAAACAACGGTATTCATCAACTATTACTTCCCACTCTAGAATTATACTATTCTATTGGTAAAATAAAATCTGACAGTAAAAGAATACCTGATCAAGAGTGCATTCTCCAGTGGTCTTTAAGGAATGAGGGAGCTCCATAACTTCTCCTGCAGGCATTGTTATTGACAATTCCCAACTGCAAAAGGGGAAAACTAAATTTTATTTTTTGTAGCTAAATGTATGAATTGACATAAAAACCAAAACTTCATCTTATTTGTTTTGAACACCAAACTTGAAAAGGCAAGATCAATAGATCTTCCTTGTTTGCACAAAAAGTAACCTCAGCCAAGAATTAATCAAAAAGTTACCCCAACCATTATACAATCATGTTCTAATCAAACAACGGTATTCATCAACTATTATTTCCCAATCTAGTTCGCTACACAGCTTTTAACAAGCAAAAAATCTGACAAAATGCAGTAAAAAGGATAGATTGGTGCAACAGATGAATCATAATGAAAGGCAAGTGTTCAAAAGCCATATGTAACTAATAGATATCAAACCATGTCCATTGATTTCCAAAAGGAGGAAAATACTTGCCTGTCTAAATGACATATAGAACCAGTACTAGCCCTTTGAAGAGATCTTTTGACCGCTGACTTCCAAGCAAAAGGAAATGAGCCACCCTGTTGATATTTGATCCAGAACACAAGGCAAAAGAAGCACAGCTCAAGAGGCGTTCTGAATCATATTTAAAATTGTAAACTTCTAAAGACAAAAGACGAGAGAATCTACCCAGCCGAAACTCCTGGACAAATCATTCCCTGTGCCAAGAGGAATGATTGCCACTGAAGGAATCGGATTTCTAGCATCTTTGTGAAGTTCACCTAGACTTCCAAGTACCCAACCAACTGTACCATCTCCTCCAGCTACCTGACAAACAATCAAGCTCAATTCAGCAACCTAAGATACCTAAGTGAGAACTTGTGCATCCTTAGGCTATGAACTGATTAATTTTATTTCAAAACAGCAAAATGGAAACAAAATAACAAAAGTGAAATCGTATTATAAAATGAATGAACAAAGAAAGATTACAACCCTAAAAACATAATAAGAAACGATAATTTATGCCAATTGAGACGCTTTAGATCTCCCCATAGAGTATAAAACTCACTCACAATGTCTTTACTAATTTCTTGATGCTAATGAGCCTCTAATTCCCCTTATTAATTAGAAAGCTACCGCTTAAAACTAACTTATTCCACAAGTTACCACTACAGGGTAATTACTTAATTACCCCTTCATAGACATATTATCCCCAAATATCAGATCATTGCACCTTGAATCACAACAGAAAGAGGTCATGGAAGAAATACCCCTCCACCAATACACATGTTTAAAAACTGTTACATCATGTGTTTCTTCTTCAAATTCAGTATACATGGCTTGTTAACTCACAGGAAAGCAATCCAGAAAATAAAGCCACGCAAAAAAATATAACCAAAAAAAAATCATAGAGTATCACACTCCAAATTCAAGAGGACAAAATACAACCAGCGTGCAGAAAGGTTCTGTAAAGGAAAACAAGAGCATGTTGCAGCCAAAATCAAGATATCTTATTTACTTTTCCTGTTCTCCATAGTAGTATATAGCCATTATCGGGAAATAAGAGTTTAAAATCAATACAGGAACTATCACATAAACTACTCTGCACACAGTTTAACTGAAAAATCATTTTGAGGTAACAAAAATTCTAAATCGCAGCATCTCGTCAAACGAAACTAAAAATTTTCACATTGAATTGCATGCCAAGACAATTTTCATGATATACAATAACTTTTGCCGCAGAACACCTGGATTCCAGCTAACGCCATTGTGGGCAAAACAGAAATTTGTTGTTGATCAAACGTTGAAAAAGAGTCCATACAAGTTAAGATAATGAAAACATCAAAGCTTGAAAGGTATACATACCACTACTCTTAGCTTTTCCCGAACCTCTTTCGCACAAGCATCACCCACACTAGCCAACTGCTCGAGGCAAGCCAATCCATACTGCACAAATTCATTAGGCTTGACATCTGAAAGGTCAAACACCTGTAATAAAAACAACAAACAGAAAAAGGTTACTTTTGATATGAGATACCATCTGGAGGTTTAGACAATAACTTAAGTTAGCTTCGAAGCATTGACTATATTTAAAAGGTTAAGAGTTTTTTAAGCGATCGCCATGAATAAAGATACAAGAGTTATAATGACCCCAATCGCCCCACAGGCCACAGGGGAGTTTCCTATCCTCCACTCGGATAAAATGTGCTAGTCATAACATAAAAGCCAAACACAACTACACAAAACGTGCTACACTGCTCACACTAGAGGTTTCTAAACCAATCTAGTCCCTATGTGAACTAGGAACCAGCAGCATCTCAGAGTCCAAAGAAAAGGAAAAGTAAATGTCTTCAGAAGGAGGCTTTTATTCTTGGAAATTGGCACCCATAACATCATACATGAGATTTGAACTTCAACAGCACAGCTGATCAATAATCAGCACCATACCTAGACAATATACTTTCCATTAAAACAAACCTTTAAGGCTCCCTGCATCCTCAAAACCGTGAGGTTGATGTGCAGTACGATAATCGGCAATTGCGATCACTTATCAAGAAAGTGGCCAACAAAAAAATCTTCTCAAATTGAAAGTAAAGGATCTTGAGACCTCCAATGGTGAGAAGAGGTGTAGAAGGATGAAGGAACACAGAAGAAAAAGACACACACAGTCACACACCTCCCCTCAAATGGGATTATATTTCATTAACTATTTAACAATACATTAGTGAAATACCACTCACAATGCTTCATCTCACACTATCAGGCTCTAAGTTCCCTCCTTTACTGGAGTTCACCCATGCTAATACAAGACACTCTAGGCTCTCCTAAACCTATTTCTCTTTTTGTATGTAGGCGCCCAGCAAAACAGTAAAAGAACTCTAGAACAAGAACGATATGTGTCCCAAGCCTTGCAGCCAAAACAGAAAACACACATCAGGGTCTGACTGCATGTGCAAGCACACTACATCAGACTCTTCTGTTGTTGCTGCGCGCTGCCTTGTTCAAGGCACTCAATGCCTTGTTAAAAACGCCTTGGTGCAACCACCTCTTTGCTTCCTTTAAGCACCTTCACGTCACTCTTTCCCTTTTGCAGTCCCTTCATCGTCATCAACGATGTATGCCATGAAATGAGCAACAATGTTATCAAAATCATCTCCAACATTAGGTGATTTGGCACTAACAATCATCCATAAAAAGAGGGATACACATCAGACATATGCTAGCTATTTAGTTTATCCACACTTTCTGCAATTGCAAGCAGAAACAGATCATTAACATTCTTCAAAACCTAAGCGTTTTCATACTACGTAACACCCCAGCCCATCAGACCGCCAGTGACTACCCATGGAGACTGTATACTGGCCGTCTGGCTCACAAACCAACACAAATCTTTTCAGCGCACTTTAGCCTCACTCGTGTGCGCACCCAAGAAAACTTCCGAGGAGGTCACCCATCCTAACATTGCTCCCCACCAAGCACGCTTAACTACGGAGTTTTTAGCAAATAGGCCCCCTAAAAAAGAAGATGCATCTTGTTTATATGAATAGTCGTCCATCTTTGACCTCATTGAACTTTCTTAAAAGCTTATTTGAAACCTCATACAAAACTCAATTATATGGAAAGTGAATAGGAAACATGTGCATCTCACTAACTATGTTGCTTAAAAGGGGAAGCATACATCAAAATGCCAGGATCACATCTCTCATTTCACTATATATTCCTCTGAAACAGTTACTCATTAAAATTCCATTCCCCTGAAAAAAGGAGTATACTTCAACTCAAATAACTAACATCATAGGCATCTAAAATCAAATCAACCTCTAAAAATACTTAGATAAAGCCAAACTGTAGGAGGAATGATACAGTTGCTCTTCCCAACAATCGAACTTCTACTGCCAATAAAAACTATCCACCTTTTGTTCTCATAATAATAACCCCTTATTTCACATTACCCCTATGAAATATTAATCTTCCATTTAACAAAAAATTAAGTACATGAGTGATCACTGAATTTAATTAAAAAAATAAAATAAAAATCCAAGATGACTGAATTTATTTTAGAAAACAAAATTAAATTTATAAAATTACAAGAAATCAAAATTTAAAAGAAACAGAAAGCAAAATTAAATTTTGAAAGAGAACTAAACCCACAAATACGAACATAAATTTTTAAAAAATACTATTTTTTAAACTAAATAGTTATTAATTAAAAAGATCTCACCTATTCTGTTCTTCACTGAATTTTAATAAAACAAAATAAAATAACCAAGAAACCCTATATTCTTCAATTCGACATGAATGATAACACAAAAAAAGCTACAAAACAAATTTAGTACTTATATTATTTAAAAAATACCCAGAAATCTAAATAAAAATTTTAAAAATAATAAGAAATCAAAACTCAAAACTCAAGAGAAAAAAACCTAGAAATCAAAATCAAAATCAAAATTCTAAAAACCAAAGAAACCAACAAATTCTCACAAAATGTAAAGAAAAAATATTCACCTGTTCTTCAGTAATTAGTTCCTGAAGCCTGGACTTAAGTTCGGGACCATGTCGACCACCACTTCTAGAATTAATAAAAACAACCAATGGAGCTTCTGGTGGAATCTCCACCTCTTCTGAAGCCAAAAGATCTGCTGAATCAACACCAGCATTCACATCTTTTGAATTAATTGCACGACGCACTGCTAACCGTAGATATTGTGGGATCAAAATCCTACGACGGAGATCTTCTTTATCAACCCTTATACCAGATAATCCACAACCTCTTAATGAATCAATCACTGATGATCTTCCTGATGATGCTGATGTTCTGCTTGAATCTTCTCCTGATGATGATACCACCACAGAGGTTGTTGACGTTGACGATGATGTTGTTGGTTCCATTTTCTCTCTCCAAAAAACAATGTCGTTTTAAGACGATATAATGAGTTAATGGAAGAAAAAGGGTTACCGGGCTGTCATGGAATGTGATGGATTAGTTATGTAACAGCCCGGTCAGAGAAGAAGGGAGGAGGAAGAAGATGACAATGGAGGTTTCAGATTTTGATTTTTAAATTAATAACGGAAAAAGATTTAGTCCTATTATAATAATTTTATTTTAATATTTTAAAAAAATTATATTGAAAATTCTGAATTTGGTGGGTAGTACTTCTATTATTTTTTAATTTTTTGAGGTATAAGTACTTCTATTATTTTGTTTTTTAGGATTAAAACTTAAAAGTACTAATAAATATTCATATTACTGGGTAAAAAGATAGAATAATATTGGAAAAATGTTTAAATGATTGTTTTGTACAAAGAGAAGTTGGTATAAATAACTGTCTTATTTGTTTGTTGGTTGAATATATCTAATGTGGAAGAATCTTGCTACAGTCTGTCATTGCGTCAAAGTGGGCCCTCATCTCCCAATAAAGTACCATATGGTGATATGATAGTAATGAGTAATGACAAGAGGTATTTTACGGGTCCGGTCAGGTCGGGTCAAAATTTAAATGATCCGAGTTGGGTCGGGTTGTTTCAAAATATAAACAGGGCGGGGTAAAGTCTGTTTAAATCTTACCCACTTTGAAGGTTTTTAAATGTTTATAAAGTAGTTCTTTTATTATACTTTATGGTCTGTTGGATTGACGCACCTATTTATAGAATAATACTCCCTTCTATTGAGTCTAAATGTCTCATTTAGTTTTTCACACTTGCCGAGGCAACATTTTAACCCTTAATATCTTAAATTATTCTTAATTAAAAATTATAAAAATTTGATATTAATAATCCCTGTATTAAGACGAAATCAAATAAGATCCCACATAACTATGTTTTAACTTATAGATTAAGAGTAAAATACAAATTAAGAATGATGAGTGAATAGTGCCAAAAAAATATCTCATTTAGGTTGAATATGAGATAGTATCATTTAAAAATATTTTTAAAAGTGGTCAATTTTTTTTCGCAACTAATACTTATAATTATCCGACCCGGCTCCTCACACCAAGGCCGGTAAATGACCCGCTCCGTTATTGACTCGAGTCGCTAATGATCCGTCAGAATGTAACCTAACCCTTGACCCGTTGGCTCGACCCACCTCATTGGACACCTTTAGTAATGGCACAACAAGCACTATTGTAAGAGATTGGCTTTTAGAGATGACTTCAAAATAAGAAGCACACATTCTTATTTTCACTTAATTTTTATCAATTAGGCATTTAGGCTATTTAACTGATAAATCTAATGTATTTCTCAGAGAGATCGTCTCTCACAACAATTTTTGATGATATTATTAGTTGCGACTTGTGAATATAATAAAACCGAAGAAATATTAAATCTACGTTAAGTCTATATATTTGTAAGCTAATAACAAAAGTACATGGGGTGTGCACCAATCTAAATTCAGACCAGAGTCGTTGGATCGAAAAATCGGATTTTTGAATATGTTAAGATTGAAGACTTGATTGATAATAATTGGTTTGTTATCGGTCTAACTCGATTTTCTCTCGGTGCAATCCGGTTTTAGGCCTAAACTGGTTGCAATTTAGATACCAAAAAATATAAAAGATGTAAGATTTTGAAATAATTTAGCAAAATAATAAAAAAAAAATTACCGTATTTGAGTTAAAAACATTTTTGTTAGAAGTTAGAAATATAGTGCATCATCATCACCATCCTACCCAATGTATCCTGCTCATACAATCTATGGATAGGGTCTGGGGGGGGAAGGATGGCGGCAACTCATACCCTTAAAGGAGAGCACAACCAAAAGGGGTCCCCCGGCTCAAGAAAAATGAAGATACATTCCTGCCACGTGAGAGAATAATAAAATGCATATTGATAAATAAAATAAGTTAAAAACAATTATAAAGCTTAAAAACGTTAATGCTAATTATAGAAATGAAACGAGAAAAAAGCAAGAGAACAAGAACACCAAACGCGTTGTAAGAGGAAAATCAGAAGTCTAAACCTATATGTGGTGCCTTTAAGTACCCCTTTCCCTAGTCAGGTCCGCAAAGAGATTTAACTCATGCAAGTCAACTTTTATTTGCTCATCCCAGGTTCTCCTAAATGTTGCTCGACTCCTCTTACCCTCTACTAATGCTTTCGACCCTCCTCACCGGGGCGTCGAAAGTCTTTCTCTTCACATGTCCAAACCACCTCAATCTATTTTCGCGCATTTTTTCAGAAATAGGGGCGACCCCTTGTTTGTCTCTAAACTCATGATTCCTAATTCGGTCCATCAATGTGTGCCCGCACATCCACCTCAGCATGCACATTTCTGTGACTTCCATCTTATGTTCAAAAATTTTCTTGACTGACCAACATTCTGTCCCATATAACAAAGCAGGTGTGATTGCCATCTGGTAAAATTTTCCCTTTAACTTACTTGGAAACTTCCTATCACATAGCACCGCGGTGGCTGCTCGCCATATGAGACAACCCGCCTGGATGCGACGACTTACATCTTCGTCAATCTCCCTGTCCCTCTGAATGATCGATCCCAAATACTTGTACTTGGTCGTACTTTTAACAACTTCTTTGCCAATGGACACCTCTGGCTCACCTACCGGTGATGTCCCACTAAAGTCACAACGCAAATACTCGGTTTCGTACGACTAATGCGCAGCTCTTTACCTTCTAAAGCTTCCCTCCACTCATCCAATTTAGTACTCTACCAACATGATATCGTCCGCAAATAGCATGCACCACGATACCGTCTCCCAGATAGATTTAGAAATCTCATCCATGATGACCGCAAAAATAAAAGGACTTAAGGCCGATCCCTGATGAAGTCCTACTTTAACCGAAAAAGGCTTTGTTAACCCCACCGGTGTTTGGATGTTAGTCGAAACTTTGTCATACATATCTCGTATAGCCTCAACGTCCACTAAAGAAATCCTTTTGGCCTTAAGGCTATTCTAGATGACGTGTCGTGGTATGCTATCATACGCTTTCTCCAAATCAATGAACACTATATACAAATCCTTCCGCCGCTCCCTATATCTTTCTATTAGTTTCCTCAAAACATGGATTGCTTCCATGGTCGATCTTCCTGGCATAAAACCGAATTGGTTCTCTCTAATCACTGTTTCATGTCTAATTCTCCTTTCTATCACTCTTTCCCAGATTTTCATAGTGTAGCTTAGAAGTTTGATACCTCTATAGTTCCCACTTATTTGCGCATCGTCTTTGTTCTTAACAGAGGTACTAGTGTGCTGAACCTCTATTCTTCTGGCATCTTATGTGTCCTCAGAATAACATTAAAGAGGTTAGTTTAGTGCACTTTAGGTAAATAAATACATCGCAAATATTACTCTATGCCTCTTGAAAATTAGTTTTATACAAATCTGGTATGATTCATAATTTTTCGGGTTAGACCGGACCGAAAACACAAAATGAGGACTTAGTAACGCCTAGATCTTGGCCCAGTTCGGTCCAGTTTAGATCCGGTCTCAATCGATTCTGGTAAGGTCACACATGTGGACATTAGAGTTATTCATTGGCGCATTATCCGCTAGGCATAACCCATCTAGCTTGAAAAACGTGTGTCTTAAATAATATTTTTATATAAAATTTAAATTTGGACGAGTAATACTCACCTTCTAAAATAAATGGGCGGGTAATAACACAAATGTAATATCTGCAGGTAAACCCACCCTCCCGCTCAATTTTTAAACATTATTTTTTTTTTATTTTTTTAAATTAATAAAGTATGAGAAGATATAATACTCTAATAGTCCAAATTCTAAATCCATAGCCAAATTACTTCAAAATTCAACATTATGGAAATTTAAAATTTTAATTTAAACTTTAAAGCACCAAAATTAAAGTCCGAAGACCACTAGGCATTATTTCACATTATGGATAATGTTGTACTCCCTCTAATTTAATTGTGTTGTCCCATTTGGGTTTAGCACAAATATTAAGAGTGGGTGGTAGTTGGATATTTTAATTGATTAAATTAATTGTAAAGGTGGTAGTTGAGTATTGGGAATTAGAAAAGTGGGGTTTTAATTTGATTAAATTAATTGTAAAGGTGGTAGTGGGGTATTGGAAATTGGAAAAGTGAGGGTATTTAGGTAAAAAAGGAAATGAGACAATTGAAGTGAATTGTCCCAATAAGAAAATGAGACAACACAATTGAATTGGAGGGAGTATTATGTTTTAAGAGTTAAATTTCGACTTTGTATTGAGATTATTTTTTGCGTTGAATATTTGTTTGGATTCTAAGATTGTATTCTTCTTATACATCTTCTGTTCTGATTTACTTGCTATCGTTGTTTGGGTACAAAGATTAAGAAGTTATTGTGCTATGATGAGCAGTAGGTGGAAAGTTGCTTTTTTAGAATTTTTTAATATTATTTGTTGAAAAATGAAAAAGAAAAATATGAGTAATTAGATATAAAGTAGGATTAAAATAAGAGTAGATATAACTTTAAATGATTGATTTTTTACTAAAAAAAAAAATGTAGCGAATATTATAAGAGGGAACAAGTATTTGTCACGACTATTTACCAGCGGGTCACGCCCTCTTAGAAAAAGGTGGAACAGCTGCAAAAATAGTTATGTTAGCAGTGGCAGACATACTTTTTAAATTGGAGCCGATTTGAAAGATTATACATTGATGTAGATCAATTGTTTAAAACTTGATTAATGGAATCCGATTGCAAATGTTTTGATTAATTAACTGATATCGTAACATTATACTCTCTCCGTCCCTATGAGATATTAGCAAAGAGAAAAATTGTGAGAATTAAGAAAGGGGTAATAAATGAAGAAAGAGAATGAATTGTGCGGATGAAATTAAAAGAGAGTTAAAATGTATGAATGAGATTAAAAGAAAATGGTAGGTCATAGTCCAAAAATAAAAATGCTGCAATTTAAGTGGGACGGACGAAAATAGAAAATGCTGTAAATTCATAGGGACGGTAGTAGTATTCCTTCATTACTTCATATATATGTTGAGCAACCTTAACGTGAAATTTTATTTTATTCATTAATGTTTTCAAGTTTAAACTATTTTTCCCTCCTATTTAATTTAGTAATTCCATTTTGTTTTTTAACGCTAGTCGAGACGATATTTAATCTTTAATATCTCTAATTGTGCTTATTTAAAAATTATGAAAAATTGATGTTAATCATCCTTACATTAGAGTAAATCAAACAAGATTTCATTTGACTATATGTTTTAATTTATAGATTAACAATAAAATACAAATTAAAAGTGATAAGTAAATTTGTAATTATTACTAAAATAAAACACTGTTGACACCATCACTTTTAAAAATCGCTTATCTGTTATATTCTCAACAAAAAAATTTCCTCTAACAAATGATGATGTCATGGTTTTTTATAATTAATTTTCGTATATTTGACTTTATTATTCACATCATTTAATGTATTAGAAAACCTTATATATATTTTATTTTTTTTCAATTATTTATAAAATATTTTTTTATTTTAATTATTAAATAAATATTATTTAGTGTATTGGATATTTTGAGATAAACCATAATATACTTTTATTAAGATTTTTTTGTTATTTATACAACTGGTTACTTAAATGCAATGCTTTATTTTAACATGATTAAGGTTGTAACTAATTTTTTGTAACTCAACTATATTTTTCATGACAAAAACTTTTTTTTCTGTTTAAACTTTTATAAAATAAATTTACATATTTTTGTGTTAAATTTGATTTTGAAATGTGTTATTAAGTTTTGTAATACTTCATAAAAATTAATGTAATTTATCGAAAAATTTGATAAAACTGTGTATCGCACAAACGTTATCTAGTAGCTAGTAACTAAATTAAACTACTAACAAAAATAGAATGGAGTCATACTTTAAATTTTTGTCTACGTACTAAAATTCCTAATAACTTAAACAACATAAACAACCATATAAAAATTTAATTTGTTGCAACACTAAAATATATATTTTCACCAAGAAAATCAGGTGATACTACGAAATTTTGCTCATAAAATCTATTATATTTTTATAACTAGATTATCTCAATGCCACATAATATAGTTAAAGTTGTCGCTTTACTCAAATCGATTATACGTATTTTGTACTCGATACAAAACCTAAGATAGCAGTATAATGATTTAAACTAGTTAGCCATTCTAATACAACTTAAGATTTTCACCGGTGGATCAGGAAAAGAATTTCAACAAAGTAACGAGAAATGCTCACAAATAGAAGTGTTTATTTAGGTCATTGTATTAATTTCAGATCAAGTTTTTCAGATTTTTCAATTATAAGTTCATGTGAATATTGCACCGTTCGGTCTATTTTAAACACCTATAGTACTCACATATTAATAATTGTTCAACCATTGATTCCTCAAACTTAGAAAATAGGATTTGGAACATATTCGTCACCACAATTACTCAAATGTATCTCTTTTCTAGTGAAGGTCCTGATCTCCTAAAATCGAATCTCATTTAACCCTCTTATTTTTTCAGTCTGCCCGATAATCCTAACTTGGAACATAGATACACTTTTTTTTCTTTAGTTATTCTCAGGGCCGGCCCTAAGGGTAGGAAAGAGGGGTCGTCGCTTAGGGCCTCATGTCAAAAAAGCAAAATTAATAATTGTAAAGGGTCTATATAGATTATAATTACAAAGGAAAAACCCCAAGGTACCATTTCGCCTAGGACCCAAAATATCTAGGTCGACCTGGTTATTCTTCCTCACTTAAGTATGTAGCTTCCTCCTATTTGACCCATTCCACAACTAGCACGCTTCATGTTAAGACACTTTTTTGTTAGTATCAAAACTCTCAACCCACTTGATAAATATCTCATTTTATATGAATCACAATAATCATTAATTATTAGTATTAAATTAATTAAATTAATGAGATTATCTTGGAGTTTATATGGTTATGCACTAATTAAATAGACTTAATTTCATTTAGGCTAGAGGAATCTCATTGACTATGCAATAACCAAGAAGACTTTACTTGGTCAAACTAGTCAAATAGTTCAATTTAGTTATTTTCTATATACAATTTGTCATTTTAAGTACTAGGATTAGTGTAATTTTATGCACTATATATATAGTAAGCCTTCTACTCGATCTCTCATCCAAAATAGCAAGATTAGTAATTGATCTAGTATTATTAAGTTAAGTAGCTCTTATTAATCAGTATTTTTTCTTACCCTAAATTATATTCAAGTTCTTTTTATCATCTATATAACCTTTTCTTACTAATACAATTCATCTTATTATTATCCTGTTTCCTGACCCATTTTTTTCACTTTCAAGATTGTAATCATTTACGATCATATTATTCTAAAAATTACTCTTTAAGGCAGTAAGTGCATTTATCGGATACTCATTTATTCCTTAAATTCGTTTATTACTTCTTTGTGGGGGGTAAAGATGGTGAAAATTGAGGTTACAAGGGATGAAAAACCATCTCAGGATGAAATGTTTGAATTTTGTGCCGGCCTGTTCACCTCACATGTGTTGATTGGTATTCCTTCTTTTAAATTTTTATTATTAATTATTATATTTATTAATTTATGAATTACAGCTTTAAAGTTTATGCGCTTTATGAATTACAGTCTTAATATTTTTTTCGTGTATTACTGCTACCAAAGTATCAATGTTTACAACATTCAGACCAAATCACAATTTTGAGCACTAAAATGGTCGGTATCCTATGATTTGGCTTGAACTTTGTAGAGGAATACTTTTGTGTCTGTAATTAGCCAAAAGAATATAATGATGTAATTCGTAAAATGCATAAACTTTAATGTTTGTTCGCAAATAATTCTTATTTATTTCATTATAAAAACCACGCATTTTTTATTACAGAGGATTTTAGAATTAGAGTCAAACACTCATTTATGATATTTCAAATACAGGAGTATATTAGAGCATAAAAAATCAGTAGCAGCAAGTTTGGTAAAAGGAGTATACGCTTTAGAAATGGATCGCCAAAAGAAGAGGACAGGAGAAAAGAGTCTTGCTCCAAAATGGTGGGAATTCTTTCACTTTGAACACGTGGAAATCCTTAAAGACAAAATTGATTCCTCGATTTTTGGGGTCATTTTTAAGTACAAATCTACTCAAATAAAAAATTCTAGTGTAGTGCAACCACCTATGTATGTAGTTGCATTTCGTGGCACAATCCTAAAATACAAAACTGCAATTCGCGATTGTTATATGGATGGAAAGATTGTCCTTAAAGGGTTGAACAATAGCTCTCGTTATAAAATGGCATTCCAAGCATTAGAAGGTATACTCGAAACTGAAGACCCTAAAAATGTTTGGTTAGCAGGGCATTCTTTAGGCGCAGCTATAGCATTACTTACCGGAAAAACATTGGCTATACATGGTTATCCTTTAGAAACTTATCTTTTCAACCCTCCATACGCGTCCCCCTCAATCGAAAAAATTCAAAACAAACTTCTAAGGTATGGGTCCCGCATTGCAGTTGAAATTGTTAAAACGGGTTTATCAATCGCTTTAAATTTAACTACAACACATAACAAGTCTTTAGAAGATAGTAACGAAAATGATCCGTTTGTTACGTTATGTTCTTGGATTCCGTACCTATTTGTTAACCCACAAGACCCGATTTGTAACGATTATAGTACTTATTTTGAGGATCGAGGGAAAAGTATGAAGAATTTGAAAAATTCGGTATTGAATATGGTGGTGGAAGCATTAGGGAGGGATGGTGAGGTACATCTAATTCCATCGGCTAATGTTACTAAAAATTTGAAGAATATTATTGTAAAGGAAGATGGTCTAATAGCTGCTCATGAACTTTGTCAATGGTGGGCTCCACATTCTTGTTGGCATTCTAAAGTTTATCAATTAGAAAATAATTAAGGAATTTTTTATTATAGAGTAGATTAGAAAAAAAAAAGACGTATGTCTGGTTGAGAATCAAAATTTAAATTTCAACTGAGATGAAATTCAGTTTTCAATTAAAAGTGTTTAATAGGTATTTAGTACATAGTTCAAAATGGTTTTAGTTATTGTTATCATAGTTGTGTCTTAAGGTTTAATTTAAATAATAATTGTAGTGTATATGTTGTAATTTAATGTTTTCAATGAAATCATATTCTCTTATATCCAATCTCATCCACATATTTTTTGATTAGTATTTTCATCTTAATTATTTATATTTTTCATCAAAACTAGATAAGCAAGTTTAATCCATTGCAGAAAAATTAAAGATAGTGATTTAGTGGTTTATATCAAAATTCAAAATATAATAGTTGGAGACCTTATTTACTATTTTTTAATAAGTTATTTATAAATTAATAATTTTTAGTTGATAAGATAATAAATGACGACTGATATATACTCCCTCATATTCAGCCTAAATGTCCATTTAGTTTTTCACATTTGCCGAGGTGACATTTTAACCCTTAATATCTCAAATTATTCTTAATTAAAAATTATAGAAATTTGATATTAATATCCCTTATATTGAGACGAATCAAACAAGATTCCACATGAGTATGTTTTAACTTATAAATTAAGAGTAAAATACAAATTAAGAGTGATGAGTGAATAGTGTAAAAAAAAAAATTTTCCATTTAGGCCGAATAGAAGATAGTATATAATAATTAAAATTTAATACACAATATTAAATGATTGTATTAGCTTTAAAAGTTAACAATCTAAAATTTTCTTCATTAATGTAATTTATATTTGTGAAACTTTAATCTAGAATTCGATTTTTGTAATCTCTATGTAAGACCAAGTACAAGGTACTAGTAACTTAAACCAAGTTGCTCTCTATAAAGTCAACCCATATGTGTTCATTGCTAAAATACTCATGATACACCCCTCCGTTCGTTTTTCATGTTTTTATTTGGATTTTTCACCAAGATTAAGAAAAATAAAATCTTTGGTGGTAGTGGGTATTATTTTAGTTATATAATAGTGGGAAGTAATGATTGTATTGGAACTATAAGAGAATAAATAATTAAATAATAGTGTAATGTAATGATTGTATTGGAAGTATGAGAGAGAAAATAATTAAATAGTAGTGTGAAGTAAGAAAAGTGGAGTTTTAAAGGGTAAAAGTGAGATGAAACTTTCTAAAAATAGAAAGTATTCTAAAGTGGAAAAACGTATAGAACTACCCATTTTAATAAGGTGGAAAAACAAAAAGGAACGAAGGGAGTATGGTTTTTGGAGCTATTCTTTTTGTTTTACTCAACCTCGTACCTTTACCTTTTTATACCAAACAATTAATTATTTATACCAAACAATTAATTATAATAGCACGTAATATTTCCCTTACCTCACTTTAAACATTTATTATCCATTACATTTTCACTTCTTATATCAAACACCTCATAAATATATGCTTATAATGCCTTCTTATATGACAATTTATCTGAGAAATTGATCTATATGAAAATTCCTTTAGGTTGATAGACTTTAGAGAGCTCATTTTGGGGAGTTTTGTTGATAAAGAAGTCACTATATGGCTTGAAACGTGCACCTTAAGATTGATTAAAAAATTGACTCACTTTCTCTGTCAGTTTGGTTTTACACCAACCTATTATAAATACTCATTTGCCGTGTATACAAAGGGTATATGGTTCAACTTAATTTTCTTGTCTCTGTAGATGATTTGATTATATTTATTATTCTTAAGGATGATGATTTCGCTGCTTTGAATGCTTTTAAAAAATTATTTGTACTCATGTTCTCATATGAAAGAGTAAAACAACAACTCTTACATTGATATCCGGTTCGAGACAAGTCTAATTTGATACTAGCTTTGTTCTACTGATTCGCGCAATTTTCTTTTTGGTTCGTCGAATCATTTTAGCTCGATTTCTGTTTTTGGTCATTAGTACTCATAACCCTTACTTTTTCTTTGCATATAATTAACTAATTTTTCTATCTCATCTACACATTTCTTCCTCATTTTCATAAAATATACCTTTTTTTTTACCTCCTTTCCTCACATTTCTCCATTTACACAACAATTGTACTTGTGGCAAATCTCATGCAACATTGGGAATATTAAAGGAATGAGAGACTAGAGGTGTCCAAAACAGACTCGACGATCCAACATTCACTGACCTTGACCTTGTAACTCTGTTCCAACTTTAAAAGAAAATTAAAATTATATAGAAATCAATGAGAACACAAGTCTCGGTTTTACACTGATCTTAAACTCCTTATCTTAAATCAACCTGATTAGATGACAAAAATATACACCTCTATCCATGACGAAACAACAGATTCAAATTAAATAGTTCCAAAAGTACGCAGAAACTCTAATTAAAACAAAAAGACAAAATATTTATTAAAAAAAGACAAGCAAATGATCAATCCACGTAAACGTTCAATAGTAGAACTTATATTTATTTTTTATGTGCTAGTTGTGAAATTGCAACATGGATTATGGAAATAGGGGAGAAATGGCATAAGTCAATCAAATCTACTTATACTTTCATATTCTTCTTTGAAAAACTTTGATTTTCATTAATTTAAAAATGGCATAAACATCTTAACATATTAATAATAATATTCTACTTATACTTTTATATTCTTCATTGAAGAACTTTGATTTTCATTTATTTAAAAATGTGTATAGTCAATCAAAATGTTAAAAAATATTATATAAAAATTGAAAATTACTAAATAATTTAATGTATGAGGAGCCTAGAAAAGAATGTTTGTGTAGGAGGTGACATTCGATCATTATGCCAAGTAAGCAATAATTCATCTAAGTTTGATACATTACTCTAACATGCCCCGATGGACTCTTTGAACGCACTCTGCTCTATGAGTAAGAGATGTCGTCTTTCTTCCCTCTCTAGACGCTGACTATAATTTTTTATGAGCGGGATACACTGGGTATTGTTAGAGCATATAACATATTCTGGTGAGGCCCCAAGATATGTTATATACTCTAACGGGTATGATGATGATCACTCTAACATGCCATGTAGGAGTTACTATCAAAATGATATTCAAAATTAATTTTGATGGGAACATCTTGATAATTTAATGATTATGTTTTGTTTCAATTGGGATCTACAACTTCTGTTTTTATTTGTTCTTCTTATTTAATTTTGTGCACATCTCAATACAAATTAAAAGTCAAATAATTTTAATCGTAAGTTCTTAAAAATGAGTTAGGCTATTTTTGGAATCTGGTCATTTAACTTAGGTGAATATTTTTCAGTCGAGTCAATATTATTTAATCATATTGTGTAGTATGGGTTATGATCGGAATTTGATCGACCACAAAGAAGATTTTCAAAAAGGTTCCCTCCTTTGTTTTTATACTCCAATTAAGATAAATTTACCGATTAAAGGCTAGATAAGGAAAATATTTACTAAAAATAAATAATTAAGTCAAAATGTAGTGAGTCCTGACTATAAATAATGACATGAAAATTGAAAAATTCATTAAATTAATAAAAATAGATATGAATGATCGGGTTTGAGTGACCAGTTTGTTTCTGACATTTTAGAGTCTATAATTTACGGTCTATATTGGTGTAAATTTTGGGTCAAAGTTCTACAAGTCTAATGATAGTCTATGTATAGTCTATAAATATATGTTGGATCACGTGAAAACACTTAAAGTGTTGAAAATTTAAAATCAGATAGAGATAAAAGGGGTTATCTTTAATCATATTATTTAAAAGGGTAATATCTTAAAAATTTCACATTTAGCAAATGTCTAATTATTTACAAACGTGCCACCCAAATATGTACTCCATTATATTTGAGCTTTTATGTACCTCTTTTTAAGTTTTCACCATTTTAATTGTTTTCACATGATCCAAATCATATATATATATATATATATATTATATATATATATATATATATATATATATATATATATATATATATATATATATATATATATATATATAAGCGATCAAAACACTTAATGAAAGAATAGCTATATCTGAGAAAATAACTATAACAAAAATTTTAAAATGTTCTTACTTTATAACATTATATCATTTTTTGTATATATACTAACCAGTCAAAATCTAACAAAAAAACATTTTCATCCTTTTCATTTTAAAATCCTTCTTATTTGAATATATATATATATATATATATATATATATATATATATATAGTCACATTTTTAATTCATATATATATATATAAGGTCACATTTTTAATTCATTTACACATTTCTCTCTCTGCTCAATAATTATTTTTTTCTAAGTTTTCCCCTAAATCAAATCAACAATTAAAACAATTTCATATTAAGGGACAAATCAGAAAAAGCTTAAACTAATACTTTAGATCTTAAAATTTTTGAAGTACCATATGATCTAATATTTTAAATTATGTTTCTAGTTGGTAAATTACATTCCCCAGCAAATAGTTAGCATCACACATTCATGTTTGACACTTTTTTTAATATAGATTTAGCATTAATCTAATGAAAACTCTCAGGCATTTTATAAATTAATTTCTCAATTAGATGCTTAAGATTATCTGTACTGAACATGGTGGCAGTAATTAAATTAAAAATAATGTCAGTTGGAGACTAAAAAAATATTTTTGACTTTGAGATAATCAAGAATTTACTTATTCTCATTGACTTAAAAATAATCATAAGAGTAATTTACTTGTTCAAATTATTTAATAATTCTGGTTTAATTATTTTCTATTAACAATTTGACAATTTGAAGTGTACTTTTATTAATATTGGAGTGCATATATATATATATATATAAGCAAGCTTTCCACTTCCCCATCATTCCTTCATCAAAAATAGCAAGATTAATACTTGATCTAATACTACTAAGCTGTTCTTGGTAATTTTCTTCCTTTGTATTTTTTTATCTCTTTAAATTTATTACTGAAAGTGAGTAGCAAATCTAAAATAATCGATAATTAATTTATTCCTATTCTTATTCTTGTCTATAATTAGTTACTATAACAATTCTTTTGAATCGTTAAAGTACAATATAGTTTGGAGCCTCGACTTTCAGATTAAGTTTGGGGTTAAGTTGGTTTTTTGACAAAGTATCAGAAGTCAGCGTGACAAAAATTCACATGTTCATATCTTAAGCACAAATCATTAATTAAAAGTGGGGTAAAATATTCTTATTAGACCTCAATCATCAGCTTAAACTTTTTTTTGCTCGGTAATTCTTTAATTCATCTTGTTTCCTTGACTTTCCTTCCACATTCAAGATGTTTTTTTTTTGTATTTGTAGTTTCAAAATCATATTGTTTAGAAATTAAAGTAAATATTAATATTAATTAATTATTCCATCTATTCCATGAATAATTATTGCCTCTTTTCGTCTTATCCACTTATTTCTTCTACTTGTGTTTTTGTCTTAGGTTGATTTTCTTCTTTGTGTGATTAGACATTAATGGAGGGAAAGGATGAAACAAGCAATGCAAAACCCTCTCAAGATGAAATGTTTGATTTTCGTGGTCCTATCCACCTCACCAACGTTGATTGGTATTAATTCCTTTCTTTAATAGTTACTCATATACTTCCTCACGTTCCATAGATTATACTTGCAATATTGAAAATAATTCCCACATAACTAAAATAGTGTCGGCACACTACAACAAATTTAGCTTTTTGTGACATTAAATCTAATGACATTAAAAAAATGTCACTGATTCATATTTTTAGTGTCATAATTATTGGTTTTTATTTTTAGTTCCACCATAAAGTGATTTAGTGACACTTAATTTGGTCTTTAGTGGCGTACGTAATTGTCACTATAGTCTATAGTGGCATTTGTTAAAAATGTCACTAGATCTTATGTCGCTAAAAGCTTTAGTGTGACTTTTTAAAATATTGCTAAAGGATCTAATAAATGTCATCAAATCCTCTATATACACTATAAGAAATTGGAAATAGTGACATTTAAATTAAATGTCGCTAAATATATATCCCACTAAAAGCAAATTATGTTGTAGTGGCAAGCATATAATTCTTGGTAGGCAGTGGCAGATCTAGGGTTTAGAGTTCCTTGGGACACTAATGAATAGATGAAATTAACTAGTGTGAGCAGCAAATAGCGTCTTTGTGAAATAGTCTTTTAAACCAAGAAAAAGATTTAATAGCAAGCAATTCCTCAACAAAACAGAGAAGAGGCTGCTAGGAGGGGTAGTCAATCACTCACTTGAGACAGTCAACCATGGTGTTTTGTTATTTAGTCAACTTGAATCTTGACTTCACCTAAAACATAACATTTATAAAATAAATTAAGCAACAAAGCCAAATCTATCCACCCCAACCCAAGACTCGCGACTTTAGATTTGCATTCTAGCTTCACAGTAATTCACATGAGATTCTAACTAAATACCTAAAAACATAATCTGCAACTCTCACTTCTAATTTCGAAAGAATCTATGATGTTCTGTGAATCTATGTACATGGTGAGGGAGAGTGTTGGAAATATTTAAAATGTGAGTTAGGAACATCCTACACTAAATAATGCTTGGTAGGTAATCCCATTATCCTCCTAATACCATATGGTTTAAGAAAAAGTGAAGCTCATGAAGTGTCTATGTAAGTCAACGCTTATTATCTATGGGCTTTTTGTCTGTGGGCTTTTTGAGCCTAAGCCTAGAGGTTCCCAGTGGGTGTGTCCATATATTTAAGCCCACAGAGTGATTATTTGACGAATTATCATCGTGTAACATCAAAACATACGCTCATTTCCATAATAAATTGAAATGCTTGCAGGAGTATATCAGAACATAAAAGATCTATAGCAGCAAGTTTGGTTAAAGGAGTATATGTTACAGAAATAGATCGGCAAAAGAAGAGAAGTGGACACAACAAGCTTGCTCCAAAATGGTGGGAATTCTTTCACTATCAACCCGTCAAAACTCTTGAAGACAAATTGGACTCCTCAATTTTTGGAATCATATTTCAATACAAACCTCCTCAAACCAATTACAACTTTGTCATCAAAGATGTCGCGCAAGCACCTAAATATGTGGTTGCATTTCGTGGCACACTCCTTAAAAAGAAAACTGCAATTCGTGATTGTTATTTGGATGCCAAGATTGTCCTTAAAGGTTTGGACACTAGCTCTCGATATGAAATGGCATTCCATGCCTTAGAGGAAATACTACAAACGGAAGACCCCAAAAATATTTGGTTAGCCGGGCATTCCTTAGGTGCAGCTATCGCATTACATACAGGAAAAAACATGGCTAAACATGGTTATTGTTTAGAAACTTATCTTTTCAATCCTCCATACGCATCCCCTTCTGTCGAAAAAATCCATAATCGACATTTGAGGAATGGAGCGCGTTTGGCTGTTGGAATTGTGAAAACGGGTCTTTCTATTGCTTTAACTAGAAAAAACTACAACAAACGTTCAGAAAATGATGGGAATGACCCGTTTTCTACACTAAGAAGTTGGGTTCCGTGGCTGTTTGTGAACCCGGAAGATCCAATTTGTCGCGATTATAGTGGATATTTTGAGGATCGGGTAAAAAGTATGAACAATTTAAAAAATTCGATGTTGAATATGGTGGTGGATGCATTAGGGAGGGATGGTGAGGCACATCTAATTCCATCGGCAGTTGTTATTAAGAATATGAAGAACACAATTGTTAAGGAAAATGGTCTTATTGCGGCTCATGAACTTTGTCAATGGTGGGAACAACACTCTTGTTGGCATTCCAAGCTTTACAAACATAATTAACGGTGTTTGATAAACATCTAATTAAATGTGTAATTTTTTTAATTTACAAATTGATTTTAGTTCTTGCAATAGTATTGTGAAATATCATGTGTAATATAATATAGTTTTAGAAGTATAACTATTAAGGTAACTTATTATTATGTATTTTGGTTAGCTTATTTAAGGCAAAATATCAAGTGATAATATTGTATATATGATTCTTAGAATATATTTTGGGATTCTAATAATTATTTTTGGATTGTATAAATAGGCTCTTTCTATACCATCTCAATACACAAAAATGATAAAACTTACTTCAACTTTTTGTTTATTACTTTATCAATAACACCTTTAGCAAGTTTTGAATGAAATTGTCTCATTATTAGATGATCTCATAATATCAGCATATTTATTTAATTGATCACTTTAAGATTTGTAAGTGATTATTTTAATGTCATAACTTATACGAGAAGTTATACATGATCTCTCCAAAACTATAAAAAGTTATCACTTTAAATTTATAATTAATTACTTTAAGATTGTTAGTGATTACTCTAAGATTGTAAGTTTACATATTGGATCAGCCCAATATAGATAGTCTCATCGTGAGATTGTCTTATTTGAGAGTTTATATTGACACAAATTTTTATATGAGACAATAATCTCATAATGAAACTATCTTTATTGGGCTTACTTAATGTACATTTATTATTTTAAAGTAGTTACTTTTAATCTTAAAGTCATCACTATAATTTTAAAATGATCACTTTTGTTAATACCAAAATGATTTTCTATTACTTTAAAGTGATTATTTATAATCTTAAAATGATCAGTTAGAAATATAGACTAAATATATTATTTTTTATATATACAAGGTATAATAGACCACTTGTTGGCCTTAATGCCCAATAGCTAACTAATGAGTTTACATAAATACAAAAATATTATTTACATAAACTCTTTTTTTTTTTTCTTGCAAATCCATCAAACTTTAAATATCATAGTCACTGAATTTAATAGTTAATCATAACAAAACCAATAAATGTAAATTAGATAGCCAAAAAACGAAAAGCTCCATAAAATTTCTCAAAATAAAAATTCATATACATATACAAATATATGCCGTAGGTGTAATTATACAAATTAAATCCAAGTTACATTAATATCATCACATTTACATGCATGCACACAAAAATTTTAACAAATAACATATTAAACTATTAACTCCTCAATCTCTTAGAATTTGCGCCATATATATAACAAAAACGAGAATATTTAGGATTGTACGGGACATGTTCATCACAAGATCGATGAGAGGATATTTGATAATCTTACTTAGCTAGCAAGCGGCTAACTATTACCAGCAAGGCAATAACTCTTTATTTTTAGTTACGTAACGACATAGGTCGAGAGAAGAAGAGGACTGAGTAAGAATCAAATTCGAAACCATATCCAAGAAAATAGTATTTGCTTCAATTGAGACAAAATTCAATACCTGCTATAAGCAATTCTTATGTGAGACTTTAAATTGTTCGTTTGACAAAACCACCTTTTAGTCTTGGTCTTTTTTCTGCGTTTAATTTTCTAACTTGATATCTTATTTTCTTTGAAAACAATCTTGTCCTTCTCTTTTCTCTATATCTTGAAACTCTTGCTTCTCTTTCTTCATTCCCAACTTTCACGTCCCCTCTTAATCCTATCCATTCTTTTTCATCTTGATAAAATCCTATTGGGCTAGCAGCTCCCTATCACATTATTTAGAAAAACAAATAAATAAATATCTCAATATATATTTATTGATCCTTTTATATGGCAATAAACATATAATTCTTTAATTCCAGAAAAATTACTACATTTAATTTAAAAAGTATACAAATTAAATAGTTAAATAGTTAAATGTAGCAATCTCTATCAAGTAACTACGTACATTCGTGTTTAAGTGATAGAAGTACATCATTTACAAATTATATCCATTGCAAATACCGATTTACAAATAATGGGTGTTAAATTAGTGTTTCTTTTTTTTTTTTGAGATATTAAATTAGTGTTTCTAAGTTCTAACAATATGTGTTCTTAAAAAAAAAAAAAGTTCTAACAATATGTCCCCTTCTATTTCCTCATCACATTTAATCAACAATTTAATTTTTTTCTATTAAGTTAATTAAGTGACAAAAGGAGCTCAAATTATTTATAGACTAGAGTCTTCTTTAATACTTTCTTTGGTTGAAATTAGTTTATACACTTATATAGTAAAAACTATTATTATTTGATAGTGTTTATCTTTTTATTATTTTTTATACATGTGAAAATATAGTCAAGTGAAATCTAATTTGACACGCCTTAATACGTATATTATTTATTTATTATGATATTCACAAATTAACATCAACCAAACATATCGATAGTATCAATGTATCATTAGGAAAACTTATTTTCTTTAGTTCTATATATTATGTTGACAAATTCTTGTATAAGACGATCTCACCGTGAGACATGTCTCATACTTGAGTTAAATAGCCTAATAATAAGAACTTTTAGCTTATAGGCTACTTGTTTGAGGCCGTCTCATTGTGAAAGATCTCTTACAAGATGGTCTCACCGTGAGACATGACTCATACTTGAGTTAAATAGCCCAATAATAAAAACTTTTAGCTTAGGCTACTTGTTTTGAGGTCTCACTGTGAGATGGCCTCTTACAAGATGGGTTGTATTTTGTTTATTTTTCCTTCTTTTTCACTTTATTTTCATTTACGATATGTTTGGTTCTTGATATTAAAGGTGGTAATGAAATTAAGACATGTCATGTAAATTTTCTTAAAACGTACCATGGCATTCCCATGATATAGGAGCTTCGGTCATATAAAGATTTTTTATTCATAATTTTCCATTATCACTGAACACCACATTTTTAAATGGTAACGCATTGAAATGAATTTTGTGAAATAAAAAAAAAATGATTGAAGGAGAGCAAGCATAATCATTAAAATCAACAAGATATTTTTCTACTAAAATTAATTATACTAACTTTAATTCCGACTATTAAATGGGTCGTATGCTTATTGTTGTTGGTCATACGTTAATGGATTTAATTAGAAGATATTACTTAATATAAGGCCAAACTAAAACATATACCAATAAAATCTTTACCGTATATTTAGCCAAAACTTTGATATCTTTTGGAAGTATATATTATTAACAGGTGCTCTTTTAAGAGATCGTCTTTTGTAAAGACGGCTCTTAAAAGACCAATTCAATTCTAAAAATAGAGTTGTAACAATATATATTTAAAATTGGATTGGGCTTTTGAGAGCCATCTTTACAAAAGACGGTCTCAAGTAAGAATTTGTGTATTACTAATGATGGGATATGGTAATTATCTTAAGTTAATTGTAAATTAAAGATGAATTAATTCCTTGGAAAAGGCTTTCAAATTCCATTTTTTTCAAATTTTCAATTAGAAAAAGATTAAAATTACTAAAATTCAAATTATTATATCTCTTAAACCTAATGCTCTACAAGAAAATCTAAAAAGGGGAGAACATTACCATGCAATTTGGGCCGGGCCAAGCACCATGGTCAAGATCAAAGTCGGGCCGCTGCCCGTTAGTCCATGGAGAAGAACAACCCATGTTAGCCCATGCATTGATAACCTCCTCATAATTTAATCTTAGTAATATTTTCCTCCTTTTATTCATATTCATTTCATAATTTTCCTCCTCTTTTGGTCCAACCACTACCTTATGTTCTTCCTCCTCTTCTCCACCACTACACCCATGATTCAAATCAAAATTTAACATCTCATTTTCCATATCAATTGACCAATCAAATATACAATGATCACTTGTACCTACATCATCCTCTCCCTCTATTTTAACTACTTCGATATCAGGTTCAGGTTCAGGTTTAAGTTCGGGTTTAAATTCGAGTAAACTCTCAAACTCGTTTTCCAATGGAATAAATCCATGCATATTATTCCATTCATCCCCATCAAACCCAATCAAGGAAACATCATTGAACCCATCATCATGATTATTATCATCATGATCAAAATTTGGAACATTAAAAACAACATCATTTTCTTCATTCTCTTCTTCTTCTTCTTCAACAAATCCTTCATTATTATCATCATCATTATTATTAATTTCAGGAACAACAGGCACAATTTGACGAACATAAGATGATTTTGCCTTATTATTACGTGGGGTTCTAGCTTTTTTGCTAAACCCTTGGTGCCAAGATGGCACCGCTGTATTAGGGTTAGGCTTAGACGAAGCAGTCTCAAGCCTAACCCTTTTATGCCGCCCAGCGAGCTCGTTGGCCGAATGGACCAACGAGTCGCAGGTGTTGCAAAGGAAGGCATCATCTGCCGGACAGAACCAACTGGCTCGCTTTTTCAGGCAGCTTTCGCACGGCCGTGCTGTTTTTCCTCCAACAGAATTTGCTGTTTTTTGAGTAATCATGGTTAGATGAATTGTAAGAGTAGGGTTAGAAGTGAACTATGGTTAGTGAAGTGATGCAACACAAGAAGATATAGTTATGTGCTAAGGTTTACTGTTTTATGATATGAGGTTGAAGTACATTTGTTAGTTTTCTAATGACATGGATTTGTAACATCTTGGGACCCACATGTTAATGAATTATGGAAGGTGATTGGTTAATGGGTGTAACCCCAATCTTATTTCCTGAAATCTTATTGGTTTTATGTACAATCACTGGATTCCTAATGGGTTATGGTAATTGGTGTGATGTTGATATGTTATGAATTATGATAGAGTTTACATCATTATATGCAGATGATTTAAAACAGACTCGATGATTTGAAATTTACTCAATTTTGTAATCGATTCGATTTAACCCAATTTGAACACAGAATATGGTTTTATACTGAGCCGAAACACCTAATACAAAATCAACTCGATTATCCAAATGAACACCTTATTGATACTCTTAGTGACAGATCCAGGAAAAAAAGTAATGTCAATAATTTAAAATAAAAAAAATTATTGTTACTATTAATAAAGTAACGCAAAATGTGCTTCATATATAGGTTTTGAACTCTAGTTATTCATGAGAAAGACAAGACACTGACCAACTCATCGTCTAAGGTTATTTAATTACTTGTACTACTTGATTTTTATTTTGATTTAAGTTATATCAATTGATCTTAATGACTACACATTAGATCCGTCAATGCATACTATGTATAAACATATAAAATATATTACAATTAGATTTTGGAGAGGGATGAAAGACGACTGATCATATTAAAAGCAAAGCAGATTGCATGCAGAGATGATTGAGACCTGAAACTTTTGATCAAAGTTTCATTATCATGGGAATGACCTGGTACTTTTGATGAAACTTTACACTATAAATTATTTCTTTTACCATCATTTAGTGCCACTAACTAAACGAGCATAAATTTTTGATTGAGGTGTTATATATTAGAAGAGATTGAGATGATATATAAGAAGAGGGCATAGAACTTAAGCATATGATTACCTTAAGAGTAAGGCTTTTAATGTAAATCTTGTCTTTATGTGTATATATTATTCATTGTTGAAAATCCTAGAGTTGTGTTTTTTCTACAAAATAAAAAAAAATAAAAAAAGGTATTGCTCTCTGATGAAATTGGTCCCTACATTTTGAGTTGTGGTTCTTTTGTAGATTTACTTCAGGCCACAAGGGCACATCTTTGTTGTTAGTGGTGAAAAAGGAAACGGGTTAAAAGAATCACTTATATATCAATCTAATTAATGTTAAAATTTCTTAGTCACTACCTTACAAATTGAATAGAATGGGACATTTAAGCATTTCAAAAATAAAATGGAAATCAAAAATTTAAGTTGATAGTTATGATTTTATACGAGAGTCATTTGGGCTAGAAGTGTGGATGCAATAAATTAAGGTAGTTGAGATTCAAACCTATGACTTCTGATACCATGGCAAGAAACCAATGTAACTCAACCAAAAACTTAAGCTGATGATTAAGGTCTCAGGATATGTTATGTATTGTATTTGCCTCCTTTGAAAGGAAACATAGAATTGCCATTAATGATTTTTTTTTAAAAATTTTAAGGATAATTCAAACTAAGAAATGTTAATTGTTGAATGAATCACATCATAAACCCATGTGGATTATGGAGATTATCTTATAGAAAACAAAACTACAACTAAAAGGTCTAACAATTCTAACAATGGATACATTGAGGGTAATTAAGGGTTGGAGTTTCTAATTGTTGACACCAAAATTATTTTTTCAATATTACACAATTTGTTTGAATATTGGGTTGGAGTTTTCAAATATTGAAGTATGGTAAGTTCAATGGTAGTTCTTTAAGTTTAGTCAACTATCATTAAAAAGTTTTATCACTAAATTTCTGATGACATAGTTACAATAGATACATATAATATAATTTGCTTTTAGTGGGATATATTTAGCGACATTTAATTTAAAATGTCGCTATTTCAAATTTCTTATAGTGTATGTAAAGGATTTAGTGACATTTATTAGAACCTTTAGCAGCATATTAAAAAGTCACACTAAAACTTTTAGCGACATTGGATCTAGTCTATAGTGACAATTACATATGCCACTAAAAACCAAATTAAGTGTCGCTAAATCACTTTATGGTGAACTAAAAATAAAAACCAATAATTATTACACTAAAAATATGAATCACTGACATTTTTTTAATGTCACTAAATCAATGTCGCAAAAAGCTAAATTTGTTGTAGTGATTTCTCAATTTATAATGACTATACATCATACACTATATTAATTTTGTCGTATAGTAATGAAATTTAGATTGAATAAGAGAGTGTCATGTGTAATTTTTTTATTGGCCAACATTATAAGAATATTTATGGCAAGGATATTAATTGCATGATTTTGAATTCAGTCAATTTTGATCATTTACGGAAATAAAATGTTGCATTCATATTAATAGCAGGAATAATTGCAGGAATTTCACTTCAGTCAAGTTTATTCTTTATAAAAATAAAAATTTGGATTTATATTAATGGCATAAAAATTAATGGCAGGAATATTAATTACAGGATTTTCAATTCAGTCAATTTTATTCTCTTACAATAATAAAACGTTGAATTCATAATAATGGCAGGAGTAATAATTGGAGGAATTTCAATTCAAATAATTTTACTTATATATAAAGAGGTGTTTCAAAACCTATAAACTATATTTAATTTTTTTTTAATTACAATATAAGTATGTAAATACTTTATTACGCACCTTCATTTAATATTTTCATTCGTCTAAACTTTCATTAAAATATAAACGTATTTAAAAATCCGTCTATATCCTAATTATAAATAAGTCATTCAAAAATTAACAAACTCTTACTAATTAATGATTTCCAAATGATCTAATCATGTAGGGGAAATTTCTTGTCTTTATGTTTCAATTATTCTTAGTGGAAATTGATTTTTTGTTTGCTTATATTAACTTTTATAGTCTCTAATTGTAAAAGGTCCCCTCTTTGATATTTGGATATGTGGTTGTTTTTTACATTGTTTCCAAGCCACAAGATGTCCCTCTCCATACGAATTGCCTCTCTTTGTAGTATGTACCCTTGATTTATTCTATATCAATTCTTTTTTAAGTACTTGGTAGGCGGAGGACAACAAAAAGTTACTATTTTCTCCGGCTAATATTATGAAATAATAATGCAAATACGAATTGCAATTGGGAATTTGTATTTATCCCTTTATTGTATAAAAAATAAAACTTAAAAAAACACTAAAAAAATAAACTTGAAGATTATTTTGTAACGACAACCGTTATTCGGAAGCTTGATACTTGTTGTAGGCGTGTGATCACTTTCCTTTTGTGATATTTCCCCTCACAAAGGTATTTGGATTTGAATTTGGAAATTCACAACGAAATACAAACAACACAACACACCTTTAGTACTTAGGGTATGTCACTTAACAACAATGTGTTTAGAGGATTATAGATTTGAAAACTCTTAACAAAAGTTAATTACTCTCTTGAAAGAACACAAGCAAATGAAAAGAATAAGAATGCGAATTCTGAAATTAGGTGTAGTTTCCATTCATCACCAATTGCCTCTATTTATACTACAAGGGGACACAATAATCACCATTGATGACCAATATTGATGGCCTCACAATCAATACCATTAAACCATGGTATTCATGAGCATTATTTTCCTCCATTATGCCTTTGTAACTCCAGAAATAAAGTGGAATAACTAAGAGAATTCAATGCAATCGGCACAAAGGAAACGTAATGACTCAACGGTCATATCAGAGAAAAAAGTCGAGTCGGCTTTTCCTGTTGGACAAAATCATGTTTCCAGAACTTAAAGCCGAGTCGGTTGTAGTCCCAGATCAAGGAAAGCCAAGTCGTCTTTTTTGGCTGACTTTGTTTTCCAATTTTGTTTTTGTTCTGTCCTTTGAATCCCTTTTGAACCTCGTATTTTAATACATATTGTTCCACTACTTTAGTAGTACTTAGTGATTATAAACTTAGGATTATTAAACACTAAATGTTCAACAACTAAGACATGATCTGATTCTCGATATGATGTAGATAATTCTAAAACCCATCATGTTCTTCACCCTTTGTTCTTGTTAATTGTAATTAAGGGCTAATTAAAAGACACAAGTCAATTGCTAATAACATTGCCATTGGTCTGAGGAGCAATGTTCTCATGGTTGTGAAGGGACATATATAACATGTGAAGGGAAATTTCATGCGGGTGACTATGAGTTGTCATTACAAAAAATGCGAAATTGGCGATGTATAAGGGCAATGGCAATTTTGTCGTCGTTGATGGTGTGGCGATGAACATAGAGGGGCGACGACATAAGGTTGGTTGCCATCCATCGCCATAAAATTATTTGGTCAAGGAGACAAATCGCCTTAACCAAATAGTCTTATGGCGATGGATGGCGACCAATCCTGTGTCGTCGCCCCTCTCTGTTCATCGCCACACTATTGCCCTTCTATCGCTATTGGCGATGACCAAGTCATCACTTCTTTTTCTGTCAATGGTAATTAACCCTAAGCTTTTTACTTTTCCATTTGATAAACAAATTAGATAAAGGTTTTTGTTAATACGTTGTTATTAATTTATTACTCATCGTAAAGGTTTCATCACTAAAAACGTCGTGATCATCCTTATGTGGCATGTTTTTTGAAAATATATTTGAAATGATTATTTAATCTTACAAAGAATTTGACATTTTTTCTACCGCATGGAAAAGTTGAAAGTTCGAGGTCACTATGCTGATTAGTAAAATTGTATTTTCCTACCACATAAAAAGTTGAAAACTCAGAATTACCGCATAAAATTTTTCAAATTTGAAAATAGCTTATCATTGTACTTTTGAGGACTTTCCTTTCTCAAAATTTTTTAAGAAAATTTTAACATGACTAAAATAAAAAGACAATAACTCTTCTTACTCTATAATTAATAATTTTGAAATGATCTGACTCTATAATTTTGAATGTACAATTTAATCCCTAATATCTTAACGTAGTTTTTTAATATAATTGGCAAAAGAAAGGAAAAGGTGGAAAGGACGCAATAAAAATTAAACGTAAATTCCTCCTATAAAAAGGATATATGTGCCAACTGAAACAAGATTTAAAAACCATTGAAAAATTCATGTCATTGCAACGGGTAACGAGTGCTACCTTTGTTACGTACAAAAATACATACTATTACATAGAATAAACGCTAGCTAGTACACAGACGACCATGTATTGCAATTAGGGTGTTTAATGGGTCGGACTCTCATTTTAAGCCCTTATTTAGTCGTTTTTAGAAGGGTTTTATAAGGGTCGGGTCGAAAATAGGCTATAATATAATTAAAATGAAGCGGGTTATAAAAGGCTCAACAAGGGCCGAAAACGGGCATTTGTAAATGGTATAATTAATGTATAATTTTAATATTATAAATGACAATGTCAATGAAATTATTAATATTTTTTCTATCTAATTATTCTAAATGATAATTTAATTGTTATAAATTGATAAATGGGGATGAAAATAATTTTAGTAGTAAACATGGGCCCGGTTGGGCCGGATCGGGCTTTAAAAGCCAAGCCCATTTAAAGCCCGTATTAATGTTAAAGGGTCCTTATCCGGCCCGGCCCATATTTACTTAAGCCCGACCCGACCCTTATCTGGCCCATTGAACACCCCTAATTGCAACGATCTGCTTGGGTCAATTGTTGGATGAACGATACAACAGCTATAAAATTCAATAGGCGCGTTTTACTTGATTCAATTAACATCACCAGTTTTTTCTCTAAATCTGTCACCGGTCACCGCATATGTACATAAATACATAATAGCCTTGTTACTTCTGTACGTAAAATCCAATAAATCTTTTTGTAGCTATTTTTATCGCTAATGTATATCGCCATTTTTGTCACTTAGTTGACAAGAAAACATCTACTTTGTCGCCAATCTTGATTTCTCATAATAAAAAATTTATATTTCATTTATTATTTATTAATAATAATACATCTTCAGTAAATTTTTTTAAAATAAAATAATAAATATAAACATAAAATAATATATTAAATTTAACAATTAAAGGATAAAATTATCTATTAATAAAATAATATATATTACAAAACAATTGTTAATCTTATACAAAAATTATAAAATTTGTTACTATAAATAAATTAAAGAAATAAAAAAAGTATAAATGTAAATAAATTAACAATTTAAATAATCTTATATACATACTCATCATGATTAATATACATTCTTGGTTGTATTAAAAATGGAAGCACGTGAATACAATGAAAGCTTTGGACCATTGAAAAATTTGAGTAAAAACAAGGCATGATTAAAAACCTCTATCGTTTTACACAAAGCATTGCCCATATTATAATTACAAATTCTTGTAAGAGACGGTCTCTTTGAGAAACTATCTTTGATTGGGTCAGCTCATAAAAGAAAATATCTCTGATTGGGTCAGCTCATAAAAGAAAATCTATAATAAGAGTAGGAATTAATCTGGCTATATTATAATAAATCCATTCACCATCATATTTTGCTTATTATGTTTTATTTGTTTGCTATTCTTTTTTTTTTAAAAGTGTTTGTTATTCTTTACTTGAGTTCATCCCTAGTGCATATAAACACAAATTAAATGATTTTGTTTTTACACAAATAAGATTGAATATTTGATTGAAAGATAGGAGTATAAATGACATTAAAAGTGGAAAATGTAATAAATTGAGAGGAGGAATAATACATTGAGAAAGAGATAGTATAAATGAAATATGAAAATGTAGAATGTAAAACTTAACTTTAAAAAAATTAATAAATAAATAACAGGTAATATAAAGTAATGGCGAAGCGTTTTAAACTTTTTATAGAAATGGGAGGAAATTAGAGTTAGGATTTGGTTTGTTTGAGGGGGGAAATTTACTTTAAAATTTGAATTTTTTCCATCCAGAAAGTTAGCAACAAAATTAACTATAAAAATTATTTGTCGCTAACTTTGGCTACAAAATTAGCTACAAAATGCTTTGTATACCTAGCTAACAACAAAGTACTAGCTAATTTTGTAGCTAAACTTGTTTACCTAGAAATCAATTTTATTTTCAAATTGAGTTCTTTTTATAGTGTGTTGGGTTCTACTGCAATTTCATATATTCAAAGTCTGTTTTTGCAATCGATTAATTAGATGACTGCACATACAACACTAAGCTACTTGGAGGAATTGTCAAGTATATAATTAAATTTTGATAATAGTATTTATATTTTATTTGATTTTAATAATTTATTTTTTATATTTAATGAATGTATTTTATAGTGTCCAAAAAATTTATAGGAATCAAGTATGGCTATTACGTGATGTGATCTATGTACAATGTCATAACTCATAACAAAAAGCGTGATAGTGAAAATATATTCAAGGTAACTGTGTTTTGATTTGTTTTATTAATTATTCATCATAAAACATAGCAATTAAGTGATTTTAATATATTATTTCAAAAAAAAAAAGTGATTTTAATATACTCCCTCATATTCATCACAACTGTGCTATTTACTTTATGCACTCTATCCAATGCACTCATTCAATTCTTAATATTTCTAATTGTGCATAATTAAAAATTATGAAAAGTTGATATAAATAATCCTTGCATTGAGACGAAGCAAACAAAATCTCACTTGACTATGTTTTAACTTATAGATTAATAATAAAATGCAAATTAAGAGTAAACGATGAACAGTGTCTAAAAAGCAAATGGGACACATGTGGAGAATAGGAGGGAGTATTATATTTTTTATAGGCTTAGGTTTATAGTCCAACAAAATATTCCAACAAAACATTTTTATACTTAAAACGAAAATCAACGTTAGAGAGATGTGGGTTGAGTTTTTCTATTGTGGCTATAGCATGCAAGAAGAAGACTGGTTTTATTTTCTTGTTTGTAAATGTTGGAGCAAATGCTCTTGTCTTTGAACATTCTAAAATAAGAAATGAAAAGATTGCAAAATGTGAAAGAAATTAAACATATCAAAAAATGAAAAGTGGAAAATATTCTTGTTTCTGCTGAGAAACTGTCGAATTTGTAAAAGGGAACGCCTTGGAAGAAGTAACGTCAAGTTTAGGAAGAATGGTGATCCGACTGCCACACGTGGTACACTTGCAACCACAAGGAAAACTAAACCGGGGGTTGATGTCCCGGAACAGCTCTCCGATGCTTAAGTCAGATCAGAAGAGGGATACTACGAATGTATGTAGTTTTTTGAGTTAGATTGCGTAACCTTGTTTTGGAAGGAGCAGAAGGTATTTGTAAGGATTCTTGTACATCAGGTAGTAACTATCGGGCAGTTATTTCCGACCTGATAACCTCCGGCGAGTGTAATGGGGCGAGTGACCTTATTGAGGGCGGTTACTCGTGATCATGGACAGTTATAAGAGGGAGTGTCCTCCATCAGGACAAACTAATTAACTGCCATTCAGCTTATTGATCATTGCCACCCACTCTGCCCATTGTTTTGTCATAGTAGTAAAGTGACCCAAGTGGATTGAGTACTACTTCCCAAATTTCCAAATATCTATGGGCTAAATATAGTGGGTTTAACCCGAACCCAAATCCTCTCAACCCCAAATCCATCTAAAAAATATATAACACAAATTCTTACTTAAGACCGTCTATATAATAGACGTCTCAAGTTTTGGGGCTGGTCCAATCTATAAATTAAAAAAAAAACTAATTAGTAATTTTGTAAGTTAAAAGGGAGATTTGGATTGGACTCTTGAGAGACGTCTATACTCAAGAGAGTACCTGAAAATATAAATACATACAAAGAAATCAAGAATATCTAACTTATTCTTCTCATATTCCATCATCCCATATTTTGATATTCTATTATTCCCATCTCTTCATTATCAAATCTCCCCTCCCTTTTACATCCCATTCCCACCAACGCCATCAAACAAACTAAAAACCCCAATTTTTTTCCATTTCCCAAGACAAAGTGAATGCCGAGAAACAATCACCGCCATCAAAATGCCAACACCGGCAACAACAACCACCAAAATATCAATCAAATTTCGGGTCAACCCGAATCTCCCACAAAATCAAACCCCAAATTTCTATCTATTCTCTTACAAGCCCTTATAATGGCTTTCATAATTTCCCTTTTCTTCATTTTTATTGGTGTTGCCGCCATTATTTTCTTGCACCTTTGCATAGCAGGTGGAGCACTTCGTCATCGCCGTAATCAACGACGACCCGTTTCAGGAAACAGGGTTTCATCATCTGGGTACCCGTTAGAATTGCTAAAAACTCTCCCAAAATCAAGATTCAAAGGTTGTGAAGTTTGTGCTATTTGTTTGGATAATCTTGTAGAAGGGGAGATTTGCCGGGTTTTACCCGGTTGTAAACACGTTTTTCACTTGAATTGTGTTGATAAGTGGCTTTTAAAGTCACCCGTTTGTCCTGTTTGTCGGAGCTCCGTTAGGGTGTTGGATCATGAGGCTAAAGGGAGAGGTTCTTTTGATTGGGAACAATTGTGGGCTGCTTGTGGTTAACTCTATAGCTTATTGTAAGTTGTTTATATGATTTAGGTTTTTTTTGTGATGGAAATGTTTTGTTCCCTATTTTTTGGGGGGAGTTTGAACTTCTTGTTTCATGTAAAGTATGCTTTTTAATGGAATTTACATAGAATTTAGTGTAGTGATCTTCTATGGGTTATATGTTAAAGCAATTTCTAATATTGGTGATCATGGACCCATATGTGCTAGATTTGATTGGTTTAGTTCTAAATTGTTTCTATAAAGAAGAATTCAACTTCTTATTTAGTGGTGCATATAATTTTTTTGATGGTCTGGTCCATCTATGAACTGAGTATTTAATGATTTAAAGCTATAATTTAGAAGTGTTAGGATTTGGATTGTGATGTTTGCTTCTTGTTGTAGTCTAGGAGTTATAGGTTTGAAAAAAAGCTTGGGTATGTTTATTTGAGAATTGAAAATATATGGAGCTTGTGTATCTAGTATACCACTTACATGTTTTTAACTCAATGTCGTTAAGTGACTCTAGACGGGGTACTCAATGTCATTAAGTGGCTCTAGATTGGGTTTTGGGGTCAAAACCTTACTCTTATTAATAATAGAAGCTGATATTAAGTGACTCTAAACGGGGATACTTAGTGTCATTAAGTGGCTCTAGACGGGGTTTGGGGATCAAAACCTACCCTTAGTAATAACAAAGGTTATTTTCGATTGATTCTTGGTGGCAAACATTATCTGAGCATTAATTGACTTTTGACTTATTAGTGATATGATGAAGATTAGTGAATAAGGAATTGATGGTGTGTTTCCTGTTGAGAACTCTTATGGAAATAAAATCTTTTTGTGTTGTGATTTCCAAAGGTTTGCCAATGTCACTTTGATGACTGTTGTAGGGATTGGAGGATCAAGGCAAAATTTGCATAATGTTTATTTGTTTGTTTTTAAGACTTAATTATTTCTGATTGGAAAAACTAGAAATACATGTAATATATTGTGATCCTTTTGAGGTGAGTATTTAATGATGTTAGCTATTTTAGGAAATTGAAATAAATTTAGTGTAGGGCTCTTATTGTCTAGGAACCATATTGTGAAATTCAAGTTACACTATGCTAGTTGATTCACTTTCTCCATTTAAACATATGGGTTATATGATACTCCCTTTGTTCCTTTATGTTCGTCCATCTTACTATTTTGGAAAGTTTTCATCTTACTTTTACCCCTTAAAACCCCACTTTTCTTACTTCACACTACTATTTAATTATTTTTTCTCTCATACTTCCAATACAATCATTTCTTCACACTACTATTTAATTATTTTTTTTCTCGTAATTCCAATACAATCATTACTTTCCACTACTATATAATTAAAATAATACCTTCTACCACTAAAGATTCCATCTTTCTTAATATTTAATATTTGTGAAAAACTCAAAGTGGAACATAAAAAAACGGAGGAAGTATCAATAACCCACATTTGAGGTGTTTTCTATTTTGTAACTTGGTAGCAATATGAGTTTAGACATTGTGGTTTCTTGAGAAAGAGATTGAAGTGTTGTCTGCTGAAAGCAGTGTGAAAAGTAACTTGGTTATGTAATTCATTGCAAATTGTGAAACTCATTGAACGAGTTATGCTATCCAGATGTTGGATACCGGTATGTGTCCAAGTGTTGGATATCTAAATATTCAACTGTATGCCTAAAATAAAGTCTCTAAGGGCCATACCAATGTCCGAATATCAAGGATCGAATTGAGATACGTAAAGCAAAATGAAGAATTCGAGTCACATAGCAGTTATGTAATACTGGTTGATACTTGATAGGCAGCTCTTTTTGGAGAAAAGTAACTTGGTTCAGTAATGCTCATAATAAGTTGATTGGTTCTGCATCAAATACTGGAATGATGCTGCTGATGATATTTTTGGGAATTACAACTACAGTCTTATTTTGATTTGTATATACTTCCTCCGTTCCATAATACTTGCTACTGATAGTGATATTTCTCCACACAACATGTCACACTCAGTAGCAAGTATTATGTAACGGGGGAAGTAATTATTATGATATCCATGCCTAAGTCATAAGCCATTTTTGTTTAAAGAGGAATAGATTGGATAAACTGAGGAATAAAATCTGCACTTAAGCCTATGAATAGTGTTATTTTGTGAACAACAAAGCTTGTTTGTTGTATATGTGACAGAGGAATAAGTTTTGAGACATAGTAGCAAAGCTTATGTTACTTGAAAGTCATAGTCTCATAGATATTAGTAAAACTTTGCTTTTAGGTGATAGGTAACTAATGTAAATGTTTTGAAGATTTACTTGTGATTTTAGGGAATTGAGTGAATAACATAAAATAGGAGGTACTTATGTTGTGCCTTCGGTTGAGAAGTACTAACTCCCTGAAATAAACTTTTACAGTCCGTTTGGTAATCGGTACTAAATGGTGAAATTTCGAGTTTGGACGTCTACTTCTACATGTGAGTTAGTCCATTTTGTCATTCTGAAATTTGGACTCTTAAGGCTTTAGTTTTTATGATCAGATTGATCATATACATATGAACAATATGAGGTTGTATTCTAATAAATCACTCTTTGAAATGCTTTCGCAACCCTATTTATTGAGGGAGAGATTGGAGTGTTTTATGTTGAGCCATCATTGCTTTTGTTTGAACATTATGAGAATGTCGAAATGGAGGGATAAAGTTTGCACTTTTGCTTATGGATAGTGTTATTGCATATACTATTAAGCACATAACTGCCTTGAGCGCGACTCATTGGGATGATAGAATTGTTTTGAAAATGTGCAAGATTTATTGTATTGGATGGAAAGGGAAGGATAACAATTTTTGGATATAAAATCCGCATATATGATGTACTTCATATGGAGTTGATAGTACAGCCCAGAATAGTTCTTTGATTCTGCTTTGTTTTTCTGACATTTATATTTTATACCAAAAACTGAATTGTTTTTCTGAAATTTATACAACTCTGTCTTCTTTGATTTGCATCAAAGAGAAAATAAGTTGTTTCTAAGAAAGTGGTAATAAATGAAGAGAGAGAATGAATTGTGTGGATAAAATTAAAAGAGTGTTAAAATATGTGGATGGGATTAAAAGAAAGTGATGCGCCAATGTCCAAAAATAGAAATGATGCAAATTAAGTGAGACGAACCAAAAAATAAAATGATGTAAATTCAATGGGACGGAAGGAGTAACTATTAATTGTATTCCAAAAGTTGCGACCGATAAAATACCAAAAGTTAAATATTGAAAAGAATAAATTATGACCTTAACCAAACGCAAATTCTTGTGAGAGTCGGTCTCTTTGAGAGGCCATCTCTAATTGGGTTAGCCAATTAGGAAAAATGTAAAGTAAATATAAGCAATAAGCTTTAATGAATTGGGCTTGGGAGACGTCTCTCAAAAAGACGGTCTCTTAGGAGACTAGCTCCCAAAAGAAACTAAATTATTGGTCAGGCTAACACATAGGCCGCCCAAACATGTGACATGTCACGTCTAAAACACGACTTGACACAAGATTGTTATCCGATTTGCACAAACACAGTATGCATAATGGTTCCTTCATTTTAATTTACTTGTAATACTTTTTTCCAAGCTATAATAAAACAAATTTTTTAAAATTTGATATTAATAATCTTTGTATTATTTTCTCTTCCCTTCTTATATCTGACCATAATTTACTATGAGCGGGTTACACTGGGTATGATGATGATGATGAATCTTAATAACGAGACGAATCAAATAAGATCTCACTTAACCATATTTTAACCTACAAATTAAAAAATTCATAAATTAAAAGTGATTAATAAATAATGTCATTTTTGTAATGTTGCGACTAATTTAAAACGAGCAAGTACTACTATGAGTCTATGAGATACAAGTTGAAGTTCCATAATTAGACTTGTCCATGAATTTGTCACCAGGCGCCACAGGCACAAATCGACATGACTTTTATATTACTCATAAAATTATTATCCTTTTTAGAGAAATTTGACTTTAAAGTTTAGACTTTTTAAAAGCAACAGCGGTGAACTATTTTTTTTTGAACAACTTTTAAATTTATAAACACGACATTGATACAGTCATTTCACTGAGGGTGAGGGAAATGTGGTGATTGGGAAAGGGTCGAGAGAGGATACAGAAAAGGGTCTAATTAGGAGTAATTCAGTAAATTAGGTTATATTAATGAATTTTATTAAAAGTCAAAGGTCATTATCTTGGTGGACTATCATTTAGCAGGTCATCACCTGAATATGGTAAAGTGGTTGTACCGATGTCGTGTTCATAAATTTGAAGGTTGTTGTTCGCAAAGAAAAAAAATTGTTTGCGGCTGTTGTTTTTAAGAAGTCTAAACTCTAAGGTTGTGGTTGGCAATTAACCCTTTTGTTTAAATAGCTACACTTTCAATTTTACGTTGTTCAACGCACGAATTTAATAAATCAAAAATCTTAAATGTACATATTAAGAAATAACGGAAAATTAATATATGAAAGATTCATTAAAATGAATCATTCAAAAAATTCAACTTCACTATTTTCCAATATTTGAAGAATACTAGTATACCACTACTATTATTATAAGGAAAATTTACTTTTAAAAATCTGACCTTTTGCTTGTTCTCTTTTAAAAATTTTACCTTTTAATTATTTTTTAAAAATTCGACCTTTTGACTCCGTTTTCATTTATAGTATATACCTTCCATGAACAACCTGTTAATTTCAAATTTTTTTAAAAAGAGGATAGGAAAATTTATTTTTAAAATTCCGACCTTTTGCTTGTTTTCTTTTAAAAATCTCACATTTTGCTTCTTCAATTTTAAAAATCCAACCTTATGCGTGTTCTCTTTTAAAAAATGTATGAATTTCCAAATTTATCCGGTCACCGGTAAAAATGTTCTATAAAAGAAAACGAAAGCAAAAGGTCGGATTTTTAAAAAATAATCAAAAGATGGGATTTTTAAAAGATAACAAACAAAAAGTTGAATTTTAAAAGTAAATTTTCCTTTATTATAAAACCCGACCCGAATAGTATTATACTACTATTAATCTTTACTATTCAAGTATAGCTATTAAATAAGAACTAAAAAATATCGCTATTAAAGAAACCGTCCATTACAAGAATTTATGAAAAAATATTATAAATAGAAAAGTACAATTCAATCGATATTAGTCATTAGTCATACTAAATTCAAAGTATTTACATGTCAAACAATAATGAGGATATAAATATTAAGAACCATAAAAAGAATTAAGAACCACATTCTCCTAAACTTTTGCAAAAAACACCAAAAAATCCATATATTATCAATCAAAAGATCAAAAAAAGTATAAATGAAAACAGATGCCACAAAGCATGTGCAATAAAAAGCAAAAACACATTAAATGTCATAATCATCAATTAAATCTAATTGTTCATCTTCTCTAATTACATTTCTTTTTCTACACTCAAAATAATATACCACCATTACCACATTACTCCATAACATAAACCATCCTAACAAAACCACCAATCCAAACATACTTCCAAACTTCATCCCAGCCGTCCACGTATCACCAACTTCCATATCCCCACCGTTCATCACCCCAACCATTTCTCTACCTATAAAGCCCGAAATTAACAGTATGAAGCCCGATAAAACCCACCCATGAACCCTCTTCCCCTTCATCAAACGAAACCCGGCAATAACCGCATCGAGCCCGACCCGACCCTCAATCACAGACACAACAAGCCCGACACCCATCACGGCCATCATATACACTTCCACCATAACCTGCACCGCCATTAAGTAGTATGAATACTTGATATAGACTCCATTGAAAAACGGATCCAAATGGCTCCACCCGACCCATAAGATAAAGTTGACCATACAAGCAAGTAAGGGGGGAGCCCATCTGAGCTTGAAGGCAGCCATGGCTACCCTCAAACTCAGCTTCTTCTTCTTACGGCAACCAAAATAAGCTAAACTCACAACAGTAACCAAACATAGTAAAGAAAGAGCAAAAATAGGAACTCCATAGAATAATCGAAGATTAAGAAGCTTACGGGAATCAGCTCTAGATTCGTCTCGTATATTAGCCGCCTCGACCCAAATCGGAACAGCATGATACAGCCATTCGAGCCTATTGAGATGCGATTTAAGGAAGCGAATATCAGATGAAATCGAAAAGAAAGTAAGGAGAATAGATAGTGGAAAAGTAGTAAATGTGAAGATTATCAAGAACAGTTTAGGATTTTCTAAGAAAATGATCTTTAATGTGTCAAGAAAGATTGAAAAAAGGTAGCGAGATTTGTGGGTTTTAGTAGAGATTTCATCATCTGGCATAGTTTTAGTGATTATTGGTAATTTAGGAAATATTTAGGCGATTGAAATTGCGGCGAATTTGGATTTTTGGGTTTATGAAGATGTAATTTGTGGGAAGGAATGGGATTAGAGATTTAATCAGAGGTTGTTTTCCTAAAAAAGTGGTCTAAAATAAAGGGTTTTTGTGATAAGAATCGCATCATCATGGCTTAGATGTGTACCTGACATAGTCTACTGTATTTCTCCGATTCTATTATTTCGTCCGTTTCATTTTAGTTGCACCATTGAGTTTGACACAATATTTAAGGGTTGTTAAATCAGTATGGTAAAAGTAGAAATGATGTATGATTGATGGTGATATGTGCGGTAGAAATAAAAAAAATTATTATAAATAGATAGTGATTGTGACTTGTGGGTATATTAAATAATTAATGGGATGATGTATGATTGATGGTGATATGTAGTAGGAATAAAGTGAGGATAAAATAAGTAGATTATTTTTGCCAAAAATAGTAATATTGCAAGTAATATGAAACATTCAAAAATAATAAGTGTTGCAAGTAAAATGGAACGGAGGAAGTATTTTCTTTATGTTTATGGGTTAGACATGTAATCTATTTTTGACTCTCGCACATAGTCACACTCACATGGGCAAGGTTAAGCATGACAAGGCCATTCTATTAACAAAAATCGGTAATCGGTAATCGTAATTTGCAAATCATCATAGAAAGATAAAAATAACAGAAAAAATTAATTTTAAAGGTACGAACTTTAGCTCATTTGCTTTTGGAGGTTTGAACTTGTTTTTATCATTTAAAGGTTCGAACTTTGGAGGGTCTTCGTTTTTAAAGGTGCAATTTACCTTTAACCGATTGAAAATGTATTTTTCATTAATTTAAAGAGGAGAGAGAAACTTGTTTCACTTTTTCATCTTCATCATCAATATCTTCTTTTACCATTTCATCATCTTCATCTTCTTCTACAATTTCAGCATCTTCTTCCACTTGTTCTTCCACAAAATTCCCAGAAAAAAATTACAAAAATTCTCACAAAGATCGAATTGGGAACAACTTGTTTGTTTCTTTAACAAAGATAAAGATGAACTAAACCCTAACATTGACGATCCCAAATTGAATTCCAACAAATTATCTTCCAATTGATGACCACCAAAGATGATTGAAATGGAGTTTCCTAAATCATATCCTCCATCTAAGAACCCTAAACTCATCATCTTCATTGATTTTCACCATTGAATTATGCCCAAAAATTCTCCATTTCACCATTTCACTTTGTAGTACTAATTCAATTATAGGAACAATTGTAGTTCCTTTGATAGAGATTCTGCTTCCATTACAAAAGCTCTAACAAATTCTTGATAAACCCTGGTTTCCATTTTTGAATAAGGATCTATTGTGCTGATTTTTATTGATGATAATAGTGATTCCTCAACATCAAGTTTTTTGTTCTGGATTTTCACAGATTTTAGATTTATGTCGTAAGAAATACACCCTAGTTCCCGTTAATAGAGATACTTTGAATAGGTTTTTCAAATGGGTTTTGAGTACAAATTGAAGGAGAGGATATTAACTTATTTGCATTTGTCACTCTAAAAGCTGTCATTTTTATGGTAACAATTTTCTTTAATCGTGAGGATTAAGGAAGAAGCGATTAATAAGGAGCTTGAGGAAGAAGATGATAAATAAGTCAATGATGAAGATGGTAACCTGCTGTTCCAAGTTACTAAAATCGGCTACACCTTTAAAAGCGGAGACCCCTAAAGTTTGAGCCTTTAAAAAATAAACGCAAATTCAAACCTTTAAAAGCAAATGAGCTAAAGTTCGTACCTTTAGAATTAAATTTTCCAAAATAATAATTTTAAAATAAAATTAAAAAAGATAAATTAAAATAACAAAGCTCTCACTTTATCACATCCTACCGCATAAAGGTGATTTATTAGCATCGCAAATAATCGTCTGGTTATTTACTAAGACATTCTCCTCTATTAGCGCACTATCCGCACTATTACTAGGTGGCTCCCATGAAAGAAGAGTTTGGAAAGATCGGAGGTAGCCAACCTTTTCCAAATAAAGGAAATGTCATCATTTTATTTTAGATATAAGGTGTTTGGAATACAACTGATAGCTGATAGTTGTTAGTTAATTGAGAGAGTTTAATTGACCAGCTGATTTTATGAATTGATTTGACCAATTGAATTTGTTTATTGATTATTTAATAGTATTTGGTAAAATTTAGTTAACAAAATTCTACTTAATAGGTTTATTTTCCTTTAAAATCTTTTTCCACTCTTGAAAAGATTTGGTTATTATTAACAAAATTGGGAACATTAGTCCTTTCATTTTCTTTCGTTCCAAATTCCTCTTTCTCTAAAATTGTTATACAAATAAAGAAAATATTTTCCCTCCAAATTCTCCATTTTCTTTCCTTTCAAATTCTTCCATCCAAACACATTGTTAGTCTATCAGTATGAAATTTATACTTTGTGGTAGGGAATTTGGATCTATTAATCAAATTGATCTAGATCCATGTACGAAAAATATATTTGGGTTTGTATGCTTAAAGATTCATCAATTTTCAACTCGATAGACAGTACATCAAACCCTTGTAAATTGTAATAACGCTTTAGTTTATTTTATTTCTCGTAATATATATACATCAATCTTATTTAATGCGAATTAAGTCACACTTTCAACATTTTTTAGCGAATAAAAATATTTTATATGCCATCTCTCCCTTTCCAATCCTCAAACCCAAAGTTTCATGGCAAAAAGCTTAGAGGGTATAATATGAGTGACATAAATTTTGTGGCTTTTATTTCCAAGTCTTACATTCATCATCATCATCATACTCAGTATATCCCGCTTATAGGAAAGCTATGATCAAGATCTAGGAAGGAAAGAACGGCGACAACTCATTCCCATAAAAGAGAGTGCGGTCCCTCGACTCAAAACTGATCCTTCGAAGAGGGTTTTTTTTTCTGCCTTTACTCGCCGACCTGCACCATAATTCTTACACTATATAGCTTATATATTCTGCTCCTCCCATTATCTATGACTAAAATTTTTTACAATTTTACCATTCTCACCTTTAAGCTCCTGAAAACATAAAAATACCTATAACTCAAAAAAAAAAGAAAAGAAAAAGGTCTTGCTTCAATTAAAACATGTACCATTATTCATGATAAACACAATAAATTCAATTCTCATCGCCCTCCTCTAGATCCCCGGTCCCTCCCCCAATATACCTTAGTTTTAGGGGTGAAAGTTGTTCAGATAAAAATCGCAAACCAAATAAATTCAAATCAAGTAAAAATATGGTTTGAACTTTTTATAAATTGATATGGTTTGAACTTTTTATAAATTGATTTAATTTTGGATTGAAATTTTTAAAACCGAATCTTTTTTGTTTGGATAATGTTTGAGTATACCAAACACAGAATCCAAAATTTCTAAACCGAATCAAATTAGAATCTTGTGCAAATAAAAGATTTTAATCAACAATACTAACAAAAACGACGTAAGCGTTCTTATAACAAAAATAAATCTTGATTCAATATTCCCATTTTTGCTACTATGATTAAAAAATAATTTTGGTAATCTAATTTGATTTGCAGCTTAGATTTGTTTTAAGTTGGAAATATGATTTGGATTTAGCTGAAAAAGTCTAAATCAAATTGATTCGGTTTGGTTCGATTTGAATGCTTCTAATTTGATTTAATTTGATTTTATGAAAAAACGAAACCACAAACCGAACTTCTAGCCCTACATAGTATTTATTGTACTAAAAGAAATCGAATACCAAAATTCACGTTACATGTCCATCAAACATACACCACCTTGATGATCGAACCCCATGTAACATACTTCCTCCGTTCTATATAATTGCTACCGAGTGTAACATGTTGTGTGGGAGAATGTTACAATCAGTAGCAAGTATTATGGAACGGATGAAGCGTGACTTATCTAAAGCCGTAATAGGTAATCAGGGGCCTCATAAAGTAATTTAACCCGGTTCTTTAAAACCAGAACAAAAAGAAAATAGCTTGAACCAGTAATTGAAAAATGGCAGCCTCAGCTTTTCCTGTTACTGGCAGCATTGTCCCATCTACTCCACGCCATTCCTTCCTTACCCAACCTTCTGCTTCCGTACTGGTGTAAGCCATTTTTTACTTATTCATTTCACTTTTGTTGATTGTTTTTCTGGGTAATTTGTATTTGTTTTCTTTGAAATGAGCACATTTTGATGTTGGATGATGTAATTGAAGGTAAGTATTTCTTGCCCATGTTTCAATTTGTCGAGAAATTCTGTAAAACAAATATTGGAATTAAATTCTTGTCCCTTTAGGGTTTTCGCCATCCCAATCCATGAAGTTTTAAAAGCAAAATTTGAATTTCAATTTTTGCCTCTGAAGGATTATTATTTTTTTATTTTGTGAATATTTGGAATCAAGGGTCAGTCGGAAACGACCCACTTTGTTACTACAAGATAAGGTTGTGTATGTCCGATACTCCGATCAAGTCCCTGGAAATGTTGTAGCAACTTGCAAATTGCAAAATGTAGGTTAACTGATGGTACTTCATAATCATATGCTGATCAGAATTGCTTTGCAAACTTGAGTTATGGAAGTATAAAGTGCTATGGACTAGTTTAAATGATTCAAGTTAATACCTGATTAGAATAACTATAAGCTGATGTCTTGTTGATAGATTTTTGGGGTTCATTTACCTAATGAAATTCACAAAAAATTCTCAGAACTAAGGTTTTATAATAACTATGTAGTCCTTGTTGTGTCTTATACTTATGAACTTAGCACCCTTTACAACAAGGCAATGCATCCTGTGATAACTGATAACTACATAGAACCTTTTGTTGTAAATAATTGATGTTAATTAGGATTGAGCTTCTATTATTCTGTATGTGTAAGAACTTGATCACATTGTTTCGTGTCAATATGCTTATGAGAATACAGGAGATGTAGAATTGTTGAATTGCCTCTTGGTTTAGTGGATAGATATGCCACTTTTCCTCCATGTTGCTCTAGAGTTTAAAAAGGCTCTTCTATTCCTTGTTGGAAAAATAACCTACATATGATTCCACATCGAAGAATTAAAGAGAAGTTGATTAACATATAAGCTTGATGGGATACTCCTCCTATTACCAATTGGTTTTAGGATGAAACTTTATCGGGTTTGTGGGCAACCAACTCCCCTCTTATGTGGGTCCTGTTGTGTACAAGCCCAAAAACAAATTTATAATTCCTTTGAAGCAGTGATATTTTCGCTCATGTTTTCAGCACAATTACCACTCAATGCAGATCTCACACTTGATATGTAGATCTCAATGTATGAAGGATTTCCTAGTAACTTAAACAAGTAAAGAGCCTCTTTTCAAAAGGCCCATTGGTTGTAGCGTTGCAACATTTAATTTCTTTGAAGTTATGCTGATTGGAAGGCAATGTTTGCAATTTGGATGCCACATAGGGTGGGAGAGGATAATGAGTTAAGCAATGTTAAAAAAGGTCTTAACGTACACAATAATTTAGCTCAAATATGCGTAGGAAGTTCTATTTGAGTATACTAAGATAGTATACATCATAAGTTTTTGCCGATGAGGGTGTGTGGTTGACTGATAAGCATCCCGATTTTCAGGGTATTATCAGTGTTGTATTAGGCCTCTATCGATGTCTTGTTATCTCCAAGTCCAACTACCAAAAATACCAGTCCATTTGCTTATGTATGCTATATTTATATCTGATAAAAAAGACCATAAGTACTGTATTTGCTTATGTATGCTATATTTATATCGGATAAAAAAGACCATAAGTACTGTATTTGGTCCTTTTTTTCATCGTTTTTCCTCTGATGTTAATTGTAATATTCTTTGCATGATCTCAGTGCTGCAGTCTGCCTCTAAATAACAAAATCTAATATAGGTTCAAAGTACATTGATATTCATTTGTGTTTGTGAATTATTTTTGTAGTTGATGCTACGACTCTCTGTAAAATGTGAACTATGTTTCATTTTGAGATGCTATTCTTTATTTTCTCTTGAGATGGTTATCTTGAATTGTATATTTCTTTGATTACTCTTTTCAGATGGCATTTGGTGGGGAAGCAGCACTCAAGACTGTTAACACATACAAGAGGCCATGCATTTCGTATGCTAGCCAATCCTAATGTATGCATTTTAGGACCTATCTTGTATAATAGGGGTTTTAGTTGGTTTGCATAGGTATGTTATTTGTTGTTGGATCAAATTACACAAAAATTGGGCAGTTTTAGTTGAAAATCTCTGTTAATCAAACTTTTGTCAAACCCAATTTTAAAGTTTCACTTTTTTTCCGAGCGAACAGAGTGTTGGTTTCGACGTTCTAGAGCGTTCATGCTTCTTGATGGTTTAGACAAAGTGTCCAACACTTGGTCGCTTTCTTCAGTTGATTAGATCATGATTCCCTTACAACTTTTACTCCTAGGTTTGTGAGGTGCCGATTTATGTTGCACATGCATGCATTCATTTCCCTTCTCCCTCTAATATTTCTTTAAGTAAAATTCTGCATGACAACTCTATATCAAGGAATTACTCTTTGTTTTGCAGGAATCATCCGGAAAGGATAGTTTTAGGAAAGAAGTACTAATGGTTGATCCACTGGAAGCGAAGAAATTAGCTGCGAAACAATTAGCGGAAATTAAATCAAAAGAAAATTTTAAGGTTTGTGATTTTCATTGTTTGTACTTTATCAATAGCATAAAGTGGTGTCGCGTATCTTTTTGGCAGGGTGCAAGCATGTTTAAGTTTGATCTAGAGAAATTTTGGTCAAGTGAAACCATCAAGGGATCGAAATTGGAGACATATTTGTATGTTCATTCTGAATTATTGACAATTAGGTCAACACGTTGTAGTTGTGTGATTTGAAACAAGTAGCATAGCGTAAAATTTTCAACTGTGCCCTCTAATTTGGAGGGTGAGTTGCTCTAAATAATCAAAGCAGCTTGAGATTTCATTCTTTAGTGTTAAAATCCACTCCATGATTTCCCTGTTCATAGGTTTTTTTTGGAATTATTGTTAAAACTTGGATTTGACTGGACACAGAAGAGAAAACAAGAATGGCCCAAAATCATTACCGATTCGGGTTAGGATTTAGCTGTGACTGTTGCGAACGATTGCATTTAAGTTTGTTTCAGTTCCGAGGTCTCTAGTCCAGGAGAAAATAATCTCTCTAGGGTGTCATGCTTGTACTGGGAGTAAATATTTATGGGAGGAAATGAAAGTCAAACTAAGAAAACAAAGTTATTAAAGTAGAAAATTAAGAGAACATTGTTGTTGTCAAAGGCAATAAATAGTTGTAAAGTGACGGACAAGAAGAAATAGAAGCATTAGTCCCCTTATTTTGGAGTAAATATTTACCCTAGTAGGATGGAGGGGAAATATTTCCGTCGTCCACTAACAATAGGGTTTTTCATATTCCTTTTTCTTCATTTTCGGCATACCATTATATTCTTTATCCTTCATCCTCCCTTCAGATTCACCTCTACTTACCTTTCTTTGTATATTCTGGCTTTTATTCCCCTTAAATATTTAAGCTCAATACAAGCATGCCCTAGAAAGGGGATTGTATTTGATAATGGTTGTGGCGCTAGATGATGTTGGGGGTAACAGCTTCTATTGGATTTTAAATATTTGAGCTGCCCTTTTAATATAAATACTGGCCCTTTAATATCGAGAAGAGCACGCACCATCATATAATCATGCGTGGTCACCACAATGAACCATCGGGACTCATGGGCACTGCTTGGTCTCACAGTTGGTCTAATGATCTAAGGTTAGCGAACTGAACACATTCTGATTTGTGATTGCAGAGAAGACGTCAGATAGAGGCAATTAATGGAGCGTGGGCAATGCTTGGTCTCACGGTTGGTTTAGTCATCGAAGGTCGTACAGGAAAGGGTATTTTGGGTCAGGTATGTATTTTTCTTACAGTTTTCACTTTACAATTGTGCATTTTGATATTGCTATTCGAATGTAACTCACTGGAAACTGTTGTGTGGCAGTTGGATGGATATTGGCATGCTATTCTGAACTTGTTTATGAGATCATAGACAGTTCCAGGCGCCCTTCAAATTACCGGCATTTGAATTTATACATAGAGTCATATCGACACCGATGAACGTTGTACATGTACGAACGATTAAATTTCACATTTGACATTCTTTTTATTTCTTGTATATGTTCTTATCATGATTCATGTAATCAGACTCATTTTTCATGACTTTTCAAACAAAGTATCCAATGACAGGGATACTTCTCTGTTTTATTTTGTGTATTCTATGCAAAGCTAATTTTAGGAGTTTTGTGATAAAGATAGACTTTTTGTTTTAGATTTTGGCTAAGTACCCAAAAGGGATCTTGCACCAAGCTAGAAAATTTGAAAAAACTAAGACAATTAGCAAACTTATGTCAATATATGAGACTTGTTCAAAACTTTATCCCAAAATAAGCGTCCTTGGCTCCAAAGCTAGGCTTGGTATAAAATCGCTGTTAGTAACAGTGAGTTATGATAAATGGTAAGTGTCAAGAATACAATCGCTGTTAGTAACAACGAGTGACTCAATTCCTGGTCAAACCAGGTCAAAAAATGTATCGCTGTTACTAACAGCGTTATTTTACATTCCTGTTTTCTTTATTCTCGCTGTTAATAACAGCGAGTCAATGTTTGACTTATTTTGACTTTTTTGAAGCTTTAAACTAGCCGTTGTAAAATATAGCCGTTGTTATTATGTTCTATAAATAACTCCATCATTTCTCTACTTCATTTCATTAAAACTCCATCATTCTTGTTCAAGTTAATCGGTTTTGAAGGTAATATATAAAATTATTATGTTAGTATTATTTTCAATTTATATGTATGAGTAATGTTTTTGAATAATTAACTATGTTACTTTATCATGTGTTATGTAGATGTCGCAAGAGCATTCCATTGAAGAGCTTTGTGATTGTGGTTATGAAGTTGAGATTAAGACAGATTGGAGCGACATTGATCCTGGTCGTGAATATGTTGCTTGTCCATTCTGTTGCACGTACTTTAGGTGGATTGCTCCAGAGGGGACGAAATGGCAGAGCGACGTTGTTAGGATTTTATTTTTATGCCGCAAGTGTACGGGTGTCGTAGCACAATTACGGGTCGATTAACAGGGAGGCAGGATCAATATAAGAGTCGTTCAATTAATCGCTTCAAGAGCAAAAGATTTGTTGGTTGTTGCTATAAACTATGTGAAAATGCTTGAGAACTATGTTGATATCAAGATAATAAAAGGACTAGGACATAGGAATTCCCCACTAATAGCATGTGATTATTTCGATAAGGATTGCAATTGATTCCGTTGAATTGATTCACTAATCTAATTTTATCACTCCTTTTCGGGATGGTAACCAAATTAAATCAAATTAAATGGGTTCTCTCAATCTCAACTTTCGTATTTTGATCGATTGACATCACAAGATAACCTAAACTCAATCTCAACTTTCGTGATTTTGACTAAGAAGACATATTAACTTGTTTTATCATCCAAGACTAATAATATTCTCATCCCTCAACTTTCGTGATTTTGGTGTTAAGAGAAATTAAAAGACTTTAACTTGAATGATCATACATAACAATTTAATCAAATCGATTCAACATCACAATCAACAATCCTCATCTAACAATCACATACATATTAGGGTTCAAATTCAATGTCCTAGCATACAAAACTACTCACTAATCATGGTTATAGGGATTTCTAGGATTAATAAACTATCATGAAACAAAATATAAGACATAATTTAAAAACTTGAATATAAAGGAAATACCTTGACAATGGAGGATTGAAGAAGAAAATGTAAATTGCAAGTCAAATCTAAAATCACAATCTTGGAATTCTTAAAGGAAAGCTTAAAGATTATACTAAGGAATACAAAGGATCTCTAAAGTGTTTGAGAGAAAAAAAACGGCCTTATCTAAATTAGGGTAACCTCCACTTAAATAGTGGTTCCAAAAATTAGCAGAAAAAACTGTTTAAATTCCCGTCAGATGAAGTGCGACGACTCGCCACATCGGGTGCGACGAGTCGTTACATATGTACTGGCCTGGAAAAGAGAGTTCAGAGAAGAAGCGACGAGTCGTTACAAAGGAGCGACGAGTCGTCGCATAGAAGCAGCGAGTCGTCACTTTGGAGCGACGAGTCGTCGCTCTGGGCCTGACTGACGAACTTTGAATAGCCGCCATTTTCTGCTCGATTGTCGGATATGGACATATTAATATACCGTTCGAAAGCTCTTGAAGTCTACTTTCCAATGCCACAAACCTTACATCAATGTGATCTCTCTATCAAAAGTTATGACCAAAAGAGTGAGCATGTATCAAATTTCTTCTCAAAACTTTTGTCTTTTAAGCATTTTTCCACTCTTTTCTCTTTTGCCCATCTTCATTGTAAAACATCTTCAAGCGAGCAACGATCTCTTCACTTATTTAAGGGGTCTTAGGCTATTTCTCCAAGCCTTCACCCTCTTATCACCCCGGGACCTAACAAAATCTCCATTTCCGCCTCATATATCACATAAAACACAAAATTAAGCTTATGAGGCAAAATTATAACAATTCACTATTGTAGATCCTAAATCCCACTAAAACTTCACACAAAAAGCGTAGAAATAGCACGGATAAGGGAAAATAATTGCACTTATCAGACGTAATAATACGGCTTGAAAAAGAAAAACAAGAGCTTAAAGATGAGATATTCAATCTCAAGAGACAAATAGATGATATGACACATAGGAAACAAGAGACTGTTACTATTATGAGAAAGTTTAAGAAGCAAGCTTAGTCACCGGTAATTTAAGTTATTGAACAAACTATGTAATTTATATGAAATGGTTGAATATGAATGAAATTGTGTTGAATTTTCGAGTAGTGAACATCGCGTGTTGAATGAAATTGTGTTGAAAGGTTAAGATTCATCATATCATCATTTCATTAATAATAAACGCTAAACTAATGCTACAATAAACATATATACATCTACATATGTACATCTACATATATTTTACAAACTATACACAAAAGTTTCAATGTGACAAATGTCCAATATGTTGGAAAGTTAGTAAATTAACAGTATCCTAATGCTAATCCTCCTCCTGGACAATCTCTAACTGTGATGGTCTACGACACCTTCTATGATAGTAAGAGCGGTCGCATGACGCTCGGGTAGGGGAGGTGACTGATATTGGGATAATCCAGCACCTTGTGAGGACCCAACGCCATAGTCGGGACACGTCAAAACTAATATTAATAGTACTTCTTGTAGTGTCAATCCCAATCTTAGAACTTATAAAGAGTTTAAATTCAGACAAATTCATGTGTGAGTTGCATGCAAACATTTTACGTCTTCCCCCAACATACTTAACATTGCTACTACTTGATCGAATCGAACCATTCCAACAACATACTATACTCACACGAAATGAAGCCATTTCTACAAAAAATACGTACAAAATCAAACATCATCAACAAGCTCATAAGGAAGCAAGCAACAACATTGTAAAACATAAAACAAAGAACATTCTCTACATTAAATTCAAACATTCTCTACATTAAATTCACGAAAAAACAACCACAACATTAATATCATGGCAAATAACATTTTCTACACTATAATTTACCATCACCAAGAATACTTTCAAAAACCAAAACTAACTAACAAAATTAAAATAGAAAGTACCTAAATAAGTTGTAGATCACAAAGGAGTACTAAATTGTAAGAGTAGTAACCTGCATTTAGGAATGGAATAGCATTTAGTCACCTGCATTTAAAAAGAATATAAACCCTAGATTTCGAAAAAAAAAGAAACAAAAAACAAAAAAAAAATTTACCAGAATGAAATAGCAAGATGACAGACCCATTTGGTAGACGCAAATTGGAATTTAATGCGGTCAATTGCAGGTTTGAAGGTAATTTCAATGGAGTAAAGAAGATGGAGCTTTCGAATGTTAGGGCAGGTTGGGGTGAAATGAAGAAGGAAAGGGGAACTATGGTATTTAGGCACGAAATAAGTCGCTGTTACTAACAGCGAAGTTAATATTGACCAGTCAAACAATGAGTTAGTAACAGCGTCTAAACACTAACATAAAAACTCAGCACACAACATAACTCGCTGTTACTAACAGCGTTTTTATACCAGGCCTAGCTCTGGAGCCAAGCACGCTTATTTAGGGATAAAGTTTTGAATGAAGCTTATATGTTGACTTAAGTTTCTAAAAAGTCTTAGTTTTTTCAAATTTTCCACCAAGTTAACTCTTACGATCCGTTTGGCTAGTGGTAGTACTAAATGGTGGTAATACGAATGATTTATATGTTAAATTTCATCAAAAGTTTCATATCATTTCCTTGGTAACGAAACATTGCTCACAAAAAAGTTTTTTTGTTTACAAATTTCCATTACCACCTAATACCAGTTTTTCCAATGATAATGCATTGGAGTGAATTTTATGCCGAAAATGAGATAATTGAATTTGGACAAGCATGATCATCAAGGTAGCCAAGAGTTTTTTCAACCAAAACTACACTAGTTTTTCATTTTTATTACCAACGTTAGAGGTGTTCAAAAATACCCGGCCTGACCGACCCGACCTGACCGACCCGACCTGTTGACCCGCCGACCCACCTTATAAATGGCGTGTCAAAAACAAAAAAAAATTGAAAACTCCGGGTCGGGTCATAAGCCGATTCCAAAACGATTCGAGTACCCGTTAATGACTCGCTTTCTGATTGACAATGATTGATTGAAGATGTGCTAATTTCTTGTGATTATTCTTGTCCATGTTTCATTTTTTTTGGTGGGTAGTTTTGAAGCACTTAGTGATTAAAGATTTTATCGTTTTTGATTAGTATTATATAAGAAGTAGTTAATTGTGTGTGGTAAGTCTGACCCAAGTTTTATTTTGTTCTATTTGATGCATGTAATGATTAAAGATATAATCTTTTTGATTGATATGATTTGAGAAGTTATCCCAAATCTCATTTTAATTCTGGGTTGATTTTATGGTTTCTTGTGATTACTTTCAATTTATAGTTATGGCTGCAAATTTTTGAGATTCTTCTCACATTATAATAGTGCAATACATTTCATATTAGGAAATGTTGGGTGAGTTTAGCATTGAAGATATCAATTGTCTAATTTAACTATACTGTTGTAGGTAGTTTTTAGAGTTTAGCACCTCTCAAAACTATTGCACAGTATAGTGCATATAGAGTTCTGTCCAGAACTTTTAGATAAAACTTAAAAGTCATGATAAAATCTGTCCAAATAATCAAAAAATAAAAACAGGGTATCCGGTGTCCCGACCCGTCGTACCCGCATTAAATGGGCCGGGACACGAGCCGATAAAAAAGATACCCGGCTAACCGCATATTTGGCTTTCCGAGTTTCCGAAATGTCGGGTACCCGCTAATGAGCACCTCTAACCATCGTTCATTACTATTTACCAAACGGGCCGTTAATGGTCGGAGCGTGCATGCCAGTATAATGGAAGAAAAATCCATCTTTATTAGTGCTAGTAAACTACTTCAAACCTTGTAGCATCGACATTGTAGAGTGCCCATCACCTCCTAAAAATCGTTAGATTATTAGCAAAACAAAAACAACTGATCTTGGGTAAGACACCGTCTTAGAATAAGACGCGGCCCAATATAGAGTCCATAAGCTTTTTCCATTTCTCTGGGCATTTTTCAATTTTACTCTTAAAGCTATCAATTTTGACCTTAAAGATATCAATTTCAACGTAACGTGGTACTTAAATATATCAATTAAAGTAAAAAATTTCAATTTGAACCTATAAGTGATCAACTTTAACGTTAAAGTGATCAATTTCTACCTAATATAATTGACAGTGATAAGTATGAAATTGTATGTTGTTATGTAGTTCATTTATTTTGTTGATAATTGATATAGTTAATATCATAACAAAAACAAGATAAATTCATAATTGATTATTTTGTTGATAATTGATATAGTTAACATCATAACAAAAACAAGATAAGTTCATAATTGATGTATGTTTGGAAATAATTGACACTGATATGTAATGAATTGTATGTTGTTATGTGGTTCATTTATTTTGTTTATAATTGATATAGTTAACATCATAACAAAAACAAGATAAGGTCATAATTGATGCATGTTTGGTAATAATTGACAGTGATAAGTAATGAATTGTATGTTGTGATTGAAATTTTTACTTTAATTGATATGTTTAAGTACTTTACGTTGAAATTGATATCTTTAAGGTCAATATTGATACATTTAAGGTCCAAGTTGAAAAATATCCAGAAAATGAAAAAAACCAAAAATTGAAATCTGAAGCGCGTGTGGTGCACGCGCCTGAGAATGGGCCGGCCCAATTATGGTCTTAGAATAAGGCGGTCTTACGCAAGTTTTTGTGAAACAAAAACGAATCAAAGCCTTATTTTTACATGGACGATTTTTCTTGAAAGGAACCTTATAATTTTTTGATAAAAATGTCATATGACATCTACAACAAAGTAACAATCGATCAAATACATAACAACTTTAATCAAATAAATTTCCATGTAGAAAAAGTCACAATCATTATAAAGTAGATCTAACACTAAAGTCTTCTCTCTATTATATTTTGTTTCATACAGCCCCTTCAATCTGGTTATTAAATTTGGTGTGGCTTTGAAATAGAAATAAATTTAATACTATTGAATTTTTACATTGAAGATGATACCAAAAAAACTGTAAAACGAGCTAAGAGTATGGAGTATAAGTTTGGCTTTATACTGCAGAAATAATTAATGTTATTCGATAATTATTCATCACAATTAAAATATACTAAATATATTTTAATTGATTGTGTATGGTAAAAAATTAGTGAATAATATATATAGTTTTAAAAATTTTTTATAACTTATAACTTAAACAAATCTAATCAGAAAAATATTAATGATATGCTTAAAAAAATATTTGCCTGAGCAGGAAATTTTTTATTATAAAGTCGACATGTGTTCCGATTGTTTCTTCATTATTAGATTGTATAGATAGATGTATTATGTATAAATTGATAAACTTTAAATCGTTGTGAAAACGAGTTTTGTCTCATTTAGCTTGGAGAGCAAGTACCACCTTATTAGATAAGATTTTGAGTTGGATTTTCACATAATTGATCTTTTGAACCTAGCCTGGGTAATGTAATCAAAGAACAGGCTGTATTTTGAGAGATCGTCTTTCAGACCTAACCCATTAATGCTTAATGCCTACTTGCATAATCCTTAATCCTTATTTACATCATTCTTAATCCCCACTTACCGTATTCTTAATGCCTACTTACCGTATTTTTAATGTCTATTTACAATATCCTTAATGTCTACATTTATTATGCTTAAATTCCTACCTATAGTATCTTTAATACTTACATCATCCTTAAGGACGTTAACCGTATCCTTTATGTCTCCTTACGATATCTTAAATGTCTACTTACAATATTCTTAATGTTATCGAGTAAGCATACACTACTCGCAATATCCTAAATGCCTACATACAACATCCTTAATGTCCATCGAATAACTTACTCAACATGTTTTTTTATGGGCGGACTCAATTAGAGATGGTCTAACGACAATTTGTATTCAAAGAATATAAACAAAATCTTTATTAATAGTTTAATACCATCTCAATAAATCTCATCATGAGACGACTCAATATGAGTTGACGTGATATTTAATTATTTTTTTAAAAAATAAATTGCTTTGATTATTTTTTTTTATAAAAAAAACAGGGTAATTGAGTTCTATTTCATTTTCGATTTTCATTCGGTCAAGCAAAACTCTACCTTCTTGATAGTTTGTATTGTATCTTCTACAGGTTACGTTTTGTCGAATAAAATTGACGCCTCACAAAAACGCAAGCAGGCAAACGAGCGCATTGTACGCCGCCCATCGGACCATAGCTCCCCGCCTGCGGTGAGATTGTATTGCTTTTCTCTGGTAAACAATTTCTCTCTTTTTGTTGAATTTCTTTAGATCTGAATCCTCATGCCGTCATGCCTTTTTTTGTTTTTGATTGATTTTGTTTTACATTCTCAATCGATTTTTTCTGACGTTTGATTGACACATAATTTTTTTTCAATCGATTGTAATGGTAGGTGGCTATCAGATTATCTTTTCTGATTGTTTGCTTAATTTTGTCACTGTCCATTACTTAAGATAAAACCCTAGAATCTTTGTTTTGATTGTCATGTAGTATTTACTGATTTCTCATTGAGCAATTAATTGCGGATAGGAAATTACGGTGGAGATTTACTCAAACTAAGTAGAAGTGAGTTTTCATCAGTAAACTCGGTTTTGATCAAGAATTATTAGTTTTTAATCTGTAAAAGTTAGTTTCTTTTTAGTTTTTGGTTCTTTCTTGTGTTGAGAAGGTCCTTTTGAGCTGTTTAAGTTTTTTAGTTCATAGTGTTTTGTCATTGTCGTTTATTTTTGTTGCCCCTTTATTGCTGTAGGTTGGTAGGTCGCTTTTTTCGTTTTAAACTACTGAAGGCAGCATGTCGGATCGATTGACTCGTATTGCAATTGTGAGCTCTGATCGGTGTAAGCCTAAAAAATGCCGTCAGGAGTGTAAGAAGAGCTGTCCTGTTGTTAAGACTGGTATGTATTTATTTCTGTAGCCCAATCCATCATTTTGGTGTCATGGTGTTATTTCAACTCACCCCCACATTAATTTTTGTGTTAATGTTGTGGCTACTCGCTAGAGTGTTTTGGGAAATTGAGGGTTTTTACCCTTTCATACATTCCATTCTTTCATCTATGTGATAATCATCTTAATTGCATTTTGTTTACTAAAGATGTGGAGATGAAAATTTAACTATATTTGATTGACCTGAAATATTAATTCTGAGGTTTATTCATTGTCACTCATCATGGTGCTTGGACATTCAATTTTTATCCCTGAATAACTACTTTTTTCGATGGGAGGAGGGAGCCGGGTGGAGTGTGGTGGTGGTGGTGCTGTTGCTGCTGTAATTCTAGCCTTTTTGTATTCATGTGTGGTCATAGCCGTGTGGGTTGATGGGAGTGAGGCTGATAAAGTTTCCCACATGTGTGCATCCAATCACTGAGCTATGGTGATGGATAGGGGGTTTCATTATTCAAGGAAGCAACTAATATTTTGGAAAAACTAAATCATGTTTCTCTAGTATTTTCATGACTCCACTTATACATGGGTACTGGTAAATTTTTTGACTCGTGCATGTTAGTATGTGACTCTCTAGTCTCTTCTAATTGTTCATCCCTCTCTATTCAGGGAAACTATGTATTGAGGTGACTTCGGCATCCAAGCTTGCTTTTATCTCAGAGGAACTGTGCATTGGATGTGGTATTTGTGTCAAGGTAAAATCACACTTCTTCATCCTCACTCATCCTCTATGTACCACCACATTGTTTGTTGCTTAGTGCAGCTAATTTTTGTGTATGCAGAAATGCCCTTTTGAAGCGATTCAGATTATTAATCTCCCGAAAGATCTTGACAAGGATACAACTCACCGTTATGGCGCCAATACTTTCAAGTTACATAGGTTAGTTTATGTGAGGTCCTTGATATAATGTTTTCTTATTTTTCGGTTTTAAACGTGAAAATATTCAATCACAGGCTACCTGTCCCGAGACCTGGTCAGGTTCTTGGCTTGGTTGGAACAAATGGTATTGGGAAGTCAACTGCTCTAAAAGTATTGGCTGGAAAATTGAAGCCCAATCTGGGGAGGTTCAATGTAATGTACAATAATAAAGCTCATTCTTTTTTTTTTAATGGTGGTTTTCTTTTTTTTTTTTTTTTATCTTTTATTTACGGTGAATATATATTTTCTACAGAACCCACCTGACTGGCAGGAAATTTTAACATACTTTCGTGGATCTGAACTGCAAAATTATTTCACACGCATATTGGAGGATAATCTGAAGGTAATTGCGTTGAAGGATTAATTTAACTTCACATCCTTGCTTTGCCTGAATTACTGAAATTGGTTAATGATTTTCTTATCTACTAAATTACTTTCTTAATGCTTTCTTAATTCTATGTTGAAGTATAAGATGTGTGTTCATGTCATGTGATCACCTGTTGTAATTTTAGAGTTGGATCTTTTATGCCTTCTTGCTGACTGGTATGCATGGAACATTACATACAAGGGGCTGAAAGGTCGATACAAGGGCAGCATAGGGAATATTGAAGGGGCATATCTTCTAGAAACTATTAGGGAAAGTAGTTTGTTATGGCTATTTTGGAATTTAGTTGCCTGTTGGAAAATCATTTTAGCTGTGTGTTTATACAAAGGGGGAAGGGCTTTTCATTTTATTTTGTATCAATAAATAGTGTTTTACCCTTTGGAGATTTGAGTATAACACCAACACATTCATTTATAGGCTATCATCAAGCCCCAGTATGTGGATCATATTCCAAAGGCAGTTCAGGGAAATGTTGGCCAGGTTCTAGAGCAGAAAGATGAGAGAGATATGAAGGCTGAACTCTGTGAAGATTTGGAGCTGAGTAAAGTTTTGGATCGTAATGTGGGAGATTTGTCAGGTGGTGAACTGCAGAGGTTTGCAATTGCAGTTGTGGCTATACAGAGTGCTGAGATATATATGTTTGATGAGCCTTCAAGTTATTTGGATGTGAAGCAAAGGCTTAAAGCTGCCCAAGTTGTTAGATCATTGCTTAGGCCAAATAGGTATTGTTGTATACATCATGTTTGACCATCTATAATTTTTTTGTGCTGGAAGATGTCTTATTTAAAAGCTCTTTTTCTTTTGCTCTCCTTTTCAGCTATGTCATTGTGGTAGAGCACGATCTTAGTGTTTTAGACTATCTTTCAGACTTCATCTGCTGCTTATATGGAAAACCGGGTGCATATGGAGTTGTTACTCTGCCATTCTCTGTTAGAGAAGGAATCAATATATTCTTGGCTGGATTTGTACCCACAGAGAATCTTCGTTTCCGCGATGAATCTCTTACTTTTAAGGTATTTTGTCCTCCAAGTATGTGTTCATCATTGCTTACTCTTTTCTAGTTGTCTCATCTTTAATTTTGTAGGTTGCTGAGACACCTCAAGATAATGCTGAGGAGATTGAGACATATGCTCGATACAAGTACCCGACCATGTCTAAAACTCAAGGTGGTTTTAAGCTTCGTGTTATGGAGGGTGAATTTACAGATTCACAGATTATTGTGATGTTGGGAGAAAATGGAACAGGGAAGACAACTTTTATTCGTATGCTGGTATGCTCCTTAAGGAATAGTTGAGAATGTGTAGTGGCTTGCTCAATAGTTTTGTGTTTCAGGATATTAAATTCTATTGCATCGTAATTTTCAGGCTGGTCTATTGAAGCCTGATACTGTGGAAGGCTCTGATGTGGAAATACCTGAATTCAATGTTTCTTACAAGCCCCAGAAGATCAGTCCAAAGTTCCAAAATACTGTGAGGCACCTATTACATCAAAAGATAAGGGATATGTATCTTCATCCCCAGTTTGTTTCAGATGTTATGAAGCCTCTTCAGATTGAGCAGTTAATGGATCAAGAAGTTGTGAATTTATCTGGTGGAGAATTGCAGAGAGTTGCATTAGCTTTGTGCCTTGGAAAGGTAAGCCTTGTGTGTTTGAGGACTGTCTTATTTAACCTGTAGTATTATTTTATCCCCCACTCTATTTTGCGGAGATAGACGGTGACAACTCTTGATTAGTATGAAAGTTCTTGCGCATTGTTGATGATGCGTAGGTGTTTGTGTGATAGCATTTTTTTTAGTGGAACTCATGACTACTAACCTCTGTTCTGTTTTTTTTAATAGTTGAATAAATGTTTTTCAAAATAATGACATGTTTAATATTGAGCATTTGTAATCATGCAGCCGGCAGATATCTATTTGATCGATGAACCAAGTGCATACCTGGATTCTGAGCAACGTATTGTGGCTTCAAAAGTTATAAAGAGATTTATTCTCCATGCGAAGAAGACTGCATTTGTTGTCGAACATGATTTTATAATGGCAACATATCTAGCTGATAGAGTTATTGTGTATGAAGGGATGCCATCAGTGGATTGTACTGCCAATGCTCCTCAATCATTGTTGACCGGAATGAATCTTTTCTTATCCGTAAGTCGCTTTGTGCTTTTTTTTGTTGATACTCTTGATAATGTCTTGGATTTAATTGAACGCATGATTGATATTCATTAGCTAGAAAATTAACTTATATCAATGTTGGGAAGTGTACATTCCGATATCAGTTTATGTTGTTTACGTTAGTTTTAAACTGATGTGATTGTAACCTTTTACCATTCTCTTGGAAATTGCAGCATTTGGATATCACATTTAGAAGAGACCCTACTAATTATCGTCCAAGGATTAACAAGCTAGAATCCACAAAGGATAGGGAGCAGAAATCTGCAGGAACTTATTACTACCTGGACGATTGAGATTGATGTTTGGTTCATCCTTCACGACAATTTTTCAGTGTCTTATTTATTTCCTTTTATGGTAAAGTTTCATTCTCTTATTCAATTGTGTTTGTGCGTGCAATTTTGTAATACAAATTTGGTTTTTGCAATTTTGTGTATATCTGTTCTTTCTCTGTTGTGCTTGCTGTTATCTTTTTCTTATCAATTCGGAGTCCTTGTACAATTGGTAAATTATTTGGCATTTCCATGTTGCTGAACTTTTAAATTTATTTTGCTATCATTTTTTCTAATGGATTTTATTTTTCAGTTCTAACCCACCATTTTCCGTATTTTCAAATTTCAAAATTTTTGCAACATTGAATGACAACTTCTGATAGATAGTTTAGCTATGCTCGATGCTGATTGTAATTCGCCCAAATGTCAGTAATTTATGAAAGAATAATTTTTGCAAATTCCATATTACGTAGCGCATGCTGCTTGCTCCACCATAATCATTTGCCATTTTTCCATCTTGATGATTCCAATTCTTTTGTTTGATTTGTGTTTTCTACCAGCTGTAGCCTTAATTAAAAGTGTTTGCCTTTTGCTGTTGCAGGAGTCTGGTAAGTGGTAACCTCTCAAGGATGTATTGCACAAAAGCGTTAAACGTGCTGCTGATTATCTTTTTGTCGATATGTCAAAGAAGGGGGGTGATGAGCTGAAAATGGTTATTCTCGTTTCATCTTTCATACAGATGTACGCTTCTGATCATTACTATGTAGCATTAGATCTCTTCTGTTATGAGCAATTTTGCACTGAGTTTGGGTTGGCAGCTTGATAATTCGGCTGATTTAGATTCTAATTAGTGACTTATAAGTGGATTTTGCCGAGGCCAGTTTTGGTTTGATCAGATTTTATTTAATACTTCACATCTGACTAAGTTGGTTGGTATTCCTATCACTAATAGAATGTAATGCGACGTTTCGAGTTGTTTTGTGTTTAATTGTTTTAAGCGCACAACTTCCCTTTTAGAACAAGTAGATAATGTGGGAGATGTGGAAGTACAAGCGAATATAACATCAGTATAAAGAGCATTTGTTAGTTCAATATTCGTTTTCGTGTCTTTTAAAACTTCATTTTAAAAAGATACTCCTAGTTTTTATTGAAGTTTCGTCTTCGCCAAACCATGGAGATGCGTTGAGGTTGCGTCTAACCACAACTCTAGGCCTTCTATACTTGTGCACATCAAGTTACTGCACTAGTTAGTGATCAGTTTTTGCATCTAGGAGCCATAGTTAATAGACTAGTGGAAATTTTGGCATGTTTGGCAAACAGCTGAAACTAGTAGTACTTATTGGGTTTACTTGTAACTAGAGGTAATCGGATAATTGGTTCATTTTTGGGTTGGTGTATCAGTTCGGTTACTGTTTGGATTGATTATTTGTCATCTATGTCTTGTGATGGGGTCATTCTTGGTCGAATTAGTTAGATATGGGTCGTATGTGATCGGTTTATGTTAGTGACCAAGTTGAAATTGGAATCGATCAAAAATGTTTGTATTATGCAATTCTATACAAAGACTAGCTTAATATGATAAACTCTCTTACATAACATGCTGAAGCTATGATAAAAACGTACACTAGTGCTACAATATTAACCCTCTAGGCTCTAGGATTAAATCTTCTCTTTGTAGACCATTATATTTTCATGTCTATTTTCCCGGTTTTATTAATTTATCTCATTCTTATACACATTAAAGAAGTTAGTAAGTTTCATGGGAGATGGTCTATTCTATAGACGTATACCACAAAGTCCAGCCCAACCAAAAATAGCATATTAAAAGTATCAAAATACAAAATTGGGCTGACCCAATTCAATGGTCTATCCTATAGACCGTCTCTTGTGAGATTTTGTGTAAAGAAGTAGGAAGTATTCTACTAAGTTGTGTGTGTGACCATAGAGAATGGGCCAACAATACACACAAAGGTTAAGAAAGACGTTTCTTAGTAAACTAGGGTTTTCATGGCTCCCAAGTCAGTCATTTGATATAAATACTCTCACATTAAGGTATCAAAAGTAACTCATTTATTCTTCTTACATTTCTTCAGATGATTTATTAAGGCATCACCCCATAAACAAATCCTAACCAAATTCCTCCAAACTAAGGTAACACTATTAGGCTTCCTACTTTCTAGGTACTCATCTGTTATAATCAACATTATGAGCGTTGGAGCTGGTCTTCAGAGTCAAACTTTGGGCCATCTAACATGTGTTATTTGCCTAGACTAGGTCATCAAAGTGATCTTATTATAAAAGGACAAGTCTTTCCACTCAACAAACACTCTCTCAGACTCATCTTAGCATTATCCAAACTTAGTGTTGACTGGTTATGCCGTTCTCGGACAAAAACATAAGCTTAAGTAATTGACTTGTTGACCTAGAAATTATTTGGCCCAACTTTTCTTCTTTTTTTTCATTGATAAAAGTTTTATAAGCATCCTTTACGAGAACTTCAATCACCCAAAGTAAAAGCCATCATTGACTTTATCTTTGAAGATTTACCAAGTCAATGAACACAATGTAAAAACAAAACTAATATCTCTTTTTATATTCGAGTTTATGTTAGAGGATCCCTACTGATATAGGAAAAAGAAAACTTTTATGATAATGAAAGTCAAACCCCTGTCATAAGTTGAAAAGGAAAAACATTTGACCATTATACTAATAGCTAGTCTCTTGAAAGACCGTCTCTTTAAGAGATGTATCTCAAATCTATGAATTGGATATTCGGAATTTTCTACGTACATGAACTTCGTATGTTTTGACATAGAAATTTCTGCAGGAAATCCTGCCGGAAGTTTCTCACTATTTACTTTAATGATTCAATAAATCAACATATTCTTCTTTGGTTCTCCATTCTCCACCATTATTTAGTATTTAGTTTTGGTGGATACAATTGACTAATATTTAAATGGAAATTTAAAAGAATTTGTTCCTAGTGTACACTTTGATATTTTCAAAGCAACTTTATCAAAATAAATCAAAAACAATGGTTTACTCGTTAGATAAACTATTATCGAACGTGACTGATACATAAATTTTTGTATGATGCAGCTTTGGGAGATAGCATTTAATATAAGCATCGTTGTGAGAGACGGTCTCTTTGAGAGACGTATTTATATGAGTTAAATAGTCTAAATATTACAAATCAAAGAGAAAATAAAAATGTGATCTTCTTGTAACATTTAATATAAAGCTTTTTGGTTTGTGATCGTCTCACCAAGTAGTGTTCTGTAACTAGAGCAGTTACGTATTAAATTAATTTTGTTATAATTCTCTATAAAAATTGACAAAAAAAAAAATTTTAACTTATGTCAAAAACTACCGAATTTTGTTTTTTCGTTAACTATCTAGAAAAAGTTATTTCTTCGATGAATTCTACCAGTTAACAATAGACATTTAAATTTTCATTAAATATAACGTGTGCAATGCACTTGCAATTTACCTAAAAAATAACTGGTAATCTTAATACTGATCTTTTAACAATTTCTGATGCTACTTTGTCTACTTCAAAGTTACAGCTAGTCCCTTGAGAGATCGTCTCTTTGAGAAACATATCTCAATCGCAGTCCATTAAATATCAATGCCTACTTACCGTATTTTAATGCCTACTTACGTTATCTTTAATCCTTACTTACCGTATCTTTAATGCTTACTTTTAATTTTTTAAATGTCTACTTTCATTACTCTTAATGCCTAAGAACTAAAAATAGTCTTTCTAAGAGACGATATTTCACATCATCAAAAGACGTGTATTACATTTTTGCCCCAAAATTGTTGCTCCCGGTGAATACTCGGACTCGGATCTAAGCCTTGATCAACTATTTTTTTCTATTTTCTTGGCCATTCTTCACCTATTCTTAAAAGTTAAAGAATTGTTTTTCATGGATCATTAAAAAGAACTCTTATTCCACTTTTATACCATTTTACATACAATTAAGTTGGACTTAAAAAAACATACAAATAAGTTGGAGACAAGAACACCAAGACAAACGTAATATATGATGAAAAAAATAATAAAATAGCATGGAAATACTTCTACATAGCTTATAGAATAAGGATGAAAAATCATATAAATATAACACTTAGTACCTTCATTTACATGAATTAATTAAGATATTAATTTCAAATTCTTTTAAACACATATACTATATGTAAAATGTTAACTGGATTTATACTTTTTCTGTTCCATTAAAATTGCCAAACTTTAAACAGGTGCTCTTTTGAGAGACCGTCTTTTGTAAAGACGACTTTCAAAAATTCAGTCCAAATTTATATTTAGTGTTATAACAATATATATTTAGAATTGGACTGGGCTTTGAAAGTCATCTTTACAAAAGACGGTCTCAAGTAAGAATTTGTGAACTTTAAATTTTAGTCTGTTTCTTTTATTTTGCTATAATTTCGTTTTGATGGAAATGTCTCCACCACTTATTTTAATTTCTATCTATATATTTTAATATTATCCAGATAATTAAATAACCCCTCGAATTCTTAATAGTTATCACATATGCCCATGTTGCAATTTCAACAACACCGAGTGACTAACAGTTTAGCCATAAAAGAAAAGAAAAAAGAAAAATTAACGTTAACAATCCAAATTCATCCATCCGTTTGTGAATAATATTACATTACGATTATTTTCTAATAATCGAATATTTGCCAGACATTTGCCTACAACATACCATATTACTATGTACAGGATATGTTAACAGTAAACTAAGACAAACTTTTAATTATTCACAAGAAAATAAACAGCGGACAATGAATTGGATTATAAATATCTATTTTTCAAAATAATAAATTGATAGGTAAAGGCATTTTAGAAATTAAAATTAAAATATGTAGCATTATCCAAAATACATGTCATTTTTCTTGAATACTCCCATAATCTCATCCCATTATCTAACCCTATCCACTGACCAGTGACCACTATACCTATTTTATCTATATTACTTTGTTATGCTAAGGTAGATGAACATAATTAATTAATATAATAATTTAAATAAACCTAACCTATAAAGTTAACTAATCTTCTTGTCTTTGAATGGAATTCTTGGTAAAACCAAAAGCAAATATATAATGCCATTAATTTCATTTGTGCTTATTGCCTATAGTATCCAAGCTAATATTTTATATTTTATTAATTAAAAATTAAAGAAGATAAGGATTAGTCCAAAAGTGATGGACCAATTCTTGTTCTTCTTACCAAATAGATTTCAAAATTGACAACTATTACTCACATGTCATTTATTTTTGTTCAATCTCAACTTCCATTTAAAGAAGATAAGATTAATTAATATATATATATATATATATATATATATATATATATATATATATATATATATATATATATATATATATATATATATATATATATATATATATATATATATATATATATATATATATATGATTTCATTTAATGCATTTTATCAAGTTATTCAAAGTCTACTACTCCCTCCGTTCTTATATGTGTGTCCTATTTGAGGATTTCACACATATTAAGATAGTGGGAATCTTTGTTGATTGTGGGTAATATTTTATTAGAATAGTGGAATGGTTTAATGATTGTATTGGTATTATGAGAGAGAAAATATAATTTAATTAAAGATAAAGAAAAACAAAAACAAAAAAAAATGTTGTCATTACTGTGAGAGAGAAACGGTTACAATTGGGTTTGTGAACTCAAAATTCTGTTACATAATGAAACTTTCCATTTTTGGAAAGTTTGGAGGTAAAAATACAATTTGGGAGGGAACTTTCCAAAAACTAAAATGGAAATCCTTAAACTCCATTGGGCATCTACATAAAACATGGATTACCAAACTTACAAAATCTGATCAAGGATTGTAATTAAGTGACTATACAAATTCTGATCAAAATAGAAACTTAATTTGATCATTGAAGAGTATAAAAACAGCAGCTTATGAATGGAAGTTCATCCCAAAAAAAAAAAAACAGTAGCTTCATAACCCAGAACCAAAACCAGTAGCTTAATTAAGTGCAGCAAATTCTGATAAAAAACAAACAGAGCTTCATAACCTTGACAGAAGCTGGCAGCAACTTCACTTTCTCCATTCCAAAACGTGTATGCACAAACCAGTACCAAAACCAGAACCAAAAGCAGAACCAAATTAAGTGCAGCAACTTCACAAAGCCTTACAAAAAACAGTAGCTTCACTTCATTATTTACTCCATCATTGGCTAACTAATGGCCTCAGGAAGTGAAGACGAGATCGAGGGGGCATGGTACTTTGGATCAAATCAATATGATCCTCAATCAAGCTCCGAATCCGAGGAAGAACCACATGAAAATATTGTAGAGCAACAGGGGGCACAAGAACCACAACATAATCCAAGGATTACTAATGAAATGCGACATCTTATTTTTCAAGAGCTGCTTTCATTGCACACAAACGACAAATTACCTCATGGAACATTCCAAATCATCGGTCAAAAGTACGGTTATCATCATAGGACCATAAGGCGATTATGGCATAGGGCAATGCAATCAAAAGAACCAAACAAGCCATACATGGTGGAGTCTAAATTCAAGAATTGTGGGAGGAAACGGGTTGTTGTGCCTCCCAACGTTCTTGAATCTAGACCGATGGGGGAAAGAACATGTATAAGGGATGTGGCACAATGTCTAGACTTGGCACCATCGACCGTGTGGAGGCTAATCAAGAGAGGAGAAATCAAAGCACATTCAAAAAATAGAGTGGCAGCCCAAAGAGATTCAAAAAATAGGCCAAGGGGAGCGATAGAAATCAAGCCAACCGAATCCGTCACACAAGAGGTATATAGAAACATGCTCATACAAAGTCTCATTCCGGCCATACTTAGAAAGTGGCCAAGAGAAGGTCCATCGGTCATATTCATTCAACAAGACAACGCAAGAGTCCACATAACAAATGACGATCCGGTTTGGCAACAACACAATGTACAAGGAGGGCTTACATTCATATTAACGCAACAACCACCCAATAGTCCAGATTGTAATATATTGGACTTGGGATTTTTTAGAAGCATTCAATCCTTGATGCACAAGAAAATGCCTAAGAATATGACGGAGTTGATTGGTGCCGTCGAAGAAGCGTATGATGAACTTCATCCAAAGGCATTGACAAATGTCTGGATTTCATTGCAACATCACTTGAATGAAATTCTTAAAGTCAAGGGAAGTAACGATTATGTACAACCACATTTGGGGAAGAAAGTTGAAGAAGATAATGGGCGGCTAAGAATTCAAGTTAGGATTCCAACACAACTAGTTAGGGAATCGGTTGCGTTCGTGAATCCTACCATGAATCCTCAAGCTTCCCAAACACAACAAGAGAATGAAGATGTGGCACAATCGTCAAACGCAATGCAAGAAGCTTATGATCAAGTATTAGAAGAGACCCAAGGTTGATTAAATATTTTTGTTTTGAAATTAGAACTCAACCCCTCAGTGTTTGTTTTGTAAAATCGTCATTAAAGTTTTTGATTTAGCAAAGTTAGGAGCAACATTTTGAAAACAACGAGATATGAAGTCAAAGGTTTATGTACATGAGAATTAATGGCTCATTTTGTTTCTAAATCAAGTAAAAAAAATGCCCCCTGTTTCATCATAGAGGTTCTAAAACCTCTCAGAATGTGTATGATCATCATTATAAATGAAATCCATTAACCATGCATAAAACACAACGATTTCAAACGTTTTTTTCAAAAGCTACTCAACTACGATGTAAAAATCAAACTTTTCAGAGTTTTTTAAATCATCATTGGGGTATCATCATCAAACTAAACAGAACATGAACAAAGCCCTAAACAGAATATGAACAGAATATGTTCAGAAACGGAGTATGAACAAACATGAACAAGAATATTCAGCAGAACACCAGTGAGTATGAAATAAACTTGAACAAGCGTAACAAAACATGAACAATAAACGACATGCATACAAACCCTAACTTAAAAATTAAACCAAACTATCAAAATACCAAAAAAATCAACAGATCGTCATCATCAACATCAACTAACACACAGCATCATAAAAAAAAAATGCCCAAAATTTTTCCAACAACAAACAATTCCAGAAGTCACCCAAATTTTGCAATTACAACCTAGATCCCAAAATTTTCTTTAAGTCTCATCTATATAAAACGAAATTTAAATTAAAATTAAACAAAAGGGTCTTACAATCAACGACGGCGTTTTTTAGGGTTTTCTTTTGCCCTAGCTGTCAGTACTTCTACAGGAGTGTCAGGAACAACCTTAACATCATCATCTTCAACAGGAGGAGTTTGAGGAGGCGTTTTAGATGGAGAATCAAACACGAATTTAATTTTTACAGGTGGATCACCACGCATTTTCGAACAAGCATCATCTTCAAGAACTTTTTGATAAACCTCAAGCTCTTTTTTTGACCATCTTAGTATCTCATTTGAGTAAGAATGTGAGAGGCCATGGATGGAACAAGAACACAACTCACCATATTCACAAAGACCATTATACAAATCACTAGGAATTGATGAAGAACTTGAAGAGGGTTTAGTATCCATAAATAAACCCAGAAAAACGTCAAAGATAGTTCAAGAACAGGGGACGATTTTCAACTCAATCACCAAAAATCACAAAACTTACCTCAAATTGTAGAGGAAATGACGATCTTTATTTTAGTCCAAAAAACTGAACCGAAAAGTGGGTAAACACAGGGGGCAAAGCTTAAAAAGCTCAATGAAAATGGAGTTACATAAGAGAGAGAGAGAGAGTTACAGAGAAATGAGAGAGAAACGCAAAAAAAGAGAGGGGGCAATAATGAGCGTTTTGAGCGAGGCATAAGATTCGTGGAATATGGGGTATTAGAGGAGAGAGAGAGTGAAAAATGGGAATCAAAACTTTCCATTTTAGGAAATGGGACAAACTAATGAAACTACCCGTTATAGTAATGTGGACAATCAAAAAAGAACGGAGAGAGTAATTACTAGAAAATAACAAATGGTAATTAAACTCTATAAGGCCTTGACAAATTCTTTTATTATTTGTAATTAGCATGCATGACATATATTAATTGGGTAACTTTTTTAATTATCCTTATTTGATTGATAATATCATAAAGGAAAAATTATATAGAATAGTCTAATTTTTTATTGATTTTTCTACAATAATTTAACCATAAATAATACTCCTCAATTTTAGGGTCACTTACCCAAAAATATTATTGCTCAAATGATGACTATTTTTGCAGATTAATTGCTAAAAAAAAGAAAAATTAAAAAATTAAAAATTAAAAGTTAAAATAAAATAATTACTTGATTTCTTTTTTAATTTTTAAAATTTTTTCAATTTTTACATTATTTAATATTTTAATTTGTTATGCAAAATGACTTGGTGTATAAGTAAGAGATTACTTTGGTGGATTCGTTGCAAGCACCCCTTATAATTGGGATATATTTAATCAAAATTTAAGATTATTGTAGGGAAATCTTTAAAATATTGGACTATTCTAGGTAGTTTTTTCTATCATAAATTAATTAAATTGCTTTATAAATTGATAGAAAAATTAAAAAATATACATAAATAAAATATTATTATAGTGTCTATAAAACGCTTCCAATTTGCTAATAATATTTTATGATCAAATATTACTTCCTCTGTTCAGAAATACTTGCTACATTTTGTTTTTGGACACTATTTATCGTTTAAGCTTATTTTATATATTGCGACTAATATGTAAGTAATAATATAGTCAAGTGGGATCTTGTTTGTATCGTCTAATCGCATACTTTCATAATATAAACTTTTTATAATTATAAATGTGTATAATTTGACATATAAATGAACAAAATAATACATTGAATTGCGTAAAAAAGTTAAATGTAGCAAAGTATTTGATATGAATATCTTATGAAATATTATAATGTAAACTTGACATATGTTTATGTTTATTTTCTTTTATTATATCAATTCAAAGATTTAATTAATCATAAAAAATTCTACTACTATTATTGTCTTCAACCGAAAAATAGCAATCTCTTATGAGTGTTTACATACATATATATACAAAATAATTACACCAGTCAATTTGGAACTAATACTACATAATCATAATCTCTTATGAGTAATTAGTATGGTGATTGGTGATTGGTGATTGGTGATTGGTCGGACAAAAGGTCGCCTAAGGGCGTGCCTGTAAGAAAATAAAGTTGTTAAATAAGAAATTAGTGAAATTTGATTGTTGTAGAGGTGGAAGAATGATTGCAAAATAATAAAAAATAAAAAAAGCTCTCAAATTTGTGGGTTAAATATTTATACTAGGGGAGTGTGGGGAATGCATGTATTACCTCCATAATAGGGAACTCATCTTCTTTTTTCTTCATTATTTTTATTTTATGCTCATTTTACTTTCTTCTCAACTATCTCAATTCTCATCTTTATTTCTCCTCTTAAATATTCACCCTCAATCCAAGTATGCCCTTATTATTTTGATTTCTCTAACGGTACTCATACTTTGGCATCAAAAAGGAGTTTTCACTAAAATGAAGTACCAAAAAAATTATGAAGGAGTTGGTCCAAAATTTCAAATTTCTATTGTCAATTACTCGTAAGTGTTCGTCTTAATAAATTTGTTTCATTTGCTTTTAACGTAGAGATAAGGAGTTTTTGTGGGTTAAAATGGTGGGGTTATTTTCATAGAATATAAAGATCAAAACTATAGTAAAGTATTGGGTATAACATTTAAAATTAGAAATGTAGTAAATTTATTAAGACAAACTATATAGATTATACGACAAATGTATTTGGACGAAGTATTAAGCAATTTATGGGCAATCTTCACCAAACTCACAATGTTTTGGTTATCTTTCTTATCATTTACTTTTTTATTCGAGAGTAGTCTAAATAATCCCTACAAATCAGAAGAAGAAGAAATTCATCATTCTCTAACATGAGGGCGAAAGAAAAAATCCTCAACTGTTAGACTAACATGTGATTCTCCCTCATCAATTATTAATCTATTCGAAAATCAGCCTAATCACCAAACATTTTTTCAAAAAGAAAATTATATAATATATTAGTCGTAGTAATTAATACTTCTACTAGTTATTAGACTTTTAAATGCAATATTTCACAATTAGAGTCATATGGGTTGGGTTATTATTTGATGTATAGGGTTGGGTTCGGTTGGGCAGAGTTATTATTGGCTTGATTTAATTTTCATAAATATATTCTCATGATTTTTGTTTTTATTGTGACATTATTATATATAATATATGCGAGTTGATCCAATGTAATATAAAATCCAACTAAAAAATCATTGAATATCCTTTTTTAAATGGTTCGGGGCGGGGTCAAGTCTAAAGGGACATTAATCCGCCCCTGTTCATTTTAAATCTTATTCCTAAATTTTTGATCCGATCTAACTCAATCCCACCCGATTTACAACTCAAGACAACATAGAGTCCAGGATTGGATTCAACCAGACGTACATACTAAATAGGATTATATAATAATTATGAATTTTATTCGATATTTCTATTTTTGAAAGGAAAAATTACCGCGAATAATACAACTTTTTGTTAATTTTCCTACAATAATACCAACTTAGAGGGGTATTTTCCTAGAATAATATCAACTTTAGTTTATGTCTTATAATCAGCTATAATTTAATTTTTAACATGTAAGGGATTTTCTAGGAAAACATCCCTTTAAGTTGGTTTTAATCATGATTAATCAATAATTGATATTATTGTAAAGAAATTAATTCACGATAATTTTTTTTAAATCATTTGATTGTACATTAAGTTGGATATTCTAAAAAATTGTTCAAAATTGTAGTCACCACCGGTTCGTATGTTTTTGTCATGGATGTTGAAAGTGGCATTCAATCCCACAAGATCTTTTGAAGATCAAGGTAGGGTATAGCATAATACAATAGTATATTCCTCGGTCCATTTAATTTATCTTATTTTCCGTTTTAGTTTAATAGAATAAATTTATTTTATTTTTATTTTTGAATATGGTTACACCACTTTTACTAATTATGTTTTCTATCTTTTTTCTAAATACCTCATTATTTTAATTAATTTTATTTAATTTTTTAACTTTTATATCAAAAGTAAATGACACTAAATGATTGAGACAAATAATGAGATGAGTAGTTTTAGTTACTACCTCCGTTCTTATTTACTTGCACCATTTGCTTTTTCACACTCTCCAATGCACGAATTCAATCGTTAATATCTCTGGTTATACATATCGAAATATTATAAAAACTCAAAATTAATAAACTTTGAATCGAGACGATTCAAACAAGATCTCATATGACTATGTTTTAACTTATAGATTACCGACAATATAAAAGTCAATTTGCTTAATGAATAGTACCGAAGTCAACTATGTTGCAAGTAAATAAGAACGGAGGAAGTATATAATATTGTCAAAATCAGAGAAGATAAACAAAATCTGGTCTTGGTCATTTATTAACGTCTATAAAGAATCCTAATCTTAGCTTAGATAAAATCAAATATTTCATAATCAGAGTCGAAGCAAAATTATTGGAGACTATTTATTTTTGATGTCTTTTAAAATGAAGCTTTTATTATATTAAAAGATAAAAGTATTTTACCATTTCAAGAAAAATATTTCAAGACAAAATATATTGTAACATAATAATACTTTAAATATAAAAAATTTACAAAAAAATCATTTAACAATTATTGCTCGAAATTGGACCTAAATATTCTGCTACCCGGGATACCCCTAGAATTGGCCATGTTCATAATCGAATATTTTCTATGCTTTGAAATATTTGCTACATTATAATTATGAAATTATTAGTTAATTAAACTTATTTTACATATTACAGCTAACATATAAATAAAATATAGTCATATAAATCTTATTAGAATAAACTAATCGAATACTTTAAAAATGTTAACTTTTATAATTTATAAATACATATAATTCAATAAAAATTAAATAAATAAGTATAATATATAGAACCGAGGATATATCCACTTGGTTGCGTACATGAATTTATAAAAAGGTACAATTTATTTATTTGAGGATGTTAAATGATAAGTTGCTTTTTTGATAACAATTGCTGCTTATTGGAAGTAATCTTATGTAGTTTTGTTGCTTGTGGTCCCACTTGCAAAGACAAATCTGTTTTTCAAATCATGTTAACTATTATCAATATTAGGATTTCATTTAAATTGATCATGACTTTTATCCTTTATTCATTCATTCATTCATATATATATATATATATATATATATATATATATATATATATATATATATATATATATATATATATATATATATATATATAAACCTAAAAAGTCGTAAATAAACTTTTAAAAAAATCATCATGATCATTACCATACCCAGTGTATCCCACTCATAGAAAACTATGCTCAGGGTCTGGGGAGGGAAAAACGACAACTCATACCTATAAGGATAGTGCGATCAAAGAGTCCTCCGGCTCGAAAAATGCCTTTAAGAAAATAAATTATCAAATACGTGAAATTGAGTGCTCTAGAAGATTTAAGAATGACAAAAGTCGAATTTTAGTCTTGAATTCAAACAAAGAATGCCCAAAGAACTTGTTTGTTAAGAGATTAAAGGGAACGAAGATCATGAAAATAGCAAAATGAAATCAGCTACTCTCCTTCCGGTCCATCAAAACTTATTTTCTACTCATACTTTATATTTTTTTATGGGTCAACCCAATAAGAGATGGTCTCTCAAAGAGACCGTCTCTCACAAGAATTTGTGAAATAAAATTGCAGCCATGATTAAATGGCTTAGCGATTTGTATATATATTAGTGAAACGCTAAGTCAAATAGTGATTTACGTCAATTTATTTATTATTTTTAACTCTCTAATTTTTTTATAAACTGCTGTTTGACATAGTGTTACTTTAAATAAACTTCCATGTCACATAATAATTGACTTAAGAAAATTTATAAAAGAAAAAATAAATTTGGCTTGTTGAGTTGTTGTCCAACGTGGACAGTAGAATATGAATTAACCTTTATTTTATTGTAAAGTGATTATTATGGAAAAGTTTTCCTACAAAATATGAATTCCCGTGTATGTTTGGGCACGCTGTTGTCCATTAATATGCACTGGCAATGAACAAATTGTTTCAAAAAAATGATTCCTTAGTGTTGGAACCCTGACCATTGCAAAAGTACATTACATCCTTATTTATATCATTCAACCACAACCTTTTAACTAATTATATTACGCTATTTTCGGGAATAATAATTTTATTTGCAAATTTAGCATTAGATCAAATATAATGTTTTGGCTAATCAAAATCTTTAAATATGGATTTTAATCAATTTCAATTTTGTTTTCAGTAGGTAAAGTTAAGAATTAGAGAATGACTTGCTAAACCTCGTCATTTACAAATTCTTCATTATAATTTCATAATTGACATTAAGAATTTAAAATAAAATATATATTCGTCTCAAACACAACCATAATGTATTTGTTGGGAATGCTCTTCTTTGTCATTGCCTATCTAATAAGTATTTCTATTGGTACCTTGTCGTATGTTTTTTCCAAGTCTACAAAAATCATGTGCAAGTCTTATTTTCTAGCCCTGTAATACTGCATCATTTTATTGTTAAATAGATTGTTTCTAATGTAGAATTGTAGATCTCCCTAACATAAATCCAAATTAATTCTCTGTATGGATATGCTTATCTCTATCACTCTTTCTAATAAATTTATAGTACGACTCATGAATTTTATTTCTCGATAGTTAGAGCAATATTGGACATCTATTAATCTTATAATGACCCACAAATCTTAAATTTCCAACAAAGGAATGTATAATAATAACCTTAATCTAGTGGGAATATTTCACTTTAATAAGGGATTTGAACTCGTGGCCTCTAATTATGTTATATCTCATAAATGGTGGTTAAAGCTATGATAGAAGTATACTCTAACAAACTTATAGGAAGGGAGGAAGCACTTGGTATAAACATATTATGCTGATAAGTAAAAATAATTTCCATGTACAAATTTTCACGTTGGGTTACAAATTTTATGTTTTGTGATAATTTTTTAAAGGAAAAACTCAATAATATAATCTTTTGCACGTATGTTGTTAATAAATTCATCTTTAGATTATTTTTTAATTTATTGTAAATAATTTAATTTTTATTTTTGTTTGTTGACAGCATACCTTATTATTAGCTATTATTAGTAATACGGTAGACTGTTGGTAAATGAATGACAAAGATTAGATTATTAAAAAATAATTTAAAGATGAAATTATTATTCACAGTAAATAAGTGAAAGATTTAATTATTAATGTCAATGTATATTTCTTTTTTAAAAACGATGTTGATCATGTCATGGGTAGATTCTATTAATGACTATTTGCTTCAATAAAAGCTCATAACCATAGGAAAATAGGAAGTAAATAAAATAAAGATATTATTTTAGAATATTATGTTTTAGGAAGTTAAGATCTTTTTTAATATTTAGAATATTAAGGTTATTTTGTTTTCTTATTTTTAGTCCTAATCTCATGTATAAATAGAAGTAGTATCTCTCATTATTATTCAATACAAACTAAGTATTCAAAACTCAAATCAATCTTTATTTCCACATTATGATTTTCTACAATAACATATCGTTCAAGTAATTGTTCATGTATAAACTTTAATAATAATAATAATAATAATAATAATAATAATAATAATAATAATAATAATAAAATAAGAAAAACAAAGGAAACACATTACAATAAAATTGGTGGGAACACCTAAATTTGGTTTGACATGTCTCATGTTTCCTGTGAAGGAATAGAATATACATGTAAGCAAATATTTCAAATAAATTTCAAATCTAAAGATTAGGATGGAGATATGAATATGGGGTCACAACAAATATATTGATTAATAATTAGTATAAGATTTCATGAGATTAAAATAGCCGAAAGACAGAATTTGTAATCATGTGTGATTGATAGTAATCTCCAATCCAATCATATTCTCTCCTGTTGGGATGGTTTATCCCACATCGACAAATCAAAGATATTGTACATATTTATAAGTTATTGTAACCCCTTTTTCCTATTGTCATATGGTTTTGGGATGGTATATACTCCTGACTTATGAAGTATGTGCACCTCGTATTTTCATCGATAATTGCTGGTATTCACAATAAATCATGCCTAATTTAACATCTCTTTCCCTTTGAGTGAAGTCCAATTCACGCCATATGAAAATATGGTATTAGATGAACAAAAATTTTTTATGATCAAATTTTTATTACCATGAGAATAATATGGTATATTTTATAAAAATTTACACTATAAAGTATAAAATATTTTTAATTAACATTATTATTTAATACCAATAATCAAACAGATCGGAGAATATTATTGCAAGTGTAAGGTTTTGCGTGTGGTGTAGGATGCAAGGATTAATTTAGTGCATTACTACAAAACCCTAATTCAACAATTTCATGCTTCCTTTGTCAAACACATGACTTTAAACATCATCATACTTATCAACTTTGGTTTTGGATAAGGTTGTGCTCCCTATTCCGCTATTCCTGCCCTTCTTTCTAAATACATGTCCTCCATGTTTTTATTTTCTTATGGGACTCTTTCTTATCCCAAAATGAGACATCTTTTTGAACCCAAAACATTATGTTTACTTAACAACCATTTAAGAATATTTGGTATTATTTTGGTTGAAATATACATCGCTCTCAATAGGAGAAATATGTGTTAAATTCTTGCTGTTTCTTTTCTTCTCTTTCCACACCAAAAAAATCACGTGTTTAGCCTTTACTATTTACATGGCTAAATATAGAGCGTTCACGAAAAACAACCAATGTGTTCAGTATAAAAATAACCTAAAATATTAAGCATTCGATCGAAATGAATATTACTATACTACGTAACTTTACTATTGAGCTTCATGAAAAATAGAGAAATATAATTTTTCTAAAAATTGTTCTCGTCGTTTGATCCCATGATATACAAGTTTATAAATTAAATTTGTTTAGAGGTGAAAAATTCATTTGTCTAAAAATATGTGCAATAAAATTAACAATAAGACTTTTTTTATCGGATTTTCCTACATTATACAACTTATATATAGAAGGTCGATGCAATTCGTTATTGAAATTAAAGTCATTGTCTTTTAATTTAAAATAAATTTCTGTAATTTAAAAATATAACATTAAAATCAATAATCCTAAATCCTATATGAAGTCAAAAAATCATAAATGAAATGCTTGGTCTAACACACTAAAAACATCATGATAATTTTGTCAAAAATTTTTCTTTTAATAAGCCTACGTAAAAGAGAGGACAATTTAAAAAAAAAAAAGTGATAAAATAAGTGTAAGAGTTGAATAGAGATATATAGAATATGTCTCACAAGAAATTGTCCAAATAGAATGAGATTCTATTTATAAACGGACAAAAATACTTGCGAAATTGTTTTAACCATTCCAAAATCGTGGGATATAATAGTTTTAGTTGAGCTCATTTAATATAGTTTGTTATTTTAATTCATTTCATTTTTTTTTATTCTTTTTGACAATAATTTACACTTTCATTTAATTTTATTTATAGATATTACTTTCTCCGTTTTCAAATGTTCTTCTCATTTACTTTTTGCACAGTTTTCAAAGTAAATTTTAAACCTTAATATCTCTAAATACGCATCATAAAAAATTATAAAAAATATATAATAAAAAAGTATACATTAAAACGAATCTAACGATATCTCACATGGATATATTTTATCATCTATATATGTCTTAAAAATTTTAAACAAATTTCACTCTATAAAATAAAATACTCTAAACGGGAAGAATATTAGAAAACGAAGGAAGTAACTTTTTATAGTTTTATCTATATAATTTATTCTTTTTAAACGATAGTTTATTTTTCTTCGATGCTGATTCAGAGTGAATTAGTAAAAACTTTTTAAAAAAATAGGAAGATGTTGCTTTAGATAATCAGACAGCCTTACACGCATGAAAATATAAATTCAAATTGAAGAGTAGGAGTAGATAATGCGAATTAATCTGAATTTTCAAAGAAAGCTGCTTTAATATGTGTGCATTAAGGAGGTTAGCTGGCTAGCTAGGTGGAGGTGGAGCATTTCCATACATGTATAATTGTACTATTATCTCAATTTGTGATATAATTCTTGTCTCTTTCTCTAATGTCAACTTTTGCAATGTGTCCACCTTTTAACAACCCAATTTTTATTTGTCACCACCCTTTTAATAAAATCGCCACCCCTTATTTTTTATTAATTTAAAAAAAAAATTTAAAATTACGAAAATGCCATTGGACTTGAAACGAGTATTAAAAACAATCGAATCTTTCTTTTATTAAAAACAATCGAATCTTTCACTTTAACACTTTTATCACTTTAAAACTCACAAATTATCAATCGCATACGAAATGTAACATGAACATAAAATGCAAAGCGTCGAAATACATGCGAGATCGCACAAAACGTGCGATTGTACCATGGTACAATCGCACGTTTTGTGCGATTCTGCCATAGTATTTTCGCACGTTTTGTGCATTTTCTATGTTTTCAGCATATTTGTGCATTTTCCCTTTTTTTTTATTTTTTTTTTTTTTTTTTGTACGGTTTTCCTTTTTTTAATTTATTTATTAAATGTTATTATAATAATTTTAATTAAATTAATAAATTTAATTAATTAATTTGTTTATGAGTTTAATTTAATTTGTTTTAAAATATGTTATTATTATTAAATTTTTGTATTTATTATTTATTTAATATTAATGTTATTATTATTTGTTATTGTTTATTTATTTATAATTTAATAATGTTATTATAATAATTTTAATTTATTTTAAAATATGTTATTATAGTGTTATAATAATTAATTAAATTATAAAAACTGTAGTAAATGGCTGGAAATCACGGTAGAGGGAAGGGGTAATTTAGAGGCATGCTGAGTGGGAATACGTTTAGACCGACCTTACTAAGGGGGGACCCCCATGAGAGAAGGGTTACTGGTTCTGCTAGGAGGGCTAGGCAGGAAGAGGCGGTCAGATATAGCCAGGCCCAACGATCGAGTACGCTACACCAAGTGCGTACTAACCTTAACCAGCAGGCGAGCCTGCGTAGCGATACATTTGACTCAGACGACTATGATACCGAGTTCGATGAGTCTATGGGTGAGGAGGAGTCAGCTGGGGCGACTGTCGAGTGGGCCCCGATCAGGGGAGCTGCAGGTAAGTTTAAGAGAAGAACTCATAGCGCGGATGGACCTTCTGATCAGGCTGGTAGCAGCCATGTTGAGGATGCGGCTCCACGGAGGCGGAGGCGCTCACGTTCTGATGATCCTGACTAGGTGATTAGAGAACCCCAGTCGGGGGGCCCGGTCGATACTCGTTTGATTCCTAGCTACGGAGGGCACGTAGCGAGGGTTATTTTCGAGGGGTTGGAGCGTAACCCTCCTATTTTAGAGTGTTGTCTTAGGAAGAAGACGATCGACTCTATCATCAGACTGCAGGACATGTCTGATGAGCTGTATCAGATTCTACCGACTACTGAGCTGGGGCGTCTTCCTTACGTCGTGCACCAGCACATCGATAGTGCCCTGATAGCGGCCTTTGTGAAGAGGTGGCAGCCGGATACGAACACCTTCCACATGCCATGGGACGAGATGACTATTATGTTGCACGACGTGCAACGCATTTTAGGGCTTACTATTGATGGTGCTCTTCCTACTGATCCGCCTGATGCCGAATGGAAGTTGGGCCTGGCCAGTTTATTTGGAGACCCGATAGCTGAGCTGCGGAGAAAGGGGTCCTTCGTTAACGGCAGCATTAACGTCGGTGAGTTGTTGGAGCTGTGCTACCGTTCCCAGTCTTTGGAGACGCAGACTACTGCCTACTATATTGGGATGAGACCGCTGTTGGTTGATAAGACTAGAATTGGGATGAGACCGCACCCTATTATTGCTGTTACCGCTGATAAGGGTGAGATTGCTTGGGGTGCTGTTACGCTGGCGTACCTTTATCGCCAATTGGGTACGGCGTCGAGGGCTGGATGCCGGACTATTGCGGGTTGTCTGATGCTCTTAAAGACATGGATTTACGAGTACTTCCCGTCCTTTCGCCCCCATCCTCGCCTAGCAGATATCCGTAACAAGACCAGGGCGGAGATGTGGTCCCCCCAGAAGCCAACCAGGGAGCTAAGCAGACTAAGAGAATACAGAGGCATACTGGACTCTCTGATAGAGGCACAGGTTTCGTACTTTCCTTAACACACCTTTACGTTTGTTATTGTTATTTTATATTAAGATGTTTATAATGCGAATGTCTTATGCAGGTTGAGTGGACTCCCTACGATAATGACCCAAGGGCTTTACTGAATGCGCACCCACGCACCACGTTCATTGGGGGTATCACTTGCTTTGATATCATTGAGGTGTATTTGCCTGAGAGGACTGTCCGGCAGCTAGGGTTTGTACAGTCTCTTCCTGTCCCCCCTCTGAGACCCGCCGAGGCTCACCGACCAGCTACGGGAGGCTACTCACTGACCTTCCCCCATTTGACTATGTACACGGAGACATGGAATAGGTTTCCTGTTTGTGCCAAAGTTGATCATAGAGAGTTGCGTGTAGCAGCTTATCCATCAGAGGCAGTACCCGAGTACATAGACTGGTTTAGGGTGTGCTCACATGCTTTTATCATTCCCGGTGATGGTCCACCCAACTCTTATGATATGGCGGATAACAAGGAGGCTTATGTTAGTGCTTTGACTTATTTTTTATATTTAAATGCGACAACATATTTTAATGGTTGTCTAATATATTTTTTTTTTTGTTTTATAGTTTGCATCTGAAGTCATGTCCCGCATGGCTCCACTGACCAGGATGGGAGACGTAAAGGATTGGCAGCCTCGGGAGCAAAAAGCCGCTAATTTGTATATTGATGGATTGAGAGATTTACTGGCTGAGTGGCAACTTTACAAGGAACAAGGGCGACATTAGATTTATGTTTATTTGTAAACTTTTATTAGTATTTGTTTGACGTTATATTTTATTTCATGAACTAAATTTAGATTTTATTTTAATTAGATTTGTATGAACTAAATTTATTTGACGTTATGTTGAACACATTTATATTTCGAACTGCATGAATTAATTAACAAAACATAATTATATATTATCAATAATATTAACAATAATATTAAAAATGGAAAATCTGAAATGGAATGACATATGAAAAAGACAAAATGCTGAAAATCATGGCGAATCGCACAAAAGCGTGCGATTTACGCTATGGTATTTGCACGCTTTGCGATTTTCATGATGTATTCGCATTACTTGTCGATTTTCCAATTTTTTCAATTTTGAAACGATTAATTTACTTACCGAATCGTAATCTTGTTCGTTTTGGTTCGCCATTATTGTTCGATTACTATATTTAGCTTGTTTTCGTTCGGAACGTTTTTTTTAGAGACTTTTAGAGAGATGTTACACTTTTTCGGTTTTAAAATTATTAAGAAAATATTTATTTATATATTCAGTTTTTTTTTTTTTTTTTTAATTTATTTAAAATTAGGGGTGGCGATTTAATTAAAAGGGTGGCGACAAATAATAATACCCTTTAACAATGGTTGATTTGGTATTTGATAATAACTCAATCAAAATATTAAGTTGATGGTTGATCAGTTTTAAAATATATTATATAACTATTAAGTCCTTTCACACGAGAGTTATTTGAGCTAGCTAGAACTGTAGATGCATCACAAATTTTTCTCATACTGACGCAAAATATTTCATTTTAAATTATGGGTATTTCAGATTTGTACTCGTGACCTCTTATCATGCTAGCTCTGATACCATGTTAAGAAACAAACTCAACCAAAAACTTAAATTGATGGTTAAAGCTTTAGAATATGTTATGTTCATAATTGTACTTGTTCTACGTTAATAATTATTTTTACAAAAAGTTTCTTCCCATCAAATACCACTTGTAAAGGTGGTAATGAAATTTTACGAAGAAAACTCATGTTTTAGGATAAGAGCTTCAACTGGCCCTCCTTGGCTCCGGTGGTTTCGGATTCAATGTTTGAAACCCCAAGTTATGGGTTCAAGGGTTGGTGGAAGAACGGAGGATAAGAGCTTCATTACCATGAAATGACATAATACATACAAATAAAACAAACCACATACTACTTCCTCCGTTCTTTTAAGTTCTTCCACCTTACTATAACGGACAGTTTCAAAAGTTCTTCCATTTTAGAATACTTTCTATTTTTGGAAAGTTTTCATCCCACTTTTACCCCTTAAAACCCTATTTTCCTCACTTCACACTACTATTTAATTATTTTCTCTCTCATACTTCCAATGTAACTATTACTTCACACTACTATTTAATTATTTTTTCTCTCATACTTCCAATACAATTATTACTTCACACTACTATTTAATTAAAATAATACTCACTACAACCCAAAGATTCTATCTACCTTAATATTTGTAAAAAAGTCAAAGTGGAAGAACAAATAAGATCGAAGAGAGTATAATTTACTATCAATAATCAGAAGTATGGTAATGTTATTTACATAGGTCAATGTTTAATTGATTTAAAAATGATTTAAATTGATTCAAAGCAGACTAATTATAAAAGTATAATAGAATATACAAAGTCGTTAGCACGAAAGTACATATAAAAATAAATTTAAAGTAAAATACAATTATATATTAATATTAATGTAAAAATCAATATAAAAATTAATTAAATTTTTATATATTATGTGCCATAATAAGACTCAAATTAGATTAAATGTATTTTAGTGAATATGCAATCCAATCACAATTGTTCGACAGATTTTCTTAGAATTAATCTTCCTTTCAGAAAACATTTTTACACAACTTAACCAGTATACTTATTAGCTATTTTCTTACACTACCGATTAGAAACTGCGTTGTTGCGGGATTTTGTCTATCGAGTGTTGCTGGTAGTGGCTAGTAGGGAATTGGGAAATGAGGAGATCGGAAATGGGGAAGAGGAGGGAATGAAATTGTCAGAAAATTGGAAAATCAAAAAAATAGGAGAATTAAGAATTATAGAGTAAATCACTAAAGGAAAAAAAAAATAAAAAGAGTTAGAAGGGTTTGAACTAGTGAACTTTGGATTAAAAGTCCATTTCTTAATCAACTTAACCAGCATAACTTGTATTACTAATTTTTGTTCCCAAAATTTTATGATCACCAACCCTATCCTAGTTTCTCCCCTGATACTAATACTAATACTAATATTAACTAATTATAATACTTAATTAAAAACTGTCAAAGTCATAGTCATAGTCATCTATCCGATATTGGACTCAAAAACATTGTACAATCCAAATGGAGGAAGGTAACTGGCAAACCATATTTGTACGCCCCTCAAGAAGGAGGGTCAAAGGAATGTGGTTAAACTAGGGTTGAAAGCCTATAACAATAGAACGATACGTTGAGTAGATAAATAGAGTAATGAGCGGGTAAAAAGCAACAAGATACTAGGACAAGAATAAGTAGCTAGAGAGAACTATTAGTAGTCTAAAATATGAATTCAACGTCTTCAACTATTTCTATTCCTAGTCAGGTCCTCGGAAAGGTGCAGTTCACTCAAGTCCTATTAATTTGCTCAAACCACGTTTTCTTAGGTCTTCATCGACTTTTCTTACCCTCCACTATGATGCTTTTTTTCCTTCTCATTGGAGAATCAATAGTTTTTCTTTGCACACGTCTAAATCATCGTCATCTATTTCACGTATCTTAGCAGATAATGGGGCAAGGCAATACTTACTTTCTCTCTAAACTCCTGGTTTTTGATTCTATCCGTTATTGTGTTACGGCACATCCACCTCAACATTTGCATCTCTACTACATCCATATTTTGTTCGTAAATTTTCTTAACATACAAACACTCTATTCTATACAGAAATGTAGGCTTAATGGTAACTTGATAGAATTTACTTGTTAGTCTAATCGAAAAAATCTTATCACATAACACCCTGATGACCTCTTACTCCGTAAGTCATCTTGCTTGTATTCGATGTGTAACAACTTTCCATAGCTCCAACCAACACCGCTATCCTAGCCATGAATTTTCAAAATCTGAAAAGAGTGGGTGTATGTGGTGATGGGGTCGCAAAAGGATGGGAGAAGAAAGGGGAGGTTGTCGACTTTAGATGTACCGTTTAGTGATGGTGTGGTTAATGAGAAGAAGAAAAAATTGATTTTTGGTGTTTAAAAGAAAGGGAAAGTGATGTTTGGGGATGAAAATGAGGTTGTGCGGTTTTTACATGGGTAGGGGAGGAAGTATGGGTTGTGCTAGGGTAGGGGGACCAGCTTGCTAGGTGTGGGTAGGGGTGGGAAGGCTTTCGACACAGAGGTAGGGTGGGGTTATAAGGGTGGAGTTGGTGGAAGGCTGTGAACGTTGATGAAAGGGTGGTAAGCGGTTCTATTTTTTATATTTCTTTTTTTTCCGACAATTGACTACAATTGTAGGTTGCCTACAAAGCTACAAGTTAAAGAATGCAGAGGGAGTATCTTTCAAAGATAGTATTATTCATGGTTAATCTATAGTTAATATTATTGTAGGAAAAAATTTAAAAGGTTGTATTATTTTAAATAATTTTTCCAAAAATTAAAGGATAAAACTATACGTTTAGCAAAAAAATTCCAAAGCCATTTTCAAACTCTATATTTACTATAAAAAAAAGAGTCTATATCCTAAAGGGTTTGATTTTTTCGAAAACTTACAATTTGAGTCCAATTCTAAATTCAAAAATTACATTAGAGTCTGTTTGACAAATGATTGTTGGCTAGATCTATTATATGTAATTGTTAACGGGTTTAGCTAGCTACATATAAAGTGAAAAGGCAACTGTTTAAGCTAGTTATTTTTCTTAACTAGCATAAAAGTCATTTTACTAAATAATTTTCTAAGTAGTTCGACAAACAAAAAAGTCAAAACGGCCAAAAGCCTAAAAATAAAACATTAAATTATTATTTACTAAACAATCTTTCAGTTACAACACAAATCCTCCAAGTAGACCTCCACACCCGTGTGAACTCCTGTGTTACCCAACCTTAAAATAAAACTTTTAACGAAGTGTTGTAAGACTTAGCCGCTTAGAGTTGGTAGATAAAATAAATATTTTTTTATATTCCAATCCCAAGCCTTAAAACACCATTTCAAAGAGTTCAAATGTTCATATAAAGGCTTAAAATCTTTACTCTAAACCTTAACATTTCTTCTCCGATATTTAAGTTTCTTTTTTTCAACTAACTACTTCAATTATTAAAATGTCAATTTTAAGGCTTAAATTTTTTCTTAGGTCTAAAATTAAATACTCCAAATCTTTGCCTTCCTCCACCAAAAGCTCAAATTGCCTATTCCAAAGATTAAAAATTTTAAATTTCAAAACTTAAAATGTCTAGTTTTACATGAAAACTCTAAAAAAATTATTTAATTTAAAAAAAAATTAATTTTTTGCAAATTATTTATTTTGTTATGGGCTGGACTAGAGATCGCACCCAACACTTACCAAAGTTAGAATTACTTATAAATTAGAAAAAATTGATATTAATAATCCAACATGTCACCCATCCGCTATAAATAATCTCACATTTTAATTATTTTTTAATAACATAACCTTTGCCCTTAGTTTGCTATCAACACATCCTTTATTGTATTATAATCCAACCTTTGCCCTGAGTTTGCAATCAGCATACCCTATTAGTATGCTGACAGTAAACTAAAAGCAAAGGTTAAATTATTAAAAAACAATTCAAAGTTAGGATTATTTACAACAGATGAGTAAAATGTTGGATTATTAATTTTAATTTTTCCTAAAAATTAACATACTTTCTATTTCAATGATTTTGTCTCATATCATTTAGGCACGTTTGTCAAGAAAATTACTAAAGTCTTAATATCTCTAATAATGTATAACGTAAAATTATAAAACTTTGATACTAATAATTCTTGCGTTAAAACGAATTAAATAAAATCTTACTTAATTATATCTTAACTTATAAATTAAAAATTAAATATAAATAAAAACTAAATTTATAAATAAAAACTGAAACGTTGGAGTATAACCCATGACTCCATGAGGTATGAGTCATGACCATTTAAAATGTCATTGACAAGTCTCTCTCGATTCCACACGGCTCAAAAGCTCCCATCCATCCACCTACCTCATCAAAACATGAACCCATCATCCAATTATCTTGTCACAATTTTTCTCTTTTTAAATCTCCACCCCTATACAAGCCAAACCAAAGACCATTGTTCCAAATATCCAAATCTCAAAATTTCCTTTAAAAGTTACTCCTATTATCCTTACTCAATTGGTAACTATTGAAAAATGAATTTTGACAAATATAGTACTTGTTTCGTTCTACTAAATTTGCTACATTTGATTCATCACGCAATCCAATGTATTATATTGATCATTTATATATTGAACTACACACATCCAAAATTTATAAAAAGTTAATATTATCAAAACCTGCGATTGAACGATTCAAACAAGATTTCAATTGACTATATTTTTTCTTGCATATTAACCGCAATACGTGAAATAAACTTAAATAATAAATAGTGTTAAAAATCAAAATGCAGCGGGTATTTCAGAACGGAGGAAGTATTTCGTTCTAAGAAAAACTAGAAAGAAAAAATCACATAATTTTTAATTCCTTTCTTGCCCAAGTCGGTCTCTTTGTTCTCATCTCTTCATCCAAAAATAAAAATAAAAATAAAAATAAAATCAAAAAATATTACATATACCCATCATCATCATCATCCACATAATCTTGAAGATCTCTTTCCATATTCACCTTTGTTAATTCATTATTAGAAAACAAAAGAAAAGAAAATCTTCCCAACAATTTTTTCCTTCCTTATCCTATACCTCTTTCCTTAATTAGCTCCAAAATTTCACACTATATACTTTTTAGTATATACCCACATGAAGCTCATTGCTCTCATCCTAATCTATAACACCCACCGATAACAACACCAAAAACCCACAAAGAATTTGATCTTTTTTTCATTTTATTTTCTTGGGTTTTCTTGTTTTTCCTCCATTGTTGAGAATCCAAAATACCCAAAAAGAAAAATGCTTTCTAGACCATGTTTTAATCTCCATAATTTGGAGGAATTACCAGAGTTAGACCAAAAAATGGGGAGAATTCCATCAGTGATGACAAAACCCGGGATCATTCCTGAATTTGATGATCTTTCATCACCCCATTTTCTTGGACAAAGAAGAATCATTGTTGCTAATCAATTGCCTTTAAAATCTTTTAAAGAAGATACAAAATGGAGATTTGAATTTGATGAAGATGCCCTTTCATTGCAGTTAAAAGATGGGTTAGACCCCAAGATTGATGTTCTTTATATTGGGTGTTTAAAAGTTGAGATTGATGTTTCAGAACAAGAAGAAATTTCCCAATTCTTATTGGAGAACTTTAAGTGTTTGCCAGTCTTTTTACCTTCAGAGATTCAGAACAAATTCTATCATGGTTTTTGTAAGCATTATTTATGGCCTTTATTTCATTATAAACTTCCTATAACATCTAATCATGGTGCTGCTTATGATATTTCCAATTGGCGTGCTTATGTTAGTTCTAATATGGTATTTGCCCATAAGATTATTGAGGTACTTAGGAGTAGAGGGGGTGAAGATTTCATTTGGATACATGATTATCATCTTATGTTAGTCCCTACCCTTTTGAGAAGGAGAGTTTTTAGGGTTAAAGTTGGGTTCTTTTTGCATAGTCCTTTTCCCTCTTCTGAAATTTTTAGGGTTATACCTGTTAGGGAAGAAATTTTAAGGGGTTTATTGAATGCTGACCTTGTTGGATTTCATACTTTTGATTATGCTAGACACTTTTTGTCATGTTGTAGTAGAATGTTGGGGTTGGATTATAAGTCTAAAAGAGGGTATTTAGGGATTGATTACTATGGTAGAACTGTTAGTATCAAGATTTTACCAGTTGGGATTCATATGGGTCAACTTCAATCTTTGATGTCATTAGATGAAACAGCTAAGAGGATTTTGGAGTTAAAGAAACAATTTGAAGGGAAATTTGTGATGGTGGGTGTTGATGATATGGATGTTTTGAAAGGAATTGGTTTTAAGTTTATGGCATTTGGGTATCTTTTGAAATGTCAGCCAAAATTTAGGGGTAAATTGGTTCTTGTTCAGATTGCAAACCCGGCAAGAAGCCGAGGGATTGATGTACAAGAAGTCGAAAACGAAACCCATCAAATCGCTAAGGAGATTAATGAGAAGTATGGTTATGAAGGGTATACTCCTATTGTTTTTATCAATGACTATGTTTCTACCTTAGAGAAGGTTGCCTATTATGCAATTTCGGATTGTTGTTTGTTGAATGCCGTGAGAGATGGGATGAATCTCGTGCCTTACAAGTACACAGTTTCTCGCCAAGGTAGTCCGGTGTTGGATTCCGCTTTAGGAATTGACTCGTCTATGCCTAAGAAGAGTGTGATTATTGTCTCGGAGTTTGTTGGGTGTTCGCCTTCCCTTAGTGGGGCGATAAGGGTCAATCCGTGGAATGTGGAGCAAGTATCCGAGGCAATGCATCATGCTTTCGGAATGAATGACAACGAGAAACAGTTGAGGCACGAGCAACATTATAAGTATATTAGTTCTCATGATATTGCATATTGGGCTAGGAGTTTCGACCAGGATCTTGTGAGAGCTTGTGGTGATCCATATTCGAAGAGATGTTGGGGTGTTGGATTTGGGTTAACTTTTAGGCTCGTGGCGTTGCCTCCCGACTTTAGGAAACTTTCAGTTGATCACATTAAGGCTGCATATAAGAATACAAACAGTAGGCTGATCTTGCTCGATTATGATGGAACTATGACACCACAATCATCTGTCGACATGGCGCCTACTCCGGAAGTGTTGTTGCTGTTAAATAGTTTGTGCTCGGATCCAAAGAACACCGTTTTTATTGTGAGCGGAAGAAGCAAAAGCACTCTTAGCAAGTGGTTCTCTTCATGTGAAAAGCTCGGTCTTTCAGCTGAGCATGGTTATTTTACTCGGTAATTGCTGATATGATCTATTTCATATCAATAATGTTACTTTCCATGTAGTTTTTGTTGAAATTTGAAGGATTTATTCTTTGTGTAGGTGGAATAAGGACTCGTCCTGGGAGTCGAGTATGCCTGGAACAGATTTTGAATGGAAGAAAATTGTTCGTCCCATAATGGAGCTCTATGCAGAATCGACCGATGGTTCTTCCATAGAGTACAAGGAAAGTGCATTGGTGTGGCATTATCAAGACTCCGACCATGATTTTGGGGCATGTCAGGCAAAAGAATTGCTTGATCATTTGGAAAACGTTCTCGCTAATGAGCCTGTCGTTGTTAAACGTGGCAAGCATATAGTCGAAGTGAAACCACCGGTAACGTTTCTTCATCCTGTCGTGGTGTTTGTTATGTGTTTGTGCAACTGAAACAAACGTTTGCGTTTCTGTTTGTAATCTGCGAATTGAACACTTCTAAATCTCTGTGTCGCGTAACTGGTGGTGATTGACAGAAACCAATCTAAATACGAAAATAGACTCTTTAGCTTTAATTTGTATTTCGTTAACGCCCTCTGACTAATGAATCTGATATACTATCATCTATGTTACTCGGACTCTTTCTTTTGCTTTACGTACCCGTGTCAGTTCTTTGATGCTCGGACACTGGTTTGACATTAGACACTTCATTTTAAGCTTAAAATTAAATATTTAGACGAATAAGGCACTTGGGCACGTATCAATATCCAACATTAGTTCCAGAGTCCAAGTAACATAAACTATCATAGAGAATTTCTGAAGTTATACTCTGAAAATGATTTATGTTTTGATTCGAAGGGCGTGAGCAAAGGTATTGTGGTGGAAAATCTTATAGCGACGATGAATCACAAGGGTAAACCAGCAGATTTCGTGCTGTGCATAGGAGATGATCGTTCTGACGAAGATATGTTCGAGGGTCTCAGTCGTACAATGTCAAGCCCTTCGTTGCCGCCTATTTCAGAAGTGTTCGCCTGCACAGTCGGTCAGAAACCAAGCATGGCAAAATATTATCTCGACGACAGTTCTGAAGTCATCACCCTGATCGAAGGACTTATCGATGTAAGCGTGCTGCAGCAACCGAAGCCGACTGATTTGCAAATTGGCACCGATGATAGCAAGTTTTTCTAGACTAGAATCTTTAAAGCAGATTATGATGAGAAAAATGTAGGATTAAAGAAACTTTGTACAGCAAAGTATATGTTTTTTTTTGTTTCTTCAAAAGTATTTAGGAAATACAAGTGAATAGTTTTCTTTTTACTGAAAACAACAGAATTTGCGGATACCATTTTGCTGCATATGTGTAAGACAATTTTTTCAAGTTACTGATTCTTTTCAATATACTCTTTGTTATCACTAACGGTAAGGACGTAAGGTTATAGTTTGAGGTAATCTCGCTTTTCTTATATCCGCTATCAGAGTCATAGTGCGATAACAAGGCCGTATCGGTTATGTTGTAAAGGGTTTTCGATAAATTTTTGTGATGTAAAGTTGTAAAGATTTTTGAGGCGTTTCGAGGATATCTCATGCTTTCTGCAGATATTTGATGCTTTGGCAAACTCATCATTCTTGTTACCATGTTATCGCGATTGCGACTGCAAACGCATTTTTTACCCTATGATCTCAGTAAAGGGGTAAAGGTGAAGCGGAAAAATGAATGAAATCATCTTATCTTGAGTTCATCTCATTTAAGGAAACATGAAGAATTGTTATAAAGTACATTAGCCAACTAGCCAGGAAGTAGTTCAAGTATGAATAGTAATGATGTATTAGTACTAGACTAATTACTAGTATTGACGTGTAATAGTACTTATAATGATGTGTCCTTTATATTTTGTCAAAATTAGCCAATGAAGTATGCCAACTTTTATGTTGAATTTAAATTTTGTCATATTATTGTTATTAAAATTAGTTAAAAGTATATTCAAAGTATTTAGGTATTTCAAATGGATTTTTATAACTTGGAAGTTGGACGCATCACACAAGTACATCCATAATAGCCAAGTACATTCTACCCTAATGAAATTGTGCGACAAGTAAGATGAATTTTTGATATGTAATATTCCTTTTTACTTCCTCCGTTTCATAATACTTGCTACAATTATCTTTTTTACACAATTCAATGTACTATTTTCTTCATTTATATGTGGAATTATACACATTTAAAAATTATACAAAATTTATATTATGAAAGTATGCGATTAGACGATTCAAATAAGATCCCACTTGACTATGTTATTACTTATATATTAGCCGCAATAAATAAAATAAGCTTAAACGATTAATAGTGCCCAAAAACAAAATGTAGCAAGTATTTCGGAACGGAGGAAGTAGAAGTTTTAAGTATTCACCAGTCAATTTTTAGGACTAGCTCATGGCTCATGTCAGTTTACGTGAATTGAAACTATTGGACAAGTTTGTTCTGTTGTAGTTATGTTGTGGGATCAAAACTAGATAATATTAAGTTGATTTAAGTTAAGTTCAAATTTGATAAATAACATTATAAAGATTATAAATAACTGATAAATATATAATTTTTTAATACAATAAATGATGTGACTTAAAAATAAAAATTTAATCAATATGAATTATATAATAGCCATAATTAAAAAGTAGAAAAGTCAAACAATGACTTCTTCATTGAGTTTTAGAAGGAAATTTTTATTGAAAAAGTGATACATAAGTATTTTTTATAAGTGATATATCAGCTGTGTTTTGTTTTAGTAATAGTTACTAGATAGTTTCTGTGCGATGCACGACTTTTATTAAAATTTCTGACATATATGTATAAACTAAGATTTTATTATCATTTAATAAATAAAATTGAAAAGATTTTATAAATAATTGAAAAAAAGAAATAAAATACATGGGTTAGATACATTAAACAATATAATATAAGTATATAACCTAAAAGATTTTATAAAAGATTTTATAGCAAGAATTTGTGTACATTAAATAATAATATAAGTATATAACTTAAAAAGTAAAAAAATTAATCAATATGGATAATATAATAGTCATAATTACAAAGTAATAAAGTCAAAGATATAAATATTAGTTTTAATGACATTGACATCATCATTAAGTTTTAGAGGGAAAACTTTTGTTGAGGTTGTGACACGTAAGCATTTTTAAAAAGTGATGATGTCATCCGTGTTTTGTTTTAGTAATAGTTACTAGATACTGCCCGTGCGATGCACGGCTTTATCAAATTTTTACACATATTTGTATATGTTAAGAAATTAAAATTTTAAGAAATAAGCTATACATTATAGTTATATTTCGTTTCACTCTAAACGGTTGTATACATTACGTACATTATATCATATTTTGCATTGTGCATAATATAATTATACTTATACTTTTATTTTTTTTATTTTGAATAAAAGAGCAAATGGTGCATACCCTGATTGCAATACGAAATTATGATTTTTTTTTAATTAAAAATAACATATCAATTTTTGCTAACAAAAATAACTACTCCTATTACATTAATTTATAGAAGTATATAATATTACTACTACTAATAAAACATTTTAAAATCAAATATAAATACATAAAAATATGTAAAATTATTTTATTAGTTTAAACGACAAAGATAAATTTTCTCATAAAAAATATAAATGACTTATCTAAAAATAGTCACAACCTAAATCATATTAAAATAAAGCATTGCATTTAAGTAACCAATAGTATGAATAACAAAAACAAATCCTAATAAAAGTATATTATGTTTTAACCATCTCAAAATATCCAATGCACTAAATAATATTTATTTAATAAATAGAAATAAAAGCATTTTTATAAATAATTGAAATAAATGAAATATAATTGAAATAAATATAATATAATATAATATAATATAAATAATGCATTAAAAGCGATTTGACTTAAAAAGTAAAATAACAATTAATAAGAATAATAATATAGGAGTACTCAAAATAAGAAAATAGTAAGTCAAAGTTAATCATAATATAATGACATCATCATTAATTTTAGAGGGAAAATTTTTAATGTGAAAGCAACACGTAAGCAAATTTAAAAGGCGATGATGTCACCCGTGTTTTGTTTTAGTAATAGTTATTATAAGATAGATAGATTATTATATAGAAGATAGATAGATAAAATCAATTATGAGTTGCTTTATTGAATCCAAGTTTGTTTATATATTCATGGCGACTCGCAAGTCAAATTTTATCTAGAGTTAGGGATGAATATATGTGTTTGAAAACGCATTTTTTATGCGTTTTGCCCAATTTTTATTTTCTTTATTTTCCATCAGCCATTTTTTTCAAAAATAGAACCATAGACCAAAAAAAAAAATACCCAATAATAAAATGACCATAATTAACACGGAAACTTGGGTGAGACTGTCTCACTTGTGAGACACGTCTTATTTGGCCGGCCCAATTATATAGTTTTTTACCATTTTTACAAATTAAAATGTCAATTTTAAGAGTTAAAAGACCAATATAAAGACTTAAAGACTAATTTTAAGGACTTGAAATTGACATTTTAAGTCATGAAAAATAACAGTTCTAAAACTAAAAACATCAATTTGAATACTTAAAAAACCAATTTTAACACTTAAAAGACCAATTACAGGCATTAAATTCTCATTTTCAACTTAAAAATAAGATGACTCAAACATTAAAGTAATATTAAAAACTTTAAAATTGACCTTTTTAACTCTTAAAATTGAATTTTTAAGTTTTGAAATTGTCCTTTTAAGTCTTAAAGTTAGTATGTCAGAATATTTTTTAAAAATTATTGGATTTGAGCTAGTTGCACTGCTAAAGCCGTCTCACAGGAAAGTAATTGCATAATTAATACTCCCTTCGTTTCTTTTCAAACATTCTATTTGCTTTTGCAGTTTGTCAATGTACTAATTCACTCTTTAATATTTCTAATCTATCTATATATTCTATAATACCTATTACTAAAACAAAACACGGCTTACATCATCACCTTTCCAAATTGCTTACGTGTCGGTGTCGCTTCCTAATTCCCTCTAAAATTAAATGATGATGTCATTGTTATTATGATCTTTGACTTCCTACTTTCTTATTTTGAGTATATTATTATTCTTATTAATTATTTTTTTACTTTTTGGGTCAAATAGCATTTAATAGATTAGAAAACTATATATTATATTTTATTTATATTAATTATTTATAAAATGTTTTCAATTTTATTTATTAAAAGAATATTATTGAATGTGTTGGATATTTTGAGATGGTTAAAACATAATATACGTTTATTAGGATTTATTTTTGTTATTTATATTCTTGGTTACTCAAATGCAATGATTAATTCTAATATGATTTAGGTTGTGAGTTGAGACTATTTTTATATAAGTCACTTCTGTTTTTTATGAGAAAAAATTATTTTTGTCGTTTAAACTAATAAAATAATTTTACATATTTCTATGAACTTATATTTGATTTTAAAGTGTGTTATTAATAGTAATAATATTTAATAAATTAGTATAATTTCGTATTGTATTTAGGGTACGAACCATTTGCTCTTATATTCAAAATAAAAAAAAATTAAATATATATAATTATACTGCGCACAATGCAAAATATGATATGATGTACGTAATGTATACAACTGATCAGAGTGAAACGAAATATAACTATAATACACAAATATGTCAGAAAATTTAATAAAATCGTGTATCGCGCGGGCACTATCTAATTGTACATAATTAAAACCTTGAAAAATAGATATTAATGTACATTATATTGAGATTCCCATTTAACTATGTTTTAATTTATAATATACTAAAAAAAGTTGAAGTTTGAAAAGAAGCAAACGACATATATCAATAATTAATAATATGAAAAAAAATCAATAACGTAACCAAGCAAATCGTGATCCCTCCTCAAGTTCCACAAACCAAACACCTTCCCTATGGATTGGATGGAAACATCACATGTACCTTGTGAGTTGTGTCAACAAAAGTTTTCTACGAGAATGTATCACCGTAAAAGAGTCTATACAAACAATAAATTTAAAAAAACAAAAAAATTAGCAATAAAATTTCAATTCACAATTATATAGAAATTAGATGTTTTTTTAATAATTCAAATTGATCTAATTAAAGTCGTCTCACGTCGTGATAATAATTCAAATTGATCTAATTAAAGTCATCTCACGTCGTGACGTAAGACATCTCAATAAAGAATTATGTGGTGTCATTGTGTGTGAATACTGAATACGTATTGGAGAATACTACTTCTATCTCTTCACTTTTGACTATTCCTTTGTTTAGTCAACATTATTGATTATCTCATCTTCTTAACTTTTTCTCCTCCGTCAATTCTGTTTCCCTTTTTCTTCCTTCACTAAGTAAAAGTTACTGTATCTGTTACTTCACCATATCAGATAACAGAAATTGAAAAATTCCAGTCAATTTGGAGACTTACCCAGAAAAACAATTCCTTTTTTTTGGTTTGGGTTTCCATTTTGAGCCCTGAATTTTGTCCCATTCTCATTGAAGGAAAAAAAGTTGTGGGTTTACACCTTGATTGGGTGTTTGTAAATTTTGCAGATTCAAGATCTGAACTTTAGCAAACTCTGTTGTCTACCCATGAATTTTAATGGGTTTTCTATTCTTGCAAGAAGTGTTCTTTAAGTTACTGTTTTGTTACTGATCTAGTTTACTGAATTAGGTATGTTAGGTTTTAAATAATTTGGCATGGAGTTGAAGAAGGAAAAAACAGTAAGGTATGTTCGTACTTCATACTATTTTCTTACATTTTTTTGGTAACATGTTGATTTTTAATATGATATAATTTAGGGTTTTTGATTGGTGAATTTATGTTTATGATGTGTATAATGATGCATTTATAGGTTCTATTCTGGTGGGAAAAATGACCCAGATATTGTACTGCCAAAATCAGACCCTACAAGATTAGATAAGTCATCTTCTGTTTATAAGCATTCATCAATCTATTTTAATGGTGGTGGAACATTAAGTGCTAGTGGTAGAATAGGTGAACCATATAAGTATGGTAAGACTAAGGTTTTTCCAGAGGAAGAAGAATCATGGAGGAATAAGATATTAGATCCTGGGAGTGAAATTGTGTTGAAATGGAACAAGGTTTTCATTGTTTCTTGCTTGTTGGCTCTATTCATTGACCCACTATACTTTTATCTGCCTGGTATAAGTGGGGATAATAAGACTTATTGTGTGAAAACTGATTTGCATTTGCAAATTGTTGTCACCCTTTGGCGGACTGTTGCGGATCTTTTTTACCTTTTGCATTTGATTATTAAATTTAGAACAGCTTATGTTGCTCCGAGTTCTCGGGTTTTTGGAAGGGGTGAGCTTGTAAGAGACCCCAAGATGATTGCACGGAGGTACATTAAGTCCGATTTCTTCATTGATCTTATTGCCACATTGCCTTTGCCTCAGGTATGATAGGTTCATCTTCATTCCAATTTTGTTTTCGATTAGTAGTCTAATCATTCAAGTATGTTTTGAGTATTGCAACATGGTTTTTCCCATGCAAAAATGCTCTTTGTTGATCACTGATAACACCTGAAATGGGAGATACTCACTATTTTACTACGATGACATGTTTGCAAACAAGTCATAGTTAGTGGCATAGTGCTAATGGTAAACATTTATAGTGTAAGTTTTCGTAAAAAGTAGTATGTCTTAAAAGAATGAAAGTATGAAACTCTATCCATAGATATGTGTTTTTCGTTGCAAATTTTCATACCACCTACTATCACTCTTTCAATCAGTAATAAATGAGAATAAATTTTGTGAAGAAAAAGAAATCTCTGGAGATAAACAACCATGAGGCATGAACACAAAACCTTCACATGTGATTTTCGTAGAGATCTTTGGAGATAAACTCATAATGATTGGCTGATTGTTAAGTCTAAATTCCTGCCGTGCCATGCAAGATGTATACCATTCACTTAAGCCTATAATTTGGTTCCGTATTTTAATGGACTCCTAGTCCTCCGTATTTGTGACTCACCTTTTATATTTGGTTTTTTTGTTGTGCAAATTTCAACTTGTTGAATGTTGCTAATTTGCTCATTTTTAAACCATTTTGCACTGTTCTTTCCAAATACTTTTGCAGTTTGTAATCTGGTTCATTATTCCTGCATCAAGAAGTCCAAGAACTGATCACAATAACAATGCTCTCGCCCTCATTGTTCTCCTTCAGTATATCCCTCGATTATATCTTATTTTCCCCTTAAGCTCTGAAATTATAAAGGCTACTGGAGTTGTCACAAAGACTGCGTGGGCGGGTGCAGCATACAATCTGCTATTGTATATCTTGGCCAGCCATGTATGTACATCAATATGTTTTTTGTTTTAGTTAGGGCTTCTTGAATCCTTCCTCTGCCATGTTATGAACTTATGAATGAGCATACAAGTTCATGTCTAGTTAATAAAGGGGCTTGATTATAAACAATTCCAAGGTGTTATCATAGTGATCTCTAAATGGCACATGGTAGGATGTTATTGATTACAATCTATGTTACTTGGACTCTTCATTTTGCTTCACGTACCCGTGTCCGATCCTTGATACTCGGACATTGGTATGGTATTTGGACACTTCATTTTAGGCATGAAATTGAATATTTAGAAGTATCCGACACTTGGACGCATACCAATTTCTGACATTAGTACTCGAGTCCAAGTAACATAGTGTACAACTGATTTTTTCTGAAAATTTTTGTTTGAGTTGAGGAGAATCGGGTCAAAACAAACCGCACAATAACTGCTTTTCTCATGCATTTTGATTTATTGGCATCCTTCTAATAATATTATCTTGGTTTTCTCTTCAATACAAGTCACTACGACTCATTGAATCCAACTGTGTTTCTTGTGCCATGCTTCTGTTATGCAGGTTCTTGGGGCAGCATGGTATTTACTATCAATTGAAAGGTATACGCACTGTTGGAAGTCAAACTGTAGACAAGAAAAAGGTCCTCCAAAATGTGTGCTTCATTTTTTAGATTGTGACATCTTCAACAATCCGGATCGCGTGGCCTGGGCTAACACAACTGCTATATTCAGCAACTGTGATCCAAAACAAAGTAGCAGTTTCCCCTACGGAATTTTCGAGGATGCAGTGCAGAAAAAGGTTGTCTCCTCCAACTTTATCCGGAAGTATTTCTATTGTTTATGGTGGGGCTTGCAGCAATTGAGGTATGCTTCCGAACTTTCATCAATTGACCAAATTTTATGCTAGTATAGTGATGTATTTGTCTTTGCTGAGTATTCTGATGTGCACTTGTTAAGGATCTAGATCATGTTAGTGGAAATTTCTTGTTTATGATTCAATTAATGAGCTTTATTATAGGAGTTAGCATGGGTCGTTACTATATGCTCGACAAAATGACTATCATATTTAGTTTATAATTGCACTCTCGAAAATGTCAAATTTGAAACAAAGTACTGACCATTGTCCACTTGTGTCTGGGAAGATTTATGTAGGGTTGGTTCCCAAACCTTGTTCCTTGTTAATTTTTTGTGCATATTCTATCAAGCTAGTTAATCTTAATGTACTATCGGTTGAATTCCTTTATGTAGTATTTGGAAACAAGTATTTCATTTCAAATTATGGATTTCAATTATGAAATCACAAATGAAGAATTTGAGAATGACAAGGTTTGGGTAGTCATTCTCAAATTTTCAACTTTAAATATTTTAAAAACAATGGTGGAATTTAATCCAAATCCAAATTTGAAAATTTTTGATTTGCCAAACAATAAATTTGAGTCAATTCCAAATTTCCAAATGAAATCATCATTTCCAAACATGGCATTACATCTTTTTAATTGCACACAATTTATTGATAAAAAGTCAATTGGATTACTATTGTGGAAAGGAAGATGTATGTTTACTTGCTCTAGAAAGTATGGCTCTTTGAGGTGTAATAGTGTAAGGTTGTCGAATTAGGAAGTTTGGACGCGAACTATTGTGCTGAATTTTTTAGAGCCCTAGTCCCTATGCCATTCACGTGAACAAATCTAAACATGTTGTGGAAATTTGTTAGAACTTGTCGATGGTAGTTATGGTGTAGCAATCGAGCAGATGTTGATTTCTAGGATACATAGAGGAGAAATATATTAGGAAGACACTTAGGAGATTGTCAATTGTCACCATATGCAAAGGGGAGTTAAGGAGAATGACTTTCACACAATTCTCCAAAATGGAGCTTTTTCTAGTTTTGCTCAAAGGTAAAAAATTGAGTCTTGCTATTGAAAGGGTCATTGAAAAGAAAACTTAGAACGTTCAAAAAAAAAATATACCCTTAATTATCATTAGTTATTTTCTTTGCACCCTTCTCTTTCAAGCTACCCCCTACCCATGTTGACACGATGATGCGGTAATATGGTAACTGTCACGGTTGCGGTAACGGACGATGATGCGGTAATGGGATGATGTGGTTGTCGTATCGCCATATATCAACCTAAAACATGCAATATCGCTTGGAATGGCCTAAAATGCGGTTTTTTTACACCTTTACTATGTGGCCGAGACGATACGATGGGCCTTATTTTTTGCATTATGACTCAGCTAATGTTGTCGGCATGGAATAAAAACTCCCCTGTTACGTTACGTAACGCCCGTTATATAACCTGTTTCAAAGTTGCCGCGACGTTAAATCCCGTTATATAACGGTTCACGAAATTTCACGGTCTAAACGCCGCGTTGACCGTTATATAACGTATAACGCCCGTTATTTTACCGTTATAACGATATTTCACCGTTACAACGTTATTTGTTATCACGTTAAAGTTTTATTAATACCCATTAACTTTAATTATTATGATTACTTAATTTATAATTACTCATAGTTTTAGTTGATAAACAAAATAATCAACTAATAACTAATAAACTAATTAATTATACACTAAAAGAATCAAATATTGCAATTATAATAGCTAGTTGCATGTTATTGCATAATAATAGTAGTTCAACAACAAAAATGCAATTATAAGTTCAAAATCCCTTATGTGATTTTTTTTACAAAAATCACGCCGCATCGGCCGCGATTCACGTTATTTCTCCGTTATAGCCGTTTTCCGCGACATCGCGACTGTTTCCGCAAACGCATCCGCGACCGCGATTGAATCTTGTTATCTTATCTCTTACCTTAAATTTTGATGTAAAACAAACAGTAGTACTTGTGATATTCAGGCTTTGTTCCTTTCAAGCGTAAACATAATGATATCAAACTTTTAATTTTGATTTTCCAAAAATATAGTTCATACCATACCAATTTTTTACATAAAAATAAAAGATATAAATGTTGTCATCTTTACGTTTGTGTCAATCCCAAAATTTTAGCATTGATGATGCCTATTCTCAAAATGTGTCGGACTCCAAAACATGGATTTATGTCAATAGAAGCTAGGTGCCAAAGTATATGAACCAAGGACAGGAGTAAAGCTAAAAAAATATCTTTAAATACAAAATACATTGGCTACAAACAAAATGTTTGTTCGCATCCTATCTTTTCTTTGACAGTTGCCCAAGTGAAACGAATAGCTTTTCATGCTTTTATTGTTCCAAGTTTGAGTGCTAGGGAAAACCATGGACCAATTTCTATTAAGGAAATAACTAGAGCTCTTAACTGAACAGGAGCCATTTCTGTAATGCAACTAAACTTTTTATTAAAGAGTATGGAATAAATCTAACCTGTTCATAACCCATGTTACATATCTGAAAGTTGATTGCTCTGTTAATACAATTTTCTCGGACGATATGCTAAATAGGTTTCAGTACATTACTTACGGTAAGTCAAGCCACGTGTCCAATTTTCAATATTAGTAAATAGGTTAGAAGATATTATTTCTCGAGTATTCCTTGTACTTGGCATATTTGGTGCATGGAATATTTATGAGCAAGAATATTGTTCTCAGTGAAGCTAAAATAGTCCATAGGTGTACCTATATATATAGCTCATATGATATACCAGTTTGCGTGTTCACTTGAGTACATCATGGTTTGGGGCATTTAAGAAAATTAGAGAACGTTGTACAGGTTTCCCCTGGGAGATATTGTTGCCTAATATGGATGTGGGATATAATATGTCTGAAGGATCGTGATATGTTTCTCTACTCTTTTTCAGCTCTTATGGACAAAATCTAAATACGAGCACATTCATCGGAGAGACATCATTTGCCATACTAATTGCAATCTTGGGTCTTGTCTTGTTTGCACATTTGATTGGGAATATGCAGGTATGTGTCCTTGACTTTTCTTGTTGTGTGCATTTTCAATATATAACTTGATGTGACAGTTTATAACTTGAAAGTTATGCTTAACTAGAATTGCGGATGTGTTTGTTCCTTATCAAATCCTCTTAATCAATGCTCTTCACTTTTGGAAATTTTCTTGGAATATACTATAACTTGGCTCGTTTGCTGAAAATGTTTGGGGCTTTGGGCCTTTTCATGCTCATTTGATCTTTTGCTCTTTTCTCTATTTCAAATACTTAATTACTGATGTTTGATTATACTGTGGCCGAAAAATTTGCGTTCATTATGACCTCTGAATCTTTTCCTAAAGGTTATTAGGATGAACACCTATATGGAACTTCCCAAAATATAAACACAATACTTGACAATGTGTTGCCCCATTATAATATAGTGGGTTCCGCCTAGGCAAAATAAAAGAAGGCCGAATGTGCACAAACTTTCCCTTGTAATATCAGAGGTTATTCCTAAGACTTGCATAACGCACGTAGAGAAAATTATAATAACAAATGCATATTTTCTTGGATATTAATGAACAGAGATACTGCGCATGAACGCTTTGGCTGACAATGGCATTGAAAAAAGTAAATGAGAAGGTTGTTGAACATAAGGCTCAATAAGAATCCTCGCTAATCACCGGTCATTCGAAAATCAGAACTACTATGAAGAGTATTATCACCCACTATAAAAGTGAAAGATCGATTTGAATGTGTAGAAATACACTAGAAGGGAGGGGGTTGAATAGAGTATTAATCTTTTTGACAAATACTATTAAGTGCATGAAAGGGGTGGAATATAGTATTAATATTTTTGAGTTTGACAGATACTATTAAGTGCATAAAAGTTTTAAAGCCTAGTTGATCAAACTCTATACCATGATCACTTTTGATGGATACTATAGGTTCGTTCTTTTGAGATTGTAACTCCTTGCACAGCATATAAATTCTAGTAAGCTTTTGATTTTTTCTTGCAAAAAGGCAATTCAAGTATATTGTAAGAAATCATCTACAAATATTATATTCTCTACTATTTACTTTAAATGTCCTATTTAATTTTGGCACATTTGCTAATGCACGTTTTCGATCTTAAATATCTCTAATTGCATTTGAGTAAAATTATAAAAAGTTGATATCAATAAAAATTGGATTTTGGCACATTTGCCAATGCACGTTTGCTTACCGATTGTTCATGCTTTGTATATCTGTTCCTGTTGAATACTAATGCTAGGAAGTCCTTAAACTAAATCTTATGAGGACAATTTGTTCATAGTATGCATGTTGTCCATATTCCCTATGCCACAGCTGGATTCTTCTATCAACACCCTAAGAAATTTAAGACTTGTCGTTTGCACTTAGTTAGTACACAAGGAATAAACATTGTTTTCTCTAGGAGCTTAAATGATAATATTTTCAGATTTTAAGTTTTTAACATGGCATTCATCTTTGTTGAAAATGACTTCATTACCTTTGTCACATAATTGTGAAAGACTTAATAAATTAAAGTTTAAACTTTTCATTAGATATGCATTGTCAATGGTTGGTGAGTTTTCATCTCCAACCTTGCCAATACCAACTGTATCACACTTAGCTTTGTCACCTAGTGTAATAATTTTTTATTTGTCTTTGAGCTCCGAAAATAAAGAAGGTTCCTGACTTGTTTCTTGAATATCCATTGTCTAGGATCCATTTGTGATTTTTTTCAGATACCTACAAAAATAACCACTCAAAACTTTCGGCTAGACCATATTGTAAACTTAGGATCGTATGCAGAATCAACCATGTTAGGAGATCGAGTGCCTTTTGGTATCGAAATGTGTTTCATTTCACGTGTTCTCTTAACATAAATGGATACGTGTTCTTTATGATATGTACATCATTCCTTCTATAAGGACAACAAGTTATCTCATGACTTTGTCTTCCACCAACGACGCAAGTGGGTCCTCGTCTATCATACTGTGCTTTCACAAAAATGGGTTTCTTTTCAAATCATATTTTTCGCTATAACCTATACCACTCTTGTCATGATTAGATATACAAGATCCCATCATCCAATAAAGATGTACCTCTGATTGAGCAAATATGATAAGGAATTCATGTTGAGTTTTGCTCTTTTAAAGCAATTCTTGTTTGTATTTCTCCAATTTATTATTTTGATAGTTCAAAGAAGTGAGCTTTCTTTTTAATGAAATGGTTTTTTCAGTCGTGAGAATGATCAGTTCTCAAGGTTTGAGTCTTGACTTCGAAATCCTTTTGGAGTCATTAACTCTAGACTCAAGGGATGATTTATAAGTTTTTAAATCTTCTAATTCTCATAACAATTGTGGCGTGTAATTTTATTCTTTTGTTAAATCATCACGTAATGAAGTTGCTTCAAAAATTAAAGATTGTTCGTTGAGAAACATACTATGTGATGCATCAATTAAAACTTTGTTAGGTCTTGAGGTCAGGTGTTATACCTCAATAGGTGTTTTCTATGTTGGATTGTCCTCATGGGTTATGAAGCACGGATTTGCTTTTTCACTTTGATCATAATCTGAATAGCTTGAGGATTCCTTATCACTCCAGATTGCAATCATGGCCTTCTTTTTTTAGTCATTTCTTTCGTAGCCTTTCTTATCAGATTTTTTTCAAAGTATTTTTTCTTTTTAGCCTTGAACAATCCTTGATAAATGATCTCCTAAACCACACTCAAAACAAGTGGGTGAATTAATTTCGAAGTTTGGTTAGAACATTTACCTCTAGGAGTCCCGGAAAACTAAGGATACTCCTTTTTCTTGTGTGTGACTGATCTTTTAGATCTCAGGATCCCGGCTAGCCTACTCAATAGGACTTGATGCTCCTGATCATAATCTTCTTCATTCGTACTATTTCTGGAATCTGAGGGAATATCCTTCATTTTTTGCCTTTAGTATTCTTTGATGAAGAAGAGGGTTCCTTCATATTTGAATCAAGACTAAGTTCATGAGTTAAAATGAGAAATAAAATAGACACACGTAATTACGGAGTTTAGTCACCACTTTAATATTTAGTGATCAGCTTTTACATAATAAAATAAAACTTTAGAAATTCACTTCAAGCTATAATAAAAAAACTCAGAACAAAATCGCTTGAATAACTAAACTTATGTGATCAACTTGAATAAAGATTACTTTTAGAATTTGTAACTAACTTCATGGAATATCTCCTAAACATAGAGACAATTGAAATAATCTTTAATTTATTCCTTTCAATGAACTGTATATATGCAAGACTTAGATTAAAATATATATGCAGCAGCTACAACAATTATCATTAACTATCTAACATGATACTTTATATTGTGATCAAACATATCAAGAAAATGAAACTTGAATCAATCTTGACTAATCTTGTCAATACTTGACCATACTTGACTTTCATCATCCTAAACAAATTATAAACTAAATTAAACCAACGATAAGTTTCTAGGGAGATGATATTCAATCGAAATTTCAAAAGAATTCTACTGAATGCTCACAATAATAATACACATAAGGTTATTGGAAATAAAAAGTTCATCCTTCCCAATTGCCTAATTCGATTTAGTCCTATATAAACTGGTGTGTTGTCTTAGACTAACTTTGGGGGAAAAAAAAACAAAACAAAAAAACTAAGCAGCCTTGATCAATTTAGAAATAGTACCTCAAAAGCTTTCTCCTACCTAGTCATAGCTAAATTAAAACTCATCTATAATTATATCAAATAGCGATTTCTGTGTAGTTCTAGTTTTATGAGTTGTCTCCGAAGAGACATCAAAGAATAAAAATCTATATGTAAACTAATCAAATGAGAAAGTTAGCTTTCTTGCACAATCCATTTGCATACAGTTCAACCGTGTAAGCGAGCATGCACAAATTCCGTGCTTTTAGTTTCTCTCTTTAGAGTGGGTAAACTATGAGCATTATTGTATTTGGAATAAGCATTCTTCTAATCAGAGGAGCTAGCTGCTGTATCCCACTGCCTAAAGTTGCTTTGCATACAATTTGTATGTTACACTTTGGTTACTGCAAATGTATTGGGTAGACATAAGATCATTCATCCTCGAGTCTGTTGCTGTTACGATATGCTTCTGTTAATGAAAGAAGTAACTTTCATGATTATGATGTTTTAGCATGATTTCAACAAATGAAGACAGTCGGATGCATTTAATGGTCCTTTAAGAAAAATTTGTACTTGTGGAGTTGATATTCTGACATAAAAAGGTGACAAATAGTTGATGTTTTGTGGAAGTTTGGCTGCAATCATCTTCAGGAGCATAGAGTAAAAATGCGGTAATGGTCGCAATTGCTGTAATGAAACGGTGATGCGGTAACAGGAGTATTGCAGTTATCGTAACGTCTAAATATCAGTCGAATCGAAACCATGAAATCTCCCTCGATACAGCTTAAAACGTGATTTTTTACACCTTTACAACACGGGAAATCTCGGTCCGTTGTTCTACTCTATGTTCAGCCACACTTATTTCACGTATATATCTTTTGGGTCATGTTTGACTCGATCCAATCCTGTACATAAGATTGAGCGGCTAACGAGCATGGACACTATTTTGAAGGAGAACACAACTTTAATAGTTGTTAGAGTCTTGAATTTACCATGGGATATTTAGCTTAGGTTGAAACCTGAAATGATCCTATTGAATCTAGAATTTAAGTTGTGCAACCATATTGTTATTAGTACAGTGTAATGGAGTACTCATTATCATTCTACCATTGAGGTTCAGTTAATTGTCTCTTTTCTGTTGGTGACTATAAATAGTGCCCGACAATGCTTACATCCATATCACCGAACCTCGTGTAAGATTCTTGCGAAGAACCATTTTGAAGAAATGTAGATGTCATTATTACAAAAAATGTCTGATTTATGACGTGGATTACATAAATTTGCAGATTATCTTTCTAAATTTCGTTACGATGTGTTTGATGTAGACCTATCTTCAATCTATCACTGTGAGGCTGGAAGAGTGGAGGCTTAAGCGAAGAGATACGGAAGAGTGGATGAAGCATAGGCAACTCCCTGAAGGTCTGAAACAGCGTGTTCGACGCTTTGTACAGTATAAGTGGCTTGCAACTCGAGGAGTTGACGAGGAAGCTATTTTGACTAGCTTACCTGCGGATCTACGTAGAGACATTCAGCGACATCTGTGCTTGGACCTTGTTCGAAGGGTATGCCTTAATACTTCATATTTTCATTGTTCTAAAGCTGAGAAACAGCTCCCTTATAATTGTTCTTTTTCTCATTATATTTATCAATTTTGATAAACAGTTTTAGTTCTTTGCCGATCACATCTCGAAACCAAAATTGCTCTTTATTTTTTGTTTTATATGGAAATGTAATGTTTCACTTACATTGTGTTGATACAAGAAGATTTGATGACTAAGGGAGGTAAGGTGAGGGATTCATATTCCTTCTTTTGGATTAATTAGGATATGTCGGGGGAAAGAAGGGGAAGAAAATGGAAGGACCTTTTTCCTTTTCCCTTTCAACGAAACATATTCTTCCATAATTAGAAAAGGCCCGGTGGGAAACACAATTGACTTCTCCCTTCTTTAACGATTTACATTTTTTCCTATGTATTGTTCCCCGCCTTTCTGTGTATGAGCCAGCCCTCTAAAGGGGCAAGAAGGGCCTGTGCCCTGGTACCATCCAAAAATATTTAACGACACTTTTATAGTTAATAGCTAGAAGCCAATAATCGTATATGTATTAGTTAGGGGCTCATATTTAATGTTTTGCCCCAGGCCTCACCAATCTCGTGGCCGGCCCACATTGGTTTCTAAACTGATTTAAGGTGAAAACTTTGAGTCCAAATCAGATTCCCAAATGCATTAATGGTTATTAATGACTAAACCTTCCCAATCCCTTTGAGTTTATACCATATGACAACCATCTACTCTACATTATGCAGGTTCCTTTCTTCTCACAGATGGACGATCAGCTACTTGATGCTATCTGTGAACGACTTGTATCCTCTTTATGCACAGAGGGTACATATATTGTTCGGGAGGGTGATCCTGTGACGGAAATGCTTTTCATCATTAGAGGAAGATTAGAAAGTTCCACTACAAACGGGGGTCGTACGGGATTTTTCAATTCAATTACTTTGAAACCCGGAGACTTTTGTGGTGAAGAATTGCTTGCATGGGCACTTCATCCAAAATCGTCTCTCAATCTTCCTTCTTCAACAAGAACCGTGAGAGCCCTTGTTGAAGTGGAAGCGTTTGCACTTAGAGCCGAAGATTTGAAGTTTGTAGCCAATCAATTCAGACGACTTCACAGCAAAAAACTTCAACATACATTCCGATTTTATTCTCACCATTGGAGGACGTGGGCCGCCTGCTTTATACAGGCTGCTTGGAGACGGTATAAGCGGAGAAGGATGACAAAATGCTTCTCGTCTTTAGAATCCTTCACGTCTGAAAGAGACGATGATGAAACTAGGGAAGAAGAAGAACCCCTTTCAACTCCTCGAGCAAAGTCAACCTTAGCGGTGACATTACTAGCGTCTAAATTCGCTGCAAATACCCGACGAGGAGCTCAAAAGATAAAGTTGCAGAAGCCTGAAGAGCCTGATTTTTCTGCTGATCCTGACGATGATTGAGCACACGTTGCATCGAGATGTTTAACATTTTAAGCTTCATACATATGAAGGGCCTAAGAAAGGCCATGAAATGGAAGCCTATATTTGCTGCGCATGTGCCAAACTAATAGTTGGTGCACGAAACCATAATCAAGTGGAAGGAAATTGTTGCTTGAGTCCGTTGGGTTGCGATACAGAAGTTGTTGAAGTGAAGTTGTTTGTTATACATCCCCGATACTTGACAGAGAATTTGTCACTAAAATATGACAGCAATCATGTAGATGCGCGCTGATACACTGTATACATAATACTACAACTACAGAGATATTAGATCACTCATTTTTACTGGAGATGTATACTTGTGTTGGAATGGTGTTTTAAGTTCAGCAATTTCTGGTTTTGCCCCTTTTGGCCTTTTGCACCGAAAATGAGGATAATCTGTCACGCTTATAAGCGTAGCAAAAAGCAAATTTAGCAACGCTTATTAATCGTGCCTAATATGTACGCACAAAGGTGGCAGCATGCTTAATTGAGCGTGGCCCCAAGGAGATCTGACTTATGCTAAGGAGAACCTCTGGCTATAAGTATAAAAATGAACATAAAACGTATTTGCATGCATATACGTGTAAAATACTTATCCTAAAACGATGTGAGTAAAAAGAAATTAATCTGGTTAAAGTAGGTGCATTTTAAATTATCTTTTAAGGGGTTGCAAATGTTAGTTCAACTCGGATTTTTATTAGGTTTAACTGAAATTTACTTCAATTATCTATACATCAAATTCGGTTTAGGTTATTTTAATCAACTCGAGTTCATATTAGTTTTGACTATTTAATATCAATAACCTTTTTGTATAAATATCAACCTTTTCGAATCACTCTTAATTTGAATAGGTTAAATATCATGTCACTTTCGATAGTTCATCTTAATTAAATAGTTTTTTTAGTTGATTCATGGGTTAAACAATTAGGTTGCAGATTGAAATTCGGGCGAAGTCTATCTTCCACAACTATACTGATAATTATAGTAAGATAGCTAGCAAAAAGAGGCCTTAGGCAGTGAGAACACTCATTTTCTATTAGTATTTATTGTTACACATTGAATAGCTCATAGAAGACCAAACCATCATCGTTATATTTAGTATATCCTGCTCATAGAAGACCAAAACTGAGCATAATATATGGAAGAAGTATGAACTCCCTTTGACCATCAAGACATTGAACGTTCAAAATAATTAAAAGAATGACTAAAATTTTTCTACACTATTAAGCTCCAATTGTTAACTTAGTCCTCAAGAGTGTAATCACTTGTTGGTCCCATAAGATCTTACTTTCCAAATATGTGCTCAAGGTTTTTAATGATATTTATAGTTTCTATTTATGGCATGACTATGACGAAAATTGGCTAGAATAAGTTTGTAAATGTCAAGTGGGAGAATGTTTACAGTATAACAAAATCAGGTCATGGTATGATTTTGGACAAAGTTGTTGTAGGAATGATTTATGAGCATATCATATGTCACATTCACCGGCGAATCTATAATGATCATTGATATCAATTGAAATCATTCAAATTATAGATGAAGTAATATACTTAAAGATACTAATATATATATACTAGTTAAGTTGGTAGTAGCTTTGTTATGTGACAATATTAACTTTAGTTCAAGCTTCACTAATCACAATTTAATTTAAATTTAGAAAAAGTACTTACCCATTTGCATTTCAATCGATATAATTTTATAATATTGTCCCATCATTTAATTTTGTCTTAGATCTATCCTTGTAACATTTTTATGCTCAAGAAGTCATCAAGACGTGAGTACTTCCATTGTCAAGGAACCAACTCAACCAAAAGTTTAAGCTGATGGTTGAGGCCCTAGGATATATTATATACTCTAACACGCCCCCTCACACGAGAGCCCTTTGGACTAGAAGTGTGGATGCAGCACATACCCTACCCTCCTCATACATGGTGCTAAATATTCCACTTTAAATGAGGGGTGGTTGAGATTCGAACATGTGACCTCTTGTCACCCAGGCTCTGATACCATGTCAAGGAACCAACTCAACCAAAAGCTTAAGCTGATGGTTGAGGCCCCATGATATGTTATATACTCTAACATCCATGAACTAATATCTACTTTGCTAACACATGCTGATCAAATTCTCCGATGTTAGATTGATTTACCAGTTGTACCGAATCAAATTCAAACTCATGTCAGTTTAACTCAAATGAGTCACAGTCATAAATTTAAGTATCTCCCACAAATGAAAACCTAAAATGCATTTGGTTCGGTTGGTTCAAATGGTGATGATTCATACTCTACGTGTATTTGACTCGGATAATGAGTATTTTGAACAATTAGTATTTATCCTATAATTGACAAGGACTAGTAAATGAATAAATGAGCCGCAAAAGTTGGCTTGGTTAATGGTGGCCTATGCCTAGGCAATTAGCCCCCCGGCAACTTCGCCCCTATTCCTTGGCAACTATGGCTACCATTAATACATGCATTGTTCCAGCTATTTTGTCGTATTTATGTTTGACATATAGACTAAGAAGTTAATATAATAGATTTAAATAATAAGATATTAAGAAATAAAAAAAGATAATTTAGAAAATAAAAAGTGATAGAATCGTGTTTAAAAATAAAAATTAGGTAGTTTTTTTAAAATTCGACTAATTAAATAGGACAGAAGAGTAATATTTACTATCTAGTACTAGAACCAATTTGCTACAATTTTGTTTAATATCCTAATGTTTGCATGGTGGCTAACACTTTGGATGATGCGTGCCAGAAAGCTTTTAGTTTTAGCTAGTAGTTTGTTCAATTATAGGCGCGTGCCGACATCTCTAAATTTAAATATTATGGATATTAAGAGGAGATATGTGATGAAAAATTATTAAAAGAATGTTTGAAAAACTTGCTTGAATAAATGAAAAGTTAGTTTGTTGAGAGATTATTTGTCCGACAAATATATCTTAGACCTAACTCATTAGCTTTACTGTTCGTTTGGTAGATAGTATTAAACGGTGGTAATATAATGCAAAACTAGTGTAATTTTAGTTGAAAAATATCTTGGCTACCTTGATGGCCATGCTTGTCCAATTCCAATCATATCATTTTCTTCAAAATTTGAAATTTTAGTTGAAAAGTATTTACAGTATTGTAAATGCCTATTTACAATATTCTTAATATTTATTGAGGAACTTACTTTATATTTTCCTTTTTGGCCAGCATAATTAGAGATGATCTCTTAAAGAGACCGTCTTTGACAAGAATTTGTGATAAATGAATATATGATGATGAAGAGAAAAAGAGGGATCATAATTTGAAAAAGGAATGTGGTGTTATTTCAAATATTAATCAAAACTGCTAATATTGCATATAAAATAAAATAAAAAAGTGTAAATGCTTCAATATGATTAAATCTCGCAAAACATATAATATGACAATTCAATTAAATAAGAGACCTTTTTATCAACTATTTTTTTCTATTCCATTGAGATTGCTATACATATAATAAATACAAAAATTCCTAACTAATAACCGTAATTTGTAAATCACCACGAAAAGACAAAAAAAATAATAATAAAATAAACAAAACTAAAAAAAATAAATTAAAATAAGAAAACCCTGATCCTATTAAACTCTACCACGTAAGGGTGATTTATTAAGCCTACAAATAACCGTTATTCGGATAGATATACTTCAAATAACTATGTAACAACGTTTTGAGATAAGATGTATAAATCATTCTCTAACCAATAACATCACTAATCTAACCCCTTTTCAAGATGGTATCAATTTGGAGTTCTATTAGTACCGTTAATACTATTATGTTTTTCAAAACCTATATATTAGGCCTGTCAAACAGATCAGGTTGGGTCGGGTTCGTGTTCGGGTCATATATAAACAGGTCAGAAAACCCTTGACCCAAACCCAACTCATTTAGTTAATTGGGTCGATAATTACAACCTTGACCCGACCTGCAACAGATCAGGTTCACCTGCTTTTGACCCACTTAACCCATTTATAATTTTTTTGTTTTCGTTTGAAGGTTTTAACATTGATGAAATTTAATTTCTTAGGCTTTAATTTTAACTTTATGTTTTTTTGATGTTTATTTTGTATTTACTATGAAAAAGAACAAAATATTAAATGAACTAAGTTTAGCTCATACTTATTAATTTAACTCGAAATTAATACATTTAATTAAATGGGTTATATAGGTTTTTTTCAGGTTTGATATTTTGACTTGAACCTAACCCATTTAATAAACAGATCAGGTCGGGTCGACCCATTTAATTAATTGGGTCAAAAGTCTCAACCCAAACCCACTTATTTCGGGTTAGGTTCAGGTCGGGTTAGCAGTTCGGGTCAACTTTTGCCAGCCCTACTATATATTCAATAAAAAATAATTATTGTAGAAGAAACAAATAATCCCTCCTATTATCCAATACACTTATTTAATGGTTAATACCTCTTATTATACATAACGAAATATTATAAAAAGTAAATATTAATAATCTTTACATTAAGACGAATCCAACAAGATCTCACTTGACTATGTTTTAATATATATATTAAGAATAAATACAAATTAAGAGTAATAAATAAATAGTGTCAAAAAACAAATATCTCGTTCTCTATGAATAGGAGGGGTAAGAAATATGCTTTATTTCTCGGAAGTGGTAAGAAATATAATATGAATTTACCAAGTTTATAAGTTAATATAGTAAGTAGTAAAATATGCTTTACTTAAATAAATTAATAAAAAAAATAGCAAGACATTGAACGATTGTCATGTTGCAAAAAGCAGCTTGCGGAACATAAAGATTGATTGGGTGAATGATTTATTTGGTTAATTATTAATGTAGTGGATTTGAGAGGGAACATGCAAGCGTGAAGCATTGTTTAAAAACTTGAATAGCTTCAAATATAGAGTTAGTAATTATTAGTATGGTCCATAAAATATGTTGGAGTTGGTCCATCTTGTTTATTACACTCTTAATTATATTGTGCCATTATTCAATTCTTTTGTGGGTCTCTTTCCTCTATTAATTCTCCTTCTAGTTAGAAGTTAGGATCTTATCTAAGGACAACTTTTGTAGCTTATTAATAATAATAGACAAATAGTACTTGCTAGATGATTCATTAGATAAAGGTAAGGTAAATATGGTGTTTAAAGCATTTTACTTGCACTATAAAAAAAATGTGAATTTACCAACAAGCAATTTAGTTAGAAGTTTGTAGGTGCTGGCTCTTTCCCTACAAAATGTCAACAAAGAGGATTTTGTTGGTATGAGCATTGTATGTAAAAAAATTTGTTGAAAAATTATGGGGAATTCCCTTCAAACTAAGTTTGTAGGTATCTTGTAGGAAAATACATACAAGCTTAATTATTTGTAAGTAATTTACCAACAAGCAATTCAGTTGAAAATTTATAAGTGCAGGTCATTTCCCTACAAGATGTCAATAATTATTGATGTAGATAATAAAAAAAATATAACGTTTAGATAATATATTTGAAACTTTATAGAATTAAATTAAAGATTATATATATATATGTTTGAAGCATTTTACTTGTTGATGTAGAGATAAAATGAATAACTAAGTTGATTTTGAATGATCACTTTTTGATTAGATCGAGTAAAAGTAAAGTCATGCCAAATTATTTTCAGTTTGAGATCAATTTTGAATCATTACTTTTTAAATTTAATAACAATCTTATGTTGGATCTATTATGCCATGTTTAAAAAGTTAACAAGAATTAATAATAAAATCCTTAATAAATAAAAAATACTCCTTTGTTATATAATCTCCTTTAGTTTGATTATATAATAAATTTTTTGTTATATAATCTCCTTTAGTTTGATTTTTACTCCCTCAGATCTTATTTGTTCTTCCACTTTGGGTTTTTCACAAATATTAAGGTAGATAGAATCTTTGGGTTATAGTGGGTATTATTTTAATTAAATAGTAGTGTGAAGTAATGATTGTATTGGAAGTATGAGAGAAAAAACAATTAAATAGTAGCGTAAAGTAATGATTGTATTGGAAGTATGAGAGAGAAAATAATTAAATAGTAGTATGAAGTAAGGAAAAATGGGATTTTAAAGGGTAAAAGTGTGATAAAAACTTTCCAAAAATAGAAAGTATTCTAAAATGTAAGAACTTTTAAAACTACCCGTTATAGTAAGGTGGAAGAACTTAAAAGAACGGAGGGAGTAAAATGTTAGGGATATTTTAGGAAAACACCCCTTAAGTTGGTAATATTTATTGCTAATCAAAAGTTGGTATTATTATAGAAAAATAAGCAAACTGTTGTATTATTTATGGTAATTTTTCTAAGAATAAATAATACCAATTTTTGTTTATAGTATGTTATTTGACAAAAAAAACAAAGGTGCATTAATAGTTAAAAATAAAAATTGGTATTATTTTAGGAAAATATACTGCATCCCTAAGTTTATATTATTTATGATTAATCAAAAGTTGATATTATTGTAGGAAAATAAGCAAAAATTTGTATTATTTACGGTAATTTTTCTTTTTTCTTTCCAACTTCATCTCAAAATCAAAACATAAAATTTATTTATCTATTTTTATTTATTGAATGAAAACATAAACATCTACTTCTAGGCAATTATCCTCCATTTCTAGGCAAAATATGATTATGTAATCTACTTATTCTCTCATCTATTATTCATAGGTCTCCATTAACCTGAAATTATATTCCTTGGATTTGAAAAATAAATGATATTATAAATAGAGTGGAAGAATAAATAAATTAATATAAATTAAAACGATTAGAATGAAGATAATAGAGTGGTTGAGAAGATTTTGTTGTTATTCCAAAAAGGCTAAATCTTACATGGGGAGAGAGCCAAAGAACATCCATACATGCATGTTGGGAGTATATATGAAAAGATGTGAAGGTTTTTCCTTATAAAATACTCCCTCCTATTTAATCTAATTATTCCATTTTTTTTATACACAATTAACTTATCACTTTTAATTTATATTTTTCTCTTAATTTATAAGTTAAAATATGATCATGTGGAATCTTGTTTGATTCGTCTCAATACAAAAATTATTAATATTAAATTTTTATAATATTTAATTAGGAATAATTTGAGATATTAAGGGTTAAAACGACGTCTCGGCAAGTGTGAAAAACTAAATAGGACAATTAAGCTAATAGGAGGTAGTATTAATTTATTAAAAAAGTACTCCTAACAAATAAAACTAAACAACAACCAATAATAAACTAAAAATACTTTTTGTAAAAAGTTTGGTTGTGGTTGGAGAAGAAAACGCCATAACTTTACCTTTTCAATATTCTTTGACACAACTTTTTGTGCATCAAGACAAATACAATTAAACATATCATCTTATCTCTCAAATCTCACACCTCAACCTCACTAATAAAGCCAAACTTAACTCTTAATCAAACCCCTCTTATTTGATTCTATGTTTTTATCCTTTTTGGACACTTGTTTAATTACCTTACTTTTTACTTATTCATTCCTTAATCTTTTTTATTTTAATTAATAATCACCTTTTTCACTTGAATGTTCATCATTACCTACTCCAACTAGCTACTAATTACACTATAAAAATATGATTATGACTTTACATAAGCTAGTTAACTTAATTGGCTTAACTTCATTGAAAGGAGTTCATTTTTCAAGTCTAAACTTTTAATTTGTTGTTTCCCTCATAGAAAGTTAGCTTTGGACTAAAACTTAGGAGTATATTATAAGATTAGGGAAAACACTAATAATTTAGCTACACTTTCTTAACCGATTTTTGTTTACTGACCCTAACTTGAAATAAAACAACTTATTTTATAAACAGATATTATCTGAACCAGAGATGACTCAAACCGAAACGAATGTAAAACAAGTAACATTTATTAACCAATTTAACGGATTATGACCTGCTCGAAATTCGAATCCTGGTTTGGAGACTTCTAACTACTACTACGTATACAACTCCATTCGTCTCTTTCATTTATCATCATATTTCATTTTGGGTTGTCCTCTCATTTTGCATAAATTCTATTTTTGTGCTATGGCCAACCATTTTCTTTTGATTTCATCTATAATTATAACTTTATTTTAATTACACCCGTACACTTAAAAATAACACTTGTTACCAAATATCATCTTTTCTTAAAAATAACACTTTCTTTTTGCCACTATAAAACACCAATTTTTTTAAAAAAAAAATCTAGGGAAGAAAAAGTAGTAGATAAGTGTATTGAGATACACTTAAAGATTCTCACACTTTTATTTTTAGTCTGTATTTTTTACTTTTTAAACAATCATTTTTAAAAATTTTATGCAATCTAAAATTGTAACAGTTTATTTTTAGTCTGAATCCTACCTTATGCGGGATATCAATTTACAATTTATTAGGTTTGGAGGCTTTGAGATATGAAAAGGAAAATTAATGGTGGCTCGATAAAACCAGTCTTTTTTCTTTGGTTATGATTATTGTTGTCTCTTCATACACCTGTTTTCGTTGTAGTGGTTTACCTTTTTGGGTCATTTATTGTTTTCATGTGTTCCTTAACCAAGGGGAAGGTATCTTTTGTATTATTATTGCAATAATCTTGCATTCATACTCACAATGGCCTTCTCATGGTTTAAGCCATCCATAGTTTTTGATTTATAAATCCAATTATTGATTTTTTTTTTCAATTAATACTCATATTCATTGCAAATTTGGAATATATGCCTTTATTCTAATGAATTTACATTATAATTGTGAAATGATTCATATTATTAAATTTAACTTATGGATTCATTTTAATATGACGGTTCAAACTAGATATATACTTGAGATAAATGCATTACTATCAAAACATGTGTATCCACTATTAAACTACTATCTTACTCTAATACGAGTCTGTCTATATTTACTATTGTGATCAATTAAAAAATTAATAATTTGAATTAAGAAGATGTCGTGTCTACCATTAAACTACCACCTTACTCTAATTTGAATAAGTCTATATTTAATATCCCATCCTATTTAGAGTTCATATCTCATTTGCTTTTTGGACACTATTTACATTTCACTCTTAATTTGTATTTATATCTTAATTTATAAGTTCAAATATAGTCACGTGAGTTCTTGTGTTGATTCATCCCAAAGTGAAGTTTATTGATATCAACTTTTTATAATTTTTAACTATACATCAAAGATAGTATAATGATTTATGAATTGAATTAGTACATTAACAAAAGTGCAAAAAGCAAATGAGACATTAACTCTGAATTAGAGGGAGTATAATCAATTTTTTTGAAAAAATTGGGGGAACGGGTATCAATTGGGGGGTTTCTTGACTGCGTGCATCTCTCTTTACTCCCTCTTTGGGGGAACGAGTATGATTTGTCCGCATCTTTCAAGACATATAAAACCCCCTACCCGAACCCTGCTTTGTGCAGGATACTGAAAGCGTCCTTTACCTTAACTTATAATTAATTTTTTTGAAAAAAATTAATAATTTGAATAAAAGCTCCAAAGTCCTAATAGCTTAAAAGCATTTAAAAAGTAAAATGTATACCTAATCACTCATCACATAATAAAGTTAAATCAACAAAATATGATGATTATGAGTAGGACACGTTTATTATCATGAAAAAAAAGTTGTTTTCCTCATAAAGCAAAGACTAATAATGTATTGGCTTGTAATTGGAGTACAATTTGCAAGACTTGGTTGTGGTGATTTTGAGTTACCTTTAAGTAGTTAGTAGTGTTGTTGCACTATTATTATTATTATTATTATTATTATTATTATTATTATTATTATTATTATTACAGGTGCTCTCTTGAAAGACCGTCTTTTGTAATGACGGTTTTCAAAAGCCCAATCCAATTCTCAATATAGAGTTATAACAATATATATTTAGAATTGGATTGTGTTGCATAATATGCTTTACAAAGCTCTCAAGTAGTTAGCATTTATTATTAAGTTTAAAGGACAAAAACCGTGTTGATATTTTGTAGCATTGAATATTGACTAATTTGGGAATATTACTCTCTACTTTTTTGTAGCTTCCTTAGATTTTCTTGTTTGTACTCATTTTATAAATTATGCTTTTCAAATGAGGACATATTCAAAGAAATTATTGACATTTGAATGTATGAGAAGAGACTTTTTGGTAAATGATGCTATGGATTCTTCTATCTTCATTGACATTATGTTATTCCTTGAAATTATTTGCACGTTTAAAGAACTGTTGTTGTGTGAAAAGACGCAATCGAAAGTCTCTCATTGGCTATGACTTTATTATTTAATTTGCTAATGGTATAATTTGTTGTCTTTGATTCCTTTCAAGACCGTAATTATAGTTTTTATTAGCGGTATATACTACTCCCTCCGAATCATTTTAGATGTTCCATTTGAGTTTTCACGGTTATTAAGGGTGGTGTGGGTGTAGAGAATATTAGAAATATTGTGTTAATATTTTTAGTGTATATTTGATTACCCTAATTATTGTTAGAATATTACGATAAATATTTTCTTTCCTTTCTTAGGGGTTTTGTCCTTGTATATATTCTGGTGTAATTGTCATTAGAGATTAATACAAACAGTATTCTTAAAACCCTAAACATTGTCTTAAACATTTAATTCCGCATTATTTTATCTTTCATGGTATCAGAGCCGACGGTGTTTTCCGGGACCGGCAACACTCATCGGTAGAAACAACAACCACAAAAACGCCCACAATGGCCGAGAATACCCAAAACCCAACCCAACAACTTTTAACCATGGAACGAATACTCAAATTGTTCCAAGAAATTCAAAAACCCACAACTGTTACACCCCCAATTGTTGCAGAAACCATACCAACTGATCTCAAAGTAGCAGAGAAACTAACACACCAAAATTACACCTCATGGTGTAAAATGATGCACATCGCAATCGGGGCGAGGGGACGCCTCAGTCGCATCACCGACGAGCCCCTTAACCCCTCAGAACCGACTTACCAACAGTGGAAACAACGTGACTCCATTGTTATTTCATGGATTGTTTCCAACATCGATACCGGACTAGTTAACCATTTTCTTGATTACACTGTGGCTCGTGACTTATGGAAGGGCATTGAAACATTATTGAGCAGTGGCCAAGACGAAATACAAATCTTTGATCTCAGCAATAAGGCCAGCATTGAAGCAACGACAAGACACAATTGAGGATTTCTATGGGAACTTAATAACTCTATGGAAGGAGATAGATCGGCGCATGCCGAATCCGATGGTCTATTCCGAAGATATCACCATCTTTAATACATACCTACACAAACAGAGGCTATACCAATTTTTGGGTGGAATTGATGATTCATATGATAAGGAACGAAGGGACATTTTAAACCGTGACCCACTTCCCACCGTCGAACAAGCATACGCCATTATCCGGCGGGAAGTAGCCAGACGTGAGATTTATACCCACGTTTCATCATTGGGGTCAAACCCCTCAGAAATTGGAAGTGGATTGGCAACCAAACACCGGTCAGGTGGACCTTCATTCCGGTGAGACATGGACGACAAAACTCACCTCAAGTGCAGTCATTGTGGTGGGTCCAGACACACGAAGGAGGGTTGCTTCAAGTTGGTCGGATTTCCAGAGTGGTGGGACGAATACCGCAGCCGCAAGGCGGCCACCAAGGCTCCACGAACCGGCGACAAGGCACATGTGGCTGCTAGCACAAACCCAAACCTTGGAGATTCATCCATGGTGCCAACCCATGAAGAAGCGAAGGGAGATGGAACCAACAGTACAGGTGAAACAAAAGAGACGGATGAGAGAGAGAAAAGGGAGGAAGATGAACACTCCTCAATCTCATTCTTAAATACCCCTCAAACCCTTAAACCTAACCCTACCCACACAAATCAACCCCAACCCAAAACAACCGTCCCTTTTCCCTTTGGGCCCACGGCCCAAAACGTCCCAAACCCACATTATCCCACAAAAAACCCCCTTGGGCTTATGAGTAAACGTGTCTCCTCCGATTGGATCTCTGATTGTGGGGCGACCGACACCATGACATTTGATCCTCACGATCTTTTGTCTCAAAATAAGAAAAATCGCACCCATGTTCAAACAACTAATGGGGCATATGTCGATGTGGAGAAGTTTGGACCTGTCACCATATCTTCCTCTTTAAAATTAAAAAATTGTCTCTTGGTTCTAAGTCTTTCTCATAAATTGCTTTCTGTTAGTCAGCTGACTAAGGAACTTAATTGTACTGTTCTTATGTTTGCCTCTGGTTGTATTGTGCAGGATGCTCAGACGGGAATGACTATTGGGCGTGGTACTGAACGCGGGGGCTTGTACTGTGTTGATGCGTCGATTCAAACGGGTCACACTTCGCTTGTTCGTGGGTCACCGAATCAACAGTTATGGACTTGGCACAGACGTCTTGGACATTCTTCCCTGGGGTATCTCAAACGTCTTTTTCCGTCACTAGCTTGTAGTACTTTGTTTTTGGACTATGAAACATGTGTTCTTGCAAAGAGTCACAATCACTCTTATTTTCATAGTCAAACTCGTAGTGATAAACCTTTTGTCTTGATTCATTCAGATGTTTGGGGCCCAGCGCCTACTTGTAATAAACAGGGTTTTTCTTATTTTGTGTTGTTTATTGATGATTATACTAGAATGTGTTGGGTATATTTTTTGCGACATAAGTCTGAGGTTTTCAGCCCTTTTGTCAAATTTTATAACATGATTGTTACCCAATTTCATACCACACCTCAAATTCTCCGATCTGATAATGGGGGGTGGGGGGGAATACATGAACCAAAACATGCAACATTTCTGCACTACCAATGGCCTTATCCATCAAACTACTTGCCCACATACACCTCAACAAAATGGGGTCGCCGAACGGAAGAATCGGACTCTACTCGAGATGAGCCGAGCACTTCTATTTGAAGCCTATGTCCCTTCCACCTATTGGCCAGAAGCAATTGGTACTGCCACATACCTCACAAATCGCCTACCCACTAAAACCCTTCAGTTCAAAACCCCCCTTGAAACCCTCCAAAAACATGTCACCATCCCCTCCGTCCACTCCATATCTCCTCGCATTTTTGGTTGTACCGTCTATGTTCACCTTCCCCATCATACCCGCACCAAACTTGAGCCCCGTGCTGTCAAATGTGTCTTTCTAGGGTATGGGGTTGATCAGAAAGGTTATCGATGCTTTGACCCTGTTCAGAAAAAGGTTTATACTACGATGGATTGTGAGTTCTTTGAACATTCCTACTACTATACCCAGTCTAGTCCTCCGGGGGAGACTAGTTGTGAGGACTTGAGCTGGCTATCTCATCATATAACTGTGGATTGTGACCCAAAAGAGCAAGTAGGAAATCCCATCGACATTGCCGCTGAACACATGGAAGAGCCCTTGCCTGAGGATACCATTCCTGCCCCGTCTGATGCACCCGATCACCAAGAGGAGGTAATACCTGAGCCTAATACTTTGATTGATAATACTATGTTGGATACTACTGAGTCACCGTGCAGGTATGAGCTCCCACCACGGAGTACTAGCGGAATTCCCCCAAGGAGATATGACCCAGATTTTGAGTCTCAAAGGTCTCGATATCCGGTTGATAGAAGTGAAAATGGGACCCTGGCACACACCGCAATAGCCTTTATGACTTCTCTGTATTCAAATTCAGTTCCTCGTAATACAGAAGAAGCTCTCCGAGATCCGAAATGGAAAAAGGCAATGGATGATGAAATCTCAGCACTCAGGGAAAACAATACTTGGGAAAGGTGTGTACTACCTGAAGGGAAGAAAACCGTGGGGTGCAGATGGGTGTATTCCATAAAGTATCATGCTGATGGAACGATTGAAAGGTATAAAGCTCGATTAGTGGCTAAGGGATATACTCAGACATACGGGATTGGTTATTCCGAAACCTTCTCCCCAGTTGCTAAAATCGACACGATCAGAGTCCTGTTCTTAATAGCAGAAAATCGAGATTGGCCTCTATATCAGTTCGATGTGAAGAATGCGTTTCTTCATGGAGAGATTGAGGAAGAGGTGTACATGCAAGCTCCTCCTGGGTACTCTAAGGAATTTACACAGGGCGAAGGATGTAGGCTCAAAAAGGCTCTATATGGTCTGAAACAATCTCCAAGAGCATGGTTCGGGAGATTCACTAATGCAATGAAGAAATTTGGCTATGAGCAAAGTAATTCAGACCACACATTGTTCTTGAAGAAAGGGAAAGAAAAGATCACATGTCTTATCATCTATGTGGATGATATGGTCATAACTGGTAATGATGAAGAGGAAATCAGAAGCCTCAAACAGAGGTTGTTTATGGAGTTCGAGATGAAAGATCTAGGAAAGTTGAAGTACTTTCTTGGAATAGAGGTCTACAGATCGAAGCAGGGGATTTTTATCAATCAGAAGAAATATATTCTGGACCTACTAGCTGAAACCGGAATGCTTGATAGTAAACCAGCAGAGACTCCTATTGTTGCCAACCACAGATTGCAGACAGAACAAGAGGGAAAACCAATAGACAGAGAGCAGTATCAAAAGTTGGTGGGAAAACTGATCTACTTATCACACACGAGACCAGATATCTCATATTCAGTAGGAGTGGTAAGTAGATTCATGCATCTTCCTCAGGTCCAACACAAGGAGGCTGTTATAAGAATTCTTAGATACTTAAAGGGTACAAGTGATAGAGGAGTGTTCTATGGGAAAAACAAAAACCTTGATCTTGTTGCTTACACAGATGCAGATTGGGCAGGAGATCGAGATAGTAGAAGATCCACTTCTTGTTACTTTACCCTGGTTGGAGGAAACTTGGTAACTTGGAAGAGTAAAAAGCAAAAAGTAGTGGCTTTATCAAGTGCTGAGGCAGAATTCAGAGGAGTAGCAAAGGGGATAACAGAAATATGATGGCTTAAGATGCTCTTGAGTGAGCTAGACTTCCCACCTACAGAGACATGTAAGCTTTTTTGTGACAATAAAGCTGCGATCAGTATTTCAGCGAATCCGGTACAGCATGATCGGACAAAACATGTGGAGATTGATAGACACTTCATCAAAGAAAAACTCGAGAAACAAATCATCAGTCTTCCACATGTAAAATCAGAGGATCAACTTGCAGATATCCTAACTAAAGGCGTTACAACAGAGTGCTTCGAAACCACATTGATCAAGTTAGGCATTGGAAACCCCATGACCTAACTTGAGGGGGAGTGTAGAGAATATTAGAAATATTGTGTTAATATTTTTAGTGTATATTTGATTACCCTAATTATTGTTAGAATATTAGGGTAAATATTTTGTTTCCTTTTTTAGGGGTTTTGTCCTTGTGTATATTCTGGTGTAATTGTCATCAAAGATTAATACAAACAGTATTCTTAAAACCCTAAACACTGTCTTAAACATTTAATTCCGCATTATTTTATCTTTCAGTGGGGTCCATTAAAAAGGTGGTAGTTGGGTATTTTAATTGATTAAATTAATTGTAAAGGTGGTAGTTGGGTATTGGGAGTAGTAAAAGTGGGGGTATTTAGGTAAAAAAAAGATAGACAAAAAAGAAAATGGGACAATTAATATGAATTTGCCAAATAAGAAAATGGGACAACTAAAAAGATTTGGAGGGAGTATTTATGATTATGATGAGAACCATGTTCCATGAAAAGAAATCTTTATGAAGGTTATGCATTCTTTTTGTTAGTATTTAGCAAAAATAATTGTTTCATTTGGAATCATTAGTGTTAATCTGGATTTATTTATGATAAATTTAATTGATTTGAATCTTCGGCTATCTATATATGAGTGTTTGTCGCTTATTGTTGGTTGAAAAGTTAGATAAAGGAAGAGGTTGACTAGGAAATAGGTTATTGACAACCAACTCAGTAAAATTCAATCGAATCTCATAATCATGAATCTAAAATCAATTCTCATAGGGACATTTTCTATCCGTGTGAATGACCATTGAAAGTGATAAATTAATTCATGTTTGAGATTAATGCTCTGGTACTATTGTTGTTATTAGTCGAAATTTAACTAATGAAAGACGGTGCAATTAAATTGTGATTTTTCGAGTACCTAAACGAGTACATATTAGGCCATATTCTCCTCACCTTAATATAATACTTCTAATTCACTTAAAAAATCTAATAACTAATAAAACTAAAGTCAATTAAATAAAAGTATTTTTTAATCTAAAATATATTTTTATAAGAGTATAAGTAAACTCTACGAGTATACTTGATAAATAAAATACATGAATCTTCTATTGACCAAAAGCTAATCACCTTTAAGTATTAATTAACAAGATAGACACCCCATTAATTATATATCAAAAACCCAAAAAAATAGACAATCACACTCCTAACAAGTAACAACTTGTAATATCAAGTCAAAGAAGAAAAACAAAGAACAAAGTGTAGAGAAGCAAAAATAGTGAGCAAGTTGGGCAAGTGAAAGAGTATGTCAATACCTAAAAGAGGAAATTAAAATATTGCAATTAATAACCATATAAAAAGGGGCCTAATTGTAATCACTCAATTTCATACTATATGCATGAATAGCTTCACCTAACTCCTAGTATTTTTTTTCTACTTTAATGTAGATTGTGATTGTAGATGGGATTACCAATCCTACCATTTGCATATCATGTGCTCCTTTCCTTAAATAGTATTATTAGCTTTCTTTTTTGAATATCCCCTTAACCCCTACACTATTTTTGGCTTACATTTTTCAACTTTTACTTCACTATATAAATTCTTTTACTTTTGACTAATTCAAAATTGATTTTTTGTTTTAATTTTATCTATTTTTATACTAAACTAAATTTAGTTGTAAGCTAATTTTTTACTATTTTTTGGTTGATTTTCCAATAGTCAAGATATGGTGTAATTAAGCAAATGAAGGCATAAGTCAAACTTTTCTTATACTAATCTATAAAATTAGGCAAAAACTATTACACGCTTCAAATGTAAGTTATTGAAAAAATATTAATATAATTTTTTAAAAGTAAAATTATAAACAAAATAAAGATAAAAATATCATAATATACTTTTTGACGTATAATTAAGTGATAACTTTTAAATTTAATATTATATTAAGTATTATAATCAAGGTTTACACCTCTATAAATATAAAATAGTATCTAATTTACTATTTAATTAGTATTATAATCTATGTTACAAGGTGATAAAAATGAAGGTCACCTCTTTTTTATAAAATATATAAAGAAATATTTTTGAAATTAGGACCATATTGCAAAAATATAGTTTCGGTCATGATCTCAATAATGATAGCAAAACCAGATTTCACGGCCAATACGAATAATTTTGTGGACAATGCGACATATATTTCGGTCGCATTGAACTCAAAAGCCTTCATAATACGGTCACGACACAATAATGCAACTTTGTTTTTGCACTATAATCCGAATTATTAATAAAATATGCATATAAAAAAATTTATTTTAGTAAAATACATCTAAAAGCTGAACACAACCTGAAACAAAGATTCAAGGAATCAAAAAGATGCAGGTGCTAGTCAAAGTGAAGAATGCCTCATCTTATTAGTTTAATCATATCATATGTTTCTGTGACATAATATAATCAACGGACTTTATATTATATATATGTGAAAAAAAAAAATACGTAAACAAAAAAACATATAAAAAAGAAAAATTAAATAATAATGAGAGACCATATAGTTTAGTACTAATTTACTAAAGATTATCTTTGGATCATCTATAGTATTTCTGCCCTGATCTGATTTGGTTTCTCTCAAAACGTATTTTCTCCTACATACCCAACAATGCCCACAATATATCCCTCTAGAACACCAACTTTTCAAGTATATATACAATATACAATTTCCCTACATACACCATAACCCATTTGACTTGTATTTCAATATTATTGTGCATTCACGACCACCGAGATTCTCCCGGGCAGCCAATCTCCGTGATTCCGGCTTTCTGATTCTTGATCTAACTCGAGTCGAGCAACCATTTTACCCTCGGACAGACGAGCGGGTAACGAGGGATATCTCATTTTGATTTGATGAATGGTTGGTATTAAGGCCTTTTCTGACCAAGTGTCTAATGTGGTTTGTCCTAACCAAATCCCACTTAAGATCTTCTCTAGGGCTTCATTTTCAATCTTGATACACAAATTTTGTCCTATAATTGAAGAGAATTTTGATAATATAGACCTTTCAATATTTTGCCTAATTAGCTTAAAGTCCACTACTTTGAAGAAAATAACCTCATCAACTGAAGTTAGAAGCTCTTTGGGCGCTGCCGATGAGGTTGTGGGCGATCCCTTGTTCTCCTCCTCGTGTTCGACTGTGATATCGCTCGAGTTGTAGGAGTTGTCGAGTCGGTCATCGTCTATGTCGGCCATTTGATTGAGATCAAATGCGAGCCCTGCACCAGCTTCGTCCTTCCTTTGCTTAACCGCCCTATCTTGATCATCGTCATTCATCCAGCTGGGCGATCTTTTCGTTGTACTTGTGGGCTTCTCGCTTATCGAGATTCTCAACTGCCACCCACCGCTAGCTAAGGAGGTCATCTTCTCTTCACTGAGAGTAACCACGCCGTCTGATAAGCTCCTCAGCTGATCCGGTACCCAATTCGACGTAACAATGAAAATGACATTCCCTAGGCTGATTTCTCGGCCATGGGAATCGGAAATCCTTCCCCTTTCCATTGCGCGTTTGATGCCTCCTCGGACTAGCAAATCGGCTTCGTCAATATCTTGCAGCATTACAACTGAAAATGGATTCCTTCTAACTGCCTCCGCAATTCTATCGATCACAGTTTTACCACGGAAATTCAAATCGGTTTCATCATCACGTCTAGAACCAAGCGAAATTATGATAGGACTTAAGCCACACACAAGGTCAGATAACGCAGCGGCCATCTTCTTTTTTCCCGTCCTGTCAGGACCTGAGAAAAGTAGCCATATGTCACCCTTTGATCCACCAACACGTCGTTTTCCATTCCCCAATCTACACTGCGTCACAGCCGCAGCTACAGCAGACGCAGCATCCGTTTGCCACCATACTTCTCCTATGAGACCTTTGAGCAGCCTCTTGTATGAGTCTACATCTTCGGTAATAGCAGTGAACGGCTTGTCAGTTGATTCGGACGAAATACAACCCATGAAGTCCTTAAGGCCATCCTTTTGGACACAATCTGAGTCGGTACCCGAACTAATCTTTGTCGGGCCTAGAACAAGCTCTGTTCTTACCGGGCTCCCTGGCTTGCTGGCAGGTTTTTCAGCATTCAGTTGAGGGATTACATGAGAACTAAGCTTGAGCTGTAACCCGTCTCCAAGAACTCTTGGTGGTTGCTGTGATTTCAGTTGAATGGGTTGACACGCAAGTAATTGCGGATTGTACAAGCCCGTCATCAAGAGGGGTGATGGAGTGATTCTCTCCGAGCCCATATGATGAAAACTAGGATGTAACCGCAAGCATGATTCGCTCCATTTCTTCTGCAATTCTTGTGCTTTTTGCCTCGAAATCACATCTTGTTCCTTATTCTACAAGCCGGCAAAAACCAAAATTAAATTAACTCAAAAAACACCAATTAATCTTAATACATCAAAACTTCGAGATCTCAATCATGGACAAACCTGAATGGATTCATTAGTGTTTCGTTTCGCAGTCTGTAACCATGGAGGCAACAACTGTTGGTTTGCATCTGATTTAACTTCACACGACGGTTTCTCTGTTTGTCCTGCTACTACTTTTGCAAGTTCCTCCTCGTACTTCTCCGTACACTGTGGACAGCAGCTAAATCTTCTAGAAGGATCCAAATTCTCAAACATCCGCCCACTTAAAGAAGGCGTATGCATCGAAAAACCTTTCATTGGGCTTAAGCATTCAACAGAACTGCTTAAAATTCCTCCATTAGATCCCAATCTGCACAAACCCATTTGTAAAACAATCACATACTATCACTTAGCCGACCCTAATCTTCTGGATTAACGCTTTGACATTATTCTTGTAAATCGTAATACTGCAATCATTCAATAAGAATTCAAGTCCTAAGAATTCAAGTCCAAAACAGAACATAACATAATTCAACATATTATTCCAGTGTCACATGATTCGTTAAAAGCCTCGCAAATCATAAATCGAAAAAAAAAACAAGTTATAGTCAATTTTAGGCTATTTTTGAACCATTTTGAACGAATCAACAAACTCAAAAGGGTGATGTTTCTTTGTTTCATTCATTCATTCATAGATAAATAATTCAATCATCAATATTTAAAAAAAAAATATAGAATCGGGTCTATCTCATCTCAGTTGGAGCAAATACTATCATCTCCGGGCGGATTTCCTCGTCCTACTCTATACCCAACAAATATTTTCTACAAAACTCAAATTGTACAAGTAAAACCACAACAAAAAACCATCAGAAATCATCAAAAACACAAACTAAGAATATATAATTAAGGAAAAATTAATTAAAAAAAGAGAGATTAATTAAGAATATTATACCTCGGAAACATCCCAGAAATGGGGGGTTTAGCCACAATAGAAACAACATGAAGATCCCATTCATCCTCCATTGAAGAATGATAAACCTTGCATCTTAAATAAGTCTCACAAGTAGCAATTCCCATATACCATAATTTACTCCCTTCCCCAAATTTATTTAAAATCTTCCCCATCTCACTGACTACCATTCGAGCTGTTTCAGAAATCCCTTGATTAGAAGTCTGATCAACCAGCCATTTTAAGTCACCCAAATCAACAATTACTCCATTTCCTCCTTTAGAATTAACCACCATTTTTCTCTGTATTAATGCCACCATTTCCTTTAGCTTGGTAACCATTTGTGCACGATCTGAACCAAGCTCTTTCTCTGCTGAAATTACTTCTACCCCTTTCAATATCTCGTCGCGTATTTCATCTTTTTCGATTCTTCTGATTACTTCCTTTACTACATCTTCAGGTCCGGATTCACCAACTAAAATCGGGTTTCTCTTCCTGGGTTTAAGTAATATATCAAACACTTTTTTTACATCATCCCCTTTTCCTTGCAATTGCTGCTGCTGTTGTTGTTGTTGTAACCTCGGATTCAAATACAAATTCCGTTGAAGTGCAGCACCTGGAGGAGATGAACCGGGTCCGGGTCCAGGTCGAAATCCCAATCCAATTCTGGACCCTGCACCACCATTTCCGGAATTGGGTTGTACGCTAACAACCTGCTCAATAGCAGCCTTCACCGCCGGGCTTGAAAAAGAAGCTTCCCGCATGACCCGACTAACACTCGGGTCATCAAGTATAGATATAATCAACTGTTCCAATTCAACCTTCACCGCCAACAAAGGCTGTTGTTGCTGTTCAGGACACCCCCTTCTCTGATGGGCCTGAGCCCGTTTTAAAGCCGCCATAAGAGCATTAGAAATAGGCGGTTCTGTACCCGACCCACCACCACCACCAGTTTGAGACGTGGGTAACCGCTCTAAAGCAACACTAAAACAAAGCTCTAAAGCCCGACACTGAAGTGGGTGAGAAGAATTGGGGTGAGAACGAATACAAGCTTGTCGAAGAATCCCAGTTGGTGAAGCCAATAAAGTAGCAGCCACATGTAACGGCGTCGTTTGACCGTGATTTCTACGGCCAGCTTCAGAAATTGAATGACTCAAAACAGTTGCCGCTTCCGGCGTTAGGGTTTGCTGGATCGCACTCAATCCACCCCTCATCTGTGATCACAATTCACAAATCTTTTTAAAATCAAAAAAAAAAAAGAAAAGAATTTTCCAGTAATACAGGAAGATAAGAAAGATACCCAGTTGTAAATTCAGATAATTGGGAATCAAATCAATGGGATTATACTAGTATATATTAGTAGAGAAGAATAAATTCAGTTTTTTGTGGGTTGTTTAGGGAGAGAACGAAATAGAAAATGGTATTGGTAAGAGTTAATTAAGCTTATAATGATCCAATAAAAACGAGAAAAGAGTGTGAAAATTGATAAAAAGAAGTCGACGAAATTCAGAATATAGAGGAGTGAAAGAGAAAGAGAAAGAGAAAGAGATAGAGATGAGAAAATAAGAATGAATATCTGAACGACACAAACCGACCCATTAAAAAGGTCCAAGTAAATAAGAGAGAAGGAGAGGGAGAAGAAAGTGAGAGGGAAAAGGAAGAAAGAGACAGAAATAACTTGAAAACTAAAATTCCTCCCTCCACAGCCCAACAAACGAACATCTAAAAGTAGCTGCTCAGCTTTTTAGCTAACTCTTTTTTTATTATTCTTTTTTTTTTTCTTTTTTTTATTGTAGTCGTGTCATATACTTCATGGGTTCTATTTTGCTTGCTATAAATATATGGGCACACATATTAAGGAAGTACTGTGCAATTATTAGGAGCATGTAAGAGTTTCTTTTTAGGATTTTTTTAATATTATTTGATGAAAAATAAAAAAGAAAAATAGGTTTTTGTAGCTGATTTGAAATATTATAAAGATTAAATAATAATAGGTATAAAAGTTAATGAGGTATAAAGTAAGATAAAGATAGGAGTAGGTGGAACTTTAAATGATTGGTTTGTACTAAAAATGAAAATGTAGCAAGTAATATGAAACTTCCCAAAATAGATTATGTAGCGAGTATTATGGAATGGAGAAAGTATTTAATAAACAACTAATAGTTGATACTCCCTGCTATTCATTCTACTAGTCGCATTTAGTTTTTCACACTTGTCGAGACAACTTTTTAACCCTTAATATCTCAAATTATTCTTAATTAAAAATTATAAAAAGTTGATATTAATAATCATTGTATTGAGACTGATCCAAAAAGCTCCTACATGACTATGTTTTAACTTATAGATTAAGAGTAAAATACAAATTAAGAGTGATAAATGAATAGTGTCTAAAAATAAATGGGACAAGTAGGGGTGAATAGGAGGGAGTAGTTTGTAACTAATTAGAATTATTGATTTTATCATTTACTTTCGCTCTCCATATTAGTTGCAATATTGGCAAAAATGACACTATTTATTTATCACTTATTGTGATTAGTTTTTAATCTATAGGTTATAGTCATGTGAGATTTTATTTGATGTGGCTCATTGCAAGAATTATTAATAATAAATTTTTTATAATTTTTTATTATGCATAATTAGAGATATTAAAAATTGAATTAGTATATTGAACTGCATGAAAAAAGCAAATTTTATGTAAATTGGAAAGGAGGAAGTACTTTACTAATATAGAAGAATTTGATTTGACTAGCTAATTTTAAATTTGCTAGTAATACCGTATATAAAAGTAGTTGATTCATGCATAACAATTAGTTATTTTAAATTAATTAATTTACTAAATAATATTGTTCAAAAAAAAGTTTACTAAATAATATAAATAGATAATTGAAAATTTTACAGGATTAGTATAATCTTTTGCTTATTTCCCTACAATAGTGTCAACTTTTGATTAACCATAAATAATACCAACTTAGAGTGTGTTCCCTAAAATATCCTAAACATGTTAAAATTCAAAATATAGGAGATTATATGACAAAAAAATTTAATAAATTAGTCAATTAATAAACTAAAGTTGGTAGGAGTATTATTCTAGGAAAAAAATCCCTAAATTAATGTTATTTATGATAAATCAAAAGTTGATATTATTGTAGGAAAATTAACGAAAAGTTATATTATTAATGGTAATTTTTTCCCCGATAATTTGACTTATGTCAAAATAAGCTAAAATTTTTCAATAAGTTAATTTACAAAATACCTCCAATGTTAAAATCCTAAAGTTGATACTACTTTATTTTTCATTTTGCTACGCTTTTCTTTTAAGTCGTTTATTTGATGTATATTTTTCTTATATGATTATATCCTACATTTTTTATTCATTATCATATATAATTTTTTTTCTCTATTTTAATTTAACAGCATAATTTAAATATTTTTTAATTCTTAATTTTTTTTGTGAGTTCATTAGAATTTAAAGTGATAAAGGTAGCATATAGTTCTCTTTATTTTCTCGCAAATTTTTGTGTGAGACGGTCTCACTATGAGATGTTCTCCATACAGTAATTAAATAGTCTAATTAATATATAATTATTAGCATATGAGGTCCTTATTTTAAGGTCGTCTAACCGAGAGATATCTCACAACAGTAACGTCTTTTAAAATTATTTAAACTTCGATTAAAAATCAAAATCATTGGATCCATCAACCGTAAATGATCAATATTAGTATAATATTTTTCGCTTTGGAGCAAGTCCATACAAATTTATTTTTAAACACCTTTTGAAAAGCTATATAGTAATTTAGAGTTAAATTATTCATATTATTTTTTTCTTTTAAAGTTTTTGGTTTGAGTGAGGGATTTTTTAAGGCGTGAACTACATGTAAAAAAGAAAAAGAGCTTTTTAAGAGAGATTTCAACGCGAAAAGGAAAGATCACATCACCTTCTTCACATAACTTTGAGAAAATTTTGAACTTTTCTAGCTACCACATCTTTTTGTCCTTTTACTTTTTCTTCTAACCTCTCTAACTCACTTATTTGAGTTTTAAATAATTATTTTGTAATAATAATAAATTAATTAAGTAATACTCCGTAATAAATAATAATAAATACATCTTTTTAAATAGAATTTATAAATTTTAGTGTCAAAGTTTGACTATGATTTTTCATCGATCTATATGAAAATACATATTCATGTGAGATCTTAATAGATTAGTCTCAATATATATTTTCCAAATATCAACTTTTTTAAACTTTTTTAAAACTCACAAGTTAAAATTATTTTAAGTTACAGGTTAACCAACCATATGTTTTTATTTTGACATGATGAACAAAATTTAGATTTAATATTAATTTTTCTTACTTTTATTCACTTCTCAATAATGTTTTGACACATAAAATTTTAATTATTTCAACAGCCCACCATGATTATATTGTTCATATTTAAATAAACTAACTTATTAGTATAATTATTTAAAATAAATATATTTATTATTTCACTACAAAAACATTTCTGTTTGGCGAGAAACGAAAATTCTGACCAGAGAAATTAGGTGACAAAATAGGCGACCAAAAGCCTTGTTCCAAGCTGGCGACAAAAGCCTTTTGTCACCTGTTTTGTCGCCTACACCATGTTTGTCGCCTAATTTGTTGCCTAAATCCTTAGCTGGAAAAAATGCATTGTTCTATTTTCAAATTTAGATGTTAGTCGTATAAATTGTCGCATACTTTTTGTGTTTTGCCTATATAACCAGGTAAATGTTAGTGTTTGATACGCCGAACGCAAAAAATCAAACACATTTCGTAGTATTTGATTGTGAACGAACGCAAAAAAACTCGGTTTTGTGGAAAGGTATATTTCTGACATTGTAAATTTTTTTTAAGTTGTACATGTATGATTATTATTATATGTAATTATGCATGAAAATAAATCTTTTATGGTTGTTGATAATTTATTTTATTTAATTTATACATGTTTGATATTTCATTTTTGTATGTTTTTTATTTGTTTTATTTGTGTAAAATTACTCTTAATTTTTTGAAATATGTTTTCATACTCGTATTTTTTTTATTATGATTAAATGAAATAGTATTAGATTAATTTAATATTTTGTTTATTTCTGTACGATTATTTGATGTATCAATTTGGTTTGTTCATGTGTTATTTTTGTTTATCATAACATGTAGTTTATTTATACTTATAAGCTTAAGTGTGTTTTAAAATTTAATATAGGTGTACACGAAGACGGATGACGGTAGCTATTATTTGTACAATAGAAATGAAGGCGCACCTCGAGAGGATGCAACGAGCCATGCATGAATTTCGTATATTCATGCAAGCTCAACTCGAAGAGAGGACCTCTTCTCAAGATCAAATAAGAGAAATGAATGCGCGTTTACAGTCTCTCGAACAAACTTGCGAGTATTTACAAACCAAATTACACGGGGAAAGCAGTAATGCTTTCCGTGGTTCGGGAGTGGGTGGTCGCTAAGGTCGGGATGGTGATATGGGTAGTAGCCCAGGCGGATTGGGTGGTTCCCGGGGATCGTATCCTAGCCGCGGTGGTGGTAGTCACTCAAGTCGTGGTGGTTATTATAATTTTTGTATCTTTACATTTATTTTTTGTACATATGTTTATATTTATATTTAATTATTATTTTTTAATTGTATTTTTAATATTTAATAACAATTTATTTATTTGTATTTTTTTTATATAGATGTAGATAATATTTTTTATTGTATATAAATTTTAATGTATAAATTTTGAATTTATTAATGTATATTTAATTTTTAATTAATATATTTTGTATACATTACTCTTATTATTTATTATATATAAAAAAAATAAATATTTGTTATTATTATTTTAATAATAATAATAATATAATACTATTATTATTAAATAATAATAACAAATATTTTTTTTAATTCGTCAGATATATTTAGGCGACACAATAGGCGACGTTCTTAATTTTGTCGCATAGAGTCAGGCGACAAAAAAATTAAAGGGAAACAAACTTTTAGGCGACAAAGTGTTTTGTCGCCTACTTTGTCGCCAAATGGCTTATGCGACAGATTAGGCGACTAAACTGCTTTGTCGCCTAATCTTATTATTTTTGTAGTGTTTATTTCAAATTGCTTCACTTATAAAAAGTGTTTGAAAAAAGTTATCTGGATAAAGTGATTTTATTTTCAACAATTATATTCAATTTATGTTACATATGTCTATCATAAGGGCATAAGTTATAAGGCAATGATAACCTTATTTAAGAAACTTCTATTAAATAATTTTATCGTGAATAGTAAATTTTTTTATTGATGAATTTCCTATTATAATTCCTATTAAATAATTCTAATTGTTGATTAAGCATGAATAATATCAAATTAAGGGTGTGATCCTTTGTTTAACTATTAATTTATCTTTATCTTATAGTCAAATAACTTATTATGAAAAAATTTGGTATTATTCTTGGCAAAACACTATTAAGTTGATATCATTCCTAAATAATCAAAACTCAGTATTATTGTAGGCATATTAAGAAAATTTTGTATAATTCATGGTAATTTTATATTTTTCTTTCCTTCAACCATAACATTGGTTAAACATTGTTATCTTCGCTATAAAATTAAAAGAATCATCGTAAATTAAGTTAGTTAAATGAGATACCCAACATCTCTTATATTATAGAATGACCTCGTTGTTAGAAAATGTACTTTAATTTATAAATAAACAATAAATTAAAGATACAAGTTCGTGATAGAAAACCAAATTACATATGACGAACAAGGACAATGCTTATGTACACCACCGAGATCTCCGATACACCGATCTTCAGCACGAACAAAGGAACGAGAAGATTTTGTTGGAACTTGATATAAATTTTAGGCGAGATGCTTTTTCCTAAAACGTTATTTCCTCCCTACCACGGTGATGGGATCAAATCGGAAATACGTTCTGAGATACAAAGAGTCACACTAATCTCTTAGCACATGGAAATTAGAATGACATAAGAAAAGCTTAATGGAAGGAAATATGGAAAATCACAATTAAGGATTGCAAGTTCTCAATGTGAAGTGCTCGAGAAAAGAAGGGAATCTGAAATTCTGTGTCAATTCTTATGTTTAAAACAACACACAAGCATTCTATATTTATAGAATAGCTCACACGACTTCATGAAGCAAAGTGTCGCTTCATGAAACACGAGGTTGATCCGTGAAATACGAGATCGATTCATGAATCAAAGTCGCCTTTCACTCAACCCATATATCCCAAGAATCATGATTATAATAACCATATAAACCGTTGGTGGTTATAAATTAACCAACAAAACGAAAAAGAGCACAAACGAAACAAAACCCACACGCAGGAGCAGGGTGCGCGGGCCGCCCAAAACTCCGCGGGGTGTGCACTTGCTTTTGCCTGGCTCCGCGGGTCGCGTAAAACTCCGCTAGCCGCGCACTTAATTCTGTCCCATTTTTCCTTTTCTTTTAAATACACACTTTGGGATATACTTAATTAATATAATTAAATTTATTTATTTAACATAATTAATTAAACATTTTCGATTATCATTATATACTCTAAATTCCAACACTCGTTGCATAGATTAGATAATCATTAATAAAAGAGAAAACTCTTGTATTTTCTTAGTCTACAATATTTTTGTGTAGACTAACTATAAAAAGTATATAGAAGTATTATAATAAGGAAAATGATATATACAACCCTAAGGGCTGTATATAAGAAGGAATCTTACATTTAATTTATTTAATTTAATATTATTTTTGCTTTGGAAACATAAACAATTAATTATACTTTATTATTTTATCATTTATTATTTCTTGGAAACTTGAAAATCATTATATAAAATATTAATTGCTCACCAATTTTTAGATTAGATTATCTTGAAAACTTAAAATTAATAATGATAAAATGAATTTGTTAATTTTTATGTACATACCCTTATAATAAATATTCTCTCCGTCCCATTGAATTTGCATAGTTTCATTTTGGTCCGTCCCATTTAATTTGCATCATTTCTATTTTTGCACAATGACCCACCACTTTCTTTAAATCTACTCCATACATTTTAACTGTCTTTTAATTTCATCCACACAATTCATTTTCTCTCCACAGTTATTACCATTTTCGTAAAAAATACCAAATCCTCTTTGATGCAATCTAAAGAGGACGGAGAGAGTATTTTTAACTTTACTAGTTGTTGAAGTGCTCATGTGTTATCCACATGTGAGTTGTCCCACATCGGAGGAAGAGAAGATTATGCATCATTTTATATACTCAAGGAGTAACTCCTACTATTACCAATTGGTTTAGTAGTGAACCTTCTTTGAGTTTATGAGTGAGCTATTTCTTCTCCTCCTTGTTTGGGTTGCCCAGGCCCATTTTCTAAATTCTATCACAAGTACATCCAAATACAATTATGTAATACTTCCTCTTATTCACTCTAACAGGGGTGTATGGCAATTGGATTGATGTTGGCTTTTGCTTTTTTAGTTTGCTTGCTTGACCAGCAGAAAATGTTAACTTTTTTATTAGCTTTTAAGTTAACAAAAAAAGACAGTTCTGGAGATGTTTAATAAATTCATGTATTGGCTGTTGCATGTTTATTTGAGAAAAAGTGGATCAATAAGCCAAAAGCCAACAAAAAGGCTAACTAAACTAGCTTTTTTATTTTTGCTTGTAAGCTAGCTTTTTCAGCTGGCTTAAATCCATTTGTCAAACAACTTTTTTGACTGTTTGACCAACCAACAAATCGAAAGTCAAACATCAACAAAAAAGCCAATATAAAAGTCATATCCAAACATTCCCATAATCTTATTTGACTTTTGACGTTATTTATCAATTATTCTTAACTTGTATTTTATTCTTATTGTATAAGTTATAATATAGTCAAGTGAGATATTGTTTTATTTCTAATTTCTTTGTAAAGAACTAAAGATCATTAAAATTAAATTTTTATAATTTTTAATTATTTACAATTAGAGATTAAAGGGGTAGAAATATTATATTAGCAAGAGCATCAAATCAAATGAACTATTATGTTGAATAGGATGAAGTATTAATTAAAGTGAGGATTTTTAAAGAAAAAAATGGACCTTGGTAATAAATAAAGAGAGAAAACAAGCGATAATGAAATTAAAAATTGTTAAAAACATATAAAATAAGATTAATAAAGGTAATAAGTCATTATCTAAAAATAAAAATAAGTTAAAATAAAGGGACGTATCAAAATGAAAAATTGATGCAAAATAAATACTTCCAATTTATTTTACTTATCTCATTTTTTTATTAGGTAAGTTCACCTTATTTGTCCTAATTCTATTTTAAGACCTATATTTATAGATATACCCAATATTATACATGAGTCTACTATTTTAGGTGGTACTCTCCAATTCTTAATAGAAGTATTTAAAACACTTAATATTACACATGAATGTACCATTTTAGACAATTCCTTTATTTTCTTAATATTTATACTCAAACGAAATAAAACAACTAAATTGAATCGGAGGGAATACAACCAAAGTTGTAAGTAACTCATAATGGAGAATACTCTTACAAGTTTTTTTTTTTTTTTTTGATCATACTCTTACAAGTTTGGTCTCCACTAAATGAAGAATACTTTTACAAGTTTGGTGATGCAATATATATTGAAAAATAATGTTTGTTTATCATTGATTGTGGAGAGAGAAAGTTGATGGAAAAGGTAAAATGGAAAGATTAAGAGAGAGAAAGAGAGAGTGAAAAAAGTACTTTTTGGGCTGCAAGGATTTCTGGAAAAAAAGAAAAGAAAAGAAAATCCTTTAATTGATTGAGTGATATTATACAGAGAGAGAAAGTAGCTTTTTTAGAGAGAGTCTCATGTCAGGTTTTTCTTTCTCTCTCTATTACTCATTTGACTGTCCTTTTTTCATCTTTCCTTAATTACTCAACTTCCTCCGTTCTGATTTACTTGCTATTATTGTATGGACACAAAGATTAAAAAATTACTGTGCAATAATAAGCAGTAGATGGAAAGTTGTTTTTTTGGAATTTTTTAATATTATTTGTTAAAAATAAAAAAGAAAAATAGAAGTAATTAGATATAGAGTAGGATAAAAATAGGAGTATATATAACTTTAAATGATTGATTTTTACTATAAGAAAAAATGTAGCAAGTAATATGAAATTTCCCAAAATGGAAAATGTAGCGAGTATTATGGAACGGAGGAAGTATTTTTTTTTCGGGCAAGTCTTCTAAGAAACCGTCTTTTTTTAAAGACGTTTTCAGACTCACTCTATTAGAGTTTAATTCTTACTCTTATTCTATATTTTCCTTTATGGGCCACCAAATTAAAATTGGTCTCTTAAAGAGACCGTCTCTCACAAAAATTTATGTTTTCGTAATCATCCTCGCGTGCACTACACTCTCTAATTAAGCTGTGTGAAGTTTTTTGTTTGAACACTGTGCAAAAAAAAACTAATCTAAAATTGAAGTTTCCATAAAAAAATTTCATGGAAATTAAGAATTTTTTTTTTTAGATAATAGATAAAATATTTTATTGAATTATAAATTTGATAGATAAAAGTGAAATGATAAACTCAAAAAGTTAATAGTAAAATAAAGTTAGTGGAAAAATATTGGGACCAAAACTATAAATAATATTTTTATAAAGTTAGTAGAAAACATATAATAGCCATAAAGAATATAAAAAGTATCAAAAATAAAGTTAGTTGAATATTTCTATATGTATAATATAAACATATATAGTCAAGTGAGATTTGCATATTTACATAATATTAATTTTTTAGAATTTTTTATCATAGAAATTTAAGATATTAAGAATCAAAATTGGGCATTAAATAGCGTGATAAACAGAAGTGTAACAACAATTAAAACCAAAAGAAGTATTTGTTATTTTAGTTCTCTTCAATTAATCTATGGTATTCCATTAGACATGCATGGACCTCTCCTCTCTTATTCTGTTTTTTTTTTGTCATATACTTATACTATTATTATCTTTTTTCTATTTATTTATAACTAATTATTTAAATTAGTCTATCAAAAAAAAATTTATGTAAATTAGAATATGTGAAATATAGTAAATCTATTTGGAAAAAATAGAGTAACTTGTAGATAAATCACTTATTATGTTTGAAGCTTGGTTTTTGAACAAATTTGTTGAATCTATATTAGTTAAATAAATTAAACTAAATTTTTTATCATTGGTTTTTATATTTTTTTTATGAAAAACTATACTTCCTCTGCTTTTATTTGTATTCCAATTCAATTTCTTTTTAAATCTCAATGCAAACTTAAAAGTCAAATAATTTTAATAGTGATTTTTAAAAAAAATTTAAAAAGTTGATACTTAGATAATACTTCATATAGAGACGAATTTATCAAAATCTCACATGATTATGTTTTTTCATATAGATCAATGAGAAATTATAGTCAAAATTTAACACTAAAATTCATAAATTTTATTTGATTAAAATATATGAAAAAAGAAAGACTATGTGAAAACTTACATTTCATTAATATTACAAGTTTAATAAATAAATTGAGGAAGGCAGGGCCGGTCCTAGGTTTTTAGGGCTTGGAGCAAAAGATTATTTATGGGTCCCTAACTATTAGATATGTAGAAAAGTTTGAACCTTAGCCCTAGTTGAAAAGTAAAATGTTTTGGGGCACTGGACATAGACACGACTTGCACTTGCTTAGGGTCGACCCTGGAGGAAGGGTCATGACCCGGCTTGGCCATGGCCACCCCTCCCTTTGCCATCTATGCTGCAAAGGGTCTTGATTCAAAAAAATTTATAATTAGAGCAAATTTAATGGGATAGAGAAAGGAGAAAGTCTTAGTAAATAATGATTATTTGTGTGATTGATAAATCACCCTTATGTGGTAGGATGTGATAAGGTGAGAGATTTGTTGTTTTAATTTATCATTTTTGATTTTGTTTATTTTAATATTATTCTTTTTGTCGTTTTATGGTGATTTACAAATCACGGTTATTGATTAAAAATTTTTGATAGAGAAAGTATTCCGCATATAGTCCACTTCTGTCTTTACACATTAATGATACTTGTACATTAGGAAACATTGTGAAGTCCACCGCTTATATTCTCTTGAATACTAGTAGTATTTATTGTCAATTGATCAATCAATGGAGTAAAAGAGGATTAAATTATAGGAAGCTTATAAAAGATCTTTCAAGTTCTATTTTGTCATTTATAATTTCATGTTAATGCAAGTGTCAATTTTTCTAGGAGATGCTTTTGATAATCTTATATTCTATTTTATGCCTTGTATATTGAAAGATAAAATTCGGTGTATAAGAAAGTATGAGGGGTTGGGGGTAGGAACACTTCATGAGCTGATCAATGTAACGCAAAAAGAGTGGTTTGAAAAAGGCAAGAAGGTGCATAAAGTATTGATTCATGCCTAGAATGAGACAAATGAAGGAAGGAAGATACCTTAAATGAGGCACATCAGATGAAGAACTCGGAGAATGATCTAGAGATGATGTTCGTACGAGCACATATGGTGTTCGTCCGAGCACCCTAGTGCAGGCCAAAATGCAGAATTTGGTTTTATAAGCTTGCTTGGTGGCAACTCTAGGGCCTTTAAGTTAAGGTTTTTCTAATTTGTTTAGGGGCTATATAAGGACCTAAATCAGATTACAATGAACGTGGAGGCTACTACATAGAAATTAAAGCAATTAGGGTTGAGTGTCAAGAGAGCTCCTTCGTTGTATTAGAGTGTGTTTGCATTAAAGGTGAAAATTTTTTGCTTGAAAGATTGTTCGTAGTGTGTGATAAACATTTGGATAATTTATTTAACGATGATTAATTAATAATATACAATCTTGTTTTAGGTGGAGATATGTATATATTCAAGATGCCTTATAAATCATGCTTGTGTTCAAGTGTGTGTGTGTTAGTGTGCTCCTTAGTGTGTACTATGTTTTCTTTGCTTTATTTCTTCTTGTTCATCATAAAGAGGTCTTTTCTTGATTTATTTCAAATTTTACTAATAAAATTTTTTTACTAGAAATTTAATTTATCATACTTTATGTATTAATTTTAGCTTTATGTATTAACTTGAGTTTATTGGACGAAACTTTAATTTAATGAATGAATTTTACTCTTTGCTGCAATTTATCGCTAATATGTATTCTACTTATTAATTATAGGGACGGAGAAAAAATTGATAAATTTTATTAAGGCCATGTGCAGTTTCCAAAATAATGGTGTTATTTTAACAATTTTGTATCTTCAAAAACTTATTATATAATTCTACTACGTAATTAATATTATGACTTTTAATTTTTTATAACTTTATGTGGTCGAACATGTTGAGTATGCTTAGAACCTCTCATGACCAATTATTATTAAATTTTTATATGTATATGATTTGTATCCTAGTTAGGGGTGCACATGATCCGATTTGGTCAGGCCTACCTTCAATTCAGAGCAATGTCCATTTTGATTTTTTGACATTATTCATCAGGCACTTTAATTTCTATTTTATTCTTAGTTTAAATGTCAAATTATTGTCAAGTGGAATTTTATTTGATTCATTTCTATGAAAATTTTATCAATACTAAATTTTTATAATTTATAATTATGCACAGAATCTTAGAGATATTTATGATTAAATTATATAGAGTGTAAAAATTGAAGGGGACAATTGGCGTAAGCTAAAGGGAGTATCAAACAAAAAATTTGATCTAAAATAATATCTTTAGTCAGATGAGTTCAATTATTGAGTATTTTAATCTTGTTTAGACATTTTTTTCATTTTTCTATAAAACATTATTTTTACTTAATTTTATTAATTTTAACTTTATTTTTTGTAGTTCAAGCGCTCTTTAAATGGAATTAGACCTTAAAAACGAAAGATCTGTAGGGTTTTGGGTCGGATTCATTTTGATCGGTTCATTTTCGGGTTGTGTCAGTTTAGGATAGGGTCATTTTAAGGTCGGATCCCCCGGATTTCAAGCGATTTTAGATTTACCCAACGGGTTACCATTTTTTTCTTAGGTTTAAATTTTAAAAAAATGTTAGATTTCTTATTTATCACCGAATTTGAAAATAGATAAATTGTTTTTCGAAAAATTGTGTAATATAGCGTCTAGCTAAATCACAATAAAATAACAACATAATTTTTAAACGATCATATAATGATAATTCATACTCCTCCTATTTTTCCTATAGTCCCATTTACTTTTTGATTATTATTCACTTACCACTCTGAATATGTATTGTATTCGTAATAAATAAGTTAAAATATAATTAGGTGAGATCTTGTTTGATTCGTCTCAATGCAAGGATTCATCATCATCATCATACCAAGACCCCAATATATCCCGTTCATAGAAAAATATGGACAGGGTCTTGGGAGGGAAGAACAGCGACAACTCATACCCATGAAGGAGAGCGCGACCAAAAGGAGTCCCGCGGCTCAAAAAAGATGAAGAGTCGTTCCTGTCGTGAGAGACAAATAAAACGCATATAAATAAAATAAGTAAAAACAATTTGAAAGGTAAAAAACAAAAATGTTACTAAATAATTAGAAACGAGAAAAAAAGCAGGCAAGAGAAAAGCAAGAGAAAATGAGCACTAAAAAGAGCTCTATGAAGAAATCAGTAGTCTAGAACTTGGATTTGTCGCCTTCAACTACCCCTATCTTCAGTTAGGTCCTCAGAGAGGTTTAACTCATGCAAGACGACTTTTATTTGCTCATCCTAAGTTCTCCTAGGTCTTCATCGACTCCTTTTACCCTCTACTTTAATCCTTTGGACCCTCCTTGTAGGGCGGTCGAAAGTCTTTCTCTACACATGCCCAAACCATCTCAATCTATTCTCGCGCATTTTTCCAGAAATTGGGGCAACTCCTGGTTTGTCTCTAAACTCTTGGTTCCTCATTCGATCCATCAATGTGTGCCCGCACATCCATCTTAACATACGTATTTATGTGACTTCCATCTTATGTTAAAAAATCTTCTTTACGGACTAACATTCTGTCCCATATAACAAAGTAGGTCTCAATGTAAGGATTATTAATATCAAATTTTCATAATTTTTAACTAAGTAAAATTAAAGGTTAAAATATTATCTCGGCAAATGTGATACAAGTAAATAGGACTAATAAATTGAATAGGATGGATTATAAGAAACACTAAAAACCTAAAAGTAATCATACTAAAAAAAGATATTCATATAATTCAAACATAATAAAACAATAAATATTAAGATTTAAAAAGTAAAGAACATGTTGAAAAACATTAGTATTTTTTTTGTTTATGCACTCAAATGAAGAAACAACAATAGTCCAATTTGATTCTAATCCGATCTGAATTCAATCCAATTTATAAAGTAAAGTCGAATTTCAAATTAATTTTGAAGTCGGATTAATTTTTCTTAGAATGTATTTTTTCCGTTTCATAATACTTGTTACTGATAGTGACATACCCTCACAACATATAACACTCAGTAACAACTAGTTATAAAATAGAGTGACTAGAAAGTACTTCCTCCATTCCATAATACTTGCTACTGATTGTGATATTTTCCCACACATGTCACTGTCACACTCCGTAGCAAGTATTATGAAACTGATAAAGTATGATAATCGTTGGGAGTTGGGTTGCACGGAGGTTAAAAAGAGGATAATTGTAAAAAGTAGAAATAATTAGGGACGGGGTTGTAACCAATTTTATGCTTTTCACACGCAACCAGCAACCTACTGCAAAAGCTATCGCACGACTTCTACCTTTTCATACTTTTATCATCTCTGCTTTTTTTCTTTTTTATAAGTGCTCACTGCTCAGTTTAATTATTACTTCTCCTCCTCAATTTACTAAAATATTCTCTCTCACTTTTCAGCCCACTCTCACTCTATTATTTTATTTACGTTTTTAAGGTTAGCTTTTTAGTTTGATTACTCTTCCAAGCTTACTATTCAAAACTTCAAATCTTTTTTGGAAAATGATTATTAATTATATTGTTTGATTTGATCAGCCGAGTTTATTAGTTGGTTTGACCAATTGCTTGTTAATTCATTGCTCACAGCTAACTTTGAACCCGCTGCAATGAACATCAAGTTCAAAAGAAGTTTAATCATAACAATAAGTTGTTTCAACCAGCTAATATACCAAGCATTAGCATTGACTGATTTGACCACCCAAGCCTCTAATTGTATCAAAATAAGCTAAAATTAAGTTATACTCTTGAGACAACGTTATTACACATACTTTTTGCGGATAAAATTAACCATATTCATCTAGTTTTCTTTGTGAAGGGGGTACGACCTAGTTTGAAATGTATGTCATCATCTCTCACTCAAACTCTTTTTGCGAGCGGAATATTAGATATGATGATAATAATGATAATTGTTTATTTTAATCATATTTCATCATTTTCTTATTTGTAAATTGAATGTACTATATTTTTTTTAATTCAATCCCCACATTTTAAATCTCTATCATCAGCAATTTAATTTTTTTCATCATTTATTACCAACTTTTCATACTCTTTATATTTCTTTAATTTTGTTTTTAATTCAATTTTATTAGTACAAACAATATTTAAAATTCAAATTGTATGCTACAAAATGAAATAAAAATCATTCATGTAATGTTTGAGAACAAGTAATTTATTTCAAATTATTGATTTCAATTATGAAATCATAAATGAAGAATTTGAGAATGACAAGGTTTGCGTAGTCATTCTCAAATCCTCAACTTTAACCACTTTAAAAACAATGGTGGAATTTGATCTAAATCCAAATTTGAAAATTTTTAATTTACCAAACAATAGATTTAAGTCAATTTTAAATTTTCAAATGAAATCAACGTTCCCAATACATGGCATCATTCGAAAAAAATTTACTTCAATCTATTTGATAAGAATTCAATTATCACTATTTACAAATAAGTTTGTTGTTTATCGTGAAATTATTTTTAAAAATTGGCAAAAATAAATGAAGCAAACTTAAAAAAAAAAAGTAGAAATGAATACAAGTATTATCTTTGTCCCCTTAGTTATTTGTATTGATTGTTATTTTGGGTTTTCTAGATAATTTTGCATCGTTTTCTAATTCGGAATAGGATTCTACAACTTTTTTTACTCATCCAAACATTTAAATCTCTTATAATATCATCCATAATTTCAATCTCTCTTTATTTAACATCATATATATTATTTAAAAAAAAAAGTAAAAATTGTTTCATAAATCAGAATGAAAACAAGTACATAACTAGAGCTACCAACTCAAACTCCATAAAAAGAACTAAATATTACTCCATAATTGTTTGTATTTTCTTAAAAAACTACCATTTTCTCTTAATGCAAATCAAATGAAACATAGGGATTATACAATGATAAAGGACGCACGAAAATGTTGAAGTTGGGCAAAAAGCTAAGGAATGTACAAAAGTGTGTGGATTGAAATTAGAAATAAAAATTAAAAAGTACTTCCTCTAGGACATAAAACTTGTCCTAGATTTTAATATTAGTTTTGGCTCATTAATTTTTGACTTATTTTGTTTTGGTCATGATACTTTTTGTCAGGGCGTAGTAAAAGATTTCGGGACCCTATTTAATTTTCATAAATTTTTAAAAATGGGGTCTTTTATATTTAAAAGAAAAAATTTCTTAAACTAAAATAAAAACTCTAGTTAAATTATATTTTATTAATATTGATTTTATAAAATAACTTATTGATGGCTTATTGTTTTATAATAAAAAGACTAAAAGTTGAAAGGATTAAAAAAATTAGAAATAAAATATTGATTATTTTTATAAATTAAGTTGGTGATAATTGATGATTAAAGAATGAATAAAAATTAAATGATGTAAGAGATAATATTAGGAAGGTAAACAGTTGTTTTGGAAAGTGTTAAAAAAGGAGAGAAAAAAATATAATCAATAGGATTTGAACGTATGACCCTTGAAATGTTAAGTAAAACTCGAACCAACTATTCTACATCAATACTATGTCATTAAAGTATGATTTTTTATATGAGACCCTTTAGATTTGGGGGCCCTGTGCAGTTGCGCACCTCGCACACCTCACAACCGCCCATGATTTTTGTTTAATCCTAATCTATACATTTAATTTTTTTAAAAAAATCTGATTCATGCACATTCAGCTTTTATTAATTTTTGCATACTTCCTCCGTTCCATTTTACTTGCAACACTTACCGTTTTTGAAATTTTCATATTACTTGCAACATTACTATTTTTGGCAAAAATAATCTACTTATTTTATCCTCACTTTATTCCTATCCCACTATCACCATCAATCATACATCATCGTATTAATTATTTAATATATCTATAAGTCACAACCACTATCTACTTTTAATAATTTTTTTTATTTCAACCCCACATAATACCATCAATCATACATCATCCCTACTTTTACCATACTGATTTGACGACCTTTAAAAAATATGTCAAATCCAATGGTGCAACTAAAACGGAACAGTTATAAGCTAAATTTGGTGGGACCCACCAAGTAGTTTGATTTAGATGAAGTGGATCCTCGCTCGATTAACGAGTACCAAAGGTCTTTGAGAGGGCGTGCGATGCCAAAAAGGGAATATCATCATCCTCTTTTTTTCAATCTCAACTCACTAAAAGTTGTGCAAATTACATTTCATGTACATAGAAAAACTATTTTTAAATGTTGATAGAGAATATTTGAATTCTCTTTTATCATCATCTTTTGCTTTTGTTAGATTCATAAATTGATAAAAAAATGTACTTCATATATTTTTATTACTCCCTCTGTTTCCTATTGATGTTCCCATAAGGAATGTTCACGAGAATTAAGAAAAGTGGAATCTTTTAGATAGTGGAGATATTATTTTATTGAATAATAAATTTGATGGAGGAAAAGTGGGGGCCACAAATATTAAAAAAGTATTTAAAGAAAGTTAGTGGAAAAAATATAGGGACTACAACTAATAAAAAAATGTTTTTATGAAGTTAGTGGGAAACATGTGGGGACCATAAGGAATATAAAAATGTTATAATGGAGTTAGTGGAAGATATGTGGGTCCATAATCATTATTAAAATATTAAAATAATGATGGGTGAGGTTATGTTTGTCTAAAATTTATGATATAAATAGAAAGATTCCTTATGGTAGCAACAATTGAGTTTGAGTTGGAGTTGTATACGTTAAACCTAACAACACATGCATACATCTTAATTTCAATATCTAAGACAATAATCCAAACTAAATTTGATTAAAATGCAGTTGGAGTTGACAAAATAAATTGAATAAATTCATTAATTCCATCATATGACCAAATTAAATACGATTTTCACGTGAAAAATCAAAACCTAATCCAATTAATGTATCATATGCAGTTGGATAACTAAATAAAATTGAGTTGACTTCTTGATTTCAAAATTAATAACTAATATTTAAAAGAAAATAATTGGAGTTTTTAGCAAACCATTGATAGGTAATGTTGAACATAATAATTTTTTAAATTTATAAGCGAATAAGAAAATAATATTTTAATTTACCATATTTGACTGATCAGGATCTATATAATTTACAAAATGCATATTCATTAATCTTGTGATGTTAATATAAAAATTTAAGGTAGATCCACCACCGTATGACGAATATAATTATTATACATTCAATCTATGTTTTTATATATTGTCACATGTATATCGATTTTTTAAAAATACTCAATTTTCTTTTTATTATTATCTCAAAAGGATGTATTAGTGACTAGTATATATAAAAGTTAATTTTGTGATACAAAAACTTATTTATACTTAAAATAGTATTATTAAATGTTGGAAATTTATCATTATATTAGGTGTTAATTATTTGATGTCATTAACGTTTGATGTTTTCTTTTTGAACTTCTTATATACATCACTTGTAGGTAAATCTTACAAATTGATAAAAGAAAGGGATCTCATTTCATAAAGAACAATTATTATAATTTATTAATTCTTTTTAATATGGTCTATTGTATTTAATATTTTCTCTTTTACTTCTTATATACATATAGAACAATCATTATAAATTATTTCTTTTGAATAAAGTCTATAATAACTTTCTCATAAAGCATCATAATTTGTCTTTTGAACTTGCATGTAGTGTTCTTTTTTCACAATCAAAGTGTAATTCTTTTCCCAATCCCTCTTCTTAATTTTTCAAAAAGGGGGCATCTTTTGCCTAATTAGTGCCATGCTAATTCACTCAAAAGGAGGCTTAGAAAAATAAAAGGGGGCTTCCTTTTTTAAAAGGGCATGAGTAAATTAAACAAAGTTAGATGTTTGCAAAGGGAAGGGTTCTCCTATGTAAAAATTGCTTAAAGGGACCCCAAACCTTTTTATAGTGTTCAACTTTTTAATTACTACTCTATTTATTTCCTAGCTCTTGTGTGAGTGTTTGTTGTCATATTTTTGCTTAAAGTTTGACCTAAATGACATGATTGTCTTTCACATAGGTCTTAGGAGTACATTGGCTTTCATTAGTAAAAAAGATAAAATGGTTTGTTTGGTAAATGATTTTTGGATTGACTTATTTATTTCTATTTGTCTATTGACTAGTTACAGGGTGTTTAGTTCTTAGCTTTTTAATTAGCTTTTGACTTTTGGCTTTTGGCTTTTGGCTTTTAGCTTATTGGTTGATTAAATAGTCAAAAACATGTTTGGTTAATGGCTATTAAAGCAGCTAAAAAGCTGGCTTTTAAGACAAAATAAAAAAGTTGCTTCAGCTAGTTTTTTTTGGTTGACTTTTGGCTTATTGATCCACTTTTTCTCTAATAAACAACTAATAGTCAATACTTAAATTTATCAAACATCTCCACAAATAGCTAGCTTTTTCAGCTAACTTAAAAGTCAACAAAAACAGTCAACATTTCCAGCTGGTCAAACAAGTCAACTAAAAAAGCCAACAGTTAACACTCAACAGCCAACAACAAACATCCAACAACCAACATCCAATTGACAAACACCCACAAAAAGCTAAAAATTTGTTTGGTAAATGAGTTTTTTAATAGCTAAAAAGCTAATAACTTTTGTAAGATGCAAGTAATTGGCTAAGGTTGAAGGTTTCTGTTGTAAGATGCAAATTTGGGGTTAGTTGCAAGAATCTTTCTTTCTGAGGATTTTTCTTCAGCTGAATAATTTTTTGACCGCATTTTTCTTTATGGTTATAAGTTGTCTTCTTTCTTTTCTCTTTAAATCCTAATTATTTTTCCTATAAGCAGAATTTACTAAATCTGATAATAGGTCAAAAGTTAATGTATCCATAGTTTTACAATCAAATATGCACTCTTCTAATTATGAGTCATGACAAAAGAACCAAAGGAGGATTATGATTTTTTAAAATTGGATCATTGAGTTTACTATCATCATTATCATATTCAATGTTCCGCTTAAAAGCAGGGTCTAGATGAGGAAAAGGTGACAGACAATGTTAATTGTGGTTGGATGGGTGGTAGATGACGAAGCTTGTTTTGGGTCCAAGACGCCAATGTTAATTGGGCCTCATATTTAGTCAACGATAGCCCATGGGATGGTCAAAGCCCAATTAGAGGTTACGTATTAGTCCGTTTCATCAATTATCAGTTCGTAAGTCGGATCCAACCAGTTTCATCATCAGTACAAAATTCAGCTACTATAAATACTTACAAATCGTCCTAATGAAGTAAGTTTTCTCCCATATTCTCTCTATGTAATTCCATTTTTCATAATCATTCAACCTCCATCTAACTTAAGCATCGGAGTGGCTTTTCCGAACGTCGCTCCCAGGTCAGTAACCTTTGTTTAATTTGTAGGTTCATTCGAAGATCTTAAACCACCTTCAAGCATCTTCAATCACATTGAACCTCAAATAATTGAATTGGGCTACCCTATATTTCGACATGTAAACGTTTCTACTTGGAGTTACAATATAAATTATCCATCCCCACGTAATATAAATTGTAACTAAATTTCACCCGAAACAAAACTCTTTTTGTCTTTCCAGTCACCAAAATGCCACGGACTCTAATAAGTAATTGAGGTTATTTATTTGAAACATTTCAACCTTTGCCCTAAGTGCACTAAGTTAACTATCTTCCTTATTCCACGTACAAGTTTCAATGCAATAAGCTTACCTAGATTATTAAATTATTTTCTTATAGACATGTTACATGGATACGACAATGATGATATTATAAAATTATTATAATCGACTCTCTACTCAAAAAAACGTATATACTGACTACTCAAAATAGTTGGAAATCTGTCAGTATAGGCTTATACCGACTAATATCTAACTATTAAGTATTTCATTTTAGTAGGAAATCTGTCGGGATTTCTGATTAACATCTAAGAGTCAGAAAGTTAGTTGGAAATTCCTACTCATAACAAGTTAGTCTAAAAATAGATGGGAAAATGACTGTTTTCCGACTCTTTACTAGTCGATAAATAATTTTCTAAATTTCATCTAAAAATGACAATTATTTTTTTTAAAAAAATTTCCCATCATATTTTCTACCAATTTCTGATAACCAATTTCCAAAACAGATTTTTCAATTGTAAATTATTCGTATTGCTTAATCTTTTCTCTGACTTCTTTGAATTTTTTCTATTTACTTCTTTCATAAAGTACAAGCAATTTATTCCAACACTCATTATCTCTATCACTTTACAAAAACTTACAAGAGAACAATGCCAAATCTCGTGTTGAAATGCCTTTAATACACAAAGAGAATATTATAACATCATCAATCCTTTTAACTTTCACAAATTCTCAAATATCACACTTTGTTTGGTATTATTATTTTTCAACTGAATTAATATATATTTATTGTCTTAAAATATGTGATTACTTATAGTTTTTAAATTTTTTTTAATTTAGTAGGGTGATTACTTAACTATTTATAAGAGGAATTTTTTTATTTTTTTTTAATATATATATATATATATATATATATATATATATATATATATATATATATATATATATATATATATATATATATATATATATATATATATATATATATATAATATATATATATATATATATATATATATATATATATATATATAAAGTAAGGCTAATGAATTCTATAGCAGAAAATTCCACTTAGAAGAGGCCCATAACAGAAAGTCACTTTAACTTTTACACCCACTGATTAATGTATAATAATCATATTTAAATGTCTTTATTAAACCCTAATCAACTAGACTTCACCTAGAAGCATCAACTTTATGCAAGAGATTAATTAAGCATATACTCTCTATATATATATATATATATATATATATATATATATATATATATATATATATATATATATATATATATATATATATATATATATATATATATATATATATATATATATATATATATATATATATATATATATATATATATATATATATATATATATATATATATATATATATATATATATTCTATGCAAGGCGCTAACTTATTTTTTTTAAGCTGAAGGAAAAGATTCCAAAACTTTATCCAGAAAAAATAATATTTATTCTAACTGAAATAAGATTTAATTTTCATTAGGCTACTGATTTAGTGTATAAAAGCAAAACTAGCTAAGTAAGAAAATAGATAAATATATACATTACACATAGACTGCTAATGGGGTTCACCAAACCCAAAGGGTCTGGCTTTAATCAAGATATGTTGTTTAAAGTTACTGCATAAATTATCTTTCGTTTTTAGAAAGACATGTACAAATAATTCCTTAAAAGGGGATTAAAGTGGTTTCTTTAATTTAATTTAAAGGTTTGAAAAGGTTTTAATTAAAGTTACTCTATATTTGTCTTCTTTCATGAAAAGGTAATACTTTTGGCTAAGCTCAAACTATCAAATAAAATAAATTAAAAAATAATAGTAATTGTCAATGTTCAATGTACCCCTAAGTTTTTTCGAATATCAATGATATTCTTGTGTTATTCACTATAATATAATTTGCTATTAGTGGGATATATTGAGTGATATTTATTAGACCTTTTAGCAACATAATAAAAAGTCACTATAAAGCTTTTTGCGACATAAGATTTAATGACATTTATCCCAAATATCACTATAGGCTTTAGTGACAATTACATATGCCACTAAATACCAAATAAAATGTCGTTAAATCACTTTATAATGGAACTTAAAATAAAAATCTATAATTATTACACTAAAAATATTAATATAATAGTATTTTTTTAACGCCACTAAATCCAATGTCGCAAACAGTTAAATTTGTTGTAGTGATTGAGCGTCTTATAACCGTAACATTTTCTAATTTTTCCATTCAAAACCGTTAACTTTTTTCTTTTTCTTTTCTTTTTTTATGTTTTAAATTGAAAACTAAAAGAAATAGAAAAAATGTTAACCGTTTTGAACGATTTTTGACGGGAAAAATAAAAAAAGGATACGGTTATAAAACGATCAATAATACAAAGTAACCATTGATAATAAAAAAACTTAGGGATACCATTAATAAGGTGCGAAAATTTAGGGATATCATTGATAATTTTTCTCAAATATATGATTTGGCGATAAACTTTAACTTTAAGTTATACTAAATTTATAATTAATGCTTATATGATTAAAAATTTAAAATATATTTTCTTAAATAATATATACTTAAAATTGATTTATATTCTCATTAACGAACACCTTTATTAGGAACATTCGTTAGCAAGCTCTTTTCAAAATTAAGGTATAAAAATTGTTAATAATTAATGCTTAATCGAGTGTATAACATATCTCGAACAATTAGCCATAACCTTGATAGTTGATACCAATATGTCAACCATCAAGAAAATAATATAACCAAAAAATTTTAAGGGAATGTTTGGCCAACGAATGATAAGTGGTAGCGTTTGTTTATCATTTATGTTAATTCAAATATGATTAAATTAACAATTATCGTCTTTAAGGTCGGTACAAACAAATTAATTTACAATTAGTTGAAACCAGAGGTGTTCAAAACAAGTTCGATGATATTCTCTCGACCTTATAACCGAAATTCGATTTGATCCGACTTAAAAATGAATTTAAATTACGTAAAAACCAATATAGACACAAAAATCCAATTTCGAACCGACCCGAAACACCTAATTCGAAATCAACTCAATGACTCGAATGAACACCTCTAATTGAACTTAAAACAAATTAAATTTGGTCCAAAGATGTGTTATGTTTTCAATCTTTTGGTTTTCACAGATTCTTGTAAGAACGGTCTCTTTGGAAGACCATCTCTAATTGGGTTGGCCCATCATATATTTTTAAATAGACGTTAAAAATACGATAAGTAGAAATTAATCTTTAATAAGCTGGACTTAAAATGTGTGTCGTAAAGAGACAGTCTCTCTATAGACTAACTAATTAGTTTTTCCATGTTAATAAGTTAATCGATCAATGGGCCATATATAATCCTTCTTTCTTATTACTAAGTATCACTTCCTTCAAATAAGTTTCGTCCTCCTTATAATGAACATTATTACTTAAACCAAATTTAGTTGGCGTTAGTGATTGCAGATGGCAACCAATAAGTTAAGATATATACGTTTAAAGTAGCCTTCCAAGTATGGGCATGTTAATATACACTTAAAACGATATAACTACATATCATTTTCACTAGTATTTAATACCTTAATCAACTACTCCCTAGCTCCGTCTTTCTCAATCTGCGTAACTTTCTATCAATTTAAAAATTAATTATTTAAAGTCTCTGTGTTATTTCAAAAATTACAATGTTTTTCTAACAACTTGGTATCATTACACACTTAACATATACCACGTTATATAATATTAAAGCTTTAATTATTTGGGGCCCTGCGCAGTTGAATATTTTGAACATGCTCAGAGACTCCTATGATTTTAGTTTGTCTCAATGAATTGCACCCTTTTTCTTTTCAACTAGTCTCTTGAGAGACGTATCTCAAACCTAGCACATTAAAGATTAATGCTTACTTATCGTATTCTTAATGCTTACCTACTGTATCTTTAATGCCTAATTAATATTTTAAATGTCTACTTACATCCTTCTTAAGGCCTACTTACAATATTTTTAAAAATATATAATAGGTCGGCCCAATAAGAGCAAGAATTTGTGTTTTCGTTTAGACAATAGTCTGTCCCTCCTTTTAGTCATATCCATATTCATTATCATTCACTTGTTTTTTTCTCTTATTCTTAGCCGGATTCATAATTCTACTAAATTTCACGTAAAGAGCAACTGAGAAGAAGTAAATGTTATGGAGAGGGTCCTTAATTGCCTACTGGCAATAACTTTGAAACTTTGAGCTTCTTGGTATGATGTGTAAGTAACACAAATTAGTTCTAAGTATGTGTACCATTGGTGATTGTTGAGGCATAAATAATATACCACAAAGGGACCGCCCAAATAATATATATTGACATGCAAATTGAATTTGAATTTAGGTTACATTTTAATTTATTTAAGAATAATATTCAAGATTTTGTAAATATATAATCATTTTTTATTATCAATTTATTTAATAATTTATTAAAAATTGTTTCTTTTAATAACAATTTAGAAATCCGTTCAATCCCCTTAGGTAACCTATGCGAATAGGAGCCCAAGAACTTACAACTCTATATTGGTTTCTTTTAGCAGTCTAGCACCGCCCAATCCCCCCAAGTCATGCCGCCTAATCAGATAGGCCCATATAAATATTTCTTATGAAAAAAACTTAGTTCACCTGGTGGGTAAACTACCCACTACTAATAAACAAACAAAATAATATTATAATTGGCCAGTGAAATTTTACAGTGTTTAATTTTTATTAGATTGTATAAACTATAATATATTATGATTAGCATTTTTATTCTACAATTTAAATTGTCTCAAATTTTTAATTGAGGAGTCCACAAGTGTCTCATATAATATTTTCTTTGGTATATTATTATATAAATAAGACAAATATTTGATCAATCTCTAGTTCTTTTAAATTAACGTGCTGTTATCTTCAAAAAAAAAAAAAATTTAACATACTGTTGCAAATCAATCTTAGTGTTACAAAATCTTATACTAGTACTTTTTTTATTTATGTGGATATTAATTAACAATAAATAAAATCAATTTAGTAGCCATATCTTTTTGATTTGTTTAATTTATATTTTCATCTTTTCTTTTTGATTTGTTAATTTATTAATAGATGACTAATTTAAGAGACATAGAAATGTGGCTAAGATATAAACAATTGTCGTTTGGCCTATATACTACCTATGTTAGCATTAAATTTGCCTTATATTTATTTGGGTGGCCCCATTTAATTCACACTATCTTTAATTTTGATTATGATTGATATTATTTTTTAAAAATATTATCGACATATTTAATTTATTTTTCATCTTATTAACTAATTTAGTTTTCCATGAATTACCACTTATATATGGAACAAAACCAATTTATTTCGAGGTTTATAAAATAATATTACTCTGACTTAAAGGTGTAAAAATTATATTATATTCGATGAATTTATGCATTACAAAGTTTTACAATACATGCACAAAGATATACGATGATATTTTAATAATAATATATCCAATTTGAAAAATTAAAAAATCATATACAATGTTGTTTAAATAAAATATCCAATTTGAAAACACAAATTCTTGCTATAGACCGTCTATAGCATAGACGGGTAAATATGGGTCAACCCATTTGTTAAATGAGTAACTGAATAGTCATGTCAGTCATTAGACTAGGCTATTGAGACAAAAAATCATAGACCGAATGTAACCAAAGCAGTTTAAATAGTCAGGATTCAATTTAATACTCAGAACGATGAACTTTTTTTTTTAAGCTAAAATCCAAAAATATTTAAATATATAAGAGCTCCCCCAAACCATTTGGAAAAATAAGCTTATTGGCTGTTCGCAGTTACTAACTGCGAACAAATAGCTTAATGGGCTGAAGGCTGGGTTTTGGGAAGGGTTTGTGTTTCAGCTCTGTTCGCAGTTACTAATTGCGAACAGACCATTTTTCATGTTTTTATTCTGTTCGCTGTTAGTAACTGCGAACAAACCTTTTTGTTGTTTTTGGTCTATTCGCAGTTACTAACTGCGAACAGAACTGCGACACTTATAACATTCCAGTAGCTTATTTTCGAGCTCATTTCTCTATTTCCCTCTTTCACAAACAAACCCTAATCCTCTAAATTCTATATTTCCTCCTTCAACTTCTTCCCCATTTTTAGTGTAATTGTTGTCATCCCTTATTTCCTTAGATATCATTGTTGACTTTGCCTATAAAAGGTATGTTTATTGGGTCATTGAACTAATTTCCTTTTAATGTTTAGAGTTCTAAGTTCTTCTAGTAATGTTGATTTTGTTTCTTATGCAAGAATTGAACTTATACATACTTCCTTATACACATTTGAGGTAATTTTATAAACATTTGAAAATTATGGATTGTCCTTTGATGTGTAGATGGAATGGTGTTATTATTGAAAATAATAATGTAGTGATATATCAAGGTGGAAGTTTAAGACCAATTGTTGCAAGAATTGATATGTCTCTTTGTAAGTTTGTTGAGTTGTTGTATAAAGTTTGTGGTTTTGATAGACATATGGTAGAATTAAAACTGAAAGTGAAATACCCTACTAGCCAATCGACATATGTTGTGGTGTCACTTGATGATGAGTACTCAATGAAAGCTTTGTGAGCTCTTGTTAGGAATTTGGGGTGTACTAGTACGGAGATATTTATTGAACAAGTCCCTATAAATATCAATGAAATGTCCCTTTTTGAACAATATGTGTCTCTAGCAACTGACCCAACTAATAATGTTCACTCCTGTGTCTCTAGCACTTCACCCAACTAATAATGTTAGAACCGAATCAAGTTCTAGCCCACAATACCACGGCTCTATTGAACAATATGTGTTCAATGAGGAAGAAACTTATCTTGATAATGAGAGAGTAAGTAATGATCACTACAACATAATTTGCTTTTAGGGGGATATATTTAGTGACATTTAATTTAAATGTCGCTATTTCAAATTTCTTATAGTGTATATAGAGGATTTAGTGACATTTATTAGACTCTTTAGCAGCATATTAAAAAGTCACACTAAAGCTTTTAGGGACATAGGATCTAATGACATTTCTCACAAATGTCACTATAGACTATAGTGACAATTACATATGCTACTAAAGACCAAATTAAGTGTCGCTAAATCACTTTATAGTGGAACTTAAAATAAAAACCAATAATTACTACACTAAAAATATGAATCAGTGGCATTTTTTTAATGTCACTAAATCTAATGTCGCAAAAGGCTAAATTTGTTGTAGTGGATGGAGGGCTTGACTGTGATGAGGGAGATTATGACGAAGATGGTTTAAGTGATGAGGGAGATTATGATGAAGATGATCTGAGTGATGAAGGAGAAGGGAATGATGAAGGGGTTGAACGTGAACAACAGTTAGTGATTGTTAATGTAGGTGACAATGTTCAACCTACACAGACCACATCGTCTTCTGTTCCTTTCTATGATCAATTAGAAGAGGATGTAGAAAGAGGTGATTGGACTATGGGGGCTCAAAGTTCATGTAGTCTTGAGGGAGATGAATTTGTTAAGGGTATGGAGTTTTCGAGCAAGAAAAATTTGATTGAAGCGGTGAAGAGTTATTGCATCAAGGCTAATCAATAATATACTTGTCGAACGTCTAACAAGAGTGTGCTTGATTTAGTGTGTCCCAATTCTTGTGGTTGGAAACTTCGTGCTCGCCACAAGAATAGTGATTGGACTATAGTGACTTATAAAGGTCCACATACATCTACTTGTGTTAGCGACAACCATAGCTTGGGTGCACGCCATTTGAATTCAGCTATCACTGGTCATTTTATCAAAGAATGTGTTCGGGTGGATCCAACTCTTAAGGTTGGTGTGATCATTGAGATGGTAAACACAACGTACCATCACAGGATTAGTTACTTCAAAGCATGGACTGGAAAGCAGGCTGCAGTCGCAGAGATTTATGGTAGTTGGGAAGAGTCATATGAACGTCTCCCACGTTACATGCAAGCTTTGAGAGATGCACACCCAGGTATGGCTGTGGAATGGGTATACAAATCAGAGCGCCCTGGCGTAAATGTTTTCAAAAGGTTATTTTGGGCATTCAAGCCTTGCATTGATGGATTTGCGCATTGCCTTCCTGTACTTGTCATTGATGGGACTCATTTGTATGGAAAATACAAAGGAAAGCTACTGACTGCTATAGGCATCGATGGGAACAATCAACTTATGCCATTAGCATTTGCTCTTGTCGAAGAAGAAAATGTTGATAGCTGGTCATGGTTTATGGCATGTATTCGACATCGGGTCACCAACAGAAGAGGTTTATGTGTGATATCTGATCGCCACCCTGGAATTATAGCTACCATGAATGATGTTGACAGTGGGTGGACCCCTCCAGATGCATACCATCGCTTTTGCATTCGCCATGTTGCTTCAAATTTGAATACTCATATAAAGAATGTTGAGGTGAAGAAACTATTTATTGCTACTGCTTTTCAACAAAAAAGACAAAAAGCAAGCAAAGGTTTAAGGCGCATTCGTCATATGAGTGAACAGGCTTCTGCATACATAAGTGAGATGGATATGGAGAAATGGTCAATAGCATTTGACGGGGGTCACCGATATGGCTATGCTACCACGAACATGGCTGAGGTCTTCAACGGCGTCATGAAAGGTGCTAGATTCCTACCCGTTGCAGCTATTGTTGAACTTACTTTTTACCGTGTGAACAAGTGGTTCGTGAAAAAAAGGGAAATAGCTAGAGAACGACTTGCTTCTAATCATCCGTACACTGTTTATGTTGAGAGAAAAGTAGAACCAAATCGACGTAAAGCACGATATCACAGCGTAGAGCCATTTGACATAACAAATGGCAAATACGAAGTCACAACCGGAAAAGGTGAACGAATAGAACGCAAAGGCGGAAAGCGTTACACTGTTAACTTTTCAAACCGCACTTGCACTTGTAAAAAAGTTCGGGTTTTCCACTATCCTTGTTCACACGTGTTAGCTGTATGTTCTGCATATAGTTTATCTGAAGACACTTTTGTCGATCGGCGTTTTCGCACAACTAGCTACATGAGGACTTATGAGCCTCAATTTGAACCTGTGCTTGACTCTACTCAATGGAGGGAATACAAAGACCCTCGTCTGATTGCTGATACTAGTAGAGTACGAACAAAGGGACGTCCACGGTCAAAGAGATTGCGTAATGAGATGGATGATCGTACGGATAGAGGTCTCAAATGTGGCTTATGCAACGGCGCAGGACATAACAGGCGTAGTTGTGCACAACGCCAACGTGGTTAATTAGTGTACTTTTTTAGTTGAACAATTTTTTGTTGTATTTGTATTTTGGACGATGAATTATGTATTTTAAGTATTTTAATTAATTACTTTGATGTTTACATATAATTCGTTACCTTAACTTAATTATATTGAACATGTAAGAAATGGGAAAATGGAGAATGCCTCGCAAAACAAGCTACTGGTTTGTATTAAGGCATCAGTTCTGTTCGCAGTTAGGAACATCAAACAGACGACAAAAACAAAACAGGTCTGTTCGCAGTTAGTAACTACGTACAAATAGTTTTTGCATTTTTGGTCTATTCGCTGTTACTAACTGCGAACAGAACTGATGCCCAAAAACCCAACCTTCAGCCCATTAAGCTATCTGTTCGCAGTTAGTAACTGCGAACAGGCCATAAGCTTATTTTTCCAAATAGTTTGGGGGAGCTCCTATATTTCCAAAAAATTTTTGAATTTAGCTTAAAAAAAAAGTTCCAGAACGACTTCGTCTTTGATTGAAAAATCTGTAAGCCGTAATTTTTGATTTGGTAAATAAGCATTTTAATGTTATGATACATAATTATTAATGCCAAAAAATTCATAGGAGGAATCAATGGTAAATAGTTATGTCAATTTCTTTTCTCCGAAAATAAATGCTAATAGAGAATTGTAGAATAATGCTACGAAGCCTATCATATACAGTAAAAATCCTAGTTCTACGAAGTATTTCTTATGATTTCAACACAAATTAAATTACTTCTAATTATTAAAACTAAATTTGCAGCATACAAAGAATCGAACATTGTCTCGATTAAAGTAAATATTACTTTTCTCATACAAGGATTCAGTGGTTAATCTAATTTAGCCCTACGACCTTTCTCTTACCCTCTTTTGGGGTGTTCAGCAATTGAGTATTGTTGGCAGTTGGTTGTTGGTTTTTAAATTGGCTAGTTTGACCAATTGAAATATTGGTTGTTTTTATTAGGTTTTGAGTTAACTGAAAAAGCCAACTGTTTATAGAAATGTTTGGTAAATTTATTATTGGTAGTTGGTTGTTTATTAGAAAAAAAGTAAGCCAACAAGGCAAAAGCCAACAAATAAGTTAATTAGAATAACTTTTTATGCTGACTTAAAAGCCATCTTTCAGTTGGCTTAAAGACATTTACAAACACCTTTTTTTGTCTATTTGACCAATTAACAAGCCCAAATAAAAAAAACCAACCAAAAAGCCAACATCCAAACGCCTTTTTGTTAGAGTACACTTCCTTCGTCCCAATGAATTTGAAGCATTTTTCATTTTTGTTCGTTCCTCTTAATTTGCATTATTTTTATTTTTGGACAATAAACTACCATTTTCTTTTAATCTCACCATATATTTTAACTCTCTTTTAATTTCATCTACACAATTCATTTTCTGTCCTCATTTATTACCACTTTCTTGATAATTCACTCGTTTCTCTTTGATGCAATTCTATCAGGACAAATGAGTATAAGATATCATGGGGTCTCAATCATTAGCTTAAGCTTTTGGTTGTGTTGGTTCCTTGACATAATATCAAAAGCCAACGTGACAAATAATCATGAGTTCGAATCTCAACAATCCCTCAAATTCAAATTCAGTGAACTATGTCACACCAGGGATTATGAGGAGGATCTGTGTTGTATCCACATTTCAAGCCCAATGAACTATTAAACTATAAAAGTATTACATATCCAGAAGTAGAGGTGTTCAAAACAGACCCTATGGCCCGATAGACACCCGACTTTATAACCGAACCCGATTTGACTCGACTTAAAAATGGATCTACAATTATGTAAAAACCAATGTGAACACAAAATCCAATTTTGAACCGACCCGAAAGACCTGACCCGAAATCAACCCGATGACCCGAATGAACACCTCTATCCTGAAGCCTCAATTATCAACTTAAGCTGATAGTTGATACACCATAATATATATAATATATTACTACTAAACACTTACCGCCCGTTTGATTAGTAGTACTAAATGGTGGTAATGAGAATGATTTATATTGTAAAATTTCATCAAAACTTTCATGTCATTCCCACGGTAATGAAACTTTGATCACAAAAGTTTTTTTGTTCACAAATTTCCATTATCATCTAATACTACCTCTCCCATTGGTAATGCATTGGAATAAATTTTATGAACAAAATGAGATGATTGAAGGTGTTCAAGCATGGACATCAAGGTAGCAAAGAGATTTTTCAACCAAAATTACACTAGATTTTCATTCCCATTGTCGCGATTTATTACCATCGACCAAACGGGCCGTTCCTGTCATAAAAAAAAGTTGGAATATATTAGTAGAAAGAGAGAATAAGTGGTTGAAAAAGAAGTGAATGAGTGTACAATAACCCAACATATATAAGGAAAAGGTGTTCTGGCATTGGCACAGTCCACAGAGATTCCTATCAGATAGACATTAAGCATGCCAACTCCAACATGCCCATGCAAAGGTAAGAATGTAAATCTACCCTCAGATTTTGCATTGAAACACAACACAACCTCAGATGTACTACCTTAATTATTCATTTAATTAAAACAAAAAAGTTTATTTTATTTTTATGTAAGAGAAAACAAAAAAGGATAATAGGATAGGAGTACTCTAAAGGCCTACCTTTAGTATTTTTGATAAATGTGCCCTAGCCCCAAACTTTACCAAAAAGCCTGTGTGACCCAGAAACTTTCACATCACAATTATAACTATTTTAAAGCAAAACAAAAATAACCCATAACTCCTGCTACATCCTCTCTCAAATGGAGTAACGGTTATTTGTCACTTTGATAAATCACACTCATGTAGAATGATTTGACAGGGTGACTCTTTTTAGATTGTAATTTATCTTTTTGAATTTTATTAATATATTTTGTGTCTTTTATGGTGATTTACAAATCACCGTAATTAATTAAGGTTTTCTACTCTCAAATAACTAGTCACAACTCACAAATAAATATAGGAAAAAATTAGAAAAATGACTAAAATGTTAATACTATTTCCATTGTAAAATATTTACAACGGATTATAATATATTTTGTTGAAAATATCACATTCAGATATAAGTATAATAAAAAAAATTATGGGAAAATGTAAGAAATATGTGATCTTCTATCATAATGGAATAAGTTTAAGAAATGGTGGATATTTAATAATAAAGGAAAAAGAAATTGAATTGTAGCTAGTGATGTCATTAAATTAAAAGAAGTTAGAGTATATGGATCGGATGAAATTGAAAAAATAATGAATGTTTTTGTTTTGTTAGAAATAAAAACCAATTGTATTAATTAATAACGCAAAGTAAAATGTGAAATCTTAAAAAATAATTATAAAATGAGATTATTTTAAAAAATAATGGATATTTTAGGTTTTTTCAAATAATGGCCGAGCATTTTAAATTTAAATTTTCTATTTTCAAACTTAATTATTTCAGATATTCTATTTATTACTCCTACTTATTTAAACAAAATTCTAAATTTAAATTTTCTATTCTCAAACTGAATAATTTTTAAAAAGTTTTTGGCACAGTTGAGAATAAAGAAAAGTGCACCAAAATTAGCTCTACTTTTGAAAAATACTACTCCATAATAATAATAATAATAATAAACTCACATTTGCCAGTTGCCAAATGCCATACTTTTTGTATGTGATCTGTAATAGCTTTATTATTATTTGGGCAGAATAAATATATAAACTTTATTGACCTGTTTTCTGTCCTTAGCTTTTCAAATAAATGCCATTCAATATTTTTTATAAATATTTGGATAATTTCCAGGACTCTCAATCTCACTGTTCTTCAATTAATGCTAAAAGTTGAGCTTTGTGTACGCGTTGTTTACTAGGAGTACCAACTTGTTAATGTAGCGTCGGTATATTTTAATGCTATCATTATTTATACTATCACTATTTTTATTATGTCGTCACTTATAATTGCCTTCGCTATTATGCTATCCATGTAAATATCACTACAATATTCTACAACACTTACCGCATCGGGTGAGAGTGTGCATTAGGGGCTGAACCAAGAGCATAGAGACATTATTAAATTTTTGATATGTTTAGTAAGTTGAGACTTCTTTTCGACCATTAATAGTAAAATACAGATCCAAACTTTTGAAAAAAAAAATTGTTGATGGGTTTTAAACTCCTAACCAACAATTTTACAGGAAAACACGTAACGAACTATAAGGAGTTTGTTGATTTAGGAGACCTTTGTTTTTTAGAGGCCCCAGGCGGTCGACCACTTTTAATGTGCCTAAAACCGCCCATGGTGTGTGCATTGTGGTCATGAGAACTTGAGGCTTCATGTGGATATGGCGAGACTAGCTTATCACGCCTGTAAGCGCTACATCTCTAGGGTGAATGTACTTTCTTCAAACATTTCAAAAATTTTAAACTCTAATATTTGGATTCTTAGAAAGCTATTTAGGTGATGAAACAATAATTGAGTAATTTATTATAATATGAAGTAGCATCACGATTAAAAATTAGACTTCCACATTAAGCATAAGTAATCTTGTTTAAGCAATTAATTATCATCTGGCTGTTACACAACTAGTTTGATTATTCCAACAAGTTTTTCATATGTACAACATGAAAGATGGAGTATATTATAGAGGTCATGTACTTATTTTGTGCAAGCGTCTCAAATTTTATACGTTATCTTGACTTCTTGAAACGATCAAACACCTAAAATATACATAAGTAGGTTATCTCGTAGGTTTTAAATGCTTCTAAATGTCTTCACACTATTATTGTTGCAAGAATCTCTTTTTTCCGATGATTTTTCTTGAGAGGTTTTCCTTTGTCGCATCCTTCTTTGTGATTATGAGTTGTCGCCTTTCTTCTTTCTCCAGACTCTGATCATAGTTTCTTATGAGTGAGATACACAGGATATGATGATGATCCATGATAATCGTAAAGTAGTAATAACAAAAAATTCAATTGATGAAAATAAAGTTATCTTACATAATTTACATTTACAAGAACAATACTTTACCATACTAACATATTAAGTTCCCGCTTAATATTTGTTGAACTATATATATGCTTCAAAATGTAATTGTTAGTTTTTGATATTGAGTTACTATAATCTAGTTTTACAAAATGTTACTAGTGGAACTATGTGTGTTTGCCACTAATTTATGTTTAGCTTTATTTTAGGAGTAGTAATTTTGTCATGTAAGCCTATATAAAAGGCGTTTGTTTGTTTTTATTTCTATGGATGGATGCAACATAATTACTTTTATTTTCTATATTTTGTAATTGTTGTTTGCAAAAATCCAAACAATATTGAACAAATTTTGGCTTGTGGCAGTGCCTACTTCAATATATTTGACGAGTTGATAACATTATATGTTTATGAGATAAAAGAAAATTATTATTGAATACTACTATTATTTATAAAAATTTCTAATAAATTAAAACTAATCATCAACTGTTTATTAGATTATACTTTTAGCCAACATTCAGGGTATTCCTGACCATAGACAAGTCAAACATTTGCCTAAAGCTCAGAGTTAGAACGGGCCCTAAAATTAAAAATGCTAGTTAATGGAAGTATGACACTTAAAAATTTGCAATTTATCAGTATTTTTTTAACATTTAAGAATTATATGACACGTCTACATTTTTTATGCTAATTACAATATACAAAGTCCGTCTTTGTAATTTTTCAAACACTCATTTATTTCATAATCGATCCTTCATAGGGAGTGCTCATTTCTTTCAGTTTGCCTAAGACTCATGGAGTGCCAGAATCAGCACTGGGTGAGCAACATAAAACCATAAGGAAGTTTCAAGTTATTGATACATTGAAGACAAATTACTGAACTATATGGGCTTCGGAACATCCAACTAGTTTTAGAGCCCAAATTTATAGATTCAGCTTATAAAGTGGGCTATAGACAAAGTATTACAATGTAGATTTTCATTCTTGATAAACAAGTACAAGTATAATTTACTTCAAACTCGTACGACAAAAAGTATTGACTCGAACACGATCACAAATTAATGCATCATACCTAAAAAAATTTTAATCTGTAAATAAAAAACGACTCGGTCTAAAATTATGGGAAAATTACTTGAATAAAAGTACTTGTATTGTGCAATATTTTAACACTATTATTGATAGTTTTATTGATTATTCATTTGCTGATTGAAAATTTATCTATAGAATGATAGAATGATACTATTTTATTAAACTTTGTTCTGAAAATTGTGAACACAGAACCATATTTAGGTAAAAATTGATCAGTTTAACGTCAAAATTGATTACTTATAGGTCCAAATTGAAAGATTTTATTTTAATTGATTTGTTTAAGTTTTACTTTAACTTAAAATTGATAAATGTCCAGGAAAATGGAAAAATTGAGGAAAAGCATGTGAAGTTGTTACACACGCAGATTGGACCGACCCAAATTGACTGTCTCATAATGAGATCGTCTTGTTTAAGTTTTTTTTGCAGAAATAATAAAATTTTAAATTACTTATGAGTTTTGAGTTAACGTTTTTGTGAAAACTTTAATACAAAGTTATTATATATGATAACTAATCACTTTAGATTAGTCGATCACTTTTAGATTAGAATTAAAAGAGTTAACTCGTATATGTTTGGTCTCACTATGAGACAATCTTTTCTAATAGTTTTGTGTTATAGATTATGATGGTTATATAGAGAAAGTATTCCTTTCCTATCACAAATTCTTGAGAGAGACCATCTCTAATTGGGTTGGCCTATTAGAGAAAATGTAGAGTAAATGTAAACAATAAGCTTTAATGGATTGGACCTGAGAGACGTCTCTCAGAAAGACGGTCTCTCAGGAGACTAGACCCTTTCCTATAACTCTTCCAAACTAGAGCAGGCTCAAAGCCCATTAGGCCCAAGTCGCAGAATCCTAGACTAGTCGAAGACCAACACAGCTGCCCAACAGCCACCCTCACCTTAGTCCATTTTCGGCAAGTACGCAACTAGGGTTTGTGGAATGAGTTGATAGGCAAGTACGAAGGAAAAGTTATATAAGCCCCTTGAAAATAAGGTAAAAATCAATAGAAAATAAAAGTCAATAGAGTATTTTGATAATTTCATAATAAAAATTAAATAAATAAATAAACAATTAAATGTTAACATAACGGACACTATTATATATATATATGTTACAACTTACAATCATAGTTTAAATTACTCAACAATTAATATTTTACACAATTATATTAATATAATGCAAAAACCAAATATTAACATTAGCTCCGCTATATGATGATAGTAAGGGTGGGTATTCTTAATTAAATTGGTATTGGTAAAGCTTGGAATGCCAACAAGAGTGTTGTTCCCACCATTGACAAAGTTCATGAGCCGCAATAAGACCATTTTCCTTAACAATTGTGTTCTTCATATTCTTAATAACAACGGCCGATGGAATTAGATGTGCCTCACCATCCCTCCCTAATGCATCCACCACCATATTCATCACAGAATTTTTTAAATTGTTCACACCTTTTACCCGATCCTCAAAATACCCACTATAATCGCGACAAATTGGATCTTCTGGGTTCACAAATAGGATAGGAATCCAAGATTGTAGTGTAGTAAATAAGTCAGATGACGACTCTTCATGATCTTCTGAACAATTGTGGTGTTTTCTTTTCTTTAATGCAATGGACAGACCCGTTTTTACAATTCCAACAGCAATGCGGGCCCCATTCCTTAGATGTGTACTACTTATTTTTTGGACTGACGGAGACGCATATGGAGGGTTGAAAAGATAAGTTTCTAAACAATAACCATGTTTAGCCATGTTTTTTCCTGTATGTAATGCTATAGCGGCACCTAAGGAATGTCCGGCTAACCAAACATTTTTAGGATTTTCTTTTAGTAATATGCCTTCTAATGCATGAAATGCCATTTCATACCTAGAGCTTGTGTCTAACCCTCTTAAGACAATCTTGGCATCCAAATAACAATCACGAAATCCTGTTCGATATTTAAGGAGTGTGCCTCGAAATGCAACCACGTACTTAGGTGGTTGCACCACAACCACTTTTTCCAAGCTTGTTGGAGGAGGCTTGTACTCGAAAATGACTCCAAAGTTTGAGGAATCAAATTTGTCTACAAGTATTTCTACAAGTTTGAAGTTGAAATATTCCCACCATTTTGGAGCAAGGCTATTGTGGCTTGTTCTCTTCTTTTGGCGATCCATTTCTAGAATATAAACTCCTTTAACTAAACTTGCGGCTACTGATCTTCTATGCTCTGACATGCTCCTACATATGCAATTTGAATTCATCAACGTTTTCACTCCAAAATATTTCTCATCAATTAAATCATTATCTCTTTTTATCTAAGCTAGCTTGATCATCTAGCCATATCCAATTTTTGGTTTGTTTTGTTACCAAACTATGATTTATAAAGTAATAACCTTTTCTTGATGTAACAAAATTAATAAGATAGAAATAGTTTTTGGTATTTTGCATATAAGTTTTTAACATATAATAACGACTGTTAAAAAAATGTTAGAGGTATCAAGTCGAATATGAAGTTGCAAAAGAAAAATATCATGTCGTGTTAAAATAAGGTCTTCTGTTGACATGATTATTGATATTGTAAGAAGCTAAGTTTGGTTAAATTCATGATGTCGGGTTGAACTTTTTTTTAAGTGAAATGAGTAGGTTGAATGACCTATAAACGGTAAATTCATCAATTTTTTGGATTAGGAGTCGAGTTATGAATAAATGGGTCATTAGCAAAAGAGTTGTTAATGTGGCGCGGTTATGATAGAGATTTATTAAAAAGGATAAATAATACCCCTCAAATTTATAACTAAGTCTCATTTCCTTATTTGGCAAATTCATATTGATTGTCACACTTTCTTTTTTACCAATGATTTTTTTACCTAAATACCCTATGTTCACACAAGCAATGACCAAAATACCCCCACTTTTAATACTTACAATACCCCAACTATCACTTTTACAATTAATTTAATCAATTAAAATACCTAAACTACCACCTTTTTTATGGACCTCATCTCACTCTTAATATTTATGCCCAACCAATGGACAATAGTTGCAAATCGAAGGGAGTAATAAATTATAATGGGCTAATAATATCAGAATAGAATTCCTATTAGAAAGGTAAAATTGAAAACATTGAATTTAGATTATTTACTTTACTTCAAATCTATATGCATATGATGGCCCTCAAAATTGGATATAATTGCATATAAACATTAATGATATATTTTTTAAAATTATGTATTCCCTTCTATTTAATATATGTGTCTTATTTTTTTTAGTTAAGTCACCCTAAATATTCCAATTCTATCTTTAATAAACTTACCTTATATTACACCTTTATCCATAGTAACCCTACTTTATCCCCTCAAATTTGAAAACACAGATTCTTACTCTCTTGCCCATGTGATCTCATAAAATTTGTGCAAAATTAAATGGGACACATATGGTAAATAAGAGGGAAATATTTCTAATTAGTTTTTTAGAGTTATGAATAACCTTAGCAAAAAATATTGTTGATTAAAAGAGGAAAAAAGGAAAAAAGGATGCTTCCAATATCCTTTTTCCTGAATGATGCAGACAAATCATATTCGTTCCTTCAAGGAGGGAGTACAGAGAGATGTGTGCAGTTAAGAAATTCCTTAACTGATACCTGCGCTTAGTAGGTCGAACCCCAAACCTTCTGTTTCATATGCAGGTTTTCTATCCATTGACCCACAAGCGCTTTTGGATGATTAAAAGAGGAAACAAAAATAAGGAAAGGAATAATTGAAGAAAAAATACCAATCAACATTGTTGAGGTACACAGGGCCACAGAAGTCAAACATTTCATTTTTAGAAGGCTTTGCATCCATTTTTCCCTGTTTTTGCTCCATCTAGACCACACAAACAAGGTACACCCCGGCACTGCATGGAATATACACCCAAATTAATAAGCAACATAATAATGCTTGTATCATAGCTTACACTAAAAATTACTATTATTTATTTCTTTTATCAATTATCTATATCAAAACTCAAAAGAATAGAGGGGTATAGCTCGACAATTCCATTGTCAGAGTTATTTTTCAAACAATATGATTCTAAATAATCTATAATGCCAAAAACAATTTTCAAAGCTAGATAACAAGACCATGAAAGGATTTAAATTTTACATGAATGTCAAGCAACCAACTAATCAAAAGTCTAAGCTCATATGTGAGGTTTCAGGGTATGTTATATAATCTAACGTGTCTCATTACATAAAAGCACTTTGAGCTAAAAGTATGGATGCAATATAGGCCCTTCGATGCTTGATATTCCATTCAAAATGAGAAGTGACTGAGATTCAAACTTGTAATTATTTTGTCATAATAGCTCTGATACCATATTAAGAAAGCAATTTACGAAGAAAACTTACCGATAATTGGGTTATACTACTACATCAAAATATTAAATCTTGGTATTTTGGATGAAGAGATAATGCACAAGGAGGGGAAGGCTTACATATGTCATGTATATGAGTTTTATATATTGGACATAAAAGTACACTTATCCCACTTATCAAGTTGACAAATTCCTTATTTCTTAAAAAACAAACTCTTACTTCTTCCCTCCTCAAGAAATTACAACAGTGCTATATTACAAAATGATTAAAAATAAAAAATATGTACCCCTAAGAGTTTTGTGTATGATGTTCAAAGAGATGAGTGGAAATTGTTAGAGTATATAACATATTTTGGAGTCTCAATTAATATCTTAATCTTTTGATTGAATTGGTAATTTCTTGATATGGTATCAAAAGTTCGCGTGATAAGAGATCAAAGGTTCAAATCTCTTCTACCCATCATTTAAAGTGAATTATTTAGCACTAGGTATAAGGAAGACTTATGTTGCATCCAATCTTCTAGCTCAAAGGGCTCTCGTGTAAGAGAGCGTGTTAGAGCATATAACATATCTTGGGGTCTCAACCATCCACTTAAGCTTTGTTGAGTTGGTTCCTTGACAGAAACGTACGGATGAGAACAAAAGAAATTGGTGGAAATATTTCCGTAAAGAAATTTATAACAAAGTAAAATAGACGGACTAAAAAGAAAAGTGTAACGAAACAAAAGACCTTACTTAAAATAACTAAATTGAAATTATTGAGTAATTTGACCAAGTTAACTCTTCTCGACTACCACTTAGTCAATGAGATTTTTTTAGTCTCCATATGGACTCGCCAACTGCTAAGTCTATTTAATTACTGCAAAGATGTGATTTATGAAGTCCAAATAATCTTAGAAAATTAAATAATGATTGTTTTAATCAAATAAAATGAGAATTTGATAATTACAATATGCTAAATAAACATTTAAAGTTGTCTAACATGACGTGGATGATCACATCATAGGTTTAAACTTTAATAAAGGGTGCTAATTGTGTGAAAAGAAAATGATTAACGAAATAAGAATTGAAGAAATCAAAGAATTTTCACTTTTTTTATGTTAGGATCAAGATTACAATAGTAGCAATGTAGCATATTACGATCCTTAAATTTTACTTGATTAAGACATTTTATAAAAATCGCGTATATATTTTACTCACCATCAAATATATAATATCGTAAGCAAAATCTAATAATAAAAGTAGTACTTGGAAATATATGTAAGTGAAAAATACAATTGTCATCACTTTTTATGTATTTATCATGGTCTTTATTTATTGATAGGAAGACTTAACATATGAACTAAACAGTGTCGTTCATGATATTATATGGGTTCATGATATTATATGGGTCCTAGGTAAATTAAAAGAAATGGACCTTTTTTATAGAGGGTCAATTCTGAGCTAAACGAGTATTTGGAAAAATAATAAAGACGAACCCTATATATTATAATTAGCATTAAAAATGTAGACATGTCATTATAATTCTTAAATAATAAAAAAATTACTCATAAATTGCAAATTTTTAAGTGTCTACTTTCATGAACTAGCATTTTCTAATTTTAGGGCTCTTTTTAACTCTGGACCCTAGGCAAATATCTACCTTACTTATGGTCAGGAATGACTTTGACATTATTATAACATAATTAACATTTGAATAAATTTTAGCAATTTGATTCTCACATTTAGGATTCTTAATAGAAGTATAATAATAATAATAATAATAATAATAATAATAATAATAATAATAATAATAATAGCACATGAAGAGTGGGCCGAGGAAACCCTTCAATGAAGGTGGGCCGCGGTTCCACACTGATGCAAATAAGACGGGTTGAGTTTCTTTGCCTTTGTATTTTGTGTTTTTCTGGTAAATGAAAAAGTTTTTTATTTGCCAAATAATAATAATAATAATAATAATAATAATAATAATAATAATAATAATAATAATAATAATAATAACTACTATTGAGGTGTATTGTCTGATAACTATGAATTGAATATAAAGTTTGGTAATGCTGTTGATATGCTTTGTTATTGTCCTTAGAGTCTCCTCCTTGTGTAGAGTTTCCTTCCTTGTTGTATTTATCAAGGGTAGACTGCTGCCATTAAGGAAAACATAATGCTACTGCACTGGTGTTTATTGGGGTTTTCAATAGTTTCAATTGGGTATGTGTTTGTGGCTGGTATGTCGTGTGCTGTGCGCTGTGTGCAACTCTGTATGTTGTGTGCTGTGTGCTGTGTGCTGCCTTTTCGAGGGTTGATTGCTGCCATTAGGTCTGCTGTGTGCATCTCTGTGTACTGCTCAGAGATGGGTGCTGCCCTGATAATGTGCTGTTGTTGGAGTATTGGTAGTCGCTGCCTGTTTTGTTGCCCAAGTTGGAGGCTGGCCCTCTCAAATCCAATGATGACTTAAGGGCTGAACTGCTGGCAGGTGATCCTGATGTGGGGACTCTCAGATCAGTGTGCTGAGGACTCATTGCTATGCACATAAGTGCTGTTTCTGGGCTAGGTGATACTAGCATAATTTTCACTTTCAAATTAATCACTCTGTTGATGTGTAAATGTAGAGCCATGGGCTTCTTTTTGGATTTTGCTTAGGACTGGCCTGGCCTAATTGCCTTTATGTTAGAGGCCTTTTTTTGGTCTGTCTCTCTGTATAGTTTTGGTGATACGTTTCCTTTTGGTGTTGTCGCTCCCAGCCAAGCGAATGACGAGGGGCTTGTCTCTCGGAGCTTGGCGGGGCGGGTCATCCTAGTCTCCTGAATTACTGTGTAAGCTTCGGCTATTTTTCCTGGCATTTTATAAAATTTACTTTGCCAAAAATAATAATAATAATAATAATAAATTGTTGTGAATGGGCTAAGTAAATGGTGAAGAAACAAGAACAAAACTAATGCAAAGAAAACAACCAAAAACAGAGTATGCCTCAAGAGACAAACACACAACAATATAATGAGGTATCTAATGATATCTCCCCCTCAAAAAAAGTATCTTGTCATTAATGGAATCAACATTACATTAAGACTCACCTTACAATGCTCTAGAACAAGTCTCCAAAGCAAAGATTGAAGCTTGACTTCAATCTCCCACAAAATACCCTAATACAATAGAGAAGACTCTTTTGGCTTAAACCCTAGTAATATCTAAGTATTTGGCACTCACATAAACTCTAAGAGGCTCCTAAGACTCCTTATATAGCCCCTAAAGTGTATTAGGAGCATTAGAACACGTGGCTTAATAAGCCCACAAAAAAGGATACGAAAAACAGAAACCCGCTGGAGACTGCTGCCATACCGCTCGACCCGAGCAATGATGCTCGACCAGGTCGAGCGCCCTTCCCAGACTCACTAACCTGCTGCTGCCTTAAGGCTTGCCCGAGCCAGTTGAGCTCGACCCACTCGAGCAGCTTAGAAACTTGCTGCTGCTTCTTCTCTTGGCTTCATCAAGCCACCATACATCATCACCAATGGTCATCGCATAATCAAATGATCCAAACCTTAGCACTCCACTTCCCAAGCTACACTCCGCACCACTCTCGAGTGTGCAAGACATCGCGTGAGCTACGAGATGCTCAAAGTCGTCATCGACGTTGCGGGAATTGGGTCTTGCTTCAACATAAATTATTCTTAAAGTAAGTATATTAAAGTTTCAGTTAAGTTTAAATACCTTTTAGAATGATAAGAATCATACAATTTTATAGTTTGATCTAGTGATTCAATGACATAACCATCAAAGGTGATCCCAAACCCAGCTTTTTTTGTGATCGTCATCATAATCATACCTAATGTATCTCACTCATAGATAGGAAAATATAATCTGGGTCTGAGGAAAGAAGAATGGCGGCAACTCATACGTATAGAAAAGAGTACGGCGAAAGAGTCTCTCGGCTCGAGTAAGGACCACAGATGAATCCTCAGAAAAAACCTCCGTAGTCAAAAAAAGAAGAAAGTAGGTAAAAACGAAGAAAAAAATGATATGTAAAATGCAAAGGCAAAAACAACAACACCAACTGCTAAGCGAAAGAGTAGAGGTGTATAAAATAGACTCGAAGAGCCGAAATTTACTCGACCTTGTAACTGAACCCGATTTGACCAGACTTTAGAAATGATTTACAATTATGTAAAAAAACAATATAGGCAAAAAAGTAATTTCAAATCGACTAGAAACACCAAACCCGAAATCAACCCGATAGCCCGAATGAACACCTCTGAAAAAGTATCAATAGTCTAAGACATGGATAAGACGCCACCAACTACCCATATTCCTAGTCATATTCTCAGAGAGTTGTAGATCATATAAGTCATTTTTTATTTGTTCCTCCCATATTTTCCTACGTTCTCCTCAATTTCTCTTACTACTCTCTACTATTATGCTAGTCATTCTCCTCAATTTCTCTTACTACTCTCTACTATTATGCTAGTCATTTTAGTGATCCTAAAAGAGAAGGATCATATCACATGCTAGGCTCACCAGTAATGAATTATGATCATAAACGAAGGAGTTTTATGATTCTGCTAACGGGACAGTTGCTAATAAAAGATCACTAAAACTCGTTAACCACGGTTTTAAATTTTGTTAAATTGAGACCATTTATATAGACCGGCCTAAATGCCAAAACTTCAATAATAAAAATAACCCAAAATTCAAAATTGCTAATAAAAGATCACTAAAACTCGCTAACCACGGTTTTAAATTTTGTTAAATTGAGACCATTTATATAGACCGGCCTAAATGCCAAAACTTCAATAATAAAAATAACCCAAAATTCAAAATTGCTAATAAAAGATCACTAAAACTCGCTAACCACGGCTTTAAATTTTGTTAAATTGAGACCATTTATATAGACCGGCCTAAATGCCAAAACTTCAATAATAAAAATAACCCAAAATTCAAAATTAAAGATTAAAAGTTCAATTTTGACATTAAGTGTTGGGATGAGTTATCCCACATCGACAAATTGAAAATGGTGTGCACACTTTATAAGCTATTGGAGACCTTCTTCCCATTAACATATGGTTTTGGGATGTTATATATCTCATTGGCTTATGAAGTGTGTGCACCTCGTGTCTCCCCGTCAATGTGCTGGCATTGACAATATGTCCAACCTAATTTAACATGGTATCAGAGCCGATGGTTCGATCAAAAATTTAAAAATAGTAGGTCCGAGAAGAATGGCGTTTCTACCCTAATTGATTACTCCCACATGCGAACTTGACGGGGGTTCGCATGTGAGGGGGTGTTGGGATGAGTTATCCCACATCAACAAAATGAAAATGGTGTGCACACTTTATAAGCTATTGGAGACCTCCTTCCCATTGCCATATGGTTTTGGGATGTTATATATCTCATTGGCTTATGAAGTGTGTGCACCTCGTGTCTGCCCGTCAATGTGCTGGCATTGACAATAAGTCCAACCTAATTTAACATTAAGGAATCAATTTTGATATTACAATTTTAGAGTCTTAAATGAATTAATTATTTAAATTTTTTCAATTTCAAAGTGATCAATTCAAATCTTGAAGTGATCAATTATATAAAATGATCAATTAAATGATTAGCTATAACTTATACAAAAATCAATTTAAACCTTAAATGTATCAATTATTGATCGTATATTGTAAAATATTATAATTGAACCAAATAGGCTGTTGATCTCAATATAAGACGATCACTCCCAAAATTTGCTAATTTTTGTAAAAGATACCTCCAATCCAGGTTAGAAAGAAGGACCATAGAAAGGCCTGCCCAAAAAAGTTTATATGTCTAACTTTTCATGATAAATTTTCCCTCTAATCTCATTTGGTGATAACATTGACTAATAAACTTACAAGCACTGTAACACTATGTTTAAATAGAAGAAAATAAATCGAAAAAGGGTGAAAAAGTGAGAGATTATATTTCCTTTATTTAAATACGAATAGAGAAAGGAACGAAAATGTAGGGGAGAAAATTAATATGAAGAACTCTTTCACATTACAAAAAATCCTCCAACATTGAAAATATTTAGAAAGAAAACACACCAATTTTCTTTGTCTTTCCTTCCCCGAGCTCACTTCTGTTTTCTTTTAAAAATCTTATCCAAATATAGTGCCGTGTATTATTAACATCCCTTTGATATATTTTATTCGTTCCAAAATATTTGCAATGTAAAACTTTTTTGCGCAATTTAATGTACTAATTCAATCCTTAATATTTTTTTTTATCTATAATAAATTTATTAAAATTTGATATTAATAATTATTGTACTCCCTCCGAATCAATTTAGTTGTCTCATTTGCTTTTTCACACTATTCATCGATCCCGTTTAATTTGTATTTTATTCTTAATCCATAAGTTAAAACATAGTCATGTGAGATCTTGTTTGATTCGTCTTAATGCAAGGATTATTCTTATCAACTTTTCATAATTTTTATTTAAGCATAATTAGAGATATTAAGAGTCAAAATGTTACCTCGACAAGTGTGCCCAAACAAATGGGACAACTAATTTGATTTGGAGTGAGTATTAAGAAACAATATATATCTAATTTGGGTATGTTATAACTTATAGATTAAAGACACAATATTTAGTTTTTTTACTTAATTTTTTTCTAAAAAACCATTAAATAGACCGTTTATATGTGGAAATTTATTATAAGAGTTTGCAATAAATTTTAGGAAGAAGAGATGGGAAAACTCAAAATCAGTTAGAGGGCCAAGTTCATAGAACCAATACAAGATTAAATTTATTAAAATCATTTATTAAATTCTTATGAAACATTAAAATCATTTATTAAATTTACACCAAAAATGAATATTAAATTTTTAAAAATTTCATTATTCAACATTTGATGACTCAATCAGATAGTTGGGCATATTGATTGCAACAGTCTGATAGCTGGACAATAGTAAAATACCATGACTCATGAATCATTTATGTTGCATATTTTCTTAGCACTGTCAGAAGCGTTTTCTATATGGATTAATAAGTTCAATTATTACTAATTATAATGATATCAAAACCGCCTGTGGCTCAATGTAAAAGGCTTAATGAAAAGAACATATGTATATTGAGCAAAAAGTTTGGGTTTGACCCCTACTAGACTTAATTAGGTATCTAATGAGGGGTTTCTTGACTGCACGCATCCTCTTTACTGACTCCTTGAGGGAACATGTATGGTTTGTCGACATCTTTTAGGAAAAAACAAACCCCACCCTAACCCTATCTTGTGCGGGATACTGGGAGTGTCATTTACTTTTACCTTTATTACTAATTATAACGATATAAACCTTTTATTTTAACAACTGTGGATTTTTCTCGAGTCGAGAGATTTTTTGGTCGCATTCTTCTTTATGGGTATGAGTTGCCGCATTAATTAATTAATCCCTCTCCAGACCTCGATCATAGTTTTTATAAGTGGGATACAATAAATAAAATGATGATAATTAATTTTTTTTATTTTGAGTCGTCTGAATAAAAAACGGTCTTTCATAAAAATAGGCGTTTTGGTCGTTATTACAAAGTATAGTCCCCTTCCCCAATCTGTTGGTCCATTGAATTAATTACTTCATTGTATAGCAGTGTAATAATAAATAAATTAGTTATGTTTGATTAAGAAAAATAGCTAAACAAATAGTACCATTCATTTACTTCCAGTGGAGATTTTTTTTTTTTTTTTAAAAAAAACTTGTATATAACTACACATCATATTGAGGTTTTAGAGCGCATGGGTCAAGACTCAAGAGTAGTGGCTCAGAATTCCTAAAAACAAATGTAGATAAAAGATGAGAGTTTTCAATATAAACGTAAAGATAAAAGTTTTAAAATGGAACATATAATTGTGGTAGTTTCTAAAAATTAGTTGACATTAATTTCACGAAATAAAGATTAAAAAAAACGTCAATAAAAATAAATCACAAATTTCTAAACAAGACAGTCTCGTTGTGAGATTTATTTTCTATTATGCTGATACATATATATTTAGGGAGCGTTTGGTATTAAGAGAGAAAAGGAAATAGAAAGGGAATGGATGAGAAAGGGTAAAGGTAACCATAAGTGTTATTGTTAAATTTTGTTTGGTATAAGAAATTAAAAATTATGGGTAACAAACAATAAAACTAATAACTAATAAGGGGGGACATTAATGGTGGAACTTGTTGTATATAGCTTTGTGAGAATGTGGAGAGAAAGGATAATTGTTTCCACAACTTTTTAAGAGGTAACAAAGTAATGGTAACCATTACCCTCAAGTAATGGTAATGGTTATCCAATTTTTATAACAAACAACAAGTAATGGATTGCGTTAATGGAATCCGTTACCTATAGCAAAAAATACTAAACCAAACACCCCCTTAGTGTATTAAAGTGATCACTTATAATTTTAGGGGTGGTATGAGAATATAAAAATGTAATGAAAAGGAAAATGATAAAGAAGAGTAAGGGTAAGGGTATGGGTTGTAGTTATATGTTGTTTGGTATAAAAGTATAAGGGAAACACTTATTTGATCAAAGAAAGAGAATTTGTTACTTGATATAAATGGTTGGTAACAAAATAAAAGGGTATCCATTACCCTCAAGAAATGAATTGGATTAACCTAATATCATACCAAACAAAAAATGTGGAGTAATGGTAATTGAATCCCTTACTTGGTATTAAAAAATTAATACCAAACACCTCCTTAAAGTGATCATTTAGAGAAATGATTTAACTAATAGACCCGTTTCCTGGTGAGATGATCTCATATAAATTATAAATTATTTTTTTCAATAGGCGACCTCTCACAAGAATGGCTCATAAATAAATTATTTTTTATGGTGTATTGTTTCAGTGTTTGAATGGACTATAACTTAAATTTTGAATGTTTTAATGCGTTGGGCTTCCGTCACTCACTATATAGGAGTAAATTTATCATCTAAAATCAATGTGGTAGAATACAGTTTTATCATAAAACAAGCTCATATAATCAGTTAAATATTATATTTGATTATTTTAATATTATAAGTAATTATTTTAGATAAATTTTTCTTTAAGACCGTTTTATTATGAGACGGCTAAATATAAGGTGGCTCAATATTGAATTTAAAAATAAAATAAAAGAAATAATTATCAAGTATGTCACGTTTAGCTATATATCAATTTACTTAATTTTTTATTTTTAAATTATTTAATGGGTTACTTGTATAGGCCTGTCTCACGGTTAGACGATCTCATACAAGACTTGCTGATCATTTTAAGGATATAAATGATCAATTTATGACTCCACTTTAAGGTTATATTTGATAATTTTAATAATGTAAGTGATTATTTTAAAGTAATAAGTTATCACATTGTGAATAATGATTTCATCGTAACATCATCTCATTTCAGAATTTGTATTTGAATTAGTTTAAACTTTGAACATACTCTAGTAGTTAATAAGGCAACGCAAACAGGGGCCCAGTCCATAAATTTCAAACTGCCTTGGTTTATACTTATAGCTGGACTTTCCCTACCATCTGCTAGAGAGGAACATTTGTGATGAAGAGGTAAGTTTTTCATATTATGTGTTCAAAACAAACATGACTACTGTCATATTTTTCTGATTTTATAATTAAATTTAATTTCAAAAGGATTTACAATCATGAAAAAACTAACATGAAAACAAAAATCGATTCAAATAACCTAAATTAACTTGAAATCAACTTGATAAGCGGAATGAACAGTTTAGTTTTTCCTATACCGCAGCACTCTACCCCAAGTCTTTGGAGTCCGTAGAAAACAATTTTTTTAACGGTTTATTAGCAAAGCTCCTATACGCGTTTAACTTCATCAATTCTCATTTAAGACAGTCTCATTTAAGTTCATGATATGTCATATGCCTCTTATTCACTATTATTATGACAAATTTTCAATTAATTTTGCAAGTTTGCCAATGTATTTTCAATCCTAAATATCTCTAATTCTACATAGTTAAAAATTATAAAAAGTTGGTTTTAATAAAATTTACAATGAGATGAATAATTGATTTCGTTTGACTATAGTTCAATTTATAGATTAAGAAAAAAATACAATTCAAAATAAAATTAATAAATAATTAATGTCAAAATATCAAATGAACAGAAGAGATTACAAAGACAACACTTTTTTACCGTACAACATTCTTAGCGACCAAAATCAACCTTATATTTGCATGTAAAAGTACAAAGCTATCATATTACCTAGCGGCCAAAATCAGCTTATCTTTGTATGCAAAAGACAATGAAGCTTTTTTTGTTTGAATGAAAAGACAATAAAGCTATTGTATTAACATTTACTTCCTCTGTTCCATAATACTTGCTACTGAATGTGACATGTTGTATAGGAAAATGTCACAATCAGTAACAAATATTATAAAACGGAGGAAGTATTTGTGAAGTTCAAAATTCTTAAAACGGGCTTAGTCGGGTTAAAAGGGACCGTATTTTTATTTATAAGACTTGACCTAGCCTGATCCATTTCCAATTGCATTGGCTCGTGGCATAGGTGTACTTTAGACTACAATTACATTTGTTAATGAAGTCGTATAACTTTTGTGAATTTGGCTAGGTGAGTAATAAATACAACACTAATTCTCTATAGAGGTCGTTTCAACGTAAGATACTTTCATTTCAATGTGAGACGGTTTCAATTGGGTTTGGCCCAAACTATTAGAAAAACGCTTTTTATACAAGTTCGAATGCAGTTTTCATTCATCATTTTTAATATTTTTTTACTAATAAGCCTTTTGTATGGACCTATCTCACGGTGAAAAGGTCTCATACAAAACGAGTTGTACTTATAACTATATAAACAGTTTAATTATTAGCTTAATTTTTCTTTTAATTTGATCTCTTAACATGCTAATAGAAGTCTAGGGCAAAACCCATAGATTCAAATCTCATCCATCAATTATTTCAAGTAAAATACTTAGCCTAAATAATTATGATGGGAGAAACATTTGTAATCAATGAACTTATAATTAGTTGAATTATAGGAGTATAAAAATAAAGAGAACCTTATACCAACTAAGTATGATTTATGTTTCTTATTACACTTTTATTTGTTAGTCTATTAAGTTTGAACACATCTTTTTATTGCTTGGATTTTTGTTAAGTATTCTCCAAAGTAGTTATTAGTAGTTATATTTGGTATTGACAATTGAAGAATTTTCTTTTTTATTTTATGATATTGTTTGTCTCCTCGAATAGTAATATCTAAAAGCAAAATAGATTGACTAATAATTAATTCAGCTAGTCTTGAGACCGTCTCTATGAGAGACGTCTCTCTAGTCCAATCCATCAAAGCTTATTTTTTACTTTTACTTCACATTATGGGTCAACCCAATAAAAGTCACAAGAATTTGTGTAATTAAATTGTCTATTCATGTAAGAGGAAATAGAATATATCCTAAATTGTAAGAGGAAATAAATCGTAAAATATCATAAATTTTAGTTCTTTTACATAACAAATGACTACGAGATTTTAGTAGTCTTTAATTTGGAGAACTTAATATCAAATAATTGTATTAAAAATACGACATTTTATTATCCTTATCTCTTTGTGTGGCTTCTAGACTTTTACCTATGCAAGGCTTTTAAAAACAATTAGCAATAAATTTTAATATCCCAATTTATTCGAAAGTTTAACAATGAACTTTGAATATAATGAATTTTATTTGATTGGTCTTATAATCTTAAAATTCTCTTAAAATACATTATGTAAGCAAATGTAAAAGTCATCAAACAGCATATATGAATACTTCTAAGTTCTATCCAATAAAATGTGTTCTTCACATGTAATATAGAATTAATTTATCTTGAGCTACTCTTGTGAGATATCGTTTTTCAGTAAGACAATCTTAAAATAAGAAGCTCATATGCTAATAATTGTATTCGTTGAGCTATTCAACTCATGTACGGAGAACTCCTCTTGATGAGAATGTCTCACACAAGAATTTGTGTGTGTTTTATCTTTAAATCCAAGAGGTACCCCCTACCCAAATAAGGCCCTAGCTCTAATAGTTGTTAGTTGGGTGTTTAGCCTTACTTAATTTACTACTTGTAGTTGTTACTAGGTAGTTGATTGCAATCAAATTAAAATCTAATTAACAGTTATTTACAAAATATATACTTTAATGTCAATTTTAAAAGTTACATCGAATAACGTAGTTGAGCCACCTTAACTTTATTTCACATTTAAAATTTTTGCAACACTCTAATGCAAACTACATAGTGTCAATTATTGGAAAATTTTGTTGCCACAAATTTCTTGTATTTCTAACAAAATTGATAGTTAGACAAATTAAAGGAAGTCGACAACACAACAATGCATTAACTATTTCCGTCTAATTTAATTTGTTACACATAATATAACAAAAAATCTTATACTAAATATGTAAATGTAACATATAATATGATGCATGAGAGCATATTTGTGTTGCTAAAAAGAAAAAACATAATGCAAATTTTAATTTATGAAAGAACAAAAGTACTTCCTCTTTTCCAATTCAACATGACTTAATCATAAAAATGACAAAAACAAGGCTAAAATGCATTATAAAAAAAGGAAGCTTGAAACATAATGATATGATCTTTACACATAATACAAAATTAAAAATTTAAATTCATATATTTCTTCACTAAAAAAATGGTTGCAAATCACATTCACAAAATTAAGTATCCTATTCTATATCATTCCCTTTTCATTCCAATTCCTTATACAAACAACAAACCACCTTTCCTTGGTTTTCCTTTTTCCTATTTTATGAGTAGATAGACCAAGTAACTTGTTCAAAATGTGGATAAGAGGAAGAAAAAAATACCTTTAATAAAGGAACAGACTAAATATTCAGGGTAAACTGATTGCACATATTTCTCCTTGTTTTCACATTAGAGATGACACGAATATGATATATTTGTTACCCTCCTTCCTCCGCACTCTGACTTATGCGAAATACTGAACTAATCACTCCAACTCTAACTAAATATTTGATGAAAAAGAAGAATTATTATGAACAATCTTGTTTTGTCTTCCCATAAGCCAAAGCAAAGTTCTTCTTGAAGAAGATGATGTAGTTATTGGATTAGCAAGTGAATCCACACTATAATTACTTTGTGTTTCTTCATCAACCCCTAATTCACTTACATCAATCTCAAACTCAGAAATTGTCCTTCTTGAAGATTGCTCAAATTCATTCCCATTCCCACCATTCCCATTCCCTTTCTTGTTCTTATCTCCTCTAGACCAAATCTTAGAAATTGAAAAACTTTCCTTCTTACCACTCTCATTCCCAATACTCTTCCCACCATTTTCATGAATCTCAAGACTTCTAAAAGCTTCAATCCCATTAAAATCTCTCCTGGAATCATTCCCATACTCTGACATAACTGCTCTATACCCTGGTTTTATTCTACCTTTATCACCATTCTTCTTCTTCATGGGTGTTCTTATAGGAACTTGTAATGAACTTGTTTCATCTAAAACATAAGCAAATGAACCCATTGAATAGCACCTTCTAGAACCCAAATCATTACTTCCATTATTGCCATTATCAATCTCACTACTCCCTTCACCTCCTTCAACATTTTTAAACTTACCCAATTTCACAATCACAATTTTCTCCTCTTTTTTCCCAATTTCTTGCCCATTTTCACAAGATTTTCTATTAAAATCACTTCTATTTGACCCAAACTCACATTCCCCTTGAACATCATTACCATTAATTGAATCTCTACCTTCCCCAAACCTCTCCAACTCTCTAGAACTTTCAACTGTATTACTAGAAGATTCTAGAACACAAACAATAGGAGAAAACCCATGATTCCCAAAATCTTGCAATAAACTTGCTCTACATAATGGGCAAGTAGAATGAGAAAGAAGCCAAGTATCAATACAATTCATATGAAAAGCGTGACTACATTTGGGTAAAAGTCTAAGTTTATCATCAGGCTCAAATTCACATAAACAAACAGCACAATCAAATGGGTCTTTTACCCCAATAATTGCTTTGTAAAGAAAAATGGGTAGTGTATCAATATAAGTTTGATCAACCCCTGAATCATGAAGATGAAATAGTTGTCTTAATTGACCTTGAAGAGCAGTTACATTGTCTAAATATTCATCTGGGTCTCTATGATTTGGTCTTAATAAGAATCTAACAAGAAGATGAAGTAACCCAGAAATGAAAAAGATTATTGCTAAGATTATTATGATTAAGATTATACTTGGGCTAATTTTATTGTCTAAGGTTGAAGATTGATGATTATTTTGGGGTTGTGATGGTGGAGGAAGGTAGAAAAATGGTGGTTGTAATGGAGGAGGGGGAGAAAATGGTTTTTCCATTTTTTTTTTTTTTTTGGGGATGAGATTTTGAGAGTGGATCTAAGTTATGTGAAATGGGATTTACACATTTTTGGTAGTAATAAGATGGAAATAAATGGGTTTTTTTAAAAAAAAATGGGGAAAAAAAGAAATGGAAGAATGGAAAGAAGAGGAATTTGGAATGGTTATAAAAGAAGGTAAGAAGCTGCAAGTCAAAGGGAGAATTGAGAAGTGAGAAGGGAAATAAGGAAGGTGGTGATGTAAGTGGGTAGCAAATTGCAAAATACTCCTTCCGTTTTAAAATGTTCTTCACGTACCTTTTACACAGTTTTCAAAGTAAATTTTGAGCCTAAATATCTCTAAATACGCATCATAAAAAATTATAAAAAATGTATAATAAAAAAGTATACATTAAGACGAATCTAACGAGATCTCACATGGATATATTTTGTCTTCTATATATGTCTTAAAAATATTAATCAAATTTCTCTTTCCAAAATAGAATATTCTAAATGGGAAGAACATTAGGAAATAGAGGGGAGCAGTAGCAATAACAGTAAAATAATGGAGAGAAATGTGAGGTGAAGTATTTAAAATTGAATCCACACATACCAAAGAAGAGAAAGAGAATGGAAGCAATGAATTCAGCATTAAAAGATCTCTGAGTAGGCTAAGGTGTAATTTCAGTCATTAATCACTCATTGTGGGGTTGACAAATTTTGGGTATTTAACAATTGTTTGTTGGCAATTGGTTTTTTTAATTGGCTTATTTAACCAATTAAAAATATTTACTGTTTTTTCTAGTTTTAATTTTAAGTTAGTTGAATAAGTCGGTATAGAGATATTTGGTAAATTTAGGTATGTTAGATTGTTTTGTTAGAAAAAAATATAAGTCAACAAGTCAAAAGCTAATTACAAAGCTAACTAAAGTAGATTTTTTGTTTTATAGTAAAGTCAATTATCAAACACTTTTTTGACGGTTTAACCAATCTACAAGCCAAAACTAAAAGCCAACATCTAAACACCCTTATTCCTATGTCAGACTGCCACAGTTTTATATTCTCGGTTACGTTTGTAACATTCTATATAAATTAAAATAAATTTGAATATAATTGGATGAATATATAGAGTATTATTGACATTCAAATTATTTTTTATTATGTTTGCAGAATCGTGATTTTATTTCATAACGTAAAATTAGCTCAAATTTAGTATATTTGGCAAATCAAAATTTTAAATTTGAATTGGATTTAATTTTGCTCGTTTTATTAATTAATAAAGTACTTAAAATTAAAAATTTAAAAATGACTATTTTAATCTTTGTCTTTCTCAAATTTTTTTGTGAATTTGTAATTGAAATATATGTTTGAAATAAATTAGTTGTTTCCGATTATAACCTTAAAAAGTGTGCAAGAAACAATTGTAACAGTCAAAATAAACTCGAGGGACTACAATAAATTTGCAACATTGTGTAAATGAGGCTATTTGAAAAGGAAATGTGAAAATTTAGTATTGAATAAAAAAATTAACTTGTATGGATGATATTAATCAAAACACTGAATGACATCAGTCAATTTGTTAAGTGGTATTAAATGGTAGTAATGAGAATGAAAATGAGTGTAAAATTGGTTGAAAAATCTTTTCGTTACCTTAATAGTCATGCTTATTAGACTTTAATCATGTCATTTTCTTGATAAAATTCATTCAAATACATTATCATTAGGAGATGTGGTATTAGGTGGTAATGGAAATTTATAAACAAAAAAAATTGTGATCAAAGTTTCATCACTATGGGAATAACATGAAACTTTTGATGAAATTTTACACGATAAATTATTATCATTCCCATTATTTAGTAGTTAGTACCACTAACCAAACGGACCGCTAAAGTTAAGATAATGAAGCAAGATAGGAACCACACAAAATGAAAATAACGCAAATTGAAAATAGATGAAGAGACAACCAATCACCTATTTAAGTTGATTATTATAATAAATAAATAAATTGTAAAAATGAATTACTTTTGAGAAATTTTTTTGTTAAAGATGAACAATGGATAAGAACTATTTAAAAAACACAATTTTGTCAATTAAAATCACTTAAAACTATTTATTAGAATAAAGCTTTTTTTGTCTACCAAATGGCGAATTACGTCTATTTGACCTTTTATTTATATATTTGTTAACCACCATGTGCTAATCACTTAAATTTTAAATGTATTGAATTTTTTAAAAGCTCTATTTCATCTTATTAATCTCCACATTTAGATTTTTCTCCCATTTTAGCCTAAATTGGCTAAATTGATCTATTAATTGTCTCATTATTGCTCTCTCCCACCTACCTAATAAAATTGCTTTCAATTCTATAGATAAATTGTAGATGGAATTATGCTCTTGATTAGGTTGATGTACAAGAAACTATCTTTTTAAAAATTGGAAGCCATTTAATTAGGTTGACTGAGAAAGCAATTAATTAAATTACGGAAACAATATTTGTATATATCTTTTTTAATTTACTTTTTTACTCTTGAATTTTTCAAAAAAATCTTTTAATAATACAACGTATAATTTAACAGCGAAAATAACGTGCAATTTAAGATTGTCTTACTGTAAAATCATCTCAAATGAGAATTCGTATATGGCTCCATCAATTTTCTTTATTTTACATATATATCAAGATTTTATTAGAAATTTTTGACGCCAAGTATTTATATTTATTTTAATTAATAAACAATCGCTTTTATATGAAAATAATATTATTATGACTTTTCATATACACTTTTCACCAAATGCAAGGGGTTAGGTTGACTTTAAGTGGTCAACATATGGGCATCAAACCCCATGCTTAATTACTTCAATTAACATAAAATATTAATTAACTTATAATTATATGTGGGGTTAGGTTTGATGTAAAGAAAAAGGAAAGCTTGAGACCGTCTATACGATAGACGTCTTAAGTTTTGGGGCTGGTTCAATTTATAAATTTTAAAAAAAGACTAAGTGGTGGTTTTGTAAATTAAAAGGAAAATATGTACTGGGTTCTTAAGAGACATCTATACTATAGACGGTCTCTCATAAGAGTACCTGCAAACAATTCACAATAATAGAGTGATTTAGAGGGAAAGGAATGCACCAAGTTTTGAACGTAACGGAAATGTGATCTGTTTTTTGACAACTTCCACATATTATGGCTAAATATATTAGTCATTAGTTGTACTTTGTTTGCATTCGTTGGTCTTCTTTTTTGGTTTTTATATTCGGATCTCCAATCAGATAAATAAATGGGCTTTTTATTTGCATGCTGACAAATCAAGTATGGAAGTCAACGATTTTCAGATTTTAGTGTTGTTTAACCACTAAAAAATCATATAAATAATTCCTTTGCTTTTAGAGATCTACTAGAGTACAAAAAATTTTGTATGGTGTTTAATTAAGTAAAGAAAAAGACGTTTAAAATAGATTTTATGATCTGATATTATTTGATTTATAATTAAATTTTATTCTATTTGACATTAAAAATAAACTTTGAAATATGTAAAAATATTGTGGTTACATGACAAGTTCGACTTTAAACAATTTCGAAACATTTGATTCGAGATCGTTTTGATAACCCAAATGAACATTTTTAATATTAGTTGTAATTTGTACACCCTCTATCCCCAAGAAATAGTAAGTTGTTGCAAAAAAGTTAAGAAAATGTAAGGACAATTAAAAGGATTAGTGTGGATAAGAATTAAAGAATTCAAAATAAAATTGTTGCAATCCACCCATATAATCTTCTCTTTCATTATTTATTTAGATTGATTTTCATATTGCTGATCTCTAATAAATTTTAAATTTTTAGATCATCTATTACTTATGTTCAGTGGCGGATTTTGAATAATTTTTATGAAGAGGTCAACTTAAAGTAAAATCAAATGATTATATTTTATTTTAGGAGGCTAAGGGCCAAGCTAGGAAATTATAATTATTGAAAAAACATTTAGATCATCTATTTATTCACGTCAATTTTCGACTTACCTCTTTTTAACACATAATCAAAACAATAAAAATAAATTTATTTTTTGATAACTTAAGGCCGGAATTCAAGTAATCTTTTTAACACATAATCAAAACAATAAAAATAAATTGATGTCGTTTCTACTTCAATGTAAGCAGGGACGACATCAACATACATAATGAGTTTCAAACCGGCTTATTTTTTATTTTTTAATAAATTAAGGCCTGAATTCAAGTAATAAAACCAAAGCAAAACTAAAGCAAAACTATTCTCAAATCTAACATGTATACGCACTCGCTTCACATGCTAAAAACCACCACCCAATATATAAGCAATCTAACAAGTAGAAAAAATTTCAAGACCCAAAAGAGTCCGATCACAATCGAGTATAATATCATGGCTCTTAACTAATTTGCATGCCAAAATGTGTTAACCTTGGCCACAGATTCTTATACTTCCTACGCCTCAGTCAATATTCTATTTATTTTACATCATTTTCATATTGAAAATAAACGTATCACTTTTTTGTAATTTCATTTACATATTATAGTAATTCTTTTTTATTTTTATTCAATCATTCATTCTCTTTTTTCCAAATATTTATATTTATTTTTATAAATACTTCTAGCTCATTTTCTTTTTTATGGTGATTCATGCAAAACAATACGTTAGTCTAGTATAGGACGAGCACCACATAAAATTAGTAGTGGTGTAGTGGACATAGATTCCTGCGCAGAGAAAAAGGCTACAGAAAAGAAGGTTCTGTGCTTGTTTATGTCTCCATAGTGGCCTTTTTGAACATTGGCTTTTGTACCTTTTTTATAAAGTTAGGAAATAATTATTCTTACAATCTACACATTTCCATTCTCATGATTTTTTACACTAATTTCATGTTTCAATAACTTTGACAAATGTCAACCATTAGCCAAATATTGTACCTAAAGTTTCACCGGCTCAAGAAACAATTTGCCCTTGAAATGTCAACGGTAGTTATAATGAAAAAGCTAACCAATTTAGGGATCATCGTTATTAAGAATAATAATTAATACGAGTAGTAATTATTGGTTTTTATTTTAAGTTTCATTATAAAATAATTTATTAGCGATATTTTATTTGGGAGAAATATCACTAAATTCTATGTCGCAAAAAATTTTAGTCTGACTTTTTATTATACTGCTAAAGGGTTTAATAAATGACACTAAATCCTCTATATACAGTATAAAAAAATTTGAAATAACAAATTAGAAAACAAATTATGTTGTAGTGAAAAGAACAAATTAGAAAACAAAACTACAGATAGAAATAAGATAAAGCTCATTTTGTATGAGATCATGTCACGGTGAGATGAGCTCAAAACAAAAGTTTATAAGTTGAAACTTTCTATTTTTAGACTATTTTAACATAAGTATGAGACATGTCTCACGGTGAGAACGTCTCATACAAGAATTTGTGAATAATAAATATAAGAGTAATATATTTTAGATTGTAGTTTGGTGATACATTCTAAATTTTATTTTATACTCCCTCCGTTCCTTGAAGAAGTTTCCGTTTGTTATTTTGGGTTGTTCTATTTGTTGTTGTCTTACAAAATCTTTCTATTTATATCATGAATTTTAGACATAATTAATTTTATTCGTTTTAATTTTAATATTTTGCAGATGTGAATAACTTCTTTTTTTTTAAATGTGAATGACTTTGAGAAACAAAAGGAGTATTTTGCAATATTCTATATCCTTATTAACAAACACTCCGAGAACATTTGTTAGCAAGATCTAATTATATTACTCTATAATTTAAGTTAAATAATGGCTACACCAAATAAACGGGATTTTATGATTTAGCATGGGTGTAATGACTAATGAGTGATATGGAAAGGTTATATCATTTGATTTTTTTAGATTAAGCAATAAATTAATTAAAGTAGTATTAATGACAATTTAAAATTTATTGATAAGATACTTCTGTTATTAACATAACAAAAGTCAAACTAGCATGTGATGGAGGTGATTTAATTTCAATACTCTAATTCTTCTATTATTAACCTAACAAAACTCTTTTAAAGAAGCTATCTTTGAGCTCTAGTGAGTTAGTTATTTGATTGATTGGTATTTATCACCAGTAGAATAAATCTAATTTGCTGCTATTTATTTACTATTTAAATCTCATATATAGTAAATAATGTAATTATTGCTACCATTTTGACTATTTCATAACAAAAAAAATATTTTTTGCTACTATTTTAAACATTAACAGCAAATAAAAATTCTTAGTGTTGTTTTTTTATTGAACAATAGCAAAAAGCTATAACACAAGTCACCCACTTCAAGCTCTTTTTTTCTCTCAGTTGAAAAACTTTACACTGCTATTTACCTTTCTATTTACTCTGATTCTCTTCGCACATAATAATTTTTATTTGTTGTGGTTCTTTAACTAACAGCAAAAAGGTTTTGGTTATTTGCTACCCCTCCATTTGCCGCAATCCGAAATTGAGCAGCAAATAAGCACATTTGTATAATAGCAAATGACGTTAATTCTACTAGTGTATTAAGATATTGTTAAATAGTTGATGAAATATATTTATTATATTTTAGGGGAGGTGTCCAAGAGATCATAAACAATTAGTGTTCTAGCTTTCGTGTTTTATCCATTCAGTACAACATAATTTGCTTTCAATGGGATATATATTTAGCGCTATTTAATTTAAATGCCACTAGTTTAAATTTCTGATAGTATATATAGTAGATTTAGTGACATTTATTAGACTCTTTAGCAGCACAAAAAAAAATCATACTACGTTTTTCGGGACATAAAATATAGTGACGTTTCTTATGATTGCCACACTATAGACTATAGTAACAATTACATATGACACTAAAAGCCAAATAAAATGTCACAAAATTACTTTATAGTGAAACTCAAAATAAAAACCAATAATATTGCAGAAAGTTAAATTTGTTGTAGTGATTGATTAATGATCTGTTTTTCTCATGTTTTACCTTCTTTTTCATCATTGTTCATTGTTCAGGTCCAAATATTTTCTTTCAATTATTAATGATAAAATTGGAAAAAATATTCCATACCAAATACAAATTTCTTTCTAATCTATTAGTAACAACGGAAAAGTATAGGGCTCTGTTAAAAAAAAAACCTAAAATTAGATGTATTCAGGCTCGGAATTGATTAGGCTATGATATGTAGCGGCAGATCTACTAATGGGCCTCCCCGAGCACGTATCCCGAGGAAATTTTCAAAAAAATTTAAAATAAAAATTTTTGAAGTCATGGGAGGAAGCACGCATTGTCCATGTAACACCCCGGCCCCTCAGACCGAGGTTGACTACTAATGGAGACTGTAGACTTGCCTTATAAATCAACACAAGTCTTTTCAGCGCACTTTGGCCTCACTCGTGCGAGCCCAGGAAAACTTCCCAGGAGGGCATCCATCATAAGATTGCTCCCACCAAACACGTTTAACTGTGGAGTTCTTAGCAAATGGGCTCCCACGAAAAAAAGATGCACCTTGTTGATATGAGTAGTCTATCGATCCTTTTTCAAGCTAAATTTGGGGTATCATACTCACCTCCACTTGGGAATACAACGTCGTAATTGGATCGTAGTTTCACGATCTTTCCCCTGCAAGGTGCACTGAACACACAATCAGCCACTGTCGCAGAGTTGACTTTGATACCATTTGTGACACTACAACATAATTTGTTTTTATTGGGATATATTTAACGACATTTAATTCAAATGTCACTACTTCAAATTTATAATAGTATATATAGTGTATTTAGTGACATTTGTTAGACATTTTAGCAACATAAGAAAAATTATACTAAAACTTTTTGCGACATAAGATCTAGTGTTGACATTTCTCATAAATGTCACTATAAACTATAGTAACAATTACATATGTCACTAAAGGCCAAATAAAATGTCACTAAATCACTTTATAGTGAAACTTAAAATAAAAACCAACAATGGAACTAAAAATATAAATCGGTGGCATTTTTTTAACAGTACCAAATCCAATGTTGAGAAAAGCTAAATTTATTGTTGTGACAAAAAATATATAAATAAAATAAAAATAGATTTGAATATGAATATAAATTAGAAAAATAATTTATAATTCGAATAAAAATATGTAGCAAATTATGTGCTACAGAACGTAAAATTAATTGTAAATACAAGATATCTCGTGATCATGTAAAAATGAAGCCATGAAGATGATGATTGTTGATAATTGAATGTTGGTCATGCTTCAAGAAATGCGCATGAATTTAACTTCAGCTCTTTGTGTGCTATGAATATGTTTCATCATGAGATAATAAACCTATATAATTAATTTATGTCTTTAAGTAATTACTTTAAGACTGTAAATAATCATTTTAAGATTTTAAGCTGTGGTAAATTTAAGGAAAAAAATTATGTCAATAACATTTTTTTTTTTTGAAAAATTACATATATAGTAATTCAATATTTTATTGATTTATCTGCAATAATCACAAAATTTTGATTAACTATGAATAATCTCAATTATAAGGCTGGGTGCTTGCTATATTAAGGTAACATTTTACCTATACAACAAGTCATTTGGCATAAACAAACAAAAAAGTAGATACAAAATTAAATCATAAAAAAATCAAAAAAATTTTAAAAAATATTAATAAGGAATCGAATAAGTTTACTTTTTGATTTTAACTTGTAGTTGAATATTTTTTATTTTTAGTTTTCTCTTTCTTTTTTTATGTGACAATTAACCTGCAAAACCGGTCATCATTTGGGCAAAAATGTTCTCGGTTAAGTGAGCCTAAAATTCGGGATATTCATGGTTGATAAAAAGTTGGGATTATTGTAGGAAATTCAATAAAAGGTAATTGGATTATTCGAGGTATGTTTTCCTTTTTTATTTAAAATGTGCTTCATGGGTTCAGACCCGAGTCACTCATGCGGCAAACAATACAAACTGACTCGTCTAAATTAAAGTATATTTACATATACAACTTGATTTTATTTTGTATTTAAGTGATGTCAACTGACCTTAATGATTACACACTAGATCCGCCGACAGTTATAAGTGATCACATTAAGAATTTGTAAGTGATCAGGGCCGTCCCTGGGGTAATTTTGAGGTGCAACCACCCAAATCCCAAATCATAAAGAAGCTCAAATTGAGTTAATCCTTATAATTCAAAACTAGTTTATGAATAAGTAACTTCTAGCATAAATTAAGCCTACAACCTTAGGTTTCATAGTTATCTGAACTACATAGAAATTTGTATTAACATAAGTTCTTTAAATAAATACTAATCATGACTTTTTTGTGTTGGAATTGCAGCATACATGAAGAATCACTACAATAAATTTAACTTTTTGCGACATTGAATTTAATGACATTAAAAAAATGCCACTGATTCATATTTTTAGTGTAATAATAATTATTGGTTTTTATTTTAAGTTTCACTATAAAGTGATTTAGCGACACTTTATTTGGTTTTTAGTGGCATATGTAATTGCCACTATAGTTTATAGTGGCATTTGGGAGTAGTTTATAGCATTTGTGAGAAATGTCACTAGACCCTATGTCGCTAAAAGCTTTAGTGTGACTTTCTATTATGCTGCTAAATGATCTACTAAATGTCACAGAATCCTTTATATATACTATAAAAAATTTGAAATAGTGACATTTAAATTGAATGTCGCTAAATACATCCCACTAAAAGCAAATTATGTTGTAGTGAATCTCGTAAGAAAATTTATGAAGCATACATACTTTTTGTTATTGACAAATTTATATTTCCTTTGTCGATTAAGAAATTTTGCAATACTCATCATGTTTGTATTTGTATTTTTCATTCATTAGTTCAAAGTTCAAACATATTTAAATTAAATATTATTTAATTCGTCTCAATGCATATTAATACCAAGTATTTTAGATTCTTTAATTATATTCAATTAAGAATATTAAGAATTATATTAGTACTCCATATTAGAGTAAATGACAAATGTGGCAAATAATTTGTTATGGAGGAAGAATATTGTTTGTAATTAAAGGGCCTATTTATATAGTGATAAATTTAAGATTTTTGTAAGTAGAATCAATGTAAAAATATAAGGTAGAACAAAGATTATTTTGTGTGTTTTATTTTATTAGTAAAGTTGTCAAAATTATCCATTATAGTAACTCGTAATAATCATTATCGTCATCCTATTAAATTCCGCTCATTTAATTTAATTTAATATGATATATAAAAATTCTAAAGCGATTAAATAAAAAGTCTCAACTCTACAATTTAATATTTACACCTTTCAATAGTCGTTGAAATTAAATGGGTTAAAAAGATTTCTTTTAAAGTTCATGACACTTGTCTATAGTATAGGAGTAGTACTAGTTCATTCGAGTCACTAGATTAATTTCAGATGAGGTGTTTAGGTGAAATTAAAATTAATCTTTTATTCATATTAATTTTATATATTTTTAAATTTATTTCAAAGTCGAATTAAAAACAAATTTAATTACAAAATTAAATAAATATTAAATTATCAAATATATTTTGAACACCTTACAACAGTTTTTAAGCTGTTATGAGGGTATTTATGAGTTCTGACTACCGTGTGAGAAACACCTATTTTATTTGTATTCCTAGTAGTTTGTGATTTTTTTATTTATCTGGATTATTCCCGTTGCCCAAGTTTCTGCGGATCAATTTATTGAACTAGGAACCCCAATATACAAGTTTTTGTTTTTAATGCACGTAGTAAATTTATTTACCCCAAAATATGTTTTTTTTTTCTTTTCTCACTAATATTTACCTTTTGGTACTCATTTCTACTCACTCTATTCACAGAGAATGAGACATTTGGATTTTGCACCAAAATCAATAAGGGGTGAGGGACCACTTAAAAGTGAGTGAAAAACTCTCTTTTTCCATAAAGAGTATTGATGTTTATGTGTTGTTGTGTTGTTATAGTAAGGGTAAAAGAGTAAAAAAGAATGACAAAAATAAAAATGAGACATTTTCAGTGAATTGGCTCAATAAGAAAATATCTCATCCTCTATGAATAGCAATAGGAAGGAGTATTAATTAACCTACCGTAAGAAAACATCATCAGTATATCAGTCTTTCTCAAAACATTTGTCAACGTTTGTATTTTTTTCTCCAAATTGTTAAAAGAACGTTGAAAGAGATTTGTTGTAAATCCTAAAATATAGGTATTTGTAAAACAAAAAAAATTATATACTTCCTTCAATTATCAATATAGTTGTCCTATTCGGTTTAGCACAAATATTAAGAAAATGAGAAGACCACCTAAAATAGTAGACTCGTGTGCAATATTGGACGTTTTTAATATTAATAATTGGAAGGGACCACCTAAAATAGTAGATACATGTGCAATATTGAGTATTTTTAATATTAAGAAAATGAGATGACCACCTATAAATATAAGTCTTAAAATAATGAAACAAATAAGTTGAACTTACCTAATAAGAAAATGAGACAAGTAAAATGAATTGAAAAGAGTAAGATATTTTTTAATGATTATAGATAGTATTGTTGAGCGCGCTATTCATATCAACTTTTCACTTGTAACGATTAGGTGCAGTATTAAGAGAGGTTGTAGATATGGACAAAGTGAAAGAAAAAAGGAAATACATATACTTTTACATGATTTTCCCATTTGTTTTAGTTAAAAAATATTTTATTATGAGAATTGATGTATATTAATTCTTTTTCCTACCAATCATAAATTATTTAACTAAATAAGTTTGTTGCATTAATTAAAAATTTGACCCAACACCCACTTCTTTGTTTTATACTTTTATGATCTAACAATAAGTATGAACACCGTGTGTGAGTGTACTTTAAGATGGATACTAACGCGATCTTACAACTTAAGCATCCATCCTTAAGCAAATTAAGTTCAATTGACATAAATGGGGACTAAAATAGGTATTCACCTTCTTTTGTTTGACTATCTTTTGGTAGTTAAGTTGTTAAAGGAAAGGGAAGGACGAAAGATAAAGACGGAGAGTACATCTTATTTATTTAAAAGGAAAAAGTGTTTTCTTTTCAAATCTTTTTACTTTAGAAAATATCATATTTTTAACAAAGTTTGTCTTTGTTATCCAAACAATGAGTCATTAATCCTTTCAAACTCCTCCCTTTCTTTCTATCATAACCTTATGTTTTAAAAAATACTTATATAAAAAAATACATAATTTACATCGGTTTATAAAAAGTTTTGACATTTATTCAACTCCATCAAATATAATCAAGGAACGAAGGAACATATGCAAGCCGCGAGAGTCCTAGGCCTAGGGATAGGCACGGGTCTAGACCCTTAGGGTCTAGACCCAGCCCAACCCTAATTTTAAGGGTGACCCTATGGATCCGGGTCGAATCTGGGTCCATGACCTTAGGGTCCGGGTTTGGGTCCGGTTCTTCACATCTGAGATCCAGATTCGACCCAGATCCGATTCATGGACCCATTTACATCTTTTTTTTAAAAAATTATGTATTAGGTATTATGTGTATTTAATTGCTTGATTTGAAATTTTGTTATATTTTTTAATATTGCGCTATTTTGAACTTTATCAGTTCATATTATTTAAAATTTGGCCGTTGTATCAATACTTTAAAAATTATAAACTTGATAAATATTTCGTTATACTTGAATGTTGAAAAACTTGATATGTTTCGCTCAATTAGTATAAAGTATTAGAAGATCCTCGTTAGTCAAAAATGTTTAAATACTTTTATGCAAATGGTCGAAAATTGCACTTCATAATGTACTTTTTAAAAAATTTAGGAAAAATCAATAAAATTTTGTTGGACCCAGATCCAAACCCTAGACCCGCTAGACCCTAAGGGTCTGGGTTCGGGTTCAAAATTTTTAGACCCTACGGATCCGGGTCCGAGTCTGGGTCCAATAAAAAAATTAGGGTCTGGATCTGGGTCTTGCTAGACCCGACCCAGATCCGACCCATGCCCATCCCGAGTCCTAGCCCTCATACCCGTATATGTCGCTTTTTTTTATTAGACCCCCAACAAATAATAAATGATATACTAATATATGTGCACGTGTAGTATCTGAATTTCTTATTTTGTATTGTAAATATAATTAGAAAATTTAGCAATTATTTACATAATATTTTAATGTGTTCACGTCAATGACGTAAAAAACATAGCTAAATAGTTATAAAATTGTTTAAAACATGTTAAATAACTAAACAAACAAACAAATCAAGCAAAATATAATTTTTTTTTTAAAAAATCAAGCAAAGTATATGTTACAAACTCAACATGAATTGCAAAATAATACTTCATGTTAGAGCTTATGAAAAATCTCGGTGTATGCAACATTATTAGTCCTACTAGCATGTGTTATTCTTGTTACATACGAGTAATTTCAAATCATTTCTTCTAGTTACTAAGATACTTCACCTAAAGTTGAAAATGTTATCAATATTGATCAAAATTAAACCTAATAATAATTTTCGAAAAATTGAAATAAGGTATAGCAATTAATATTTTTTTTAACAAAATAATATTAATTATATCTAGATGAACTAAGCTTTGTTGATCAAATTTATTTAACTTATCACAACTTACTTTTATTGATGAAAAATTATTTTACCGAGTAAAAACAATACGATTTTACTAACATAATAATGTTTTTTTTGAGTAAATAATGTTTGCTAAAAAAACATAAATATTGTTTACTAATTAATGACCATTTATTAATCAAAAAAACAACTAATACTCCTAAAAAAGGCCACCCCAATATAAAAGTAAATTAACAAATTATTGATAAGTTGAAAATAAAAATCCCATATGAAAAATGAAATTCGCAACTTTAAGTCTCAATTTTCATATTTTTTTTGTTAAAAGTTTCTGATAAGTTAAAATAAAAATTCCATATGAAAAATAAAATCATCAACTTTAACTCTCAATTTTCATAGTTCTTTTTTAAAAAAAATTAAATGGGACATTTGTTTTGAATTGGAGTAGTAATAAGAGGACATAAATTTTTATTTGAGACCGTCTTTTGTAAAGACGGCTCTTAAAAGCCCAGTCCAATTCTAATTATATATTGTTACAACTCTAAACATAGATTTTGGATGAACTTTTGAGAGTCGTCGTTACAAAAGACGGTCTCTCAAGAGAGCACCTGATAATAGAATAGACAATTGCTCACAAGCCCAAACCTATGTAGTTCGTTATTACAACCAAATCAAGTTAAGAAAATCCTTCAACTGAACACCGATCTAGGTAGGCAACGGCATCCATGGCTCAAGTCCATACTCAACCATCTCCGTAAAATACTTAGTAACACCAACTCAAACAATAATCGTCGGAGACATCTGATAAAATAATCATCATACATTATACTAAATAAATATCTTAGAAAATTTCAAGTAGGTCTGTCAAACAGATTAATTTGGGTTCGGATCATATATAAATAAGTCAGAAAACCCTTTACCTAAACCCAACCCATTTTGTTAATTGGGTCGAATATCACAACCTTGACTCGACCTGCAACAGATCAGATTGACCTGATTTCGGCCCACTTAACCCGTTTATAATTTTTTTTGTTTTGGTTTTAAGATTTTAACGTTGATTAAATCTAATTTTTTAGGCTTTAATTCTAAATTTATGTTCTGATGATGTTTATTTTTGTATTTATTATGAAAAATAAGAAAATATTAAATGAACTAAGTTTAGCTTATACTTGTTGATTTAACTCAAAATTAACACATTTAATTAAATGGGTTATACAGTATTTTTTTCAGGTTTAAACTTTTGACCTGAACCTAACCTATTTAATAAACAGATCAAGTCGGGTCGACCCATTTAAGTAATTGGGTCAAAAGTCTCAACCCAAATCCACTTATTTCGGGTTAGGTTCAGGTCGGGTTAGCAGGTCGGGTCAACTTTTGCTAGCCCTAATTTCAAGTATCACAACTGAAAAGTGTTTGTCAAATGAAACGCATTTATTGGCTAAAGAAAAATGGCATAGTATTTGATTTGATCAATATCTCTACCATTAAAGTATTTTTGAATATCATTTATTTATAGTTAAATTGAGCAAATTAAATAATATAATATGTTGCATAATATATTGTTGACAAATTAGAGTTGATTTATATATACGACTGTCAAAATTGGGTGCTTGCATAATATTTATGTCTTTATTTTTTAATATCATATATTTATATATGTTGGTGGTTAAAAAACCGTGCATTGCACGAGTTTCTACACTAATGTATAATAAAATAAAATATATTAATATAATAATTTACCTCCCATGAACAAAATTGGACACACAAAGAATAAGTTTATCTGCTAACTAAAACAGCTATGAACCAAAAGATATTCCTAAGATACGTTGAAAGATTTGATCATGATACTGCATTTATTTTGCAGAATTGAGTCTTCTTTCGATTAAAATATATATCACTAGTATAAAACCCGTGCAATGCACGGATTTTATAGTGTAAACCTATAAAATTAGATTTTTAAAACAACGGGGAAAATATATATTAACCTCTTAAGTTTAAATTTTTAATTTAAAGAGTAATATACTACAAAAATAAATTTTTAATTATGCTACAAAATTAAAACTTTAATTATGCTACAAAATTAAAATTTTATTTAAGATATCAAAGCTTTTGTGTTTTGAAATGCTAATAATATTATTCTATTAAGATTTCATGCAAATTATATTGTAGTTTATTTTATTTATAATTATTTTGAACATTCTATGCTAATTATTTTTTGATTTGTTATGTTATTTAGTATTTAATAAAATGATTTTAATAAATGCAAGTGTTTATCAATTATCAATTAATTTATACAAATTTGTCTCATGCAGTAAATATCAATCAACGAAACAATTAAAAAATTTTTGTCTCAATCAGTAAAAAAAGAAATACAAATGGCAATAAAATTTTAAAAGTGCAAGTTTTTTATTGCAAAAATCATAGTTAATCATCCTTCAATCTGTGAAACTATATTGGGCGATAAATTACAAACGATGCAAAATCTCTACTAATAAGTATTCAGCCAATAAAAAAATTACCCATGTCAACATTATGTTCAATTGTCATTTGTTAATTTACATCAAAATTATTAGATTGTATGATTTTTTTAGGAAAGGTTTGAAGATGGAATTTTAGTTAATCACTAGATAATGCCCGTGCGATGCACGGTTTTATTAAATTTTTTGATATATTTATTTAAATAAATAAATTAAAAAATTGATGGATTTATGTTTTAACCATCTCAAAATATCCTATACTCATTCAATAAATAACATTATAAAGATTTTATAAATAATTTAAAGAAAATAAAATAAAATATATGATTTTATCATATATTAAAATGATATGACCTAAAAAGTAAAAAACATCAATCAATATTGATAATATTAGTCATAATTAGAAAATAAAAAAGTCAAAGCTATAAATATCAATTTTAAATGCAATGACATCCTCATTGTGTTTTAGAGGAAAATTTTTTATTGATATTGTGACACGTAAGCAATTTTAAAAAATAATGACATCAGCGGTGTTTTGTTTTAGTATTAGTCATTATAGATTATAGATAGATTATAGATTCCTTTCCTTTCCTCAGCTTAACTTATAATCCAAAAAATTACACAAATTTTCAAATGAGATAGTCTTATGGTGAAACTTCTTATATTGGATTGTTAATCTATATTCAGTCTATTGTAGTAATTAATTATAATTTTAAAGTGATCAATTATAATTAAATAAATTAATTAATTATATTGGTTCGTCTCATGATGAGACGGTCTCATACACTACGAGATGAAAAAAATGATGCATTCATTTCAATTAAATTATTTTAGGGACTTTAAGCTGTTTGCGTTAGTTGATCCATATGCTTGCATAGTCCATTGTGTAACCAAAGTCCATATAGAATTAGATATGGGCTTGGCCCAAAGTTTTGCCATGATATAGTCCAGTTAAACATCTTAGCCTGCGCTCCTACATGGTTTGGATTGGCCTATTTCTTCAAATTAATTGTTACTAGAAGTGGTAAACTTTGATGAACAAAAAGACAATACTTTCATATCTTAAAGCTATTAATTATCAAAACACAGACGGTCTCATCGTAATACATGTCTCATACTTTGGTTAAATTCAATAATAAAAATTTTTAGCTTATAAGCTTCTTGTTTTGAGGTCGTCGCGTCTTACCGTGAGACGGTCTCATACACAACGGGTTGTTATTAAATTTATTAAACTTTACTATTAAAAATTGTTATTACATTTTTTTAAAGGTGTTATTATACACTCTTTCAGTGCCTAAGACTAGCAACAATATTCAATGACACTATTGTAACCTAAAAAAGTAGGTCCCATTAAATTGTGTGGATATGATTAAAAGTGAGACAACAAGAAAGAAAATGTTTGGATAAGAATTAAAAAAAAGTGATGGGAACACTACCTAAAATAAAAATGTTGCAAAATTAAAATAGCAAACAAAAATAGAAATGATTGTGGCAATTTCTAAGGAATAGAGGGAGCATATATTATTTTTAGAAAGAATATTTCACCAATGATAAAAATGAATATTAGAAATGATCATAAATCCAAGATCTTATTGGATTAGTTCCAAACCGTCTCTAATTTTAGGTTTCGAGTCTAAATATTTAAAACCCAATAAGTCTAGATTTGAGTCCCAATCCTAAAAGTAATAAATGAGTTAGAAATTTGGGTCTAGACCTCTAGGATTTTTAGATCCAAATCAATCATACACTTTTTAGATCCAAACATGTTTTGTAGACCCAATTTAGACCCAGTTAAGCGAGGGCTTTCAACATTTTTTGGTTGCAAGCCTGTGAGCTCAACAAGTTGAGATAAATCGATTGAGCCTTGCTAGCTTCACAGAGCTTTCCAAACTTCATCCCCAAACTTGAACCAAAACCAAATGTTTTATTCTCTATACACTTTTTTCCGTATCTAACCTTTTCAAGCTGCACAATCACATGACATACACTTGATAAATCAAGCATTATTTGCATCTTCCAAAAGCTCGACACTAAAGGACACGACAAATTCTACACTCTTTTCCATCATCCAAGCATAAAAACTTGCTATGATAAAAAATTCAAACAAAAAGTTATTGGTGTTATGTACTTATGTAGACTCAAGTCACCATACAATGGGCTATATATAAATAGTAACTTTATGGGTTGCTCAGTCTTCTAGTTCAGTGTGGGCAAGTGCTATAAACTATTATTGGTGTTTCTATTCGAGTGGGTGTGGGTAATTGGTATAACTTGTCCATTTGATGATGATTCTATTGTTATATTTTACGGTGTAATTCCGGGCAATATATGGATTTTAGATAATTTTAAAAAAATGGACTTATTCTGCACTTAAACGGATGTTTGAAAAAATTAAAAATATATAAACCCTATATTAAATTAGCATTAAAAATATAGATGTGTTTTATATTCTTAAATGATAAAGAATTACTCATAAATTGAAATTTGTAAGTGTCTACTTCATTCACTAGTATTTTTTATTTATATAACACTTTTTATCTCAGAGCCCTAGACAAATGTCTACCTTACACAGTGTCGGAGCCACATTGGGTCACCCGGGGTCATGTGCCCCTAGGCGTTTTTTTTAAAAAAATATTTAACGTAGACTTTTCTATTGGTAAGATTAAAAGTGTAAAATTAATACTGAAGTCTTTTGATGATAAATACTCCCTCATTTTAGTAATTTTGTCTTATTTATTTATTTTATCTCATTTTTTTAATTAGGTTACTTAATTTAATTTGTTCAATTTCTTTTTGTGGTATGTCGTATTTAAAATTTTAGCAAAATAAGAGTAAAATAGTTGTTAATTTTGCAAATAAAACTCTGCCGAAATTTCGTCCAATAATAGGTGCCCCTTGGACTCCGGACCCTGAATCCGCCACTAAATCCTTACATCCTCACCTATGATCAGGAACCACCCTGATATTTTCATTGTTGGGACTTCAATCTACATATAATTACTATGGTTTGACTCTTAACGGTTATGCTTCTATCTTCAAAGCAAATAAATGATTAACACAAAATTGTCCTAGTAAAAATGCCCGAGTTTTAAATTAAATAGAAAGGAGATTAAGTAGTTGGATATAGTAGGTTAAGACTAAAACTGCTGAGGTTATATACAAGAATAGAAATATGATAAATAACTTTTGCGGTGGTCTGTAAATTACAGTTTAAGGAGCCGATTAAGCTGGTGTCCGAGAGATTCGATTGAGTCGACCATGCTCCCACACGGAACCCCATAAATCTTTGTTTTGTATTCAAAATACTTCTACTTGCAACACTTACCGTTCTTGAAAGTTTCATATTACTTACAATATTACTATTTTTGGCAAAAATAATCTATTTATTTTATCTCACTTTATTCCTACCTCACATATCACCATCAATAATACATCATCCCATTAATTATTTAATATACCCACAAGTCACAACCACTATCTACTTATAATATTTTTTTTTTATTTCTACCCCACATATCACCATCAATCATACATTATCCCTACTTTTACCATACTGATTTAACAGCCCTTAAAAATGTGCCAAACCCCTATGAGGCAACTAAAACGGAACAAAGATAGTACATATTTTCTCCGTTCTGAAGTACTTGCTACATTGTAGTTATTGACACTATTTATTGTCAAGTTTGTTTTATATATGGCGGCTAATTGGTAAGAAAAAATATAGTCAAGTGAGATTTTGTTTGAATCGTCTAATTACATCCTTTTATAATATTAACTTCTACTCTCTCCGAATCTCTTTAGTTGTCCCATTTTTTTATTTGGCAAATTCATATCAATTGTCTCATTTCCTTTTTTGTCTATCTTTTTTTTACCTAAATACCCCCACTTTTACTACTCCCAATACCTAACTAACACCTTTACAATTAATTTAATCAATTAAAATACCCAACCACCCTCACTTTTACTACTCCCAATACCCAACTACCACCTTTACAATTAATTTAATCAATTAAAATTCCAAACTACCACATTTTTAATGGACCCCACACTATCTTTAATAACCGTGAAAACCCAAATGGGATGTCTAAAATGATTCAGAGGGAGTATAATTTTTATATGTACAGAGTTCAATATATAAACAATCAAAATAACACATTGAGTACGTAAAAAGTCAAATATAGTAAGTATAGTGGAACGGACGAAGTATGTTGCTACTAGAAGTTGTGTTAAAGTGTCCATTGTTTGTCGCATGTAAGTTGTGCCACAACGTAGAAAGATATAATATATATTAATATCACTTTATGAACTTAAGGATCGACTCCTACCACTATTAATTTATTGGTTTTAATAGCCAACTTTGAGCTTGTAAGTGACTTACCATTCTCATCGTTGTTTTTGTTGTTTATGCCCATTTCTTAAATTCTATAAAGTTGAGTTGATTCATACTTTTTATTTGTAGAAAGTCTCATGTGAGACCTCCTTATCCGTGCACCCAGCCCATGCCCTATAAGCTTTTGTAAAATATTCTGACATTCTAATTTTAAAACTTAAAATGACAAATCTAACACTTAAAAATTCAATTTTAAGACTTAAAAGGACAATTTCAAAGTTTTTTATATCAACATCAATGTTTGAATCACCCTACTTCAAAGTTGAAATGAGAATTTTAAGTCTAGCTATCGGTCTTTTAAGTTTTAGAATTGGTTTTTTAAGTATTGAAATTGAACTTTAAGTTTTGAAATTGTATATTTCATGATTTAAAATCTCAATTTTAAATCTTTAGAATTGTTCTGATAAAAAAATATATACAATTGGATCAGCCCAATAAGACGCGTCTCACCCAAGTTTTTGTGTTTTATTTGTTGTTGAATAATTCAAAAATAAATTCTTTAGGGTTTCTTTTATAGAAAATTGTTGCAAGCAGGAGCGGGTCTGAACATGTTCAACATGTTTGATCGTATAGGGCCCCATAAACTTGGAGGACTCAATATTAAATTACGTAGTATATGTTAAAGTATAATTGTTAGAAAAATATTATATTTTCTGAAAATTACACAAGGCCTTCATTTAATTTGTCATTTGCTCCTCCCTTGGTTGCAAGATGATTTAAGTAGTTGAGAACACTTAGTTTATTCAAGGATCAATAATTAGAGCTCTCAATTAAGTTGGGAAAATAACAAGATAAGAAATCCTAATTCGTGTACTAACAATTATGCAAATAATTAACAATAAAGCATTACAAATGAATCAATGATTTGACTTTTGGCTTAACAATGGAGAAATAGGAGTAAGAAGGAGAAAGAAGATGACAGCAACTGTAAGGAAGAAAACGGGTGATAAAACGACTCTCTTCATTGATTGAAAGGGGGTGCTGTGAGCAAAAACATTGCAAAGTTTTGATTATTCATGAATGATCAAAAGTAAGAGTTATTCACAAGAAAACGTAAAAAGTAGATATTATTCCCGATAATTTTTTCTAAAAATAAAGCTTAGAAGATTGTTTACAATGGTGGTTTATGTGTTTGGAGGAAAAAGAGAGGGTTATAGTATATCTTTACAATTTGAGAATAGAAGACATGTTAAGAGGTAATAATAATGCTAATCAATATTTAAATAAATAAATAAATAAATAAAATAATGCTAATTATATGTGCAATTGTTTTATTTATAACACTGTTTTTTAAGGATAGTGTTAAAATTTAAATGGACTTGCAATAAATCGCTGAGTAAAAACAAAGCCCGAAAAAACTAAATGGAGCCTCAAAAGTTGAGTCAACTTTCTCGTGGCCAACTAGGAAAGTCCAGTTGTCTTCATATGCTGACAACAACCTTAATTTTACTTCCTCTGTTCCATAATACTTGCTACTGAATGTGATATGTTGTGTGAAAAAATATCACTATCAATAGCAAGTATTATGAAACGGAAGAAGTATAATTTAAAGTTGAATCCGCTTTTGGACTCTAGAGACACAATTGGCACAACTTTATCTTCGTCTAAATTCACTACTTTTCTATCTATTCACATTTGCCACGACTGTGATCTCATTAGTGTACTAGGCACACCCTCAATATGTTTGCACCCTCAAATATGATCCGAAACAAAATTGTTAAATCGCGATTCTACTTAGAATTGTTTACAGAGGTTGTATCGAATTGTAGAATCGTACGATTCTACAAATAAACTTAGATATATTAAAATATATAGTATCGTATATCATTATTATCCATTTAAAAGTTTAAATTTATGAATTAAAGTTTTGTTGACTCTATTTTTAAGAATGTAAAGAAATTTTTTTAATAATTAGTTTAAATCTTCAACTCGATTAAGAAATTTATTTTTTAAAAGTTTTCATGATGATGCATTTGAAATTTATTTATATAAGTGAAAGAGATTAGTGAAAGATGGTAGATAAGAAAAAGTAATAATTAATACTAAAATAGTAGAATCGGATCGTTAAATCGTAGGATCGTAGAATCCTGTTATAATTCTATATCAAAAATTTTATTTCAACTAGAATCTTAAGATTCTACAACTTTAAAATTCTACCTACGATTCAAATCGCTCACTTATTTTTCAATTGTAGAATTGTAGATCAGAATTACGATTTTAACAACAATATACCAAGTAGACTCAAGGTATCGAAAATCTTCAATAATTTCCACTTTAACTTGAATGCATTAGCCTTATCCCACAAAACACAATACCATTAAATAAATAACATCAAACTACAAAAACATAATAAAAGCTAACATAATATTCAAATCACATGAATATTAAAGGTACCAAGTGTAAATCCACATATAGCACATATTAAAATATTGTGTAAAATCAGTATTTAAGTTAGCAAAACATATTGAAATTAAAGAACTGAACTTATATTTTCTTTCATCTAATAAAGTATTTATATGGTTTATAATTTATACTCCCTCCGTTTCAGTTGACTCGTCCCATTTGACTTTTCACGGATTTTAAGGGTTGAGTGGGGTCCATTAAAAAGGTGGTAGTTGGGTATTTTAATTAATTAAATTAATTGTAAAGGTGGTAGTTAGGTATTTAGAATTGGAAAAGTGGGGGTATTTAGGTAAAAAAAGGATAGGTAAAAAAAGGATAGCCAAAAAAGAAAATGGGACAAGTAGTATGATAATGCCAAATAAGGAAATGAGACAAGTAAACTGAAACGGAGGGAGTATCGGTCCTCTTTTATGTTAAACAAGTAATTTTGGGTGCGAACACATATTCTAACCTCACTATAAATTATAAAACTTCCTTATCAACCTTGCCCTAAATTTTTTAGTTTTAATATACCTCAACCAAGAACCAAAATTCATTTTATGGAAAAAGAAATTCAGAAAAACAAAAAAAAAGCAAATTAATTAAGAATCTTGCAATAGAGAACTCTGGGGTTTTCAAGCTTCCAAAGGATTGAACCTAGCTCTGTTATGTGAGAATCTGACAATGGCTATGGCCTATGTGAAGACTGAAAAGATTAATCATTTAGAAGTATCTCTTTAAAACTACTAGTTTCACAAATGACTGATAGCTAATTATAATGGCTGATTTGACAAGCCGATTTTACTTGCTGGTTTGACCAACTGATTTTGAACCCGCTGCTATAAGCAGCTTGTTCAAAACCAGCTTATTCGTATTAATAAGCTGTTTCAACCAGCTAATTTACCAAACATTAGCATTAACGGGTTTGACCACCCAACCTTATTTTTATATCAAATTAAGCTAAATTTGCTCAATAAGCTAATTTGCCAAATAACTCTATAGTTTCTCCATTTCATTATAATGGTATCTTTTACATGGAGGGTAGTATTTCATAAAATTGCTTAACGATTAATTTTAACTTATTTTTATACAAATAGAATATTGATTGGTCGATTCTTATATTTAGTAAAGCAGTTTGTTATAATAGTTTATTGATATGAATAAGTTGTTTTTAAACAATGTGTTCGTGGCAGCGGGTTTAAATCAGCTGGTCAAACCAGTTAATATAATCAGCTGGTCAAACCAGTTTATAAAATCAACTGGTCAAATCAGTCACTATAATCAACTTATCTGCTACCAACTATTTGCGTTTCCCAAATATAATCAGCTGGTCAAACCATTTTACCTTTAACACTTACCGTTTTTGGAAGTTTCATATTATTTGCAACATTACTATTTTGGCAAAAATAATCTACTTATTTTATCCTCACTTTATTCCTACCCCACTATCACCATCAATCATACATCATCCCATTAATTATTTAATATACCGACAAGTTACAACTACTATCTACTTAATTATAATAACTTTTTTTATTTTTATTTCTACCCCACATATCACCATCAATCATATATCATCCCTACTTTTACCACACTGATTTGACGGACCTTAAAAAATGTGTCAAACCCAATTGTGCAACTAAAACGGAACAGAGGAAGTATATTATTTCTTCTGTTCTGTTTTTGTTGTTACATTTGTATGGACACAAAATAAAGAAAAGGTAAGCACAACATATAGAGATGTTCAAAAGTGGCTCGATCCGAACCGAAACCGAAAGTAAACCGACCCGAAAAAGTCTTCCTTTTTTAGGTTTATCGAATCAACAATACCCGAACCGATTGACAACCGAAAATGGGAAAGCTGAACCCGAACTGTGACCGATTTTTGTAACTGACATATAATTGTTAACCGAGATTACCCGAACCTAAAAGTGACCGACCCGAATCATGCTCGAAATCGAACTCGATCCGGCTAAAACCAACTTAACCCGAACGAATTTTAGATCGAATTGCTTTAAACCTGAACCAATTTTTAACATAGAAGTATGATATGAAGTACTTATATTCAATCATCTTATTTGTAATCTAATAAAGTAATAGATATTTTCATAAATTAAATTTTATAAATACATGATTTCATATATATAGAGTTAATAATCAATGGTCAATGTTTATTTAACTATTTTTAATCGTATTAGATGAAAATTGATAGAACTTTATATTTTAAATTTTCGGTCAAACAAGTAAAAGTAACAAAGTAATAATGATCACTAATTAATTTGCATTTTAACTATTTTGCTTTAAGTAAAGGGAATCATGTCATCACTTAAAAATTTACTTACAACTTAATCTCGATCGATAGTATTTAATAATACGTAGCCGAATTCTGTTTTTAAAAAAACTGAACCCGATCTGTACCCGACAACACCGAACCAATTATTAACCGATGACAATCCGATACCGATTAACACTCGACCCGAACTTCAACCGTCACCTTACCGATGCTAACCCGATAGCTCGAATAACCGACCTTAACAGAACCGAGACTAACCGACCCGACCCGAGTGTGATCCGTCACAACAAACAACCGAAAAAATAACCGATCTGAAATACAACCGAATCGAATGACACCCGTCTGAAACCGACTCGATCACCCGAATGAACACCTCTAACAACATATAAACTACAATTATATCCTCCATTGTAATTCTTAATTGAAGAGGGAAAAAGTTAATGAGGTATAGAGTAGGATAAAAATAGGGCTAAAGTAGATATTTATATAATTGTTTTATTACTAAAAATAAAAATATAACAAGCAATATAAAATTATCAAAAATAACAAATATAGCAAGTATTATAAAACGGACGAAATGCAATTACTTGTGGTCCTGTGGATGTATTATTATTATTATAACAAAAAAAATGATGGATGTAATATTATAATACTCCATTCGAATCATTTTAGTTGTCCCATTTCCTTATTTGTCAAAATCATACCAATTGTCCCATTTTCTTTTTTGGCTATCCTTTTATTACCTAAATACCCCAACTTTTTCAATTCCCAATACTCAACTACCACCTTTACAATTAATTTAATCAATTAAAATAACCAACTATCACCTTTTTAATGAACTCCACTCAATCCTTAAAATCAGTAAAATCCCAAATGGGACAACTAAAATGATTCGGACGGAATAATTGTCATTTTCAATATAGCATGAAAGGGACGGTGAGAGTTGATGTTAGTCGTCTATGTTTGAGCTTTGAGGGTAGGGGCCGTAGCACGTAAACTCAGCGGTGAATCTTCCCAATCAAAATTATGACTATTTTAATAGTGCAAATAAAAATTCAGTGGATGTCAGCATTTTTTTATTTCTAATTTTAAACCTATCAATGCTCAAAATTGCACGTGAGAAAGATTCATTATCTTATCTTGGTCGCATATCAAATATTTAAATCATCGGGTTGATTTCAGATCAGATATTTTAATTTGATTTAAAATTGTTTATTCATTTTAATTTCGAGTTAAATTGGATTCGGATCGAATAAATATTGAGTTAAATAGAGTCTATTTTGAACTCCTTCCTACCTACCAACTATAATACTCGTTTTATAGAGTATTACAATCAATTGAAAGAAAAATATCTATTTTTAATTAATGTCATCAATTTGAATAAGCATCAAACAGAAATTGAGTGTTTTTTTTTAAGAAAATGGACATTTTGTAATAAATAAAGAATAGGAATTTATTGTATGAATAAAATTAAGAGAGAGATTTAAACCATAAAATATAAGTCTTAGAAAGTGGTCACTTTTATCCAAAATTATGAATAATGCAAAATGAGTGGGATTAGAGGACTACTCTTCTATTTCTATAAATTCCACTATTTTTTTATTTGTAATATATTAATTTGTGGTTAGAGTATCGAGTAAAAGACAAATATATGAATGAATTATTGTTTACACGAAATGATATTATTTTATGGATGAAATTAAAAGATAATATGTACAAGGGAGGCCATTAATGAAATAGCTATTGGGTGGGTTAATTAAATACCCATTCTAAGACCAATTTAAGGACAATCAACCAAACCAATACATACAAAACCTAACTTAAAAATAAGTCCCCTACAACATACTCAAAAATTAGTCAAATCAGACCACATTTAACTCTTCATTGAATCTCTTGTTTTTGTGTGAAAAAACTGATCAAAAATATTGTAGAGAGCTAAAATATCTAACTTTTACATACAATCTACCACATATATATTAACGTAGTTGCAAAATTTACCAACACCTCGATTCAAAATCAATGACCTAGTCAAAATTTAATTAATAGCTATTCAATTTTTTAAGACTAACTTTAGATTTTTAACGAGTTTAGTATCGTGCTCATACTTTCTTTATGCTTAACTATATGTTACATGTCTCTACTCCTCTCTTGCTAAAATGTCATATCTCTCGATCATGTTGATACTCTTGGTAGTTGGTACTTAAAGTTGATGTTGTAAATTTCTCTCATACTACAAGAAAGGAAAAATTACCAACATTTTCATGATTTTCCTATAATAATCTCATCTATTGATTAACCATGAATAATCCCAACTTTAAAGGGTATTTGCCTAGGGTAAACTTGGGTAACCCGATGATTTAATATAATAGGTAATTCATCAAAAAAGTAAACTAAAAATTAATTTAAAATTAGAAATTTTTTTTGAAAATTTACATAAAAAATTCTAATTAATAAAAAAAATCATTAATTTTTTTGAACATTTTAAAAATATTTTTTTCCAACATTTTATTTTAATTTTCCTTTTTTAAACAAAATAATAAAACTTGCTATAGCAAGTCATTCGGTCACCGGGTTTACTCTAGAAAAATACCCCTCAAAGTTGGGATTATTCATGGTTAGATGAGATTATTGTAGGAAAATCACGAATATGTTAGATTATTTTAGGCAATTTTTCCTACAAGAAAAGCTCTTACAAGGTCTAATTATCATTTTAAACTTGCAACAGACACCAAATTTGCAATTATCATCAACTACATCAAATTCAATTCTATCTCAAGACTACAACAGATCGAAAGAACCCCTCATAGAAGACTGTATCAAACAGCGATGTGGAAGAGGATATTCAGAATTGTCAGATCTCATACACAACGATCGTAGTTTTGTTATTTTTGAATTATATTTGGTTTTAGTTGCTATGTACTTGCTAATTTTTATCTCTGATGTAGATGTCGTATGACTCTTTATTAATGAATCAGGTATTATTAAAAAAAAAATAATCATTCTAAACTTTCTTGCACTATTCCAAACACTTCATGTAACTCAAAATACCTTTTTAAAACTTAAGGAGGTTAATAAAATATACATGAGTATTTTCAAAAAAACGCACATTCCGGCAGAAACCACGAGGTCTAACATGTTTGCCAAAACGAGTGCACCACTTGCTTGTTCGTGCAAAGCATATCTTAGAAAACGTCTCTCAAAGAGGCGGTCTTTTAGGAGACCGACTGTATTTACGGTTACAACTAGATCAAGTGTTCAAAATAGACATGATGATCCATATTCATCCAATCTTATAATTGAACTAAACTTAACCCAACTTAAAAATGAGTTTAAAATTATGTAAAAATCAATATAAACACAAAATTCGATTTTAAACCCTTCCGAAATGTAGCAGGGTCGGCACTCTCGATACATAATTAACATTAATAATTATATTTAAGATAAATAATACGGAAGTGTGAAATACCGAACTGCTAAAAACCATTAAAACTAAAACCGTTTAAAAACATAAGTTAAAAGAAATATTACAACTGAGAGAATATAACATAAAGTTTGCTTAAATACGATAAAAGAACATAGTACAAGATAGTCATCAAAGTCATCAAGTAAAATCAATGCAGCTAAGTCCCCGATAGAAAATAAATTAAAGTTGCGGCCTGGATCGAAACCTGAGCTAAACTTTCCTGCAAAATACTGCCAACCATGATACGGATGACAGCCGATTAAATCGGTCAGCGGTAAAGCCGAGTACAATTTCCTCAACAAGCTTATGATGCGATAGTTAAATCAGGCTTACACAATAATCATCAAACACAATCTAAAAGTCTATTACTCTTTATTGACCATTATTAAGCCATTAAGTTACATTCTCAATACTTGCAGAAGTTCACTGCTACTAAATACTTGGTAACCTTAATACTTATTCAATCAAGTTCGATTAAGCCTCATAAATTTACCGTCAAGCACATCACAAGATCACAACAATAATGACTACTGATATATGTAAGGGTCTGGTTAGGTGAGAACCGTAGTCCTAAACCCTAACTGTGGTGGGAGTCGTCACTCCTCTCAATACTGTTATGCTCGAGACTTCACAGGATGGGTTTTTCTCGGACCCCCTGTCTGACACCGCATTTTACGTGCCGGCTAACACGGACGCCGGGATTTTTCATGCCGGTCCATGGTTCGACATTACCTTACTATCAGAGTCATACAATCAATATCAAACAATATCAAACAAGACTCTATATCGAAATAGTTTACATTCTTATAAGTCTGTCAAAATTTAGACAATCTTACTCTTTGGCTAAAATACTATCTAGTAAATTAATATTAATTAAATAATAAATTTCCATAACTATACTAAGATTCTAGAGGCTAAGCTAAGTCATTATTATGTCATAAATAATCATAAAAGTTAAAGATAATATTTCTAAAAACTTAATAACATATTTTATCAAATAACCAAGTAAAATAAAATAAAAAAAAAAATTAATCTGAATAGTTATTAAGGGTCCAAAATATAAATGAAACGAGTCTTTGACTAAAAAGGAGTTCAAGAAAAACAATGTTAAATATTTTAACAAATTAATTTGACTGTTTAACCGATAAATCGATTAATAATTACTTATATTTACTTAAGTTTAAAATAAAAATTTTATCAAGATACCCAAATGATGAAAATCATTTTTAAGAGATAAGTTTATTTAACCAATAAAATCCTTGACTATTATTTTAAATAAATAATACGATAATTTTAGCCATAAATCGATATAAAAATAATAATAATAATTAAAGTCCATAAGGTCCACGATTATTTAACTAAGGGTCATTATGTGATTGTTATAGAGTGTCCCAAAAACTTACAAGTCAAGAAGAATTCATCTAATATTTATTTTCTTTTTAAATTTTATTTACAAAATTATTAATAAACTTTTAACTTATTTCAAACTTAAATATTCTTAGCTATTTTTTTATTAAGAAAGTATTTAACACCTCTTCCTATAAAAAAATATATATTTTCTTACCAAAATTTCAATTAACGTTATTTTAATAAATAAAAATTCAAGGAACATATCTAAAATCATATCCTAACTTTTAGCCACTATAAAGTACTTATAAAATATATTCTTTTTAATTAAAGTTTTTAAGTTACAAATTTTATCTACTAAGATTTCATAATAAAAACATCACTAAATATCATTTTTAAATATTTTCTTAAAGCATAAGTTCATAAAGCATACATGAAACTTAAAATAATATTTCACATAATAAACTCATATGCATCTACCTTATCATATTAACAAAATTTTCCATATTTATAACTTTTCTAGAGTGACTTAAAAGTATTATTAATTTTTACGAAAATATCACTAAACTTGATATAACTTTAATATAACCATGTAAAGCTTAAATATCTAAAACAAAAAAATCATGTTAATCATGCTTTTCAAATCATCAAGTAAACATGACTAAATATCACATAATGAGAGAGTTAAGAAAATGTGTACCATTTTTCTCCAAAGGTGCTACTAAACCAAACAAGAAAATAAGAATAGGAAAATAAGAACTCAAAGGAATGAGCTCCAAAAGAGAAGGTCTTCAAGTCTCCAAGCTTCAAAGAAGTAGTTCTTCAATTATCCAAAGGAGATGATATCTAAGCTACAAAATGATAATACTTGACTTTTCAAAAGTTGATGACTATTGGATTAAGAAGTGATAAGATCAAGCTCCATCTTCATTTGATTCTTCAACTAATAAAAAGGGTATAAAGTTAGTAAGATGTTAATGAAGTGAAGATATAAGAAAGAAAGGTAGAAAGATTTGATGAAGGGGTGCAAGTGATCTTATGGATAAGGGGGGGTATTTATAATGGGTGTGGACAACTTTGTAGTTCTTAGATTGCATGAACAAGAGTGTTATGAGTATGGAAGAAGACTAACTTGTGTAAGAGATTTAGAGTGTGTAAGTGAATTTGTAAGAGTTGGAGTGTAGGAGAAAGTTAACTTGTATAAGAAAATGCTTGTGTAAGTGATAAAAATCATGAGTTTGAAAATCATGAGTTTGATAGAAATAATTTTTGGTTCATCATATTTTTGTTCTAGTTTATCCAAGTGAATATATTTTAGAATAATGGGTAAGTTTGGTTAAAGTTTGATTATGAAAATATGATAGTTTATTTAGAAAGTTTTGTTAAAAACTATACTTAAAATTAATAATAAAAAATATGATAAATTTTTAGGTATAAGATAATTAAATTAAAGTTGTAAGGTTAAAATAATAAGTGGTAAAGTTAGTTTAAAGAATTGAAATTAAAACGTAACGTTTTAACAAAACCGTAAATAAAATATTAAAATTTTACTTTTCTTAGTATAAAATAATAAAAATAATATTTTAGTGCTTCTAAAGAAATTTAAGAAAACATTCTTTTTTTTTTTTTATATATAAGTTTAATATTTGGAAGAAATTACAAAATCAGAAAAAGATTTAGGATTAAAGGTGATTTGAATTAGATAACCAAGGATTAGGAATTCGAATCGAAAATTCGGAACAATTAATTAGAAGATTAAGATTACGAAATTTGAGCCTGTTTCACGAAAGACCTGATCTTAAACCAACCCAATTACGTACAATTTTACATCATCTTATGAAGATGCATCGGTGATAATGCATTTTTAGGTTAAATTTCATTTTCATCAACACAGTGTAGCATTTATTTTCTCTGAAATATACTCTCTACCAGCTCAAACCAAACCAAACGTGACATTGTCTTTAGGCCTTCTTTAGGCCTTTAACAAGTTTGCATACTCAAATAGTGATTTGACACTAAGTAAGTTTCCATATCAAGTTTCTTATAGTTCCATTTCAGCTTGACATAAGTTTAAACAAAAATAATTAATTAATAATAAAATATTATTTATTGTCCATAAATAATGATAAAAGTGTCACTACAACATAATTTGTTTTTAGTAAGATAAAGCCAAAATGAAAAAGCTGCTCTAGCTAGCTTTTTGGGTTGACTTTTGGCTTGTTGGCCCACTTTTTCTCTAATAAACAGCCAACAGCCAATATTCAAATTTACCAAACATCTCCACAAACAGCTAGCTTTTTAAGCTAGCTTAAAAGCCAACAAAAACAACCAACATTTCCAGCTAGTCAAATAAGCCAACTGCCAACAGCCAATAGCCAATTGCCAAACACCTTCATAGCCTAATAGCCATGTATTAATTATTGTGAAATGAAAGAAAAAAAATTAAGTACAACAAATATTATGAAACGAAGATAGTGTAATACATTATACTTTCTTCGTTATGTTTTTGTTGCTACATTTAAATGGGCACAGGAATTAAGAAAATGTGAGCACAACCTATAAAGTATAATTATACCCTTCACTTTTTCTTAATTGAAGAGGAAAAAAAAGTTAGTTAAGGTATATAGTAGGATAAAAATAGGGGTAAATAGATATTTATATGATTGTTTTATTAATAAAAATAGAAATGTAGCAAGTAATATGAAATTGTCAAAAATAAAAAATGTAACAAGTATTATGAAACGGAGGAAGTGCTTGTTTATAAGTACTAGCTAGCTATTTTCATTAACTACTCTTAATTTTACACTATACTCCCTCCTATACTGCCTAAATGTCCCATTTAGTTTTTTCACACTTGTCAAGGCAACATTTTAACTCTTAATATCTCAAATTATTCTTAATTAATAAATATAAAAATTTAATATTACTAATCTTTGTATTGATATGAATCAAACAAGATCTCATATAACTATGTTTTAACTTATAGATTAAGAGTAACATACAAATTAAGAGTGATGAGTGCATAGTGCCAAAAAACTAAGGAAAAATTACCTAGAATAATCCAAACTATTCATGATTTTCCTACAAAAATCCCGCCTATTGATTAACCATGAATAATCTCAACTTTAAGGGACATTTTCTTATAGTAAACCCGGTGATCGGATGACTTGCTATAGCAAGTTTTAATTTTTTTTTTTAAAAAATAAATTAAAATAAAATGTCGAAAAAAATATTAAAAAAATATTCATAAAAAATTTATGATTTTTTTATTATTTAAAATTTTTATGTAAATTTTCATAAATATTTTCTAATTTTAAATTAATATTTAATTTATTTTTTTGGTGAATTACTTACTAGAGCAGGTCATCGGGTTACCCAAGTTTACTCTAGGAAAATACCCCTCAAAGTTGGGATTATTCATGGTTGAATAAGATTGAATTATCGTAAATAGATTGAATTATTGTAGGTAATTTTTCCAAAAACTAAATGTGATATTTAGGTTGAATAAGAGATAGTATTACTTTTATTTTAGTCCATCCCATATTTTTATATAATTTCCTATTTTATCAATAATAATTGCTCTCTTTTATTTATTTTAATACGCATCTACATATTTATTATTGTCTTTACATTTTAACCATTTTTATTTATATGATTCAATACTTTTTTTTGTTTTATTCAACTTCCATCGTCTTTTGTTCCTTTAAGAGGAAATACTAATAAAGAAGATACATCACAATATCCCATTATTACCATAAATGAGTAATTAAATACAATTATGTCATAACTCATAAGTTTGACATGATATGTAACTTTCGGGAAATTTATGGGAAAAAACGTATCAATATTTGAAACCAAGATAGGTACACATATTTAAGGGTAAGGCTGTATGTACTATGTTTAGAATCGCATACTCTATCTGGAAAATCACACCACAAACCACTGGATTGCAAGCATTTTAATATACAACAATTCTCTTATTACCATGCATTATAATTTTCAACTATATATATACATAAAGTGTAAATAAAAGCTTTAAAAAAAACATAGGAGTATTACTACAATCTAGATACAATAATAAATTATCTAATTATATCTATAGACTTCAACAATTTTTAGCTCAGGAGGGAGAGTCGACCAAAGAAAAGATGGGAGAGTTGATTAACTTGAAAAGGAGAAATTGATGTAAGAACGGGTGAAATGGTAGATACGAAAAAGAAAAAATATAAGAAAAGCCTTGCAAGGCCAAGAAAAAAATAAGACAAAAACAAACCATAAATCTACACTTTAAAGTGCAGAACAAAAGGAAAATAAAAAAAATAAAAACATTAAAATTACGGAAAAGATTAGCTCAGAAAAGATAGCACCGCAAGAATCTTAGTTAATCTTCATGAATTTGAAGATGTTGATTTTGAGAGAAAACACAAGCCTTTTTCTCTTGTTTAAGGCAATATTTAAGAGACAAGTAGTAAGGATAAGACATAGAATTGAACATGGTATGAGTTTTGTGGAGGGAGTGTTGTTGGTGTTAAAAGGGATATGAAAATGTGGAGGAAGTTGTATGATACTCATACTTAATAATGTTGTGAAATGATAGAAAGAAACTTGAAGTTGATGTAATACTGAAGAGATAGATGGAATATTTATAGGAAAAAAGAATGAATGGAAAGGAAATAAATGAGGAAGTGTAAACTCAAGGTTGCTGTCATTACAAATAGAAGTAGGTGTAAAACATGTTTAGCTACTGACTGTACTGGCTGTAGAGTCTAGAGGACCAAGTCCTTCTAAACTTATAGAAGTACTTCAATTCCTTTCTTTCATTATAAATTACTCCTTTCGAATCAGTTTAGATTTCTCATTTGGGATTTCACGAATTTTAAAGGTTGAGTGAGGTCCATAAAAAAGGTGATAGTTGGGTATTTTAATTGATTAAATTAATTGTAAAAGTGGTAGTTGGTTATTGGGAATTGGAAAAATGAGGGTATTTAGGTAAAAAAAAAGATAGACAAAAAAGGAAATAGGACAATTGGTATGGTTTTACCAAATAAAAAAATGGGACATCTAAACTAATTCGGAGGGAGTACTTCTTACCCAATTAATTGTGTTAATTATGTTAATTATTTATATATAATCGTAATATAATAAAATAAATTTAAACGATAAATAAAGTCAATCACCGTAACATATCAAATATTTTAGAGGGGAGAAAGTATTCTCCATCTCCTACAAAATTAACACCTGATCACTTTTTTTAGTGGATTTGAGAAATTTGGTTTCATTGATTAATTTTTTTTATTCTAATCCATCTATTTAGCTATTTTTTGAACAAATCCATCCATTTAGCTTATATTTTTGTCTAATCAAAATATTTCTTTCACTTTTTCATAAAATACTTATTCTACAATGTTTATCAAAAGCGCTTGTGGCTCCATGGATAGAACATCTGCATGTGGAGCAGAAGGTCTGGGGTTCGACCCCTATTGAACACAGGTATCAGTTGGGGGCTTCTTGATTGCGCGCATCTTAATTTCTTTACTCCCTTCTCGGGGGATTGAGTATGATTTGTCTGCATCTTTTAGGAAAATTAAAACTCTCATCCGGACCCCGCCTTATGCAGGATACTAAGAATGCCTCTTTGATTTATCCTACAATGTTTGCACCAAGTATAATTGTTGTGTAAATTAAAGAAAGGGAAAAAAGGTAAAAGGTATACTTTATACGAATTTGATAGCAAAATGAAAGATTTTAGACTTTATCAATAGGTGATAAAAGAAAAAGAAAATGCAATGAGAAATATATCGTAATCGCAATGAAAAAACACAAGCAAGAAAATAAATTAAATACTATTTAATGGTGTTTTAGACACTTCCTTTTCAAAACACAATAATGACGAAATACTTCCTCCATTTCATAATTATTGCTACTGAATGTGACATATTTTGTGAAAAAATGTCACTATCAGTAACAAGTATTGTGAAACGGAGGAAGTATTAGTCACAAACCTTGAACCTACACAATCAAGCTCAAAGTTCCACCTTTAAATCACACACTATTACATGAAAAAAACACTCAAGGTTTACTAACTCTACTTTCTCTATATGTAATAAATATATAGCTATCTTACATTCTAATCTAATACTGATTTAGGCCCTCTAATTGTATATCCCACTGAATTAGTACAATAACCCTATTCAAAAGGTCGTTATGCGTCTAATACAAAACAAAATACTACTTTTTATGTTCCATATTAGTTACAACATTATAAAATTTGGCAATATTCATTCATTATTTTTAATTTGTGATTAGTTTTTAATCTATAAGTTGAAACATAGTCAAGTAAGATCTTATTTGATTCGTCTCGATACAAAGATTATTAATATTAAATTTTTATAATTTTATACTCCCTCCGAATCAGTTTAGATGTCCCATTTGGGATTTCACGGATTTTAAGGATTGAGTGAGGTCCATTAAAAAGGTGGTAGTTGGGTATTTTAATTGATTAAATTAATTGTAAAGGTGGCAGTTGAGTATTGAGAATTGGAAAAGTGGGGCTATTTAGGTAAAAAAAGGATAGACAAAAAAGGAAATGAGACAATTGGTATGGTTTTGTCAAATAAGGAAATGGGACATCTAAACTGATTCGGAGGGAGTATTATATATAATTATAGATATTAAAGATTAAATTAGTGTATTGGACCGCGTGAAAAAGCAAATGTTGCAATTATTTAGGGACGGAGGAAGTACAAAAGAAGACGACATTAGGTCCCTACACCAAGCTGCTCGTAAGAATAACTTTTACTCCCTCCGTTCCCTATTGATGTTCTCATAGAGAATGTTCATGGGAATTAATCAAAGTGGAATCTTTAAAATTGAAGTAATGATAAGATAGATAGTGGAAACATTTAATATTATTTTTAATTGATAGTGGAAAACATGTAGGGTCCACTAGAAGAAAATAAACTTTAAATATACTCCTATAAAGAAAATTCTGCTTTTTATTGAAACTAAAATCTGTTACAATAAATTTGCCCCAAAAAAATTTGTTACAATAAATTCTGTTACAATAAATTAAAAAAATCCTAAACTACTCAAGCATCAGCAGCATGACTTGATCAAAATGAAGCACCAATGTTGATTCCATCTCAGCATGATTGTTTCACAATAAAAAAATGAGCTAGGTCAGTAAAATATCATCATTCCTCACATACAGACATACAAGGGGTGTATGTAACTCATCCTTCATAAAATCTCGAAACACAAAAATCCAAGAACAATGTCAAAATTCTGCATAAAATTGCATTACACCACATAAGCTTCAATGAAAATTCACAAAACTTAAAAAAATATTCACATAATAGAATAAAAAAACATCAAACAACAACCAGAAAATGATCAAATCAAGTGAAAAACTACATAGATTAATGGTAAGCCACAAGAAATTCAAACCTTTGAAAGGAAATGGGAGAAAGCACCCAAAACTTCAACTGGACCGAAAACAGGGGGTTTATGAATTGAGCAAACCCAATCGAAATTGGTCTCAAAATGACGAGAATGAAGAGTAGTTTATTAATCTTGAGTTCATAAAATAATTTGAACAAAGAAACTCCACAGATCTTAGATTTTCATCTTCAAAAGCTTTTTTTTAAAGAGAGAAAATAATGAAGAGTGAAAGTTTTGGAATGAATAACAGCAAGTGCTTATTGAAATAGCCAAACTCATGTCAGAAACATGAGTATCCACGTTGATTTAATTATTTTTTAAGGGTAATTTGGTCCAATAAGGTTAATATAAGGCTTAAAATCGTCAAAAATTATAGGATAAAAATAGAAAGATTCCTTATGGGAACAACAATTGAAACGACTTAAAATGGCAAATGGGAACTAAGGAACGGAGGGAGTACAAATTACATAGGCCGCTAAATAAATAGAATAGCTTCAATTCTTACACTAAACTATTAATTGTATATATATTAATTATACATAGAGAAATATATATCAATAAAATGAACTAATCAACACGACTATTAAAAGCTGTTGAGCACGTATAAAAGCGAGTACTAGTAGTAGCAAAATTGGTAGCATATGAAACATTGAATGAGAGGTCAATAATAAGAAGATTAAAAAGAGGGAGTGATGTGTCCGGAGAAAAACAGAAGCAGAAGCAAAGCAATGTGACAGAACGACGAGTAGAGGCCAGAGGGGCAGACACTAAATGCCTAGCCATAGACATAGTGTGTGGAGTATCTCTGTGAACTGTGAGTCACTGTCGCACATCTTTTGCCTTCTTACTTACGTTACCTCTCCAACCCCAAAGAATATTAAGTTAGGCATGTGCCCTTGTCAACTCTATCCTAATTCCTACACATTCTTACACTGCTTCCTCTTTCATGATTCCCTTCAGGACTTCAGGTGTTCACCTTCATTATATAATACGCTGCTTCACATTTACGTTCGTCTAGGCTTCGGTATAGAGGTGTTCAACGGGGCGGGTCAAAATTTAAATGGGTCGGGTCGGGGCGGGTCGTGTCAAATGTTAAACGGGGCGGGGCGGGTCAAGCCCATTTAAATCCGACCCACTTTGATCCATTTTTTAAAAGTTAATAAAAACAATTTTTTATTATATTTTATGACCTGTTAGGTCGATCCACTTATGTTTATAATAATATCATTTAAAAATATAAAAAAAAAGTGGCAAATTTTTTTCGCAATTATTATAATTATCCGACCCGACCCTTTACACCAAGGCCCATTAATGACCCGACCCGCTAATGACCCGTTAAAATGTGATCCGACTCTTGACCCGTTGGGTCGACCCGCCCCGTTGAACACCTCTACTTGGGTATGCGCCCGTGCCATGCCACTTGCTCGGGGCATTATTAAACTTCGCCACCCTTTTTATTTTATCGCCACTAATTATATATTGAAATTCCAAAATTGCTCTTGATTACTTTTCAAACCTTCAATCTCTAACATTTCTTTAAAAACTTTTTCCGTACACTCATTGAACTAAAACAAGCTAAAACTAAAAATTGAATTACAATGGCCAACGAAAATGAGCATCAATATGATTGTGGAATCAATATGATTGTGTTAAAATTTGAGACATATTCACTCTAATGGCTATAACTTTAAATAGAAAAATCATATAATTGTAATATTTGCGGCATTATAACCTAGACTTCAAGATCTTTCCAATGATATATTATATGTCCAATTCCGATACCGAGCGAGAAATGACGATCGTTTGAAGTTTATTTGTACTGAAATTTGATACATGTTCATTTTTTATGTCATAACTTTTATAGAAAAATCATATTAGTGCAAGGTTTGCGGCATTGGAAACTAGACTTCAAGAGCTTTTCAACGACATATTATATGCCCAATTCTAACAATCGAGCGAGAAATGACGACTGTTTAAAGTTTGCAGTAATTTCTAAGATTAGTCGCGCGCGACCAGACCATCAATGGTTGAATCGCACAAAATGTGCGATCGGACCATGGTTGAATCGCACAATATGTGAGATCAGACCATGGTTGAGTCGCACATTTTGTGCAATTCAACCATGGCCTGGTCGCGCGCGACTAATATTAGAAATTACTGCAAAATTAAACGGTCGTCATTTCTCGCTCGATTATCAAAATTGCGCATATAATATGTCATTGGAAAGATCTTGAGGTCTAGTTTCCAATGCCACAAACCTGACACTAATACAGTTTTTCTATAAAAAGTTATGAGCAAAAGAATGAACATGTATCAAATTTCAGCACAAATAAACTTCAAACGATCGTCATTTCTCGCTCGGTTATCGAAATTGGGCATATAATATATCATTGGAAAGATCTTGAAGTCTAGGTTCTAATGCTACAAATATTGCAGTAATGTTATTTTCGTTTCAAAAGTTTCGGCCAAAGAAGTGATTATGTATCAAATTTCAATACAAAGCGTGTGATCAGGTTTATTTTTCGATTTTAAAAATTATTTTCTATACTAAAATTTTTATTTTTACTTTAATTTAATTATTATTAAGAAATTTAGTTTAGAAATAATAATGGTTGATTTTATAATTAAAATTGGATTTAAGGACATTTTAGTAATTTTATTAAAAAGGGGTGGTGATAAAATAAAAAGGATGGTGATGTTTAAGGATTCGGCTTGCTCGTGTTGTATTATGTCGTGTTTGTGATTTGTCATGTCTATGTTTGTGTCGTGTTTGGCCTTTCTATTTGGTAACTATGTTTTACTCATTATGTTTCTTTGTTATTGTCCACTTTTCTTATTTGGTCAGTTCACCCAAATTGTCCACTTTCTATTTTTGACAAATTTTTTTTTACCTAAATACCCTATGTTCACACAAGTAAAAACTATAATATCCTCACATATACTCCCTCCAATTCATATTTATTGTCCCATTTGGTTGGGCACAGACATTAATAATGGGTATGGGTCCACCAAAAAGATGGTAGTTGAAGTATTTTAATTGATTAGAGTAATTATAAAGGTGGTAGTTGTGGTATTATGAGTAGTAAAAGTGGGGATCTTTTGGTCATTACTTGTGTGAACATGAGATGTTTAGGTAAAAAAAATCATGACTAAAAATAGAAATAGGATATTTGAGGTGAACTTACCCAATAAGAAAATGAGAGAATAGTTGTGGATTGGAGGGAGTATTATTTAAAATATCACAATTACCACCTTTACAATTATTGTAATCACTTAAATATCTTAACTACCACCTTTATAATAATTATAATCATTTAAAATACCCCAATTATCACCTTCTTAATATGCATGCCCAATTCAAAGTGGACAATAAAAAAGAATCGGAAGGAGTATTTTCTAAGAAGGTACTAGATAGTAAAGACTAATTGGAAATAATTAAGTACTTCCTATGTTCTATATTACTCGCTATATTGCGGTTATTGACGTTATTTATCGTTCAAGCTTATTTTATTTATTGCGGTTAATGTGTAAGAAAAAATATAGTCAAGTGAGATCTTGTTTGAATTGTCTAATCGCATACATTCATAATATTAACTTTTTATAATTTTTAAATGTGTATAGTTTAATGTATAAATAGTTAATCAAAATAATATATTAGAATGCGTAAAAAGTCAAATATAACAAGTATTGTAGAACAGAGGAAATATTGTATTATGGCATTGTAATAGTTATAAGACTTTCTTGGTATCTTTATTATTTCTTCCATTCCATAACCATAATACTTGCTACTGAGTGTGACATATTGTGTGAGAAAATGTTACAATCAGTAGCAAGTATTATGAAACGGAGGAAGTATTAAAGTTATTGTGACTTAAATGCACCATTAAGGTGTGCATGCATGATTAACACGTGTATTTAAGGTGTGTTAAATGTAAGTTGAATGTGTGTTTAAGTATCTGAGTTAATGCATGGAGTTATGAATGTATTGAAGTGTATGACTTAAAGATGGGTGTAATGATGATTATTAAGAGGTATGATCAATGTACTTAATGAGGAAGTTTTGAAGTGCAAAAATTTGATTTTGCACGAGGTGCTTGAACAAGATAACTAAGGGGAGTATATTGACTTGAACGAGTTAGCATTTTAGAAGCATACATGAACATCAGAGAAGCTATGCTCGAACGGGCACTTGGTCTGCTCCAGTCCAAAAGGTTATTGAAGTTGCTGCTCGAACGAGCAACCCAATCAGATGATGCAGACGGTCATGTTTTTGGACGTTTTGATATTTTGAAGTTGTTAATGTCTTATTTATTCAAAGCTTTTATTATGCAAGCTTATTAATGTAATTAACCACTATAAAAAGGAGGATTATATGCTCACTGTAATCATCCACAAAATAACCCCTAAGCTTATAAATACTAAGTCTTAATCTTCTTTTATTCTTTAACGTAATTCTTCATTATAAGAGTTCTTGAAACTCCTTTGTTATAGTATTATCAAGATGTTACACACCTCTGTGGACGTAGCCTACATTGGTTGAAACTCGTAAAACTTTGTGTTCTTTATGTGCATTGTTATTTCCAGTAAACATTGTTTTTCATTGAAAGTGTAATTTTTTCATCAAGGTACTTCATATCGTTGATCTTGGTGTTTTAGAAGTTTAATTGGTATCAATATATATTGGGGGCTAAAATCGTAGCCAGTGTATTTATGAGGGACTTTTGATTCTCTTCTTTGGAGACATCTATATTTGCCTCATTTGACAAAATTTATTCTAATAATAGGTTATTTGGATTTTTTTATGTCTATGAAGTTAATTGATCAATTTATATACTCTCTTTATCCCGTATAATTTGCATCTAAGAGAAGATTGTTGATTTTTAAGGAAAAGGTGGATAATGGTAATAAATGAAGAGAGATAATGAATTGTGTGGATGAAATTAAAAGACAGTTAAAATGTATGGATGAGATTAAAAGATAGTGGTGGATCATAGTCTAAAAATAGAAATGATGCAAATTTATTGAGACGAACCAAAATCGAAAATGCTGCAAATTAAATGGGACGGAGGGAGTAGAAATTAAGGTTCAGTCACCAAGTGAAGTCCATCTACATCCTATCAGCAGATAATAACATTTGATGTGCATGTCCGATCATTTGAGCTTTCACTTAGCTTGAAAGTTAACTTTTAAGTTTCACCTAGAAAAGTATAGAAGTCATTTGAGCTTTCACTTAATTGATTTTTATTGATTTAACACATTTTTATAAAATTTAATTGTTAGTTACAGACATTTATTTTTGAGATCATGAATTGTTAGTTACAAACTATGATTGAGTTTTATCATTAAACTATTTTTAATGATTAAAATTAATTTAAACAGATAATAACTACTCCCTCCGTTCCTTTTTGTTTTTCCACCTTACTAAAACGGGTAGTTTCATAAGTTTTTCCACTTTAGAATACTTTCTATTTTTGGAAAGTTTTCATCCCATTTTTACCCCTTAAAACCCCACTTTCCTTACTTCACACTACTATTTAATTATTTTCTCTCTCATACTTCCAATACAATCATTACATTACACTATTATTTAATTATTTTTTCTCTCATACTTCCAATACAATCATTACTTCCCACTACTATATAATTAAAATAATACCCACCACCACCAAAGATTCCATTTTTCTTAATCTTGGTGAAAAACCCAAATAGGAACATCAAAAAGGAACGGAGGGAGTAACTTTTACTTATCGCAATTGATTTTTATTGATTAAAACTTATTTTGTTAATTATAAGATATATTTTTAGGAAAAATTCTCTAGAATAATTCAACCTATTCGTGATTTTCTACAATAATCTCATCTATTGATTAACTATGAATAATCCCAACTTTGAGAGGTATTTTCCTAGAGTAAACACGGTGACCGGATGACTTGCTATAACAAGTTTTATTTTTTTATTTTAAAAAAGATAAATTAGAAAAAATGTCGAAAAAATATTAAAAAAATGTTCAAAAAAATTTAGAATATTTTACGTCAAATTTCAAAAATTTTTCTCTAATTTTAAATTAATTTTTAGTTTACTTTTTTTGGTGAATTAACTACTATAGCAGGTCATCGGGTTACCCAAGTTTACTCAAGGCAAAAACCCTTAAAGTTGAGATTATTCATGGTTAATCAATAGATGAGATTATTGTAAGAAAAATCATAAATAGGTTGGATTATTCTAGGTAAATTTTCTATATTTTATTGGTTACTTATTTTTTAAAGTGAAAAGATAAATAATCTGTAAAAATCTTATTTAATTAGTAACATTAGTTATAATAGATAAATATTAGTAAAAAATTAATTTTAACGGTTACTAAGTAAATTAACTTCTTTTTTTTTTTTTTAAGTTTTCAATTAGATGTAAACTAGACAACCTCGAACTTTTTTTAAAGCTTTTTTTTGCAAAATATTTGGACTAAGAGCCTCCCCAAACTAATTGGAAAAATAAGCTTTTCCTTGCAAACCGCTACTTGAAGTAGCGTTTTTATCATTCTGAATAATCGAATTTTTTTATGGTATATAGTAAACCGCTACTCCAAGTAGCGGTTTTGTCCACATAATTTTTTTATTTTTTTTTGTTTTATTATAAACCGCTAAATGGAGTAGCGGTTTTACCTGGTGTATTTTTTTTGTTTTTCATGTACTAGAAAAACAAAAAAAAAAATAAAAAAAAATTAATGGGCAAAACTACTACATTAAGTAGCGGTTTGGTAGAAATGGGAAAATCGCTACTTCATGTAGCAGTTTGCTGGAGAATACAATAAAAAAAATAAATTATTTATTACGTAGGACAAAAATGCTACTCCAACGAGCGATTTCAATATACTTATTTTTTCAATTAGTTTGGGGAATCTCTCATTAGTCCAAATATTTTGCAAAAAAAACAAAGCTTAAAAATAAAAAAAAGGTTCAGACAACCTCTATAGTAAACTTTGGCCAAAAGTAGTCATGATTAAAAATGAAAAGAATGACAACGTCAAACGAACCTAATCCAATTCCAACAAAGTAAGGATTTTGGAGGGACGATGACCATGGCGACCTTCCCTCTCTCAAATTCATCTTCATATCTTATCAATTCCTACACTTCATCACCATCTTCATCTGTCGTTTCTCCTTCTCATTTCTTTCCTCTGCTTTCCTCTCATTCTCGACGCTTTTCGAGACTCTTCGTTTCGTCGACAGGTATCTCCGACGCTCCTCAACAACATTTGATCGTCGACAAATCTGCGCTTGTTGTAAATGAAGCGGTTTCCGAGGATGAGCTTTGGGCTGCTGCTAATCTTCGAATTCGAACCTTTAATAAATTTAAGGAGGACTCTTTTGGAGTCGAGGTTTGTAATTAGCCGTTTATTTTTCTAATTTTGTCAGCAGTTTTCTAGTCTAGAAACTTGAATGTTGCAAAACCTAAACAATTTTGATCAATACTGCTGTTTTTGCATCATATTTTATTCGAATTTGGCTTATTTTATTTTATTTATTCGTTAATTGTTTATTTAATTGTATGTTGATGTTTGGAATTTGCTTTTTTGATAATTCATGTTAAAACGACCTGGGAAAATTTGTGAATCATTGGAGAATGCAAGCGGAAATGACTCTTAACATTGCATATTTTCGAAGTTTTAGGAGCTTGATGCTTGCAGTATTACTGTAGTAATGCATGGTTATTAGTTTAGGCCTTGACATATACTTAATCCACCTTTGGGCTTTATTATTAGTGCTTGATTTTTGATGTGAGGAGATACAATGTATAAATTTTGTGTGTGGAAATCTTGCGAATCTACTGGGATGCATGAAGGCTGATATATAATGTGTGATGATTTGTTGGGGCAGAATCATAAACTTATTCATGTTGAACAAAATTGGGTATGTGTATGGGTATTGACTATGTTACAAATATGGTTTGAGTCAACTATTGTTTGGTTCATGTGTTACAAATACGTTTGGGTGGCATAAGATATCAGACTCTCAGTTCTACTATGCATCAAGGTGAAATGAAGATTATGGGTGACATAGGATCTTAGCATAGCTTTATTTAAAGGTGAGTGGCATTCGTTAGCAGTGACGGACACAAAAAAAATCAAGTGAATTAAAAAAAATTTCGACTTTGAATTAAGAACAAAATGTGATCCTAATTCCTAAGCTAGTTTTTGAGATACCTATCCTTCAATAAAATTACAACCAATAATCATTTTTTGAGTCATTTCTAATTGTTTTAGAGTTTATTCATCTTGTATGCTTTTATCTCATTACAATTTGATATGACAAACACTAACCTAATGTCCTATCTAAGCAATCAACAAAAAATTGCACAACATATAAACCAAACAATTTAGTTCATGAAACAACAATACAATATGCAATTAATAAACAACTTAAAAAGTACTACAATAATTAAACTGTTAAAGGGATGGGTACATTGAAGGCTTGAATCTCGAATGATGGAATGAGGAAAAGGTGTCCAGAAGAAGCGGAATTGCGGGGGCTTGTTCTGCGACACCAAGGGTTGGAGACGGTGGAGCACAAGTAGGGGCGTTTCTCGTTAGATTGGGAGATAATGTGGGTAAGACTGTGAGAGGGAGTAAGAAGGTTGGTAACTTTGACGGCCGCCAGCGAGTGGCTCGCATCCAACGAGAATCGAGAGTGAAGATAGTAAACAATTGAGGAAGGAGGCAGAGAGGTTTGCGGGTAAGAGAAAAACTATGGTATTCCGTACGCAACCCTAAAATCAGTTGTTTAAATCCCACAAAAATACAAATAAAAAACGTATTAAATGGGGCTTGATCCCAGTTCTTGGGCATAGAAGGCAATGAATAATACCAATCCTTCCATCATCATATGCTGTCAATTGACAACATTGAACATGTTTGGATTCGCCCGTGTTGGTTAACATTTTCTCACAAGTACTATTTAATTTAGTTTGGCCAATGGTCTTTTTTTAGGCATTTATTATTCATCTGAGCAAAGTTTTGGCATTTGATTTCTTTTTTGTAATTTTTAATTTAAAAATTGCTAGGTTGCAACATAGTGCATAGATAAAGCCACATCGCATCTCATCAATGCATTGCAATGATTTTCATAATAATGGAATTGAAATTTCCCACATTGTATAGGTGTAAAAACTTGAATATTTGGAAGTTTTGAGGGATATCTCATGCTTTCTAATATTTGGCGTTATAATAACCGCATTACTCTACTTATCAAATCACCTTAATGCATTTGACACTATGGTTGGCAATAATTGTATGTTGTAATGTAAGTTTTCAAGTGTTATTCTTAGGCTAAAGTTTGATAAGGCTTATGATAGAGCGTATTGCAAGGATTTATATGGTGCCCTGGAAAACTAACTTATCTTTGTTTCTAGGAGGTCTATCTACAGTAGTCGTTGCACTTGGTTGGTTTTTTCTTGGTGAATTTTCTTTCCATGTGCATTTTGTTGGACTTGGATGCTTGTTGATTGTAGGCTTTTGGGTGAGAGATGAATTTTTTTCAACCTCTCTTGAACTTAATGATAGACATTTTACCATTTTCCAATTGAAATAATTAGGAAGTAAGAATTGCATTGTTTTTTTTATTTTTATTTATTTATTTAATTTTGTTTTATAAAGGATAAAGAGATCACATTAATGTTGTGGCTTTGCTTTCATTTTAATAGAAAGACAGTTTGCAAACTAGTAAAAAACGATCAGTTTTCTAGTTTTGGCATTATCCTTGGGATTCAAAGTATATGATTTTGAAGTGTTTTCTAAGTCTTTGGTCTCTATGCATCCCCCTTCCCCCCTTTGAAGTTATAGTTTTAGTTCTAGTTACTTTTCTTTCCATTAATCAAATCTATATAGTTGATTAAGGGGTTTTCAAGTTCTTTTTGACAAAATTATTGTCTTGCTTCCTTGAATGATTCATTTTGTAAGTAAAGTTGGGTTTTTAATCTATAAGGGAAGTGAACTTAGGCGAGTATTTGGCTCTCTTGTGCCTTAATTTCTTTTCAATTCAGCAATATCTAAGTGATTTTACTAAGCTTCACAATTCTATGTGTAAGGCTTTAAACCAAACTCTTTTATTAAGCTAACTTTTTTCGAAACAAAATGTTACGACATAATTGGATAAGGTGTAAAGATGCCTTCATGTTTGTTTAACTGGGAGTACTAGCCCACTAGCCCAATCATATGGAATTAACTTCCTTAGTCTATCCTAGATCCTTCTTGACGTGTCCCCACTTCACGGGGATGTGCTTCCACGAAGAGAGAATCACCTCTCATGGAGTAAAAGATATGTCCTATAAAGGGATAAACAAACATTTTTAAAAGTTAAATTACAAATACATGAATTGACAACAAAATTGAGTCTTATTATATGTGTTTGGCCAAATGAAAGAATTGTTTGGATTTTTGAATTGGAGAGAAGAGGAGAGGAGACATAGTTAAAGAAGGCTTCATTTTCAGGCTTTTTTGTTTATCATGATGCAATAATTATAGAAACAATGTTTTTAAGAAAACTGAAAAATGCAAAGCAAGAATCTACGAAGTTGAGATTCGAGAATAACTTTTTCATTTTTTTGGAGTTAGGAGAAGAATGTTCAAAGGATTCCTTTGAAATTTATGTGGTTAATTGGTTATGGTTGCATTTGACATGAATCAAGTGAGAGACGTATAAATCAAGCATGTTCAAATGGATGGATACTATATTGTATTTCACAAATGGTTTGTCACTTATGAATAGCAGAACAAGAGTGGACTAACACCAAGTTTTTTGATTTTTCCATGGTGGCATGAGTTTGGGGGCTTGATGCCCTGGAAAACTGAAGATTACATTTAATTTTTGAAATATAATATAGTTGCCAATTTTACGGGCCTTGTGTCAGGGGGAATTTCATGGGACATAGACACGTAACTGTTTAGAAAGTGTAAGTTCAACTTATTTGGATTTTTAAATGTCATGCTCAAAATTAAAGCAGTCCATCTATCATTTGATATAGGTTTTTACATAACCTTTGGTTTTGATACCTCAAAATTTTCTTGCTTTCCATACTTTTCATTTGAGTGAAGAGCTCCCTTTTAAGAAAAAAATACTATAGTTGTATTTCTTGTTGATACCCTAAAATTTAGAATAAAGTAGATTATAATTATACTTGCACTCATCTATCAGAATTTTCTTTGTTTGGTTTTGGATTGGTATGTTGAACTTTGTTTAAACTGCTAATACGTCGATTTGTTTATCAAGTTTTTTAGGATCATAAGAAGTACCTGATTGAGCGTGAGTTTGAAGCACTTAAAGAACGTGTTGCTGGAAAGAGGGAAGGTTTCAAAAAGGTATCTTGTATAAATGCCTCCCTGCCTTTGTCACATATATCAACCTTGTCCGGAGATCTTTCTACCACATGTAAGGTATTGTAGGTTTCTTATTAGTTTTCTTTATATAAATAGAATTTTTCAGGATGGCAGTTACCCAGTGATATAATCCTCTTGCAAGCTGTGAACAGTGGAGAGGATGGTCTTTCCTCTATAGTAAGTAAAAAGTGCTCTTGTACTTAGTGAAGCTGAAAGTAAAAGAATCAAATTTATATATGGTAAGGGAATCACAATTATCTATGAGGAGGGCCACATAAAGAATATTTGTTCCAAAATTGGTTTATATTCTAATTTTAGTTGCTAATTTTGACTTACATTTCAACATCTTAGAGTGTGGAGACAAATTTATTACTTGGACCCGTGCAACAGGACAAATTAAGCATATAAAATTACAAACCGTTTGTAACTATGTTACGCTTGTGGAATGTAAGCCCAGTTAACACATTGGATCAAACATGTTGGGTCTAGAAGGCAGAAGTTGATATTAACAATCTGCTTTTAGTTGTGTGAGTCCTGTTGAGTGCTGCTTTGTTGGAGTTGCTTCTGAACAACTGCTTGTCAAATCTCAAACCTCTTCTAGATTACAGGAATACAAAACATGTTCATGAGCTTACATTAATGAACTGTTTGGTTCACTGCAATGTTATTTGACTAATAATTTTCTATGAGTGGTATATGTGAAGAAATTTAATGCCTTTTGACTTTACTTGGATTGTAAAATGGTTTGATCTATCCTCAAGGTTGTGGCAGTTATGACTGGGTGGGGTGAGTCTAACCATGAGGCGTTGATGGTCTGTGACAGTTAAACACAATTTCTCGTTAGTGTTTGAACATGATTAAATCAATTTGGACGATCAATATTGTTTCCTTTTGATTGTGAATAGGATATTTGCATTTAAGTTCGAGTAAAAAACATGTTTGCAACTACTCCTTTCACTGTGCTACATGTTTCATCTTCAACTATTGATCAATATCATGTAATTCACATTGAAGAACGCCTTTAGCCTTAGCCCTATGGTATGTGGTTACATTAATAGAGAGAGTGTTTCTAATTAGGGATGGCAACGGGTCGGATCTGGACCGAGTCCAGTTGGACCTGGATCCAGATCTGTTTTCAAGAGCAAGATCCAGATCCGGACCCGGATCCGCGGGTCCAGTTTTGCAAGACCCATATCCGGATCCGTGGATACTGTGGATCCAGTACCGGATCCGGGTCCAAAACGGGTCTGACTTAATTTTTTTTTTTTGTTTGTTTTTTTGTATTTTTGAATCGTGTTGAAATTGCCATAAAGCTATATTTATAAAATTAATGATAATAGTATATATATAATTTCACAATCGATAACCAAAAAATTTTATACAACTTAAAATTAAAAATAAAAACGTCTACAGTGAGTGTGTGAGTGTGATGTGAGTAGCGTACAGTGATGGGAGTGAATAGGAGTAGTGTACAGTGAGGAGTGGGAGGGACTTAGGAGTAGTGTATAGTTGGTGAGTGTGTGACTTATACCTTATTAAAGTTATTAGTGACTAGTGATTCATTAACAAGAATATATATTTAATATGTAAAAAAATAAAAACGGGCCCTCCGGATCCACGGGTCCAGGTCTGGGTATTTTTCTCAGGCCCGGATCCGGACTGGTGAAATATTAACGGACCCGGATCCGACGGGTCTATTTTTTAGGACCCAGATCCGTGAAAACGGATACGGATCCACGGATCCGGGTCGGGTGCAATACCCATTGCCATCCCTATTTCTAATGTATCCTTAATTGCCCTCGCCCCATGTAGTTAGTGGCACTTGGAAAACAACAGTATGTTGTAGCAGCCGGTTCAACCTCGAGCACAAATATTCAAGAACACAGCAATATTAGAATAAGAGAAAAGAAAGAAGATGCACAGAACATAATAGTAAGAAAACAGAAAGGAATAAGAGAGAAGAAGAGTAGTATTAGGGCAGAATGCTTGTAAATTATGTATTAGAGGACGTTGTGTCCCCTCGAGCTCTTAGAGTGGCTCGATAACTCCAACGGTACAACCGATTACTGAATACAAGCATAAAAGAAATCTATCCCTTCTTGACTATATATAGAAAGTACTACTATTCTAGAATGCTCCTAGAAAAGTACAACTCATAATATCAAGTACAGCTCATCACCAAAATATAACAACTTCCTTGACATCACACAAAAAAGGACTAACAGAATATGGTTACTGATTATTCCTTTTCCTTCTAGAATATGTGTGCTTGATATTGGGCCTTACTGGATCCATAACAATACCCGCCCCCACAAGACTCACCTTGTCCTCAAGGTGGAAGTCGGGAAATAGAGACACGATGTTACCATAAAGCTCCCATGTAGCATCAGACAAAGGAAGTCCTTGCCACTGAATAAGTACTTGTGCAGTTGACCAAGGCTAAGATGGGTCTTTGCGTACCCCCAGCACCTCAGCAGGTATATTCATTAACTCCAAGGAGGAAGACAATTGAGTAGGAAGATCAGTTGGATTGAAGGAAGCCCCATTGGCACTTTTGAGCTGAGACACATGGAAAACGGGATGAATTTTGCTTCCTAAAGGCAAATCCAATCGATAAGCAGCAGCCCCTATCCTTTCAATCACCACAAATGGACCATAGAAACGAGACGAAAGTTTATCACAAGGACGACGAGCTAGCGATTGTTGACGATATGGTTGTAACTTCAAATAAACCAAATCGCCTTCATTGAAAACAACATCCCTTCTCTTCAAATCAGCCTGTTTCTTCATACGGTGTTGAGCACGAATCAAGTAAAAATGTAAGTCGTCCAAAATAGCATCGCGCTCCCGAAGTAGTTGATCTAAACTGTCCACCGAAGTGCAATTCTGACCCATACGAACTATTGATGGAGGAGAACGCCCATACAGAGCTTTGAAAGGTGACATGTTGATGGACATGTGGGGTGCGGTATTATAGCAATACTCGGCCCAGTGCAACCATCTTGCCCATTGTTTGGGTTGCCCATTAATGAAGCACCTCAAATAGGTTTCTAAGGCTTGATTTACAATTTCGCTTTGCCCATCGGTTTGAGGATGGTAAGCCGTGCTGTGAGCTAGAACGGTACCCTGTAAACGGAATAACTCTTGCCAAAACCGGCTCATAAAGACTTTATCTCTATCGGAAACAATGGACGATGGAAAACCGTGAAGACGAATAATTTCCCTCACAAAAATTTCAGCCACCGATACCGCCGTGAATGGATGCCTTAACCCAACAAAATGTGCGAATTTTGTGAGACGATCTACTACCACCAAGACTGTGTCAAAACCTTTGGACTTAGGAAGACCCTCGACAAAGTCCATCGTAATGTCCTCCCAAACATGGGCTGGGATTGGCAAAGGTTGTAGCAATCCCGCCGGCTGCTGGTGCGAAGCTTTTTGTTGCTGACAAATGAGACATTGTTGCACGAATGAAGTAACAGTTTTCCTCATGCCTTCCCAAAACCAATCCTCCGCTATCCGTAAATAGGTTTTATATTCCCCATTGTGTCCACCCATGTGCGACTCATGATACTCTTTTAGCAACTTCTCAATCAGTGTCGAAGATCGGGGTAGGGCCACACGCCCTTTATACAATAAGCAACCATGATGTAACGAAAATCCATTATTCACCCCTCCATTTTGCTGCAATTCAGTAACTATTCTGCCCAATACCACATCCTGCTGAACTTCTTTGTGCACCACACTCCAATCTACCTCATTTGTTGACATAAGGGTACTCAAATAAGTTAAGTAAATCTGAGGGTGTCTTGAAAGGGCGTCGGCAGCCGCATTTGTACTGCCTGGCCGATAGTGAACCTCAAAATCATATCCCAACAATTTACTCACCCACTTTTGATAGTCACTCCCAATTTCCCGCTGCTCTAAAATGAAACGTAAGCTACGTTGATCGATCCACACAATGAAATGTCTCCCAATCAAGTAGTGTCTCCATTTTTGTACCGCCATTACAATAGCCATCAACTCTTTCTCATAAATAGATTTCGCCTCACCCCGGACCCCCAAAGCTTTACTAAAGTACGCGATTGGGTGTTTCTCTTGTGACAAAACAGCCCCCAACCCCTTTCCCGACGCATCCGTCTCAACATTAAAAGGAATAGCAAAATTCGGAATAGCTAAAACGGGAGCAGTGAGCATTACCTCCTTCAATCTAACAAATGCTGCTGTTGCTTCATCGTTCCACAGGAAGTTGTCTTTCTTGAGTTGATTGGTTAAGGGCGCCGATAATTGAGCATAGTGTCGAATGAATCGTCTATAATATCTGGTTAGCCCCAAAAACCCCCGCAACTCCTTCAAGGAAGTTGGAATTGTCCACTCTTGCACCGCGACGACCTTCTCCGGGTCCATAGCCACACCATCCCCCGATATAATATGACCCAAATAAGCTACATGAGTTTGTCCGAAAACGCATTTCTTTTCATTAGCGTATAGCTGCTGGTTTGTAAGTACCTCCAGAACAGTGGAGAGGTGCTGCTGATGTTCCTCCATGTTGGCACTATACACTAAAATGTCGTCAAAAAAGACTAGCACAAAACGGCGTAGGTAAGGTCGAAAAACCTCATTCATTAGCGATTGGAATGTTGCCGGTGCGTTAGTCAACCCGAATGGCATGACTAGAAACTCGTAGTGCCCGTCATGAGTCCGAAAGGCGGTTTTGTGGATGTCCTCTTGACTCATATGGATTTGATGATAACCTGACTTTAAGTCAAGTTTTGAAAAAACAGTGGCTCCACCCAACTCATCGAGTAACTCTTCAATAACCGGGATCGGAAATTTATCTGCAATTGTCTCTTTATTTAAGGCACGGTAATCCACACAGAACCTCCATGAACCGTCCTTCTTTTTGACTAAGAGAACTGGGCTAGAGAAAGGGCTTCGTGATGGTCGGATTATTCCAGCTTGTAGCATGTCGGCAACTAGCTTCTCAATCTCCTCTTTTTGAATTTGAGGATAGCGGTATGGCCTTACATTTACTGGATTAGCACCATTCTTCAAAGTGATGCGATGCTCATGCGACCTCCCCGGTGGTAATCCTTCTGGCATTTGAAAAACCGATTTATACTGTTGCAATAACCCCATTAGTGCCTCTGGAATCGACTGTGGCACTTCACTGTTCTTTTGAACGCTCATCACCTCAATGAGTACTCCTCCCTTTTCCTTCCTTATCACCTTCATCATCGATTTTAACGTGACCATCGATCTCTCCAAGGACGGGTCACCCCGGAGGATGACTTTACTCCCCTGCCAAGTGAATTTCATAAGAGGAACCTTCCAGTTAGTGGCTACCATCCCTAATTTCGCGAGCCATTCTACTCCCAAAATAATTTCTGAGTGTCCCAACTCCAACGGCAAAAAGTTTTCCACTATCCGAACCGCCCCCAAATCAACCTCTAACTCCGTACATCGCCCACGACCCATCCGTGTCTCACCCGTACCTAAGGTCACCCCAAATTCCTCCGTATCATCTACCGGAATGCCCAACTTCTGAATAATCGATGGAGAAATAAAGTTATGTGTCGCTCCGGGATTGATCATGACTATAACTTTACTTCCTTCAACGTGGCCCTGCAACTTCATGGTACGTGGGTTATCAATGCCCACCACTGAATTTAAAGATATCCCCGCCGTAACTGGTTCCACGTCTACTGGGTCTTCCAAGGCTTCTTCAAATTCCAACTCATCATCATCCTCATCCGCCATTATTAAAACACTCAGCTCCTTCCTCTTACATACGTGGCCCATTCGCCACTTCTCATCACACCGGTAACAGAGACCTCTTGCCTTCCGATCTTGAAACTCTCGATCACTTAATTTGATGGTCTGGTCGCTGGATGGGTTTCGGTTTTGATGGTAATTGTTTGGAGATGGGTTTCGCTGGTTTGGGAAGTTTGTAGGTGGGTAATTTTTATTTTGTGGGTTTCTTTGGGTATTTGTAGTGGGGTAAGGTTTGTGGCTAGGGGGTAAATAATGTGGGCGGTGGGGGTAGTTTGGTAAATTCCGGCCCGCACCTCCTGGGTTATTTAACAGCCCAAATGCCAACAATTTCTCCTCAATCTTCACAGCCCAATCTAATGCCTCATCCATATTTGCCGGATCCATTAACCTTAATTCCACCTGAATCCTCCATTCCAACCCCTTAATAAAGTTGGCTAAAAGGCATGACTCCGTTACCTCCTCTTCCAGGTTCGCTGCAAATTGTATGAAGACTTTTTCATAATCTTCAACTCCTCCTTCTTGCCTAATACTCATCCATTGTTCCATGAGAGACCCTCCTCGCCGACCCCGGAACCGCTTCAGTAGCAACCGCCTCAAGGTACGCCAATTTGGAATAAATCTCCTTTTATTTTCCCATTGAAACCAGAACAGAGCGTTACCTTCCAGTCCTAAGGTCGCTGCCCCCATTTTCTCTTTTTCCGACAATTGATATACATCAAAATACCTCTCTACCTTACTAACCCAGCCGTCGGGATCTTCCCCGGAGAAGATTGGAAACTCCAGTTTGCGAACCATGGTTTGATTGTTTTCATGGATTCGCTCCATAGGTTGACGGACATTTTCGATGTAAGAGATTACTTCCTCCTCTGATCGTTCCCTATCATTGTGTGGGATTGGTTCTCCATTTGTTTCGGCCCATCGAGTATTCATAGTTTTCATTTCTGACATCAAAGAGGAAAGGACCGACATGATTTTCCGTTGTTCTTTCGCATTTTCATCCCATTTTTTATTCTGCACCGCCAATGCCTTCGCCTGATTCTCCTCAAAACTTCCCTTAAGTTCTTTAAATTTTTCCTCCATAGACTCCTTCAATTCCGGTATGTCCCCTTGTAAGGACGCTACGGCTGCCTCCAATTCTTCCATACGAGTAGTTTGTGTGGGCGGCATGACCGAAACTGCTCTGATACCACTGTTGTAGCAGCCGGTTCAACCTCGAGCACAAATATTCAAGAACACAGCAATATTAGAATAAGAGAAAAGAAAGAAGATGCACAGAACAGAATAGTAAGAAAACAGAAAGGAATAAGAGAGAAGAAGAGTAGTATTAGGGCAGAATGCTTGTAAATTATGTATTAGAGGACGTTGTGTCCCCTCGAGCTCTTAGAGTGGCTCGATAACTCCAACGGTACAACCGATTACTGAATACAAGCATAAAAGAAATCTATCCCTTCTTGACTATATATAGAAAGTACTACTATTCTAGAATGCTCCTAGAAAAGTACAGCTCATAATATCAAGTACAACTCATCACCAAAATATAACAACTTCCTTGACATCACACAAAAAAGGACTAACAGAATATGGTTACTGATTATTCCTTTTCCTTCTAGAATATGTGTGCTTGATATTGGGCCTTACTGGATCCATAACACAGTATAGGGAACATACATTCGTTGGTTAGTCAACTGTTTTTAAACTCACAAGTCACATATGCGTTATTTATGCTTGATTGTAACAGATGGGCAACCGGTTGTACCGGTCAAATCGCCTCTTATTACATACTATAGAAAGAAGAGAAGGAATCGGGCGGGAGGGAATTAAATGTAGTTAGAATATTAATAAGGGTCTTGTATTCTAAAATGGCCTAGGTGGCATTCTAAATTTGTAATAGCCTAGTCCTATAAATAGGAAGATAATAATCATTTGTAAAGATCATCAAATAAATAAATAAGAGGAAATATTCTTTGAGGAGCTTGGGAGTGGCTCGAACACTTCCCCACATTTGTTTGTTTGATCTTTTCTTTTGTTTTTGCACATTACTAAGAGAAATTCATCCAGAATTAGTAACTAAACGTTACAAAGGTATCAAAGCAAGTTTGATCCAAGGGAAGAAATGACTCAAGAAAGTAAAGAATCTTGGGAACAAGGGTTGGCAAGTTTGAAGGAAGCCATAACCGGCCAGATTGAAGCTTTGGACGGAAAATTCACACGGAGATTGGACAACACTGACCAAATTCTATCAATCTTGATGGAGGAGAGATCTTCGAAGGAAGCAAGGAAGGAAGAAGAGGGGCAGCGAAAAGCTAGGGTTCCCTTCGCTGAAGATAGCTCGCATTTGGGGGAGAATTTTGCAAGAAAGACGCATCCAATGCAGAAGACTGGGCCGAATACAGTGGAGGACAATGGGTATCGACAGAAGAGGCCGAATGTAATGATGGAAATGCCGGTTATTGAAGGAGAGGATGATTGGGACCGGTCCAGGAACATGCGGCTGGAAAATAATGCAGATAAGGGCGACTCTTCGAATTGGAGAAAAAGAAAATTGGAAATTCTAATGTTTAATGGGGAAAATCCCGATTCTTGGATCTGGGAGGCAGAAAAATATTTCTCCTTTTATCAACTAGGTGAAAGGGAGAAATTAGAGGCGGCGGCGGTTAGCTTTAAGGGCGAAGCCGAGATTTGGTTCGATTGGGAAGAACAAAATGAATCCATAAGGAATTGACAAGATTTGAAGTATTTAATATTGAGTCGATTCCGACCTTGGGATGAGGGGGAAATGTGTGAGCAATGGTTATCAGTGGAACAAACCGGGACAGTGGCAGAATATCGGAGTGAATTTATTTCAAGATTGACCCACTTAGGCAAGAAGGAGGAAAGCATGATGATCGGTGCGTTCATGAGAGGGTTAACCGAAGAAATTAAGACCGAGCTTAAGGTTCTTGGGCCCATTAATTTGGGGCAAGCGATGTCATGGGCGGAGAAGATTGAGTCTAAAATCTTGGCACAAATCAATTCATGGTTGGCAAGAAGAGAGCCTTTGAGAAATAACCAAAATAACCCACCCCAAACCATTCAAGAAACCCACCTTTACGTAGTAACCAAAATCACCCACCACATAACTACAAGCCCCTAAATTCCTCTCAATTGAGGGGGCGTGAGGGTAATGGGCAGCCGCATAACCGGTGTAGTGGGGGAGTCACACGGGATGACCGAGTACGAAGATTGACGGATAGAAAATGGCGGAAACGGAAAGCCAAAGGGCTATGCTACCGATGCGATGACAAATGGTCCGTAAATCACAAATGCAATAAGAAGGAACTTAGCGTTTTGATCATATATGATGATGAGGAGGACGAGGAAAAGGAGCCTTGGGAAGAAGAGGAGCCGAAGAACGTAGAGGAGAAGGAGTCCTTAATTTCCTTGAATTTGGTTGTGGGAATCACCAATCCCAAGACCATGAAAATGTTAGGGAAAATCGACGAGGAGGAGTTGATCATAATGGTAGACCCCGGAGCCACAAACAACTTCATCTCCACCAAAGTTGTCGAAAAATTAGGGATAACGCGTGAAGCATGTGAGAAGTTCGGAGTGATCTTGGGAAATGGAGACAAGATTGTGGGGCAAGGAGTTTGTCGTCGAGTTACAGTATATTTACAAGGGTTAGTAATAGTCCAAGACATCCTGTGTTTAGAATTGGGAAATTCGGATGTGATACTCGGTATACAATGGCTTGAAACATTAGGCCAGGTCACTACAAAATTGGAAGACACAAACCATGCAATTTCGATGGGAAGGGAATGCGGCTATGTTAGTAGGGGATCCATCTCTAAGGTGATCCAAGATTTCCTTGAAGGCAATGATCAAGGAGATTAAAAAGGAAGGTGGGGGTATTTTAGTGGAGTACAATGGTATTGAACATTGTTTGAAGGAGACACCGATTCCGGAGGGGTTGAAAGGTATCTTTGAGGAGTATAATGACATATTTCAAACGCCCACGACGTTACCTCCCGCTAGGGGTCATGATCATGCGATTACATTGAAAGAAGGCACGGATCCGATAAATGTACGCCCATATCGTTATCCCCATAGCCAAAAGAATGAGATTGAGAAGTTAGTACAAGACATGTTGAAAGCCGGGTTGATCCAACTAAGACTGAACACCGGTCCAAACCCGGACCGTACCGAATGGACCGGAAGACCGAAATTTAAAAATTCGAGGACCGGAGACCAGACCTGTTTCATCCGGTCCGGTCCCGGTCCGACCCTGAAAAGTTCCGGTCCGGTCCAGGTTCGGACCGGTTGGACCGGCTATAGAATATTGATTTGAATTTTAAGATATTTATTATAGTAAAATTCAAAATAAATCATTATATAGTCGATAAATACTAGTTTGCTTTTTTGCTAATAACTTTAATTAATGAAAAAGTCCAAAGTCCGATCTTCAAAAGAAAAAGTCCAAAGTCCGATATTCAAAAAAAAAGTCCAAAGTCCGATCTTCAAAAAAAAAAGTCCAAAGTTTAATCCATTAATATCTTCAATACATTCCTTCAAAATAATTTTAACCAAGTCAAACAAAAAACAACATTCGTGAGCTTCATATCAAGCTATCCACGTAAATCACTTGGTCATACACGTCATCTTCACAAATATCTGTCCATAAAACCATAACACATAAGAAACATAGAAATGAAAATGTAAATAAAACAAAAAAAAAGAAATAAATACACAATCATAAAATCACCTTTTTCCAATTCCTCTAATTCACGCAAATTCTCTTCCATATCAACACCTAATGATCCCTTTGTTCGTAACCAATCTTGTGAACAAACAAGAGCTTGTACCATCTTACATTGATGAAAAAAACTATTCATTAAAATATCCAATATATTATATATATAATAAACCAAAGTAAAGTATTAGGTGAATATTATATTACCTTAGGAGTTAGTGAACTCGTAAAAGGATCAAGAATTTGACCTCCGGCACTAAAGGCAGACTCAGATGCAACGGTAGACAATGGAATAGCTAATACATCACGAGCCATGTGTGAAAGAATTGGATATCTTTGCCCATATTGACCCTACCATGCTAATGTATCCATACCTTTTTCTGTTGGCCCTAATCGATCAGTCAAGTACCTATCTAACTCGCTCCTATCATACTCACTTGAACCCTCCAACCGTTCTGCTCTCTCCCTTATGCTTTGCATGTAATTACTTCCTAATAGGCCATCATCCTCACTTAAATCAAGTGGAATAGAAGAATCATCACTAGTTTGCATAGGTTGATAATCTTGAGGAGAGTATTTAATTCTATACTCATCAAATAATTCATGAGTGAACTTCTTCACATCAGCACAAAGTATTGAACCATCTTCCTTACCATACATATCAATAAGTGTCAACTCAACAGGCAACCATTTAGTTTGAGGATCAAGAATGGCAGCAACATAAATCAACATATTCATTTTCATTATGTTCCCCCAATATTTGTCTTACTTCTTTTTCATTGAACATGCCATTGCTTTAAATTCTGGGTCACTATTTTTCTCCCATCTTTTCAACATATCATAAACGACAGCAACCCCCAAAAAACCTTTACTACTTGTCACATAAAGAGAGCCAGATATTCGAGGAGTTAAAAGATAAAAACCTTTCAAAAATACAACCAACCTTTTTAATTTTGCCCAATCATCAGTATCTGGTGGCATTTCAGAATCCTTATTTCCACTAGGTATAATTATTCCACCAAAAACAGGTTCAAATTTGATAGCTGTATCCAACATATCATAAGTGGAGTTCCAACGAGTAGGAACATCAAAACACAAAGAAGATTTACTCTGAATATTATATTTAGGTACAAGATCTTTAAACCTTTGAATTCTAGCAGGAGAGTTCTTAATATATTTCCCAACATTTCTTATCCTATCAATGCACACACCATGTTCTTTAATGCCATCCCATACAATAAGATTAATGATATGAGCAATGCATCTAATATGAACATACTTTCCATCTGCAATACAATCAGCCCTATTCCGTTGAACTAATTTTCTCAAGTGAACACAAGCTACATCATTAGAACTCGCATTGTCAACAGTGACAGTGAAAAGTTTGTTTTCAATTTCCCAAAATTCTAAACATGCCTCAACAGCCTTACCAATGACCTCACCTTTATGACTTGAAATTGGACAAAAATTAATAATTTTTTTATGCAATTTCCAATCATTATCAATAAAGTGAAGGGTGAGACACATATAATTGATTCTTTGGATTGATGTCCAAGTATCAGTAGTCACACTAACCCTTTGACAAGTCTTTAGAAAATCTTTCAACCTATCTCTTTCATTTTTGTACATCAGATAACAATCACGAGCAATAGTAGTATGAGATGGCATTTGAAATCTAGGGCAAGCAACAGAGTAATCGTCTAAATCCAGGTTTATCAACAGTTCTTAAAGGACACTCATCAATGATAATCATTTGAGCTACTGCGTCCCTAACATCTTTTAAATTAACAGTCCCATACTTCAATTTTCCTTCATAGTCATCCCCAAACTTATCCCTATCCCCTTGTTGAAAAAATAACTCAGCTTGTTTTCCCTTCCCTTTACTTGTATTCATAGGATTAGCAAGACATCTACCCACATGAAGCTTAACATTTTTTGAACCATTTACGTTACTATCACAAGCAAAAGTCTTATCACAATACTTGCACTCACAACGCAACAAACCATTTTCAAAATAATCAATAAAATGTACCCAATATTCACCAGTTCTCTTTGTTTTTCTAACAACATATTGTCTCCCATCCGTTAGCTTTTAATCAGTTAGTTCCTCAACATCCAAAACCATTGTGTTTGTAGCATCTGATTGTTGTGTTTTGTCGGTTTGATCGGATTAGTATAAAGCAGCTCGTTGTCTTTTGGATTTGGAGCTCATCTGTACGTTAATTATATGCGAATGGTATTAGATTTTATTCATCATAAAGCCTTTAACACTATCTAAAGTCTAAACAACAAAATGTATGATTTACACAATAATGAAAAAAAACCATACATTACAAGATAAACAATCCGTTATTGGCACTTGGCAGTCGGTCGTGCACCTTGTATAGCTTCTTGATCTCTACGATCTACTACTCTATAACAATAGCAACATTTATCATTAACCTTCAGACATAACACCCAAATCTGTTCAATAAGCTATCATGATTTCATAGACAATAAGTTATTTTACCAAACAACCCCATTAATTTCATAGACAATTAACATTTTTGAACAATTTTTACACAAACACTTTCATAGAGAGTTAGAGACAATAACAGAGCTTTTATTAATCAATAACATCATACCATAATCATAACACAAACACTTTTATAGAGACAATCTTTCTTAGTTAGAGACAATAACAGAGCTTTTATCGTAGCACATATTCACCACCATTGAAGTATCTTTCTTAGTTAGAGACAATAACAGAGCTTTTATTTATTTATGATATTATATGAGTATATCACCATAAAAATCAAAAACCCATAAAAATCAAAAAATCTCATTCAAAAATGTATAAATCCATCATAAAATTAATATCAAAGATACAAAATGCTATTGGAAATTTGTTAAAGAAAAGAATAAAAGATACCATTTACCAACCAGTAGCATGCTCTAGCCTCTAGCCTCTTGGAAATCTGGAAGTGAACCACGAAGAAGAAGGAGCGCCGCCATTATTCAAGGAAGATGAATAAATTACAAAATAAATCAAAATAAATTTCAGAAATATGAAAATGAATTAGCTTACTTAAAGAGTACAGAGATCCCAAGTCTAGATTTTCAGTTTTGATTTTGAAGTATTAAGGAACCAAGCAGGAGAAGAATTGAAGAAGAAAGGACTCAAGGAGCGCCGTAGATGATGTTTAGGTTTTGAAAAAAAAAACCCTAGAAATTAAGTTGAGTATTTATATGTCAGAAATTTTGGAAAATAATTACATTTAACCGGTCCTAACCGGTCCGACCCTGAATTTTCCGGGTTTAGACCGGACCGGAACCTGGAATTGAAAATTTTATAGGACCGAAGACCGGACCTGATGCTTTCGGTTCCGGTCCGTGTTCATCCGGGTCCGGTCTACTTTTGCACAGCCCTAGATCCAACCATCCATTAGCCCGTTTTCGAGTCCAGTGATTTTGGTAAAGAAGAATGACGGATCGTGGCGGTTTTGTGTAGATTATAGGGCCCTAAACAAGGCAGCGGTACCCGACAAGTATCCTATTCCTATGATCGACGAATTGTTGGATGAATTGCACGGGGCTACAATTTTTACTAAGTTAGACTTAAAATCGGGGTACCGTCAAATCCGGATGCGCCATGAGGACATTCATAAAACGACCTTTAGAACACACGAAGGGCATTATGAATTTCTTGTGATGCCATTTGGGTTAACCAATGCCCCATCGACGTTCCAATCGTTGATGAACGAGATATTCAGGCCATACTTACGGAAATTTGTGTTGGTATTTTTTGACGACATATTGATATACAGTAAAAAGGAGGAGGAGCATAGTCATCATGTGGAGCTAGTGTGCCGACGACTACGGGAATATTCTATGGTGGTCAATGGTGGGAAATGCGAGTTTGGGGTGACAAAGCTGGCATACTTGGGGCATGTGATCTCAAGGGAGGGAGTAGCCATGGATGATGACAAGGTTCGGGCCATGATAACTTGGCCAAGACCTAAGAACGTGAAGGAATTAAGGGGGTTTCTTGGGCTTACGGGGTATTATAGGAGGTTTGTCAAAGGGTACGCCCGTGTTGCTCAAGGACTTACGAAGTTGTTACAAAAAGATGCTTTTGTATGGGAAGCGAAGGCGGAAACCGCCTTTACAAACTTGAAGTTGGCCATGACCCAAGTGCCGGTGTTAGCCATGCCCAATTTCCAAGTCATGTTTGTGGTAGAAACCGATGCGTGTCATTATGGATTAGGGGCGGTTCTTCTCCAAGAAAAGCACCCCATAGCATTCTTTAGCAAGATATTGGGAGTTCGAGCACGGGGGAAATCCATGTATGAAAAAGAACTTATGGCCATAGTTTTTGCAGTCTTGAAATGGAAACATTATCTAATGGGGCGGCGGTTCTTGGTCCGTTCCGATCAACAAAGCCTAAAGCACATATTGGAGCAAAGGGAGATCAATGGGGAATACCAAAGGTGGATGATGAAATTAATGGCCTTCGACTTCATGATTGAATACAAATCGGGGAAGCAAAACCTTGTGGCCGACGCATTGTCTCGCATACCATGTTCGGGGGTTGAATTTGGGTCAATGATGAGTTCACATGGGATCGATTGGCAAATATTGCAAGAAGAAGTAAAACGAGACAAACACATTATATGAGACTCGACAAAGGTTAGAAAAGGGCGAAATTGACTCCTTGGGTTTTACCTTAGAAAACGACATCCTCTTTTTCAAGGGAAGGTATGTCTTGTCTCGTTGCTCACCATTTATTCCGATTCTTGTAAAGGAGTACCATGACTCACCATTTCGTAGACATGAGGGGGAATTAAAGACTTATTTGCAATTGGCTCAAGAATGGTATTGGGAAGGAATGCGACGACAAATAATGCAATATGTCCGCGAATGTCAAATTTGTCAACAATCCAAGGCTTCTAACCAAAAATCGGCCGGGTTATTACAAAATTTACCCATTACAAAACAATTTTGGGAGCATGTGACCATGGACTTCATAGAGGGGTTACCCAAATCGGAGGGTAAGGATACCATTTTGGTAGTGGTAGATAGATTAACTAAGTTCGGGCGTTTTTTGACATTGAAGCATCCGTTTACGGCCTTGCAAGTAGCCGGGGTGTTTGTAAAGGAGGTGGTACGATTACATGGATTTCCCACCTCCATTGTTTCGGATAGGGACAAGATCTTTATGAGCATATTTTAGAGGGAACTTTTTCGGCTTCAACAAACACAATTATTGCGTAGCACGGCGTTTCACCCACAAACCGACGGCCAAACGGAGAGGGTGAATAGGGTGGTTGAAACCTACCTTTGATGTTTCGCTAACGGGCACCCCAAGAAGTGGGCAAGATGGATTCATTGGGCGAAATTTAGTTACAAATACGTCTACCCATGCATCCACCAACATGTCCCCTTTTCACGCCTTATATGGACGGGTCCCTCCACATGTGGTACGAGTGGGGCATCAAGCGACGCCGGTGGATTCTCTAGACCAAATACTCCAAGAGCGGGACCTTATGTTGGATGAACTCAAATTTAATATGCTCAAGGCTCAAGTTAGAATGAAGCAACAAGCGGATAAAAAGCGCCAAGAAGTGGAGTTTTGGGAAGGAGATTACGTATACTTGAAGCTACAACCCTACAAGCAACGCTCGTTGGCTCAAAGACCCAACCAAAAATTAAGTTTACGATATTTTGGCCCTTACAAAATAGCTCAACGGATAGGGGAAGTGGCGTACAAGTTGGATTTACCGGAGGGTTGTCGTATACATCCCGTATTCCACGTATCACAGTTGAAGAAGGCCGTGGGGGCCACCACTCCCACCACTTCTGTTCCCCCAATTTCTGCCGAAGGGGAGTGGGACGACCAACCGGTTGGTATCTTGAATATTCGCACATTGGCTTCAAGAAATGAGGAGGTCTTGGTAGCGTGGGATGGGTTGTATCATACCTACAACACATGGGAAAATAAACAAAATTTTTTTGCGGCATACCCACTTGCTCACCTTGAGGACAAGGTGAAGGTTTTAGCGGGGGTATTGTAACAGATGGGCAACCAGTTGTACCGGTCAAACCGCCTCTTATTACATACTATAGAAAGAAGAGAAGGAATGGGGCGGGAGGGAATTAAATGTAGTTAGAATATTAATAAGGGTCTTGTATTCTAAAAAGGCCTAGGTGGCATTCTAATTTTGTAATAGCCTTGTCCTATAAATAGGAAGATAATAATCATTTGTAAAGATCATCAAATAAATAAATAAGAGGAAATATTCTTTGAGGAGCTTGGGAGTGGCTCGACACTTCCCCACATTTGTTTGTTTGATCTTTTCTTTTGTTTTTGCACATTACTAAGAGAAATTCATCCAGAATTAGTAACTAAACGTTACAATTTGATTGCCATTACAACAATATTTTGGCATGGCTTATAATAGAAAATTTTACTATACTTCACAACAATTAGGAAGTGCACATGTTTTAGTAAACAATTGCATTATAATCAAAATTTGTTATGCTGTGTTATGTATGTCTTTTCAGTTGCTTTTGTGATCAATGATTCAAATCCTCAATTTTAACAGTTTTCGGATGACGAAGGATGTAAAGTTGTGGTTGGGTCTCTTGACTTAAATCAGTGTCTGAGGCTTCCCGATGAGATGACAGGAATGAGGCCGCAGGTATCTTCATATTTTATTTGTCTCTTTGATTTTCGAATTAAACACCTCTTGTTCAAATGAGAATACGTAAATCGTGTTTCTTACTCATGTCTAAATATTTTGTATTCAAGGCAACAATCATTTACTTGCATCCCTTTCCATTTTTGTTTCTAGACTAGTTTAAACTTGACTTTTTTTGCAATGAGCATCACTCTCATAGAATGATGTTTAGTTTTCTTTAACTGTCTGAATGTGTATGAAATATCTTGCTATGTGCAAAAATTATCTAGATCTGCTATAAAGGGAAAGGAAGATCTGTAATTAAAAGGAAATAGTAGTGGATGGTTGGTTTCTTCGTTCTAAAATAGACGGGGAATTTAAAACAGTGCGATCTAGAATTTGTATAACTCAATTTTTAGAAGCTACTTAAACTAAATATTGAACTATACAACTCTTCCTAATCATCACGTTTAGTTTGGATATCAATGGCATAATTGATAGGGGCGAACTGCTAGAAAAAAGTTTATTTTTTTGAATGAAGTTAATCCTTCCACCTGAAAAAGGGGTGTATGCCATTGACTTGTATATCAATTAAAATTCACAGATTCATGAAGGCATAACACTGGTTACAAAAGTGATGCCATGTTCTTTGCAAGTGCTTGGCGTTCTCTTGTTTGAAGCATCACTCTTTTTGCCGAAATTTTCATTGAAACTTGTTTGCATAGGCGGATCTACTCTATGTCCTTAGGTAGCAAAGGTTACTCATAGTTTTTTAAAAATAAATTAATATCCCTTTTTTTTTAGAAAAATTTACCTGGTAACTGGTAAGAGGCTGAGACAACTATCACCTACAGTATTGCTCCTGTCTACCATACCGACTGTCCTTTTTTTTTATGTAACTATCCTTTTTTTATTTCTCCCTCTTTCATCTTAAATTTTTTATTTCTTTGTTTGGTCTTCTACATTTTGTTTCAATTGCTTAATTCCCACAAACACAATACCACCGGCCACCAAATTCGGCTCTCCCTGCGACTTACCGGCTGCCTACATGCGTGCCGCTGCACAGACCACCAGACCGGCACTCACTGACCCACTGTCGCACCACCAGTCCGCCACCTAGGCACCAATACCATTCTTCTTCTTTGGTTTTTATTGTATGTTTCTTTTAAAATTTTCAATCTCTCAATCAATCAATTTGGGATTTCATCTCTTAAAAATTAAAAAGGTTTAATTTTTTTGCAGTTTTGTTCTTTAAATGATTATTTTAGGGTTTATAATTGGAGATTACAATTTTGAATTTGTTTAGGGTTTGTAGTTTTGTGGTTTGATCATAATTAGTTTTGTCATTTGTGTGATTGTGTGTTTTATTGATTATTGAATATTGATAAATGAAATGGTGAATTAATGATTGATGGAGTAAAGTATGGATGTAGTTTTTTTTTATTAGAATTTGTTTAGTGTGGAATTGTGCAACGTAATTAAAATATGAGAACTTGAATAGAACAATTGTAATTTTATATTTAGTTATTTGTATTTCATTATGTTATGATCTCATTGTAAATGGTGCCAATAAAAAAAAGGTGCCAAAAAAAAAAATCTCATTGTAAATTATAGCTTGTAATTTGGAGCAATGAAAATTTTTTGGGATGCTCATTTTACGAACGAAACTCTCGATTAATTTTATACTTCAACGCGTTCGTGAATAGTGCTACCTATGATTTTGAGTCCTGGATCCGCCTATGCTTGTTTGCTATTGTATTCAGTTTGATAGTTGTGAATTGGAAATGTGTTGCCTTTATATAAAGTTATTGGTCCTTGTATTGACTTAATTGAATAAAGTTATTTGAACTTATTGGTTGTATTTCCCAGGAAACTTCTTTGAGAAGGTGAAATAAATGAAACCTTTAAACTTTATAACTAGTGTGTAGTATTGGTATATGCGTGTTAGACAATGTTCCTTTTGGGAATTTTTGTACTAGTATCTCCAATGGTTTTGCACTTTGCACTATTTTCGGTTTTAGTCTGTCTCATTGATTTTGTATGATTCACTCTTGCTTTGATTTTCATCCATACATTTAACTTTTCTTTACATCTCATCTACAAATTTCTTCCACTTCTCCATAAAACTATACCTTTTTACCTCTTTATATCAAGAATTGTGCTTGGAGCAAACCCCATGGGACTGACGGAGTACTAATCTACTTTAAGAACCTTGTGCACTAAAAGATTTGCTAGCCGCTAGGTTCTAGGAAATAATGGTGACGTGTCCACAAAATTCAATTATATAGTTAATTGTTTGGCACACATCACACTATTATATAGAATAACAACATACCATCGCCCCATTGCTGAGTGGCTTCCGACAATGGTGCAAAAACTCGGCCGAGTTTACCAAAAATGATTGTTTTGGAATGATTATTAAAACCTGCAAAATGCATTCTGCCATTTTTATCATATTCTGTCAGAAGAGAGCTCATTTTCAAACGAATTGGCCAATTCAAGTGAATCAAACCTGAACCTGGCCTGGGAAAATAAATCTGACAATTAGGAACATGAAGTGTCAGTCTCACAAGATACTATTTTATGGTAATTTCCTCTTTCTCTTAATTTTAATTGATTAACATTTAGGCTTTGCATATATGCTCGCAAAGAAACAAAGAGAAAGAAATTTAAGGAATTACAGGATTATACTACGTCCATCTCAACATGAGTGCTCTATTTTCTTATTGGAACAATTCACCACAAGTGTCCTATTTCCGTATTAAGCAGTTCACATTTACTTTTGGGCACAAGTTTTTACGGAGTACTGAGGTCGGTGGTCCTTTCCACTATTGCTTAAATTAGTGCTGTTAATTAATTAAAATTTGCTTTGTGTTGCTCCATTTTTTTTTTTGAAAACCCCATTACGGAGTGTTTTTCACTTTTAAAAATACTTTTAAAGTAATAATAAATACTTAAATTAGGAAAGAAAAATTTAATTCAAGCTCTATAAGTAACTAGGTAACTAATGAACGTATTATTTAAATACACATGAAATTGATTGCAATTATAGTCTTTATCATATGTTTATAGAGAATTAACCATTCAATTATTTTAAAGGCCAAATTTTAAAATATATCCAAAAAGTAATTAATATAATAATAAAAAAACTTGTCGTAGATAAGAGCCGCCTTTCTCTTCCTTCTCTCTAGAACCCCTCCCCTGCTGGGCGATCCAATCTGCCCCGCCATGGCAGGCAGGCGACGAGGTCGACCACCAAGAAGGATGAGACCACCGGTGTGCTAGCCTTTCCGTCAACCCAGCTGATTTGCGTACCAACTAATCTTGGTACCCTAATCAGTCATTTTCTAGTTCGAGGGCTAGTTGTTCATAAACCCTAATTCACGCCTCCATTAAAGGTATTTGGAGCATAATTGAGGTATCCCTCCTCTATTTCATTGCTTGAATTGAATCGACTCTCCCCCAGCCCTTGCTCTAGGTTTGGTGTGCGATTGATAACGGTCGGTGTTAACCCTAAGATGGGCTGGCCTTGGCATTCCTCATGAACTGCAAGTGCAGTTAAGTCTCTAGAAGGTAGCAATTTAGTTGTTATTCCTGTTCTTCCCCCAATCAGGGATAAGAACCCAAATCGGGTTTATCAATGTGTTGATATGAATAGGTTTTGGACTTTCGGTACCTACCGAACTGATAGGTATGTTTCAATGGGTATGCTTCATCGAAATCGGTAAACCATAAATCCAATTTCGCCCAATATCACCCGCAAATCTGGGTTTGGGGGATGTTATTTGGCTTAAACGTAAACTTTATGTTGGTTTGAGCTCAATCGATTGTTTGGGAACCCTAATCCCCAATTTGATTTGAACGAACTCCAAGCAATCGTATGAACCCAAACAAGGTATGTCTCTTGGATGCAAGTTCTGGAGGCTAATCCAAAGTTTTTTGAACCCCATGTGTTGTGGTGCTATAGCGGCAGCAACAAAACCTAAGTTCGTTCTCTGTTGATCGAGCACATTTGAATTGCAAATTGCAATTAGCATTTGAGAGCCATTCAATTGTTGAGCCCTTCCCCTTTAGGGGCTTTGAGATTGGTCTGGTATTGCTCCTTATGAGGCTACTACTACATTGTTCTAAACATGTCGTGGAGCTTCCTGAGGTTGGTTTTGCTGTAAGGTTATAATTCAAGCTTTAAGTTTGTTCTGTGTTCAGCTTTTGAGGGTGATGGTGAGGTTTTTAGGTAGTGCTACAGCTGGTCCATGCTTAAGGTTCTAGTTTCGTGGGTGTCTCGATGCTCCATGATTCTGGTTTCGATAATGCGTGGATGCTTTGGCCCCAATCCCTTATTCAAAGTCTTCTGCTGCTGAAATGTATGGGTGTTTTAAACCCTTTAATATGCTTACTAAGCCTCTTATTGAATTAAGAAATGCTTAGCCAAGACATTGTAGATAATGCTCATGAATCTCATCCCAAATGTGTGGTTGGTAGCTGTTGGTCAATATGGCATTTTGGCTATTGTTAAGTTGTTGTGCATTGTATCTGGACACCTAGTTGATTACTAGTGTCTGCTTCAAGCTATTGTTACTCCTTGTCTGTCTCCAACAAGAGTGGAACTACTGCTGCTTACTGTTAGGACTCCTTAGGGGCTGTTGAAAATTGTCTTGTAATGTAGTGATCAATCTTGGGGAATTAGTGTAATTGAATTTTGTATTGGCTTGCTATTTGTATAGGCTTTGATGTTAGCCGTAGTTTTTGAGGTGTCGCCTCTCTCCTAGCGTATGATGAGGGGCTTGTCTTTGGCCCTTTGGAGCTTCGGTAGGGTGGTGATGCCTAAGTCTTTTGATTTTATAAAATTTACTTTGCCAAAAAAAAAAAACTTGTCGTTACAAGTTTGACCTGTTCTTCAATAAGTGCATCCAATTGTTCCTGTGTCATCCCGACCGTTATCGAAGCCGTAATCTCCATTCTTGCATTCTTGGATCATCTCGTGTTTATGCCTTATGGTGTTCTATTGAGTATATGGCTGTCAAACTTACTGGGTTATTGATCAGTGCTAATCTTATATAATTATTTGGTAGTGAGCAAGAGCTAACTCTCATGAGAATGGAGATTGCTTTGATCATCTTGTTGCATACTCAATGGCATGCACACTGATGAAGTGTGTGCCAAGGAGTATGAAAGTATATGTTTTGGATCACTTGATGAAGTGCTTATTGGAGACATTTTAGAGTGTCTTGGGCAAGGCTAGGTTTGCCTTGAACAAGGCAAAGGGAAGCTCATCAAAGGCTCTAAGTCATGCCTTGAACGAGGCATGCATTAGGGAAGCAACTGCTCGCTCGAGGCAGCAAGCTCATGAAAACAGTAGCTGGGCCGACCAGCCGCTCGTTCGAGCACCCCATATGCTCGTCTGAGGGGTTCTAGTAAGGGGCAACAAAAGGGTTTTGCGTGTTGCGGCTTTCAGGCCTTATGTCTTAGGGTTTCTAATATGTTAGACTATATATAGGAGTCTTAGAACATCATTATTCATTAGAACTATTGTGCGAGGCTAACACACTAGAAGCAATTAGGGTTTTATTACCAAGAGAGATCTTCATTGTATTAGTATCATAGTATGTTTGTGTGAGATTGACATTAAAGGTTCAATCTTTACTTTGAGAGAGTGTTCTCAAAGCTTGTGTGTGGCTTGTCATTAGTGTATGTTGATATATTAATGAAAGTAATCCTCGTTTGAGGGGGAGGAATCCTTAGATACCTCATAAATATTGTTGTTCTTTGGTGTTGCGGTCTGTTTTTGTGTGTTTTTTTTATGCATTTCATTGTTTGTTGTTCTTCACCAAACATCCCAATTTATTCACAACCGGCAGTTTATGTCTTTATGCTATGTTCTAAGTCTTCTACCTTTGAATTTTCCAGGGCATTGGAGCGGATTTTGCGAGGGCGTATTTAAGCAACGTTTGTGTTGCAAAGGAGTTGCACAGAAATGGATTGGGTTATGCACTTGTTTCAAAAGCCAAGTCTGTTGCTGAAACATGGGGTACAGTCTACATACTTAATAATTACCTCAATGGTTCAGTCCTAATGCATATTCATAAAGATTGTTGTTCAATGCTATGATAGTTTTGGGTATATTAGGCATTAGCTTTGAACTACCAAATGACTTGCCTGGCTTCCATAATACTTTTAACTACCAAAGATTTTTATTCAACCTCTCACCTTGCCCATAGAGGAAACATAAGGTCGCATTGTATCATATTGACCGAGCTGTAAGCATTTCCAAATTTATTGATCAAATACTACCTGCATTGTCAAGTTATAAAAAATCGCATATTAGGTTGGTTTACAAAATTTCTCATTCTTGGCCAAAGACCCCAAGCTACCGCATCACTGTGACCATAACCACAAATAAGACTTGAACTGCTTTATTTTATTATTTGATTTTATTTTTTTTGTCTGTGCCCTCAGTTCTGTGAGCTGCATTAATCTGCATTATAGTTTCTAGCATGGTAGCATTAATGCCAAAAAATAAAATAAATTATTAGAAAGTACAATTTGTAGCACATTTCTATGTTGCATGCATGCAATTTAGGTTTTCTTGTCCAATTTTTAATCTCATTCTGCTGCATCAGATTTCTTCATAGGGTTTTTACATTTCATTCTCTTTGTGTGTGTGTGTGTCTTCTAGTCTGTGATTTCAAAGATAAAACTGCACCTGTTTCCGTTGCCATGAATAATGAGATATTGGTCATTTTCTCCCAGGCATAACTGATTTGTATGTTCATGTTGCTGCTGATAACGAATCGGCAAAGCAGTTGTATTTGAAGAGTGGCTTCATTCATGAAAGCGATGAACCTGCATGGCAGGCCAGGTTCCTAAACAGACCAAGAAGACTCATTCTTTGGTTTGGCTTGCCAAATCCGTACGACTTGTAAACTGCAACCTAAGGTTACTCTTTCCTATTGATTATCTTATGATGTATTTGATTTTTATGTGTATATCTGAGAAGAAGCAATATGTTTTTCCTTTTATAGCCTTACTTTATAGTTCAGATTGCATTTGTATATGATATCAATATAGGCAGTTCCCATAAGTTTTGGGATTTGTTGCATCTTTGTTATAATGAGTTGATAGTTATAGCTTGTAGGTTCACTTTGCTCATCTTGTTACTTTATATGAAAGTCTCGGTTTACATCTCTTCAAGATGCTAGTATTAATGATTTTCTAGAGATCACTGGCTGTTCTTCGGTTGATATATTTCGTGTTTTTTCGAACTTTCAAAGGTAGGGGCTTGCCAAAGGGTTTTAAAAGTATACCACATTTCTGTGTAGCACCCGAAACAATATTACTGAGCCATGTTGTTCAGCCCATTAATTCATCATTGTATAGTGATGCTAAATGCATACGTGTTATGCTTAAATAATTTCACAATGCTGAATTTGAAAATTTGACTTTCCTTGTCAGATTACGACACATCACACACGACTTAGGTTTCCTACTCAGACATTTAGCTCTTCAGTGATGCGCTTCCCTAATAGTAATTCATTCAGAAGATCCTAAATCACTCAAATTATTCTTCCTGATTCCTTTCGTTCATTGTGGCCTTGACCTAGTACTGCCTCTTTATAAAAGTATAACCTTTTTAATATTGTTGTAGTCCTTTGAGGTACTTTACCCTATCGTGTTTTCATCTAACATTGATATTTGATACTTAAGATTGTATCTCCGGAGATATGTTTATGGGTGTCTTGTACATTTGGCATGTGTGCTTTGATAATGCTTTTACAAGGAAATGGACCGTATCCCTAGATCCACCTCTTAAGGCCTTAAAACCTGAAGTGTGATTGAGGATAAATTTGAGTACTACAGAAGTTGAAAACATACAAATAATTTACTAATCTGAAGTCTGAAGTAAACTATACTGATTGCTTGAACAACCTATGCCCGTACGTGATGGTGTGTTTGCTCCTTGCTTCTCCCATTTCAATAGAATTTGAAACGAATGCTTCTACCCCTAATGGTTTAGGATAAATGAAATTCGGCCTTTGTGTTTTCTCAGATTTTTTTTCGTAACCAATAACTTGATCTTCGTATATTAAATTTGAATCTAGCTGGGTGTCACATAGGGAGCTTCAGTGTGTTACAAAAGCAAAGGTCTTGATCCGAACCTAAGCACCGCTATCAAAGGCATTCGTTTTGTCAATATCTCACTTTTTTTTTTCTCTTTTTTAGTTGTTGTTAAGGGTTTTCCGTCGGGAAAGTACTCCAAACTTAGATGGAACCTCTAATAATTTTGATGACCTGTTAATAGATTACAGTAAGATTGTAATTATTGTTAAAACATCATTGTTGTAGCTCAGCCGAAAGCCCCTTTTTTTGGCTCTATAGAGTTAATTATACGTACGACTCCGACATTTTTCTTCTCCTTATATGTGAGACTGTGAGTTATTGTAATGACTTGTTTATCAAGCTGGGAGCACACAAAAGGACTCACACCAAATGCAATCGGTTGCCAGCAGTTGGGTCGAAAAGAAATGGATTGGGAGGAAACCCGAAAAGGGCCCCAGTAATGCAGTTATCTTCACAGTACTGCCTTGTTCTCAAATCAATATGACATATAGGTATTGCACGTATGTAAATAAAATCCACACGCGAGCCTGATCTTGGATTTATTCAGAAATGGAGGGAGTTGTTATTCATTAGCACAATATCCTTTATTCTTCTGTAGTTAGAAATCTTATTGCATGTCATTTTGTCTTTGAACCGTACTACTTAATTTTTGGCTTGATTTTATTCATCAAATAAATTCGCTTTGTTATATAACAAAATGTATTAATCTCATTCCGTGATTATTGTTTGTGCATTTATGTTTGTTATTTATAATTCTTTAGTTGATGTTATTAGCATTGCTACTTACTATGTCATGTCTTGCTATTTGTTTTGTATGTAGCGTGTTCTGGTTCTTTTGTTTTTATTTGCAGGTCATCTCGACCTAAGGGTCTCACTCGTCACAACCTTCTTGTTTCTTTTGATAAGGTTATGGTCTGCCGTCACTCAATTCTCTCCACACTCTGTCATAATTTCTATAAGCGAGATATTATAGGTATGATGATGATACATGAATCTCATTCCAATGTCTTCATCACTGTCATTTGTCTGGCTTCCTTTCATAGGTACTTTGTTCATCTCCATCTTTTAATAGTAGTAGCAAGGCCTGTGATTCAACTTTTGTGTTTTCTAAATGCTTACAAATGTGATATAGTTTGATTCTAGTTTGCCTGAGCGGGTCTAGTTAACAATTCTTTTCTTTATTAAAATTTTAAAACATTTCATATGAACAAACGAGGGTTGAGTATACCACGATGGCACAATAGTGTTGACATTAGAACAAAAACAGTGCTCCGAATTGGGTACATCACATTGCCCACTGAAGTAACTCCTACCAATGCGGGATAAGTGAGTTGATGTATACAAGGTCATGGGATATTTTAAGCACGCAACTTGAAACCATACCCTGGTTACTGTTTCTCGATTTTTTGACTAAAAATCCAAAGCTAGATGTCTTTACAATCTGTTTATCAATTTTTGCTCTGGACTATTATTGCATGGAACCTAGCTTGTGTTATCATGGATCTAAATTCCTATGACTACCATGGCCACAATAAAGAGCTTTTTCAGAGGGGGCTACATGTTTATTCAAGTTTCTTCTTGTTTTTTATTCCTCGACATAGTTATATCAGTGTCTATGCTGGCTTTCTTTCTTCCACTCCTATCTTTTGAACTTTCCTTTTCCTTTTTTTTTCTGATGATTTTGTCCTTATTATATTCACACAATAAGCAAAAATACTTTTGTCCTTAAGCTGGTAGAGTGATTATTCTGCTCAACTTTGGTGTCTAGTATCCGGGGATGATTATTCTACTCGATTAAGGGAAGTTGACAGATATTGTTTTGTGCATTTGTCACTGAAACTGATAGTATACCTAAAAAGTCCCCTGAGAGTTATTTTGTTCATTTGGCACAAAAAAATATTTTGGTTTATTGATCCATTATTGAAAAGGTATAGTATCTATGCCAAAATTGATGACTTCTGAAAATTGCTTGTGGCTCCTTAATATGATATGATGTTTGTTTTAAATTTTTTTGTCTTTTTGGATATATGTGAAAAGTCTATACTATAACTTTTCATGCGAGATAAAGACTTGGAAAAGGTATCGGACATAAACATCTTGGGTTTATGAGCTCCGTCCAACTTTTGTATGATTTTGGATTTGGATGTTAGAAAATTTACAAATGTGCGTTTCAGATTAGATCTTAGAGAATCAATTGAGGAATAATAATATCGAATTTTTAGAGATATCTCTCTTCATCATTTTGATGCAGTAAGCATCTCAACATTGAAATAGGTTAACGTAAGAATTGAAATAGCTGTGTATCGGCAAGTGTACAAAATCAAGTGAGACATTTTGATTAGAACAGTTGAAGTACTTTTTAGACCGTTTACCTAGGTTGAAAGTTGAATCGTGTAGTTTATAACCTATGTGAAAAGAATTGAGTACTTACATAATTAGAAATCTTAACTGCCTGTTATTTCGTAATTGATCTATCCTATTCTTCAATCCAATTTTCGTAATTGGGTACATTACATTGTCGACTAAAGTAGCTCCTACCTCTACAGAATAAGTTAGTCGGATCTATATATGATCATGGGATATTTTAAGCGACTTCAATAGATTTTTTTATTATGGACTATTTTGCATAGAGCTAAATTCATGTGACTTCCATGGCATTGGTCACAAAAAGATCTTTTTAGATTAGGGATTCTGCTTGTTTCTTATCCTTCCAGTAAGGACACCCTGTCCTCTTTGATTTGTACTCTCTTTTGCTGTTTTTATGGATGTATTGAATCTTTTATGTCCTCGGTAGAGGTTATTATGCTCAATTTTGGTGTTGCGATAAAAATTATTCTGGTGGACTCAGGGAAGTGTGACATTGTTTTTGTGCATTTGGCACCAAAGTTGATACTGATAGTATGTACGGTACATGAAGTTGTTATGATTTAATGGTCCATTATTAGCATTATACTGGAAAAGGTTTGTTATTTATTGTGGAACCTTTTATAGTTTGGAAAGGATAAATATCTAGGCTTTTGATCTTTCAGATATTTTGAAATCTAGGCTTGTTATGGTCTGTCCAACTTTCAGATATTTTGAGTTACAAAAGATATTTATTGGATAATAAAGGAGGCAAACAAAACTATTAATAAAGGTGTAATAAAGTGTATTAAGAATAAGGATGGGAACGTTAAGGATTGATGGAGGCAGTGTTTTGAGGAGATAATTGATGGAGAACAAGGAAATGCTATATGAGACAAGGAGGCACAACCGTCACTCCCACAGAAGTAAATTGAAACTTCAAAGCTTTGAAGAAAATGAGACTAGAAAAAGTAGTTCGGCTATATGGTATATATTAGACCTATTCGACCCGTTTGACTAGTTATTTACAATGGTGGTAATAAGAATAATTTAAAAGTATAAAATTTCATTAAAAGTTTCATATCATTCTCATGTTAATAAAGACATGAAACTTTGATCATAAAAAGGTTTTTTTGTTCATAAATTTTCATTATCACTTAATACTGCCTTTCCCAATAATAATGCATTGTAATGAAATTTATGTAAAAATTAGACCACTGAAGTTGAACAAAGCATGACTATCAAGGTGGCAAGGAATTTTTCAAACAAAATTACACTTAGTTTTCTTCACATTACCACTGTTTAATACATCCTACCAAACGGATCGATTGAGTTATGGAATATTTAGAAACAATTAGATTAACTTGGTAAACTGATCTATTCAAGATTTGGAGGGCAAATAGGATACACAATGGATGGTAGGTACTCTAGTAATCATGACAAGAATAAAGATAAAGACATGTCCAAAATTGCTCTAATTTCGGAAAATAAATCTCATGAATCATACTTTATAAGAAAGGGTTATAAAATACGTTAGGGAGATATATTAGCATCTTCGAGTATCAACTTGGATTTATGTCGTAGAGATCTACTATAAAGTTGTTCATCTTATAAGACAAAATAATGAAGTGTTACGGAGCTAAAAAAAAGAGTCTTACATATAATTTTTATTGATTGGAAAAAACATACGATAAGGTACTAAGAGAATTACTTTGGTGAATGATGACAAAAAGGGGTATTTCTAATAAATACATTAATTAATGATAAAAATATATTGACTTGGAAAAAACATACGATAAGGTACTAAGAGAATTACTTTGGTGAATGATGACAAAAAGGGGTATTTCTAATAAATACATTAATTAATGATAAAAATATATTGACTTGGAAAAAACATACGATAAGGTACTAATAAATACATCTTATAAAATAATATGTACCTTTTTTGCTACAATATGTATACCCCTGTTTGGTTTTTAGTTTTCACCACTTTAAGTAATTTTATTTGATCTCACCCCTCTCTCTCTATCTCTCTCTCTATATATATATATATATAATATATATATATATATATATAATATTGATCCTATATATTTTTTATTTTAGTAAAATTAAGGGTGTAGAGTTCTTAGCCTTCTCATTTTCAACACACTTCTCATTGGATCCCTTATATATATATATATATATATATATATATATATATATATATATATATATATATATATATATATATATATGTATATAGGTTCATGTTCTATTGTTATGTCATTTACCCACTGATTCTTCTCTCTCATGCGATTTTGCTTTCTCTCTCATCCGATTTTCATTCGTCATAGTTTGTTTATCTTTGCATTTACCTCTTCGGTTTCCTCTGGTTTTTCTGTGCTTGATCTTTACAATTTCTACTTCGATTTGTTCTGCTGTTTTCTGCACGTGATCTTCGTCAAAACTTTGCTGAGTTAATGATATACTACGTTCTTAAAAAATGATATTATGTTATGATTAAAGGTTATTATGTTCATTTTTTAAAAGATACTATGTTCTGTATAAATGATAGCTTATGTAGGATTTGAACCTACATCCTCCATACAAAGAAGAACAGAGTGCTCTACCAATTGAGCTAATATGCTTAATGAGTTATAAAAAGAAAGTAACTATGTTTAAAAGAAATGTTACTATGTTGAAAAAGAAAGTAATTATGATAAACAATGTGAATAATATGATAACAATGTACAAAAAGAAAGAAATAATGCTTCAAAGAACTTAAAGCACTTTCCAAGAACAGAAAACTGAATAACCATGAAATTAAAAACGAAAAAATCAATGACAAATCAGTAAACACCCAAAATCGCAGAATAGACCTTAAAAACACAAAAGAATCGAAGAAAAAAGCTTTTGAAAAAATAAACATAGTACATTTACTTTTGCATAATCGTAATATCCTTTAATCATAACATAGTATCTTTTCCTAAAAACATAGTTATTAACTTTTGCAACAAAGAAAACGAAAATGAAAGTTTGAATTTGATTTTGAAGATACATAAACCCTATATTGTAAATCTTTATTAGCATACCGTAATTCACGTAAAGATGACGATTCAACTCAAATTCTAAGTCTGTAAATCCAAATCAACAAAGAAAACGAGAATGAAAATCAACAAAGAATCTGAGTGCAAAAACAGGTATTTGGTTTCGAAGTGAAGAGCGAAGAGAGGGGGAGAGAGTGAAGAGCGAAACCGGAAGTGAGCGAAACAGGGAGTGCAAGATCGTCGTCATCGTTATCAAACCAGTATATCCCGCTCATAGAAAACTATGATCAGGGTATGGTGAGGGAAGAACGATGACAACTTATACCTATATAGGAGAGTGCGATCAAAGAGTCCCCCGGCTCGATAAAGGCCTTCCAGTTAATTTTTTTTTACTGTTTCAATATCTTTATTTTTACCCGTTAGATCTTAATAAGATCATCAATGGTTATAAATGCTTCTCACCGTTCTCATTTTGAGACCCTTTCTCAATGAATCCCTCCCATATATATATATATATATATATATATATATATATATATATATATATATAAATGTAGGATCAAATAAGAATGATTTTAAAATGAGAATGGTGAGAAGGATTTTTGTTTGATTTTGCTTGGTTAGTATATATACAAAAAATGATACTATGTTATAAAATAAGAATATTTTAAAAATTTTGTTACAGTTAATATGTGATTTTGGCTCAATCGTGACCATAGATTTTTTTATTCTAGTGAAATCAAGGGTGTAGAGTCCTTCTTACCCTTCTCATTTTCAAACCCTTCTCATTGGATTTCTCCCCTATATATATTTAGGATCTAATAGGAAGGGATTTGAAAATAAGAAGGATATGAAGGAATTTCATCCATTAGATCTTAGATCAATGGTCCATCTTGCACGCGTTTGAGAACAGAAAAAAATTGTGATGCTTTCATAATTAATATGTGATACTTTCTGTATAAACATGTGTCACTTAAAAGTATGATGTTTTCTAAATTAATGTGCGATGTTTTCTTCACAAACATGTGTTACTAGATTTTCTGCTATGACAAATTTCTTTCGACCGTTAGATCTTAATCAATCAACGGTAGCTACTCCTTCCTATCCTTCCTATTTTCACACACCCCTTCTTATTGGATCTCTCTATATATATATATATATATACACACACACACACACACACACATATATATACACACACAGACACACACACACACACACACACACACACACACACACACACACACACACACACACACACACATATATATATATATATATATATATATATATATATATATATATATATATATATATATATATATAAAGAAGTGTGTTGAAAATGAGAAGGGTAAGAAGAACTCTATATTGTGATTTCACTAAAATAAAAAAATCTATGATCACGATTGAGCAAAAAAAAAAAACACATAATTATAAAAGTAAGTATGTTACAAAGAAAAGTAACTACGACATAAATTTTTAAAATGTTTTTACTTTATAACAATATCCTTTTTTGTACATATAATAACAAAACAAAAATTCTTTTCACTCCTTATTTTATAATCCTTTTTATTTGAATATATATATATATATATATATATATTCATGTATAGGTTTGTTCAAAAAAATCCTTTCGCCCGACCCGCTACACCGCATCATTAATGAGGAGTCATTTTTAAATAAAAATTATAGTAAGTTTTAGGTGGGTACCCCACGGGTCGGGTCATGGGCTGCAGGCTCTTATATTATTGGAGAATTTTTTTTTGGTTTTCAAACCCCATTGTACTGGCGTGGCAATGCAATTGATGCAAATTGTAATATATTAATGTTGAAATCATAGGAGTACAATGCAGCATCACTTCAGCATTTTTCATTCACTTCTTGGATTCATCTGTTCCTGATTTTTGATTGTTAATTTTCTTTCAATTTGTTATTTTTGGGGTTTTGTGTTTAATTTGTTATTTTGTTTTCTTTCACTCTTATTTTTTTTATTTATTTCAAAAAATTCAGCCAAATAATAACCACGAAATTATGATAAAAAATACCACAAATAAAAACGGGTACTCGGCGTCACAACCCGATTTATCCGTGTACCCGAATTAATAGGACCGGGATACGGGCCGTTAAAACAGAAACCCGACTAACCGGGTATCGAGTACCCGCTAATGAACACCACTAATCATATGTCATATCATCACCTTTAGAATTGCAATAATGTGGACATAAAAATTCTTGGGATTTCTTTGTTTGGATTATTTTGAGATTTTTTTTTTGAAGTGGGATTATTTTGAGATTAATTGGCCGGCAATTCCAAAATTGATTATAAGGAGTCACATTTTGTTAATAGTCAGATAATTATGCTATCACAAATTCACGATCACTAACATTCAATTTTCAGGTTAATACTTCCAAAAGGTCATTTGACACTACAACATAATTTGCTTTTAGTGGGATATATTTAGCGACATTTAATTTAAATGCCACTATTTCAAATTTATTATAGTGTATATAGAGGATTTAGTGACATTTATTAGAGCCTTTAGTGGCATATTAAAAAGTCACACTAAAGCTTTTAGCGACATAGGATCTAGTGACATTTCTCACAAATGCCACTATAGACTATCGTGACGATTGACATATGCCACTAAAGACCAAATTAATTGTCACTAAATCACTTTATGGTGAAACTTAAAATAAAAACTAATAATTATTACACCAAAAATATGAATTAATGGCATTTTTTTAATGCCACTAAATCCAATGTCGCAAAAGGCTAAATTTGTTGTAGTGTGAAAAGAAGAGAACTTGTATCAACCTTATTAGAAAAATACTAATTATGGGCACTCAACCTATACAAATACAAACAAATGGAATACTATATGAATTATTAATACTAATAAATACTATTTGGAATAATTGTATTAGTTGATATTCTTGCATACTAATTATTAATTTGCTATGCCTTTAAGTTTGTTACATTGCTGAAATTAAAATTTGAGTTTTTGTTGTATAATATAGCAAAATCAAAAAGACGGTGAAAGTATTCATTAAATGATATTGTTTACATTTTGTTTGTTATGCCTAAGAAAAAATTATTTTAGTGACATCTTCTTAGTATCAACTTTTTTTTTAGTTTTTAAGTACTTACAATAGAAGGGTTAAGAGTCAAATAGTGCAATAGATAGAGCGAAGACAAAAGTTGTAATTCCTTCGTTTCATATAGTTTGAAGTAAAGAAAAAATTAATGTTTTTTAAGGAAAAGGTAGATAATGGTAATAAATGAAGAGAGAGAATGAATTGTGTGGTTGAAATTAAAAAGAGAGTTAAAATGTATGGATGAGATTAAAAGGAAGTGATGTGTCATAGTCTAAAAATAGAAATGATGCAAATTAAGTGTGACGGACTAAAATAGAAAATGATGCAAATTGAATGGGACGAAAGGAGCAGCAAGTAATAAAAACAAGAGGAAGTATCAAGCAGATGTAAAGGTTTTTGGTACCCGATAAAAATTTTAAGTTACCTAACATTATTTAATAGCGACAAGATCCCCTCACTTCTCACTATGAATTGATCCTTCTTTCGCAACGTTTCTAATGTTTGATCAAGAATGATAATAAGATAAATTTGCGGCTTGCGCTATCTAAGAAAAGCCAATAGAACTAAGGCTTGCTTCTCATCCGACAATTTCTCATCCGTGTTCAATAATTGACACACCAATAATATCTATTCTCCAAAGAGATCCTCTCAGAGACGACTCTCTAGGTCGAGCCCACTAATAGTTTACAATTAAAAAAAAAAAAAACTTAAAAATATTTATAACTTGTTTTAACCAATTTGAAGTTGGTGTTTTCTTAATAGCCTAGTTGAGTAGTTATAATATTGTAAAGCAAGTATTGGTGGTTAAGGCTTTGTATTAGTATTGGGCAATTGTTAGTTTTTCATGAAAAATCGTTTTTTATTTTGCTATATATTGTCTTAATATCGTGTAATGTCATTTTATTACAATTATTTATTTCAGGACATCTTATTACAATTATTCATTTAAGGACAGAGGAAATATGTATATAAGATTTACATTAGTAACATAAAATGAGCTCTCGAGAAATGACATCAAGATATTACAATGGATATAGTTTTTTATGGAGTGGATTTCACATATATAGGATCCGATAAACTAATAATTATACAAAAGCAAACTAATTATTACATAAGAAGTGATAAAACTCTTAATTATTTACAGAATTGAAGTTCATATTATTTTTAATTGATGAAGGCAAACTTAACATTTGATGGATGGTTGTTGCCCACATCTTGTAACGATTGTAATCATCAGCCATGTCTATCTTGATTGGCCCTCTTGTTGTCATTAAAACTATGTGATAACATTTATCAAGTTCGTCTCCTCCTGCATCTTTGTACAACTTTGCTTGTAGATCTAGAACTAGACCTAAAAATAAAAATATTGATTCGTCATTCAGCTTAATCTTTCGTGTGAGAGCATGATAGGGTATATAATATAAAATTAAACGTCAATCATAAGATTAAAGTTTTAGTTGAGTTGGTTCCTTATTATGATCATGAGTTTGAATCTCATCCACTTATTATTTCAAGTGGAATATTAAGCATAAGAGGAATGCGTGTGTTGCATTGACAGTTGTAGTCCATAAAGACTCTCGTATAACAGGCCAAATGTGATAGGGTATATAACATATATTGAGCTTCATTAACAATAATAATCATAAACATAATATAAAAAGCCTGTTTTGCGCCGATTTCAGTCTTGTAGGTAATTGGTTCTTAAGAAAAAATGTATTTTTAGTGAAATTAAATTAAAATAAAGTCTAGGGGCTTACAATCTTTGCTGGTCTTGATTATGTTCAAAATGTTACGTTTCATTATCCTCATGATCACCTTGGCCTCGTTGGTTAAACGTATTGAGACAATCCTCAACATGCATTTTCCTGTTCAATTATAAATGGATGCACAAGTCTTACGTCGATATTTAATATTAAAAAACAACAAAGTAACAAAATAGGGTTTTCAAAGGTTATCGTTTGACAAGATGCCTGTTTTACGTTAAGGGACTGTTTGTTCACACTTTTTTTTTGAGTATGAGTTGCTGCTGTTATTCCTCTCCCATCTCTGCTCATGATTTGTCTATAGACAAAATACATTATAGACGAAATACACTGAACTGAGTATGATAATGATGATGGAAGAGGTTGTGGGTCGGTATTAATATATTTTGCTAATTTGAATGATTTATTGAAAATGATTTAGGAAGTGTAGCACTCAAATTACATAAGAAAAAGAAATTTCATGAATCTCTTTTTGACGTTTCCATAATTGAGATTTGTACACATATTTTTTTTGAGATAAGAGATTTGTACACATATAGAAGTACAAAAATTCCTAATCAATAACCGTGATTTGTAAATCACCATAAAAAGACAAAAACAATAATATTAAAATAAACAAAATTAAAAAAGATAAATTAAAATAACAAAACACTCACCCTATCACATCCTACCACACAAGGGAGATTTATGAACTTCACAAATAACCGTTATTTACTAAGACTTTACGTTTGTGGCATAATATTCAACTCATCGATGAGTATGTACTGTTAGTGATTTGTAGTGTTAATGAAAATAATATTATCAATCAATCAAAGTGCTAATTCATTGTTTTTGTACTTATTGTAAATCACGAAAAACAAATCAATGTACCGAATTAAGTTAGTAGAGTTAATTATGAGAATTTTAAAGAAAAATAAATAGATAATGGAAATAAGTATTAAAATGGAAAGATAATAACTTTGTGAATATAATTTAAAAAAAGCGGTATAATCATTGTCAACAAAAAAAAGAGTGTAAAATTTATGACACAGATTTAAAAAAATAATTTTATTTAAAGGTGAGAGAGCGAGGGAGTAATAATCGCTTACAAGCAATTCCGTCCTTGTCATTTTAGGACTAGCTTTCCGTAATCTTTTCTAAAATTAAAATATCTTTCTAAACACTGTTTAATTTATCATTTTTTATTTTTCTTTCTTCATATCTCGACTTGTTTGGAATACTAAATCAATGACCATAATTATCATTTATCATTCTTATATGAGTAATTTTTAAGTTAAATTCCCTTTTAAAATAATAGGACTATTTGATGGAATCAAACAAATTTGGCAGTTATCACTGATTTTAAGCCTGATGTTGTTTGATTTGACATAACAAGATCTTTAAGTCTTTAAGGACAAATGACAAAATGCATAAAGACAGAGTTTAGGAGCTAATTTATTCTTAAATCATGCTAACGATGTGTCATTTCAATTGAAGGATTTTTCCTAAATTGAAAATGGCCCCTTCATTTTTAATTAATTAATTAATCAATCTATTTTTGAGTGCATGATCAGTGAAAAAGACAACGAAAATCAAACTCATTATCTTTTTTAAAAGTGATACATATATTAAACTAAGACAAAACTCGATAATTATTTTCAATTTGAAGACCTTTTTGTTAGAGTGTATATATATAAATATGTAGTTATATATTGTGAGGCTTCAACTATCAGCTCAAGCTTTTAGTTGTTGAGTTGATTTATCGGTATGCTATCAAATCCAATGTGACAAAAATATTACCCCACAAATTCAAGTGGAAAATACACATTTCTATCATAAATGAATCTCATGTCAGGAAGGCGTATTGCGTTGTTAGAGTATATAATATATCTTGGGCCTGAACTATCATTTTAAACTTTTGATTGAGTTAGTTTCTCGACACGTTATGTTTCACGATCATATTGAATTATAAAAATAAACAATAAATTTTAATAATAGGAAATAATGATTATAAAAAGCAAGACGATTAAGGAATTGATACCATTGGATGTGTGAATAGTAAGGTGAGCACCCTTAGCAAGTATAGCTCTGTTTTTCTGAAAATCAAGATCATCAAGAAGCCTACTAATGCTAGAATCTACATCAATCGGCATAATTGGTACACCATTAAGCCTCTTCTTGCACCCTTTTCTTGCCTTTAATGTAGCGGCTCCTCTTAATGCTGTTGCACAATTATTTTGTGTTACATTTTTTTTTATAAACGACTCGAAGAATAGATATACAGATTACGGTGACATTAAGATTTTAACTATTCGGATTTTTAAAATTAATTATAATAATTAAATAAAATTTTAAAAAATATATTGATGGGATCATGAGATATTTTAATAAAGTCGTTTTACAATATAAAAATAAATTGTAATCTCTCAATTAGTTATTGTCAATCACCTCACATATATAAGATTTTTGTTTAATTTACACTTTATTAAGATGTATAATCAGGTCTTTTTTTTGAAAATTTCAAGCCGAAAACAGTAAATCATCTAAAATATAAATATGACTGTGTATCTAGTACCGTAAATCATACCAAACAATTAGGGCCCAGTCATTATTAATATGGTTTTTTTGTTTTTTGGTATATTTAATTTTCAAGTGATATAATATACATATATATTCTATAATGTACAAAAAAGTAAAGTTTATTGAAAACGTGATAATTTTGAAAATTAACAACTAAATCAAAAATTAATTTTTCTGGTTTCCTATTTTTGTTTTTAATTTACAAAAAAAAAGAAATATTAACAAACGAGCCCTGAATTACAATTTGGTCAGGTTTAATTTACAATTTAGTTTACAGTTAGACCAAATTTTATGTAACACATGCTTAAATGCAATACAACATAATGATAAATTCTGTGGTATGTTTGGCAACTTGGAATTCATTCTCAAATCTTAAATTGAGCCAAATACTATATTTGGCAAATCTTGAATTTGAAATGTGGAATAGCGTCAATTTCATAGACTTGCAATAACCATGTAAAACTTGGTCAAATATCTAAATTTGCAAATTCCAAGTATATAGGTGTCAATTACAATTTTTGAATTTGAATATCAAAATTAAATACCCTATTTTCGAATGAATTTCATGTTGCCAAAGGAGAATATGAAAAATCATCTTACATGTAGTAGCAGCAGCTGTGAGAGTGAGGATATCAGTTGTGCTAGTTCCAGTGAGAGCCGAGTCGAGGGTATAGCTTAGCTGATCTTTTTTAGCTCCCATTGTTTCAGCCACTTGAGCACATTGAGAAGCCACAATAGCTGTGGCTGAAGCAAGAGCCGCTTTCCTAGCTGGGCTTGAGTCTGGCTCAAGTTTTCCTTTAGAGGACTCCTCGGCTATAGCCGCCAATGCAGCTGCAAGCCCAGCTATTGACAAAGCTGCATGCACTTCAGCTCTTTGAAGCCTCTTTTCCTCTTTTCTTTTTTCCTTATTCTCTTTTAACCATTTTTTTATCGACATATTTCCAAATGGCATACTCCATTGAGACTGTTAAATATTTTAAAAAGAAATAAAGGATTAAATTATATATTGGAAGTGCTTTTTTTTTTTTTTTCGACAAATAAATTTTTTATTATTTATCAGAAAAAGCCAAAACAGAACGTAATCGTAAAAAAAAGAAGAATTAAACAACCTAATTGCATCAGTATCAAAATAAGACCCACCTTCTAGGTGGAGAAATGTTTTTTATTCATTGGTGAATTTTTCCTTTTTGAAATTGAATTTAAACCAATTATTTTTTAAATTCTTTTCATCCAAAACCAATTCAATTTTCCGATGAGGTTTCTATTTAACCAAATAAAACAAAACTAATTTATATTTTTTTCATTTGAGGATAATTTTAATAAAAAACTAGGAGTAATTTCAAAAAACTATCATCCTTCAAATCAATCACAATAAATTTTTTATTTATTTATACGCACAACTTGTAAATCATACCCATTTCTTCCTAACGCTGCCGGAATTGTAATTTAATTCAGGGTGCATTGCTTGTTGCATCCAAATCCAAGACTGAAATGAAATGTAAAAAAAACATCAATTGAGTGAGGGAAAATATTGGACAATATTAGGCACGATCCGAAATATTTGCTATTAATAGTGATATGTTTAGAGGATAAATGACATTATTATTATTCTATCAGTATCAAGTATATAGTTATAATACTATAATAGAAGAGAGAAATAATAAATTAAAAAATTGAAAATGATAATGTTTATTTTTCATAGAAGTTTTATCAACTTTAATTAGGCAATAAATAGAGGATAAAGGCTGCTTCCTTACGCAACTTAGCACGACAAAAAACTAATAGCCTTTTCAGTAATAAATTAAATCCATTTCAAAGGAAACGTATCATAAATTATTGGTGACTATTATGACATTGATATTAAAAAGTTTTAAGGTTGTTTCTAATCAGAGGTGTTCAACGGGGCGGGTTGGGCGGGTTAAAATTTAAATGGGCCGGGTCGGGGTGGATCGTGTCAAATGTTAAATGGGGCGGGGCAGGTCAAATCCGTTTAAATTCGACCCACTTTGACCCATTTTTTAAAAGTTAATAAAAACAATTTTTTTATTATATTTTATGACCCGTTGGGTCGATCTACTTATATTTATAATTTTTTTCCGCAATTAATTCTTATAATTATCCGACCCGACCCGGCCCGACCCTTTACACCAATGCCCGCTAATGACCCGCCCCGTTATTGACCCGACCCGCTAATGACCCGTTAAATGTGATCCGACCCTTGACCCGTTGGGTCGACCCGCCCTGTTGAACACTTCTACTTCTAATATAATACTTCGAATCATGTCAATTAGAGTTCTTGTGTAAATATCTTATCGATCTTATTTAATTTTTATAAGCAAATTATATACTATATATTAAGTCATATTTACATTTTTGGTCGTTAGAAAAAGTGATCTTGTAAATGATTTTCATATATAACATGATTCAACTATTATTGTAAGAGACGACCTCAAATTAATATTATGTAGACTATTTACACCATATATCTAATACGTTTTAGTAATAATTATAATCTAACAAATACTTGACTTTCACAAATCATAAGTCACAAGTTACATTCACATTTGATTGTATACTCCTCCGACTAACCCAAAGAATTGGTGCTTTCACAATAATAGGTTGAAATGGTCTAATCATAAAATGTTTTTCATAAACTTGCATTGTGTGTGTTTTCACAATAATAGGTTGAAGGGAGCATTTTACATTTTCAAAAAACACTATATATCAATGAACATAGATTCTTGTGTGAAATGATCTAATCGTGAAATTTTTTTCATATATAGACTGCATAACTCAACTTAAACGATTATTAGCATATAGGCCGCACTTCTGATTATGAGGTCATCTCACAGAGAATGATTTCTAACAAGAGCACGGAATCTACATAAGAAGCTAGTAACCAAAGTTATTATAATATTAATATTATTTATAAATTATATATCATCTTACACTGCAACATAACTTGCTTTTAGTGTGATATATTTAGCGACATTTAATTTAAATGTCACTATTTCAAATTTCTTATAGTGTATGTGGAGGATTTAGTGACATTTATTAGACCCTTTAGCAGCATATTAAAAAGTCACACTAAAGCTTTTAGCGACATAGGATATAGTGACATTTCTCACTAATGCCACTATAGACTATAGTGACAATTACACATGTCACTAAAGACCAAATTAAGCGTCGCTAAATCAATTTATGGTGGAACTTAAAATAAAAATCAATAATGAATCAATGACATTTTTTAATGCATCTAAAGCCAATGTCGCAAAAAGCTAAATTTGTTATAGTGTTAAAAATTCAAATGGAATCTAGTAATTATTATATAAGACAAAGTTTGAATGACAGATGATGAAATCAACATGGAAGGTTCAAATTGACTTTAGTAGGTTTTGTATGAACTTAGTCTACATAAAAATAGCGTATACCAAATTAAATTATTAGGAGTGTGACTAAATGGAATATTAATTAATGAAAGAGTATGACTTTATATTAGACTTTTATTGTTATTATTAATAATTATTATATGGTAGGAACTTTTATGTAATCCTTTGTATGGATGATATATACATGCACTTTTTCCATTATTAGAGTAGGTAATCTTAAAGGAATTGACTATGACCCTATCCTAAGCAGAATGCAATAAAAGGGACAAGGATATTCATACACGTCTACGCATCCTAAATAAATTGGACGTCAAGTACATAGACACAATAGACAATAGTAACGGTTAGTTGTATTTAGTAATGAAACGTAACAATTTTGATGATGCACATAAATTGTAGGGTTCATTCGGGCTATCCGGTTGGTTTGAAATCATATTATTGCTTTTTACTTAATTGTAAGTTATTTTTTAAATTCAGGTTAAATCATATTCGGTTATAAAATTGACTTATCGAGTCTGTTTTACACATCTTTCTTTAATAAATTGTATTACCTTCAAATCATTTGATTTCCAAGGAGGTGTGGAATTCATGTAATCACCATCATCCATCTTTATACTATTCTTTTCCATCTTCTGCAATCATAGACACTAAGCTTAGCATCCTAGTAAGCATATATAAATAGAGGTGTTGAATTGGTAGTTTGGCTGGTTCAAAATTTAATCAATTTAAAATAAACCGAATCAAACAAACAACTTAATATTAAAATGAAAATGTATTAATATGTCAACTCATATAACACGACCTGAAACATTATTGCCCCAAAACTTGACCAATGAAGCTCCACGACACTTATAGACACAAGGGTAGATCTTATGGTAGTCTACGTAGGCAAGTGACATCTCTTAAAAAATAGAAAAACATTTAATAGTACTATAGTAGAATCACAACTAATAAGAATTTGGTTGAGTTGATTAGACAGTCACATTTATGGATCAAGTCTTGCCATTAGCAAGGATTTGCATTCATTTTTTTTTTGAATTATTAGTGACATCACCTTTTTTTAAAAAAAAATTCACCCATGTTCAGACAAGTTTATATAACATGATCATTAAACGGGCATAAAACTTACCAAATGTTCGAACATTTTCATGGTGCTTTCGCGGACAGGGATCGACAAACCGTCTTGTAGCTTGGGTTCTAAAGCTTGAAGTGCAAAATTGCACCAAGCATTGGAGAGAAAGTCCATAGTCTCAGGATGCACCTCATGAAGAGACGAGACCATGAGATTATGATCAGAAGCATCCATATATTACTAGGAAAAGAAGAAGCTTTAAATGAACTATTTTTATTATGTAGAAATTGTTGTTAATTGTAGGAACTAGGAAGTGTGGTGTGTACAAGACCATATAGCAAGGTATATAAATAGCAAATGAAAATAATGTACTCAAAATAAAGTTTAAAATATGGGATGCTAAGTTGATGTAATAGGTTATGTCGTTATCTTAGTTGTATTTTATGGATATAGATATAGAATAGCTAACAATATGGTCCATATATAGGTATAGATACCAAGAAAGTAGCTCGATGTATTGGGTGGCGGTGCTTTACTTGTTTAGAAAGTTGGTGCTTGTCAAGGAACTTAAGCTTTTGGTTGAGTTGGTTCCTTGATATGTTATCAAGAGCCAACGTGATAAGTGGTTACGGATTTGAATCTTAACCACCCTTCATTTAAAGTGGAATATTTAGCACCAGGTATGAGGAGAGCCTGTGTTGCAAGGGCTCTCATGTGAGGTGGCGTGTTAGAGTAGATATCATATCCTAGGGCCTTAACCATCAGCTTAAGCTTTTGGTTGAGTTGGTTCCTTAATAATGCTTATTAGGAGAACATGATATCATCTTCAATATATTTTTTTAGTGACAACGTTGGCTGAGGAAAGGATTACACTACAACATAATTTGCTTTTAATGGAATATATTTAGTAACATTCAATTTAAAAGAAAAATTAATATGTATAATACAATCTTTAGTTAATTTTCACAATAATACAAACTATTGATTAACCATGAATAATACCAACTAAAAGGGATGTTTTCCTAGAAAATCCCTAATATGTTAAAAATCAAACTATAGGTAATTATAAAACAAAAAAATTAGTAGATTAGTTAATAAACTAAAGTTGGTATTATTCTAGGCAAATACCCCCATAAGTTGGTATTATTCATGGTTAATCAATAGTTGATATTATTGTAAGAATATTAACAAAAGGATTGTATTATTCATGGTAATTTTCCTAATTTAAATGTTATTACTTTAAATTTCTAATAGTACATATAGTGGATTTAGTGACATTTATTAGACCGACCTTTAACAGCATAATAAAAAATCATATTAAAGCTTTTTGTGACATAGGATCTAGTGATATTTCTCATATATGTCACTATTAAACTATACTAACAATTACATATGTCATTAAAGGCCAAATACAGTGTCACTAAATGACTTTATAGTGGAACCTAAAGTAAAACCAACAATCATTACACTAATAAATATATAAATCATTTTTAATGCCACTAAATTCAATGTCGCAAAAAGTTAAATTTATTGTAGTGTTAGCTGAATTATATTATAGAATATATGATTTTTTTTTGAAATGTTGTATTTGATTTTCAATATAGACAATATTTGATTCTCGTTTTCAAGATCATTAAGAAAATATGATTCGACTTGAACAATAATATACTCATTTCAAAATATTGCAAATAATAAATTTTTTTAAAGATTAAGGTAGGCTGGAAGAAAGGGTTAGGAAAGAGGCCAACGATAATCAAACCCAATGCTCTAACTAAAATATGGCCTAATTCTCATAAATATTAACTTATATTAGTAGCTCTTTATTCAAGAAAAAAAATATATGGCATAAAATTTATCATTTAAAATAGGGAGTTAAAACACTGCGATAATTTTTGCCCTTTTATTTTAAAGAAGATGAGTACTAGTGAATTACACAAATATGTTATTCAGATAATTTATATTATTCAACTTTAATTGTTGGAAAATAGATTTTTTTATTTATCAACGGAAATAAAAAATTAAATGATTTTTTTTATTTATCATAAACATAAGTGAATGTTTATGATAAAAATAGCATAGCAAAACAAATCACTAATCTTCATTAGCTCTGAGAAAACATATGAGGAGGTAGACTAACATTTAATTTATATCACGCTTGATTAACATTGACATTTATTTATATTTTAAAAATATTGTGAATAAAAACATGAAATATTAAGGTTAATAATATTAAGAGTAGTATTTACAATATAATTTTAATTGGAATACGATAGTGATGACTGATGAGAGTCTTTAATAATGAGTACCACTAGCATTTTATACAATTGAAATCAAACTCAAGTCTCCAAACATGCAAGCTATGAATAATTAATAGTCACACCCCACAAGGGTTACACATAAGCAAGTCCGGCGTGTAATGATTTCACCGTGAGATATTCCCATATAAGTAGTCTATGTAATAATTTTAAAATATTAATTAAGTAAATTGAAATGTAACTAAACACGACATACTTGATAACTGCTTCTTTTATTTTATTTTAAATTAAATATTAGATTAACTCATATGAAATTGTACGACGGTGAGACAGTTTTAGTATAGAATTTATAGTGACAAATTGAGTGAATTTTAAAGTGGTATTATGTAGAAGTTATAGATTGGAATAAGTAATTATCAGTGTCGCTTGAAATAATAAAAAAGTGAAGGGGTTTAGTACAAAAGTGAGGTGTAATAATGAAAGGAGGAGTAGCATTTATATGAAAGAAATTAAGTAAAGTTTTGGGGCTAAAGATGTAAATATATAACGTCCTTTTAGTGAAGTTATTTTCGTTTAAAAAGATGTCCCAAAATGAAATGAATGACGGGAAGAACTAGTAAAATTTTCTGTTTGGGGAAAATGAAAAGGGTAAAAAAAAACAGAGGATTATTATTCTACAAGCCAAGATGCATGTAATTATACGTTAAAGCATTGTACAGTAAGCGTTAAGTTACATTATCAATGAAATACTTCCTCCGTTTCACTATACTTGCTACATTTCACTTTTTTACACAATTTAATGCGTTATTTTAATCGTTTATATATTAAATTATACAAGTCTAAAAATATAAAAAATTGATGTTATGAAAATATGTAATTAGACGATTCAAACAAGATCCCAGTTGACTATATTTTTTCTTATATATTAGCCGCAATATGTAAAATAAGCTTGAACGATAAATAGTGTCCAAAACGAAAATGTAGCGAGTATTTCGGAACGGAGGAAGTATAAGGATAAGTGTTCGTCCATAATAACAGTAATACCGCAAGTCAAATTGAATAAACGCCAAGTACGAGGCGAATTTCATAGGGAGTGGGGTTTATATTAAAGAGCTTCTCAACCAATTAGCCGGTTCAAAAACGTAAATATAGATGATTGATGCTAAAATTAAAACAAATAAACAAGCACATAAAAATATAACAACTACTATAAACACAAAAGCAGCAAATAAATGCAACTAACTTAAAAGAGAATAAACAAGATCAAAAAGAAGAAACTGCTAGGTCTTTTCACCAAAATAGTTGTTACTTGTTACTGACCTTAAACCTAACGACATGGATTTGTATTATTGGGAAGATTACATCTTACATACTAGTGTTTTCTTTCGAGCAACAAAAATTTCTAAGTCATGTTCAAATGCTTATTCTCATCATCATCATCAAACCTAATATCTCGCTCGAGAGCAGGGTCTGGGTGAGGGAAGTTGACGGACAATCCATACCCGTACTTCCTTCACAGGGAGGACTAGAGGAAAGCGGTCGATTTTACCCCGAGATAGGTGAAACCCTGCATATAGAGAATATGAGTGTCAACGTTGTCTTGAGATAACCTGTTTGCAGAGAAGACTAGGTCTACATAGAATAACATAACTTAAAAAAACAAATAAAGGTAAGAAAATAAAATAAAATCACGATGGGAGAAAAAAGAAACAAAAAAACACAGAGGGTAAGAAACAACTAGACACTATATCCCGAAGGCTAACTAACGAGATTCTCATGGAGATAAAATATTTCAAGACAAAGAGCACACATTTATCAATTTCTACCACAACACCTAGCTATTCTCATTGAGATGTAATAATTTCTAAGCATGAATTATCGATGAAAATCGATTCTCGCCTTCAATACAACAATACCACAAAGATAACAAAACACAAATTAAACCATGAACGGTGAACCACATATCCAAGCCAAAGATGAATAAAATCAAAGCAATTCAACTATATACATAGTGATAATCACCAGCCAAAGTCGAAGTAAACTGCTTACAAATGGTTTGACTAACGCTAAGACAAAATGAAAACATTAATTCTTTGTAGTTTTTTAATAGTTTAAAAACTCTAACAATAATCATAACAACAAAAAGAAGTTATATAGCATTATCAACTAAATCTCATGATTGACTTTTAAAGGAGCATTTTAAGATAAATTAAAAGCAATAAGTAGGACTCTTTTTATATCTTCGGTTTGAATTCTATCTCTTAGGGTGCCACTCATATTTCGAAGCATTCATATTTTAGATCATACTCATATTCCTACTATGACCCATTCTAAAGTTCTAGCATTCTGATTGATGTAGTACCAATGGTCTAATGATCGTTCGATAAGACTTACTCTTCGGCTTTGAGGGTAATTCTTGATCACATAATAATATAATATCCTAGTAATCGCACTCTATTTTTGTCACCCTTGCGTAATTTTATAGGTCACATCTTGTTGGATGTCCTTACTACTCTGAAATATGGATCCAAGGTAATTGAAGCATCAACTTGGAGTGATTTTTTCTCTTATAGCTTTATAGTACCTCTCGTTATCTTACTTTTTCTAACGATCTACTTTATGTACTTCATCCTACTCCGAATTAATTTGAACCCTCATAACTCCAATGCTTGTTTTCATCATATTCTAACTTAGCATTTACTCCCTTCATGGTCTCATCTACCAAAATAATGTGATCAACAAACAATATGTATCAAGTCATGTTTCCTTACATCGATCGAGATATTATGTGAGTTATTAATTAGTTAAGTTTAGTATTAATTGATCAATCAAGTTCAAGTCTTTGTTACCCTTGTTAGTGATATCACCGATAAGAAGGTTGTTTCCGATTGATTATTAGAATCAAACATGTCAAGAAACCAATTTAACCAAAAGCTTAAGTTGATAGTTAAAGCCTCATGATATGTTATATACTCTAACATGCCCCTACACACAAGAGTCCATTAGGCTAGAAGTATATATATATGGATGCAACACATGCCCACCTCATACATGGTGCAAAATATTCCACTTTAAAGAAGGGGTGATTGAAATTCGATTCCGTAACCTCATATCTCGCTGACTTTTGATACCACGTCAATGAACCAACTCAACTAAAAGTTTAAGCCGATAGTTGATACCTATATATATATATATATATATATATATATGTTATCCACTAATAATCAATATCTTATAAAATCCTTTGTCATATACTCCAAGAGGGTGATACTAAAATTAAGGAAGTGTTTCAAAGGTTTATTGAGAAGATACATTTAACACAGTTGTCAATACACTATACTAGTATATGGTTTATGGGGACAAGTGAATATATGGGAGAGATTTGAGAAGAAGGGCTAAACCAATAGTTGATGCAGTTTGTTGTTGTCATTGCACATAAAGAGTAATATTAAAACCCAAGAATTTCCTCAAAAGGAAAGCAAAATTATATTGGGATCAGATATTGCATAGTTGGATTTTGTAATGGTTGGTTTAATGGACCCACTTGGCATGTTCAGCCCCCTTCCCCATGACTCAGGTAGGAGATTATTGTTGCTATTTGCTCTTAATTAAACCCACCTAATCTCCATTCTTGTTCGAGGATCGAGATTGTTGAAATATTTCTCGAGTCTTACTCTCAATTGGCTCAACTTGTTATAGCCTATAGGCGTTACTTCTATTCCTTCTTGTTTATCAAGTAACCGACTTCACGTCATATTATTAATCACTATTAATCACTATTCCAAGACTTGGAGGGAGTACTACTTGATGGTACGGATGGACCTTATAATTTTTTGTTGGGTCTAGACGACTCTATTTTATCGTATAATTCCATAATTTATGTCACACATTCTATAATTTATGAGATTAAATGATGTGTTTTTTTATGCCTTTTTTAAATGTTTATGGATTTTATGCTTAGATTAGAGTTTTTGTATCTCTAATTTTTTAGCTGGTGAAATGAGTGTTTTCAATAAAAAGTATAAGTTTTGAAGATATAAAAACACTAAATAAGGAATTGGATTAGAGAAAAAAGTTACTTAAAGTCCAAAATCTAAATGTTTGTTGTCAAAGGTCGAACATGTGTAACAATTTTGATTACTACTATTGATCACAAGTCAAAATTTACAAAAATAGTGGCGTGGAAAAGATGATTCTATGAGCTTTCGAACAATATATCATAGGCCCTAAAGTACCAAGGTTGTTAGAATCGAGATTCTACCTAGGGTTGTTGTGATGGTAGGATCAAAATCAGTAGAATCGAATCGTAAGATCGTGTGATTATATAAATATGCATAAATGTGCTTTAGATTACAAATTATCAATTTTATTTGTTGTTTTTTCTAAGTTTTAAAGTATAAATAAAAACTTATTTGACATCATATATTAAGTTTTGAAAAAAATACTTTTAAGGAAAAATTGTCAAAAATACCTAATAATTCTTTTTTTCCAAAAAATACCTAATAATAAAAGTTTTGCCAAAAAACACCTAATAAAATTTTTTCTTTTTCATAGAGTAACAAGTAACGTTCTTCTTTAGTTGACCGTCAAAAATAAGGGTTGACTGGTCAAAATCAATAATTCTTCTTTATCTTCAATTTCCCTACTTATTTTCTTCCTCTACTTTTTACTCAAGATCGAAAATTTTTCAAGCTCAATTGTAAGAGAGGATTAATCTTAAAAGTACACTAATTTTGTGTTTCAAAATATTTTCAACAAGTACACTACAACATAATTTGGTTTTACTGGGATATATTTAGCAACATTTAATTTAAATGTCGCTATTTTCAATTTTTATAGTGTATATAGAGCATTTAGTGACATTTATTAGAACCTTTAGCATCATATTAAAAAGTCACACTAAAGATTTTAGCGACATAGGATCTAGTGACATGTCTCACAAATGTCACTAAATGTCACTATAGACTATAGTGACAATTACATATGTCATTAAAGACCAAATTAAGTGTCGCTAAATCACTTTATGGTGAAACTAAAAATAAAAATCAATAATTATTACACTAAAAATATGAATCAGTGACATTTTTTTAATATCACTAAATCCAATGTCGCAAAAAACTAAATTATTTGTAGTGGTAGAAGAGTAGAAGAGGAGACTGAGAGCAATTGTTTTCATCCGCCATTGATGGTGTTTGGAGTTCTTAAAATAAAAAAGAGAAAATGGTTAAAAAGAAAAAGAAGGATTGTTGAGGGATTTGAAAGGTAGAATTTAGAGTAAGTAGTGTTGATGGGAAGGTGAAAAGCCATTTTCAAAATTTATTTGTAGTTGGATTTATCTCTCTTTCAATCTCAACTTAGTAAATCTATGAATAAAATGATCAAACCAATCAAAGTAGAAAGCTTTGATCTTTTATATATATATATATATATATATTATATATATATATATATATATATATATATATATATATATATATATATATATATATATATATATATAATATATAATATATATATATATAATATATATATATATATATATATATATATATTATATATATATAATATATATATTTATTTTATATATATATATATAATATATATTATATATATATATATATATATATATATATATATATATATATATATATATATATATATATATATATATATATATATATATATATATATATATATATTATATATATGGATCATTACCATATATGCCTTAAAGTTTACTCAATTTCAAATAAACAGCCTCGAATTTTTTTTTTCCAACAACAACCTTTGACGTGGAAAACATGACATCGATACAACCACTTCACCAGATGACCTGCTAATTGACCGTTGACTATACTCAATGACCTTTGAATTTCACTTAGTTTCATTAATCAAACCTAATTACCCAATTATCCCTAATTAAACCCTTATCCCCCAACCTCTCTCTAACCCACCCCAATCACCTCCATTCTCCCACTTCATCAACACCACCACCACCACCACCACCATTAAAACCTCTCCTTTAATAACAACCCCATTAAAAGCCACTTCTTTCTTCTATATTTGACTAAACCCTTGTCTTCTTCAACTCACCATTAAAAGGTACCCTTTCTCTTCCAACACCACCACCGTCATCACCATTAAAACCCATCCTTTAATAACACCACAAGAAACTTATTACTCACAAAATTCCTCTGTTATTATCTCAATCAGAAGGCATAACCCTATTCTATCTGCTAAGTACGACATGTTCTTTTTATCTATGAAGGCATAATCCTGAGAAGAAACAAAGTGAGAATTATCAACAAGCAATAACATTACAAACATGAAATATGCTACAAACCCAAAATAATTCATCAGATTATTAACAAGTAACAAAAACACAAAAAAATAAGTGGGTTTATTTCTGGGAAAAAAGACATTATAAGAGAAAACCAAAAAAAATTCAAACTTTAAATTCGAAATTGCAAAAATTACTCAAAAAAAGAGGATATTAGAAACTTTAAATTCAATTTGACAACAATTAACCCACAAAAAGGAAGGAGCAACTTGCAAAAAACGGGGAAACCATGGTATAAGTAGAAGAAGGTGAAGAAACATGGAATTGAGATGACAACACCATGACCATGAAAAGCTGGAACCTTTCAGGATGTAATTTGATTCCAAAAAGGAAAGAGATAAGAGACTTAAAGAGTCAGAAATATATGATAAAGACTAAAGAATAATCAGAGAAAATCAAAGACCAATTTGAATCATGATTTTAATGGTGGTGTTATTAAAAGAGGGGTTTTAATGGGCGTGGTGGTGTTGGGAGAGAAATAGTACACTTTAATGGTGAGTTGAAGAAGACAAGGGTTTAGTCAAATATAGAAGATAGAAGGGACTTTTAATGGGGTTGTCATAAAGGAGGGGTTTTAATGGTGGTTGTGGTGGTGGTGGTGTTGATGAAGTGGGAGAATGGAGGTGATTGGGGTGGGTTAGAGAGAGGTTGGGGAAGAAGGGTTTAATTAGGGATAATTGGATAATTAGGTTTGATTAATGAAATTAAGTGAAAGTCAAAGGTCATTGAGCATAGTCAACGGTCAATTAGCAGGTCATCCAGTGAATTGGCTGTATCGATGTCGTGTTTTTCAAGTTAAAGGCTGTTGTTGGTAAAAAAAAGTTCGAGACTTTTTATTTGAAATGTAGTAAACTTTAAGGCTGTTGTTGATAATTGATCTTTTATATATATATATATATATATATATATATATATATATATATATATATATATATATATATATATATATATATATATATATATATATATATATATATATATATATATATATATATATATATATATATATATATATATATATATATATATATATCTGTGTTGCTTGTAGTGTGTAGTAAGCGTGGTGTGTGTATGCGCGCTTGCGTGTATGTGAGTGTAAACTAGATTATAAGAAAATATTTTACAATTGAATCTACAGGTCTGAATTGTTGGATTGTAGGATCGTAGAAACATGTTATGATTCAACCACAAATTCTTGAGCTAAGTAGGATCTCATAATTCTACCAATATTCCTACCTTGAATTCAATTTGGTCCCCTTTATTTTAATCGTAAGATCGTAAAATCGTAGAATCTAGATAATTTTAATACCCATACTAAGCTTAGTAGAAAGATATGGCCATTTATAAGACTAATATTGTCTCCATAAATCCGCACAGGCCTTAGGCCAAAGCCCAAATCGAGATTTACGTAGGGTTTTATCTAGCCAAAGGCTAGGTGAGCTATTTTTAGGATTATTACTATCTTTTTCTCCACTAATTATCCATCGTTTAGGATTAGGTCTGTTTTATATTTTTTTAACTATATAAACTACTCATCATCATACATATTCAATGTCCTGCTTGAAAGCAGGGTCTGGGTAAAAAAAGATAACAGACAATCTATACTAATACTCCTTTTACAGAGAGAATTAGAAGAAAGCGGTCGATTTATCCCAAACATGTAGCAGCCCTGCATAAAAAAGATATGGGTAACGACATATTTTCTTATACCTTTTTTAGAAGCTTGACACCTCAAAGAGTTTCTATTTACTACATTTACTTATTTAATGTTATTTATAGTATCATGATCAAAGTTTTAATTGTTTATTTTTAATTTTCCATTATTATTTTTGAGTAGATTTTGCAGCTAGTGTACAACGATTGATTCCAATTTAATTATAGACTGGTTTTTTTTGTGTGTGAAACTATTTATAAAATATGGATCAATAATTAAATTGTGATTATTTTTTTAATTAAATTTCTTTGTTAGCCTTATATATATTGAGTTTGAGACTACTTGAGTACCTGACTTCGGTTCAAGATAAATTTAAGTCAAAATTCTTATATTACTTAATCCATATATATAGTTGGAGTTTGAAATATAAATTATTAATAGGGTTTTAATTTAATTAGTTAATTAATATAAGGAGATTTTAAAATTAAGACATATCACTTTAATTTTAATTTCTTTTCTAGTTCCATAGTTTATAAATAAGAGTTTTATAATTGATGTTCATATGCGAATTGAGAGGTTTCCAATATCATAGACCTTAAATTCATATAGTTAAACTCCCATTTGGTTTTAATAACATTAAATAATTAAGTAAAAATTAATCTTAGTTTTTTTTATGTTCGACCAGCTTGCTACACGTACATCGTGCACATTCAATAAGTAATATTTCAAGTCACTACACAAACTCTAAATTTAGTGTTGAGTTCAGACACGGGCCCAATTTTAAGGGTCTAAATGTGAAAATTTGAAATAGATAAGATTCTTAATAAAAAAAAAAAGCATGCAATAAGATCCAAATCAAACTTATTCCAAATATAAGCGTCTAATACCCCAGAGCACAGGTTCGGGTCTGTTTGCACTTAGTAAGTGCGAACAGTAATAAACTGGTAAAAGAAATCAAGTGTCTAATCGCACTTAGTAACTGCGAACAGGTCAAACAAGGTTAACATGCTGATTTTAAGACAAGAGTCGTTCGCACTTAGTAAGTGCGAACAGACTGAAAACCTAAAACACGTTGTTCGCTGTTAGTAACAGCGAACAACTTGTCTCAGTTTTTCAATCTTTCGCACTTACTAAATGCGAACAGCCCGAACCTAAAGTTTGCGGATTACACGTTTAGTTTTGGAATAAGTTTGATTATGATCTTATTGTATGTTTTTTTTTATAAATAATCTTATTTATTTCAAATTTTCTCTAAATGTTGGGTTTAATTTCGAAATCTTACCTAGATCCTGATAACAGTCGAAGGCCAGTGCAATTATAAAATAAACATCTAAGAATTTATGTCCATTAGTGGATTTTTATGGTCTTGTAGGCCATAATCCAGACCCTTTTAGAAACTTACATAAAAGCTTATAAATCAGCAATAATAAAATTTTACATACTTAACGTAATTTAGTTTCAACTTAAAATAGGAAAATAGAGTACTCTATTTGAAACTAAATTACATTAAGTATGTAAAAGAATTTATAATATTACATTTTATACCTAAATAAGAGTATTATCATGAGACGATTAGAGAATATTTATAAAATTTTTAAGCAAAAAAATTGTTATTATATAAATGATAATTAAGCTAATAAAATTATTAATTTATGCAATTAGTTGATAAAAATAAGAAAAACAACTAAAGATTATTTTATGATCAAACATGTAAATTAAATCGAAAATTTAATAGAAAATTGTGTTTTTTTTATTAAATTGTAATGTGTAATTATAAAATAAACATCTAAGAACTTTACAATTTTTTTCTTCGATGAACTAGTAGAATTCACAATTTTTTCCTCGATGAACTAGTAGAATTCCTTGCTTGACTTTACCCCCAAATAGGTCTCACTCCCACCATAAACAAGATGAAAACTACCATAGCTCCCCTCCAAAATATATGGCCATGTCTTCCATTAAGGAATAACCCTACCCCATGATTGAAAACAAACGGGAGCTTTTTAATAAAATGATAATAAAGTATTAATTAATCACTTATAACATATCAGGAATTCACCGGTATGCGAAACTTTAAGCTATCAATATCAGTAAAAGTATAAAATCATAGAAAATTGAAAACCCATTAGTAAAAAATTACTACTTGGAATCCCTAACACTATGTTTGGATAGCAAATTAGGAGAGAAAAAAAAGGAAAAAAAGGAAAAGGAAAGGAAGGGAAAGGAAGAGCAGGGAAAGAGAGGAAAATACTCCATTTGTTTGTATAGGAAGGAAGGAAAGAAAAAAGAAAGAAATTTCATTTTCCTTCCAAATCTTTCCTCTTATGGAGAGATTTAGATGTTAATAAAATAAAGGGACTAAATCCCTCCAAATCCCCCCCTCCCTTTTTGCTATCCAACAAGAGATTCTTCATCCCTCCAAATCATTTTATTTCTTTTCCCTATATTTCCTCCCTCCAAACAAGGCCTAAAAGTACAAGAATCAAATCAACATAAAATATCAATTAAAATTTCCGAATTTAGCAAACAAGTTGGTTTCCTAATATACAACCCCATATAATCAAACTCCGGAAATCAGAAGTTAGGGTTTTTATTGAAAGTAAATTAAGGGTTTCTATCAAGAAGATTAATTGAAAATTAGAAGTTTCAAGATAGGGTTTATATTAATTTGGGGCTTTTTGGATTGAAGTCAAAATAGATGGAATATCAAGCAATTGAAGATCAATGGAGCGATTGAAGCTATTCTTATGAAGTTGGTCATCTTCCATGGCTTTGAAATTCCTTAAGGTAGTGTTTGGCAACATAGAATTTATTTAAAAATAGGAAATTTAATTTTAATTTTCAAATTCAAGAATTCTAAATGACATATACTTGGAATTTGTAAATTTTGATACTTGACCAAATTTTACATTGTTATTGCAAGTCTATGGAATTGACTCAATCCCACATTTCAAATTCAAGAGTTGCTAAACATAATACCGCCTAATTTAAGATTTGGAAATGAATTCAAGTTTCCAAACATACCATAAGTAAATTTTTCCATGTTGTATTGAGGTAACCTCATAATTACAAAGAATCATTTGATTTATATTTAGTAATTTTTATGTTGTGGGAAATGGTGAAGTTATTTCAATGGCTTCTTTGGGAGAAAGGGATAATGAAGATTTGAGAAAATGGTTAGGTTCAGAAATTGTAAGAGATAACAAGGTGAATATGATGATGATGATGGTGATGATGAAAGAAGAGTGAATGAGGGAGTTGAGAGTTAACTAATGTAGTTAATTCATGGGTGAAAGTAGAAAGTCAAAGTTAAAACCGACAAAAATAGATCAAAATGTACGAATCTGGGATATATGGCCTAAACATTGTCAATAACTGATATTTGATGGATGTAATTCGCAAAAATTAAACTTTACGGCTATAATTCGAAAAACACAAGAATTTTGTGGCAGTTATTTGCAATTTTCTCTTATACTAATATCAAAATTCAAGTTATTCTTGATTAGCAATCAAAAAATTACTACTCGAAGTATTCTTCTCCAAAACTTAAAAGATAAAGTCAAATTAGTTTTTACTTACACCTTAAAACTTGAAAAAACAACAAACATAATTGATAATCGGTAATTCAAAGCACATTAATGCATATTTGTATGATAACAAGATCCTACGATTCGATTCTATCGATTCTACCGATTTAGACCCTACCTCTTCATCAGTCTTAGGTAGAATCCCGATCCTAACAACTTTGAGTAAAAGGATCACTGAAGTTTTATGATTTGGGAAACATTGAAAGCTTTATTGTAACAACAAGGCAGTGATTAGTATCTTTTTTCGGGTCAACGCAATCAGGCCTAGCATATGGAGATTGATAGACACTTCATTAAAGACAACCTATGAAGCAAAAGCAATAATTCTTTCGTTTGTGCGATCAAAGGACCAATATTGACTGATATTGAACCAAAGCGGTTGCAACGTTTTTAGACATTTTATTCAACTTGGGTGTTAAAGACCCCACGACCAGTACACTTGAGGGAGAATGTTAGGAAATTAGAATATTTTGTATCGTTATTTGATGAAAACAATTGTATTTCATTCCCTTCCTGGGGCGTTAACAAAGCATTGATATAAAGTGGAATCTTCACAGAGTTACCGGAGGAAGCCTACAATATATATTATAGGTGTTTAAAATAGATTCAATGATTCAATACTTATCCGGTTTTTAACCCAACCCGACTTGAACCGATTTAAAATTATATAGAAACCAATGTAGACACAAAACCCGATTTTGAACTGACTGATTAAACACCTAACTGAAATCGACCTAATTTTATTCAGCAAGTCTTGGGTAAGACCGTCTTAGAATAAGACGCGACCCAATATGGAGCCATCAACTTTTTTCATTTCTTCTCTGGGCATTTTTCAATTTTACTCTTAAAGTATCAATTTTGACCTTAAAGATATCAATTTCAACGTAAAGTGATACTTAAATATATCAATTAAAGTTAAAATTACAATTTGAATCTATAAGTGATCAATTTTTACGTTAAAGTGATCAATTTCTACCTAATATAATTAATAGTGATAAGTATTGAATTGTATGTTGTTATGTAGTTGTAACACCCCGATATTTTGAAACGATTAGTTCCGGTATATTTAATAAAATTTCTAGTACCTCATGTTTTATTAATAGCTTATGTTTGGGAATGGGCCTTGGACATGCTTTGTACAACTTTTAAAACCCTAAAAACTTTGGGCCCAAACACCTTAAACTCTCTTAATTCAATTTAACAAAAAAAAAATAATAAATTAAATAAATAAATAAATAAATAAATAAAAAATAAATAATAATAATAATGGAAAGGAAGAGAGAGGGCCGGCCATTTTTGGGGAAGATCTTTTGATTTTGTAACCCCCATTTTAATTGAGTGAATAATTAGAATTATTCCCTAGTTAATTCTAATTATCTCATAATAATTTCATTCCTTAACTATCTTTGGCCAAAACCTAGAATTCCTTCTTACTCTCATTTTCAAGAACATCAAACTCTCAAAAACCCTAGCTAGTCACACATTTTTTTTGGGTCTTCTACACTTGGATTTTTAGTGTTTTCATCTCCTTTGTAAGTATTTCTATGTATTATCTTTTAGTACATTTTAAATGTAATTATATAGAGTATGTAATGTTTGGTGTGAATGAATTTTAGTATATTTATTCCATGATTTTTGTAGTAGTATAGTTATAATTAAATAATTGACAAATGATGATGTGGATGTTGTGTATGAAAGAGCATGTTAAATTATGTGTTGTTGGATGTGGAAATTAATTATAATAATCATAGGAATAATAAAAGTGATGTTAATAAAAATGTATGTTTAAAGTTGAATTGTTAAGGAAAAAGTTTTGTTGAAATATAAGAGGATGTTATGACTTGGTTTGAGATCTTAATATACATGATTTGTTTAAGGGTTTTATTAATTGTAGATCTTGAAAATGATTTATTTTATGAGAGCATGATTTTTATGGTTTGTAAGATATTGATTTAATAGGAAATGTAGAAATTAGAATTTATGTGAATTTTGAATAAAAAGTGACAAATCCCGTAGGATTGAAAAATGGTGAAAAAATGTTATTTTTGGAGCATTTTGGCTTTGAAATTAGGTTAAAAATATCTATACTATGTTATAAATTATGAAAATTAGTACCCGGGGGTTTTGATGCCTTCCGGACGCAACGGTGAAGTCAGATTTTCATTTTGACAGTGTCGAGGCAGGTTTCTGGGCAGTTTTTAGTTGCTGTTTTTTTTGGGGTGTTTTATGTGTTTAGGGTTGTGGTATATGTCGCGTGTTATGCATATGTGTTTTATGTGTGATGGTAGTTGTTTGTATGTGAGGTGTTTTACCTTGAGGATGATGTGAATGTGTTCTTATTTCCGAATACGGTTAAACCTTGTAGGAAGCCGATTCGTGACCGGAAATTGATTAGGGCCTTTTGCTTTGTTTGCTTGATCAAGGTACGTACACGCAGCATAGAATTGTAATATATGTTACGTACCATGTGTTGTGGTAACAAAGGTAAAGTATGGGCAAGTAATGTGTATATTGTTACGCTTCCGAATAATTTATTATATTATAACTTTTAATAAGCAGAGGTAGTATGACCTCACTAACTTGAAAGTGGACGTAGTATGACGTCAATTGGTGGAATGATTTTACTCGCGGCCTTGGAGCCTATGTGCCACCGCGGGGGTATGCATACTTGACCATAGACACCGAAGTAGGACGTGTGTCTATGGTAGAGACTTGCTTAGGGGTTAGCTCCCCCTAATGTATTGTCTCGCCTATGGAGTTTGAAGTGGTACCAGCAGTATGGCTGGAATAGATACAGCAGTATGGCTGAAAAATAAATACAACAGTATGGCTGACTAACTGGAACATGAAATTTTTAAAGTTAATATCTTTACTTTGTTGTACTTGAATTAATTGAATTGTGATTCCTCGCTGACGTGTACTTTTTGTTTTTAACGATCCTGCAATGATGTCGTTTCCTCTTCGGATAATGACTAGCAGTAAGTTAATTGCAGGTGGGGAGTGAGGATAATTCTGGAAGGAATAAAACATTATAATTAGAATTTATTATGAACCTAAGTTTCAGTACTTTCTTTTAATGTTGGTTTTAAGAGGCGTGAACGCTCTCGAGTTGTAATAATTAGAATTACTATTACAAACTTACCGACTGCTTCGTCTTTATATCTGGTAGATTATATGAGCACTATTAGAACTCGGTCCGCAAGTTTTGTTTCGCTTGAACCGTTTTACTAACCGTTTAACGCCCCGGTTTGACTCGAACTATATTTGGTTACTCAAAAAGTCTATTTCTCTTTTCAAAACGATACGAGTTAAACCTCGGGATGTTACAGTAGTTCATTTATTTTGCTTATAATTAATATAGTTAACATCATAAGAGAAACAAGATAAGGTCATAATTGATGCATTTTTGGTAATAATTGACAGTGATAAGTAATGAATTGTATGTTGTTATGTTGTTCGTTTATTTTGTTTATAATTGATATAGTTAACATCATAACAAAAACAAGATAAGGTCATAATTGATGCATGTTTGGTAATATTTGACCGTGATAAGTAATGAATTGTATGTTATTGAAATTTTTACTTTAATTGATATGTTTAAGTACTACTTTACGTTGAAATTGATATCTTTAAGGTCAAAATTGATACCTTTAAGGTCCAAATTGAAAAATGCCCAGAAAATGAAAAAAAAACCAAAAAATTGAAATCTAGAGTGCACGCGCCTGAGAATGGGCCGGCATAGTTGTGGTCTTAGAATAAGACGGGTCTTACGCAAGTTTTTGTGATTTTATTACGATTAGGAATATTTAGTTTTTTATGATTTAGGACCGATGAGATGAGAAAAGGATACATGATTTTTTTAATGGAAAAAGAAGGAAAAAAAAATACTATTTTATTTAAAAAAGTTGTGGTTTATAGTATTGTTCTCAAACAATTAGTTTTATTAAACACATGCAATATATTTCCAAAAATATTTTTGTGCCCATGCAAATTCATCTGAACTCCGTACATGGCTGTGTTGTCCACTGGGTCAGACTCTTTAATTGTTTTTGTTCATCTTTTTTGAGCTCAAGAGAGTAAAAAAGAAGGAGCCAATTAAAATTTTCTTATGATTGAAAAATTGTACAAAGTAATATTAAAGGTAGTGGTATATATTTTACTTTATCAGTACTTTTCCTTAGGCATGCTATACTGATTAAACATAAAGATTCAAAATTATTTCATTCTTACATGAATAATACCTATAGGAAACAGAAAAAAAAGTTTAACTTTCTTCGACTAGTAAAATAATTAAAGATAAATTTATATAGAATTGAATTTTATTACGTTAGTCCGAGAGTAATTACTATTTTTTAAAGAAATATTATGAGTTTGATTATCACATAGTCTATAATTTTCCTTAATTTAATCTGTAATAAAAATAAATTTAATATTAAAAATAAAGCTATATACCTATCATCATCATCTTACCTAGTGTATCACGCTCATAGGAAACTATAATCAAGGTCTGGGGAATAAAGGAAGGCGGCAACTCATACATACTCATAAAAGAGAGCGCGGCCAAAAAGTTACTCGGCTCGAGAACGATCCACGGATGAATCCTCAGAAATACAGAATTGAATCTTATTATGTGAGTTGGACAGTGTTATTACTATTTTTTTAAGAAATATTATGAGTTTGATTCTCACCTATTCTTAAATTTTTCTCAATTTATTTTGTAACAAAAAAACTTTAAATTTAAAATAATAAAGGCAAACCTAATCATCATCATCATCTTACCTAGTGTATCACGCTCATAGAAATTAAACTATATAATCAGGGTCCGAGGAGGTAAATAAAAGCGACAACTCATACCCATAAAGGTGAGTGCGGCCAAAGAGTCTCTCAGCTCGACAACGATCCATAGATGAATGCTTCGACAACTCAAAAACATAAAAATAAATAAAATACATATAAAAATAACTAGGTAATTAAAAACGAATAAAAGAATGATATGTAAAAAGACAAAGGCAAACAGAGAAAATATAGGAGTATAATTCGCTAACCATCTATACAAACCAGTCTTTTGGTTTTTTTAATTTCATGAAGAAATATATATAATAGACTAAAAAAGCTACAAAAATTATTTCATAAATAATTCAATATATAAACCCTAGAAAAAAAATACTATATATAGGTTATTCATAACATTTAACCCAAATTCTCTTTTCCTCTAATTGATTTATAATTAATTAATTCCATCAAATTATCAATAGAACTCCACCAATAAGTGCTTATCGCTCATTGTCGGTCTTAAGTCAAGATAAGAACGTGTACGCAGTAGATTTATATCAATCAATTCGTTCAGTAAAACCTAATCACATCCCAGGATAATCGAGATAATTATCAATGAGAAGTTGAGGTGAATTGGCAAGATGTTGCATTACATCAACTTGAGCTTTTAGTGAAACAATATAATCAAGAGTTTCCTTAACCAAAGAGTATTCATCTAAGGATTCTCCACCAGGAATTAGCCCTTTTAGAATTTGTGTTCTCTTCTTCACCAACCTCTTTGCTATTGACCTAGCTTTCACCTTATAATTACAACTTCTATTTTTAGAAACTCCACATGACCTTTTAGGGCCATTTTTGTACATCTTCCTTGAAGTCGTTATTGTACGCTTGTTAATACACTGATTAACTCGAATCGTTCTTGTTTTCGACCTAGACAAAAATGTTGCATTGAAGAAGATATTACCTTGCAAGATTTTCTTAGCAAAATTCGAGGTTTCGCTATCTTTAGAGACCTTGTTGATGAGGGCACGGCTCCAATTATAACATGAACTTTTACTATTTATAGTAGTGGAAGCCATGGCTAAATCAGCTGATAATTTTATGGCTTTCTTTCTTTCTAATAATGGCATGTTTTCTTTTAAAGAACTGCATATTTGAAGACCATTTATCCATTTCTTCAAGATTTCTTTTTTGAGAGAGTTATAATTCTGCATTCTATTGGAACATATAAGTATTGCATGTTAGTTATACATTGGTTTATATAAATAATATAGGTGTTATAAAAAAATCAACAAAATTATGGTTGTCGAAATTTTTTATAGTAGAAAATGTTTGTAAGATAATGAAACAAATATTTTGATGTCTCATGTGAATACATGTGAAAATTGGCCAATTAGCTACTACCATTTAATTGAATTAAGTTGTCAATTTGTCATATTACTAACTTCAAATAATTAACATTGTGCAAGGTGACAACAAATTTTATCTAGTGTTTTTTTGGTTTATCTTATTTGAATTTAACTAAAAGAAAAAAAAATAGAAACATTCAAGCAAAAACATGAATAAGAGATTTTATGTGCATGCTATTATATGTTTCTTTTATTGTGTACATTGTTAAAAACCATCTAAGAAATGAAAGAAAAATATACACAACACAATATATATATACTCAAAGATACAGATTCCGATATTGTAAATGGCATTCTAAGAAAGAAGCAAATATAATATCGATAATAATTTAAAAAAATATGCTTAATTAATGAGGTTTAATTTCTGGTCAATACTGTCATATAGCTAAATTTCCGTCAACTTAACCAGAACATATAATATTAGCATTTATGAATATACGGTTTTACACAATATTGACGGGCCATGGATCCGACCTTGCTGAGAAGTAATATATAATAGAGGGAAAGGGGAAAAAGCACTAAAGAATTAAAGGGAAAATGAAGATAATTCATACCTTAAAAACAAAAAAATTCTTCTGCTGTGAGATGGAAAAAACAATAAGGAAGGAAGGGAGAAAAAAGAATGGAGGCACATGAGAAGGAAGAGAAAGGTGCAGAAACATACCATTTATTTAGTTAAGAGAAAATGTGGGCCTTGATTGGAAAGACACAGCACATGCAAGCACATGGGTGGGCTGTGCCCTACCACCCCAAGCCCTGGAAGACATGCCAAAAAATTTTCAAAATTTAGTCATTTCTCCCCTTTTGTGGGAATTTTGTTAATTACTTGCTTTAAACTTGTTTTTCTAACTTGAAAAAGATGATATTTGAATGGTTTATGACCTGATTTATTTTATAAAGTCCTAATTTGAAGAATTATAAAACTCATAGTGATTAGTGAAAGCCTGTTTTGTTAAAGATGCAAAATAATATATTAAAAGGAAAAATTGTCGGGAATAATCCCAACTTTCTACGTTTTCCTGTGAATAACTCCTACTTTTGATTATTCCTAAATAATTCGAACTTTACAATGTTTTTGTTCACAGCACCTCCTTCCTAACAATGACCGGCTACAGTAGGTAAAGAGCCGTTTTGTGACCTGTTTTCTTCCTTATAGCAGCTGCCATTTTCTTCTTCCTCCTTCTTACCCTCATTTCTCCATTGTTAACCCAAGCTTTAGGAGAGAGAAAACTCACATCACTTTTCCACTTAAAAAATTTGCAATCGACATTCTACAATTACAAACTTCAAATTATAATCTGAAGTTCAATAGATGTATATCAAATAAATACTTACAAGTCATTTTGGACATGAATAGAACCTTTCTCCAGCACGAAAACCCTTCTTTGCCATTGTCAATTTTGCAACAAATCCATGCTCACATTTCACACTCTTATTTAAATTTAAACCTTTACTATATGCTGAAGAACAATGAGAATTTATTTTTCCAAAAAAAAAAGAGGAAAAAAAATGAAGAGATGATTTGAATTTTTTCTCTCCTAAAGCTCGGGTTAACAATTGAGAAATGAGGGTAAGAAGGAGGAAGAAGAAGACGGCAGCAGCTATAAGGAAGAAAACAAGTCACAAAACGGCGCTTTACCTGTTGTAGCCGGTCATTATTAGGAAAGGGGTGTTGTGAGCAAAAACATTGCAAAGTTCAGATTATTCATGAATAATCAAAAGTAAGGGTTATTTACAGGAAAACGTAAAAACTAGGGATTATTCCCGTCAATTTTTCCTATATTAAATATGTTATATTTATGTGAGCATTGAATTCACCATTTCAGTGCATGCTATAGAATAATTGTAGCATCATATTTTTGTTTCATAATTGACGGTTATTTGGATCTGATGATGGGTTTGACCAACTGATAAGCCTGTTGTTTAAGCTAGTTGTTATAAAAGTATTGCGCAAAAAATAAGTGTTTGATGTTGGTTGTTTATTTAAACAAATATGGGTAAAAAAAATTGGAAAAGCTACTCCTAATATAGGTTATACTTTTGGCATTTCATTAGATTTAAAAGTCATTTACCGAATAAGTTTTGTAATTATTTGATCAACCAAGAAGCCGAAAACATAAAAATCAACAAAAAAATTCAAAACAATCATGACAATTAAGTTAAACTTTTGATTGAGTTGATTACTTGACATAATATTAGAGCAAACATGAGAAGAGGTCATAAGTTTGAATCTCACATACTCCTCATTAAAGTGTCGCACTAGGTTTAAGGAGGGTTTGGGTTATATCCACACTGTCAATGCAAAGAACCAACTCAGACAGTTTAAGTTGATGGTTGAAGCCTCATGGTATGTTGTATACTCTAACATGCTCGCTCATACAGAGTCTTTTGGGCTAAAAGTGTAGATGCAACATAAGCCCTCTTCATATGTGACGCTAAAAATTTCACTTCAAATTAGGGGTGGTTGAGATTATTTAAACCTAACACCTGTGTACTCTTGTCAATAACATATTATGTCGTATATTATAATATCTAATTTACTCAATTTGATCACTATAAATAAATTCTAGTCAAAGTTACTTTAATGGTCGAGATTAGGGATGGTCATGGGTCCAGGACCCTATTGGACCCGCCCAGGAATCCGCCTTTTTTTTAAGGGTCCGGGTCTTATTTTTTGAGACCCATCGAATCCGGGTCGGATCTGGATCTAAAAAATAATTGGCGGGTTTGGGTCCGGATCCGAGATTCGGACCCTGGACCCGCCCCTCGGACAAATATTAAATTGTTCATTTCTATTTGTCTTCTACGAATGAATTTTGCCCCCAACACTTATTTTTTTCATATAATCAAAATATATAAATAATATATATGCTACTTGTTAAGTGCTAATCGAATTACCTTTATTTCATGGACTCGAAGTCTCGAACTAGTGTTTATAATATAATTTAAGCGTATTTGAATGACGCTGTGTGACTTTAGATGTTAAATTAGTATTAAATATTTGTAAAATACGATAATAACTCTCTTACAAATATACAAAAATATAATGACTTACAAATGGTTCAAATTTGACAAATCAAAGAGACTTAATTTTTTTAGACCCATTAAGGACCCTAGACCCTTCAGATTCGGAGGGTCTGGGTCTGTAAATTATGGACCCTTAGGGTCCGGATTCAGGTCTGGATCTCAAAAAATTAAAAGGGTCCGAGTCCGAATCTGATTGGACCCGCTCCAGACCCGCCCCATGACCATCCCTAGTAGAGATATTGTCAAGATCAAATGTCATGTCATTTTTCTTTAGCTAATAATAAGTTTTATGTAGCAAACTCTCTTTAGTTGTGACACTTGGAATTTTTTAAGGTTTTATTAAATATAATACATGATAACATATATTGGAGCCTCAACCATACATCAACTTAATCTTTTGATTGAATTGATTATATTGATTATGATGAACATAAATAAGCTAAGTTTAGAGTGGTTTGGTCATAAAATATTTTTTTTGTAGACACCATTGTAATATTATTATTTTTGTGATGGATTAAATAAATATACTACACTTAAAAGTTATAAATTACCGATTATAAATCCCAATATATGTTGGGTATATACTGCTCATAAAGTATACAAGTGAATAAGAAAATAAGGAGTTAGTCGCAACATCATCTCCTAAATTACATCCTCTTTCAAGTTTTTTAAAATTAAATATAGGTTAGAAAATTACTATTGATAAAAAGAAAAAAAAATTAATTATACTTTTTTATAGGGGTGGTTTGTAGTGTAAGAGTCGATCTCAGAGAGGTTTCCAGCTAATTACATCATCTCCACCATTTTCTTTCCTTCAAACATAGTGTAAGAGTCGATCTCAGAGAGATTTCCAGCTAATTTTGTTTGTGATTTGTAGTTTAGATATATTGACGTATATCTCTCCTTAATTATGAGCATACATGTTTCATTGCCTTTTGGCCAATATTTATTATTCACTCATAATTTATACTATTTTATTATTTGTGACATATAAAATTTTTTTTTTTTTATATATTTTAATTATATATGCATGATTAGAGATTTTAAAGATTAATTAAAAAAAAAATGAGAATTTATTTTATTTGTCTCAAAATTTTATTAAAATCAATATTATTCATATATATATATATATATATATATATATATATATATATATATATATATATATATATATATATATATATATATATATATATATATATATATATATATATATATATATATATATATTTATATATATTTATATATATTTATACTTGATATTCCTAAATTTTTCATTTTAATTCTTTCTTTATTTTACTTAACTTTAATTTAAAGTTCACAACTTGACAATGAGACCACTATTTATCTCATAATCTCACTAATAAGCTAAGTCAATTTCTTTATTTAATTTGATATGTGGTTTTCTTTGGAGCATTAATGTTTTTCTTTTATCTCTCACTACAACTAACATTAAAAACTAATAAATTAATAAGATTACAATTATAAGGAAACAGACGTAATATTGTTTACCAATTTAATTTTCGGATGACTTTTAATCGATAATTTTCTTCCAAGAAAACTAGAAAGGTTTCCCTAATATTATGCAAACCAAACTTTTGTTACTTGTTACTAGTACTAAGTTTCACATTTTTAAATGCTCATTTATTTCATGCTTACATCTTTTTTTGACTTTGTAGATACATACCCATATGCTTTATGACAATTTTGTCAATGCCTTTTTGATTGGGGAATCAATATATATGTCCATTTGGCTGCCATGCTAAGCAATAATTAGTATTAGATAATAGTCATTAACTCAGTAACACGTATAAGTCAGAGTCTGAGAGATAAAGATTGTGGACAAATTATACTTACACCCTCTAAGAAAAGGTCAAAGAATAATGTGCACACTCAATTATTCCCCCAAAAAGATAAGGCCCTTCAAAGAGAAATTATATGAGTAAGACATAGCTCGCCTGAAAAAGTACATACAACTTATTAAAGCTATAATTGATCCATATATATATAAGTAAATGAGTACACATAAAGGCGCGCTTAGGTTGAGCATTTAAGGGGTAAAAAGTCAAACTAATAGAGTAAAGGAAAATAGACATGCAAATGAAGTAATTGAAATAATTATGAAAAAGGTGGAATGAAAGTAAACAAAAAAAAAATTAAATGAAAAAGGAGGATGATTTCCCGTTTTTGGAGGCAAAATATTACCCCACCCTCCCCTAGAGTAAATTTATACTCCAAAATAAAAAAACTAATTTCTCTTTTATCCCTTTTTTATTAATTTCTAACTAGTTTAACAATCAAATTTCATAATCTCCTATCTAATTAACTTTGTTTTCCTACTTCGACTACCCCTTAAATATTTATACTCAATTCAAACAAGTTGTAATAATAAGTACTATAGTGAGTACTAAATAGTCTTTATTATTGTGTTGTTTCATACGTATGATGACTATATAACTTATTATGGGTATTCATTAATTGATTTTAACATTGTGTTATAAGCATGTTCCCCTTATCAAAATTTATGTTATATCCGTTGTGATTAAGGTTACACTGACCCAAAATCAATGATAAATGGCCAAGATCGATGGTATAGAGGCTCGAGCGAGTACTTTGAGATTCCGAAATTATTGAAACTAAAACCGAAGAAAAATAATACACAAACATAAATCAAAGCATCACAAAGGAAAACGAGATTTATCGAGGTTTACCCTATTTATACGGACTGTATATTTCATTTCTAGGTTTAATAAAATAGACAATGGATTTTTGTCCAAGGTATATGGCTCGATATGAGCTTATAGCATGAGATACTTTGATTTGGGGTTAATTAGAATGTAGTATTTAATTATTGTGTTTAACCTCAAAAATATCGATTGTAACTTATATCTTTAACTATATTTTTTCCATCAGATGAAACTAAAAATATTTTTTTGTGATATAGATGTATGAGAATCGCATTTTTGAAATTTTCGTTAACGTAGGGCCTCTGGTTAATAATTTGCCTAGGGCCCAATAATTCTCAGGAACGACACTGGTTCCAGCATCCCACTTTCTCGTTCGAACAACCTATTATTTAAGTTATCACCCTATTAGTAATTTGGCTCGTTCAAGTTAGTCACGAAAGCAAACCTTCTTAAAGTCTTAATGAACTTTTCTTAGAGCCTACACCACATGATCACTAGTCGATCATACCACAACTCAAACAATCTCCACCTATAGTTAAGTCACACGAGCACATTTCACTATTCTTCAATTAATCTACGCACCTTTTTAAGACCTAGTTAGCATTCTAATTTTCAATAGGTTTTTTTAGGTAATCAAATTATTGAATCATTAAGCAAATATAGTCATCTACTATTAGGGATGATAGCAATCATAACACTACCTATTTTCAATCAATTATTAGTGTGGTGTTGAGTAGAGGTGTTCAATGGGGCGGGTCGACCCAACGGGTCAAGGGTCGGGTCACATTTTGACGGGTCGGGTCAATAATGGGGCGGGTCATTAACGGGCCTTGGTGTAACGGGTCGGGCCGGGCAGGGTCGGATAATTATAAATATTAATTGCGGAAAAAAAATTAACCACTTTTTTTTATTTTTAAAAATATTATTATTATATACATAAGTAAGTCGACTTAATGGACCATAAAATATAATAAAAAAAAGCTATTCTATGAACTTTTTTAAAAAGGGTCAAAGAGGGTCAAATTTAAATGGGCTTGACCCGGCCCGACCCGTTTATCATTTGACATGACCCGTCCCGCCCCGCCCCATTTAAATTTTGACCCGACCCGCCCCGCCCCGCCCCGTTAAACACCGTTAAACACCTCTAGTGTTGAGATAGCATTACTTAATTAAAGTATGCTTAACAATACCAAACCACTTATCCTTATAATTAACTTATATAATTTAATGTAGTCAAATAAAAATAAATAAAAGTTTTTTTAAAAAATCAATGTTATTATAATTGATACAAATATCTTTAAGTTTCCGTACCAAAGTAAACAAAATTAGGTATATGGAAAAATCTTATCCAATCTCCATATATGAAAGCATGTGAGTACTAATTATTATTTTTTTTAATTACATAACCGTTTTATAATAATAAAAAAAAGGAATCATCAAATCATTGAAAATTTTTGTCAATAATGCAAATATAAAAAATTGTGGTTAGAGGGGAAGAATTATTTAATATCATTGACTCCTACAATACATACTATGACTGATTGAGCATACAAGTGAGAAAGACCTTGCTGGTCTTTTTATTGACACACATAATTCGACTACCATGCATTTACTTCCTCTTTTAGTAACCAATTAATTCTCCATTTATTTATACTATAATTTATGTACTAGTACTAGTATAGTAGTATAGAGTACACGTATGTAACAATGTAATTAAGGTATTGGATGTTGGGTAATATGCTGATAGCTGATAGTTAGTAGCTGATTAAATTCATTGATTTGACAGTTGATTTTATTAGCTGATTTTAACACTTTGTTTTGATCACGCTACTAGAAGCAGCTTGTTAAATATAGTTTACATAACAGTAAGTTTCAACTTGCTAATTTACTGAACATTAATTTTAACAGTTTAGTTAAAAGCAGCTTATGTCAAAATAAGCTAAAAGTAGCTTATTGACTATTATATGTACATATGAATGATGAATTAAAGTTCTTATACTCCTATTTTTCAAGGCAAATTGGGGTAGTAGTAGTGTTATTAATTTTATAATGATCTTTAGCACTGTTAAAATAATATTTATTTATCATGTATTTTTTTGTTTCTTGAAGAAATGTCTGAAAAGTTTATATTTTGACAAATAAACTTTATTCATAAAAAAATACTTTTACATAAAAAATTAAGAAAAAATATATTCGAATAAACTTTAATAGGAGATATCATGTAAATTTTAAATTCAAAATTTTTAATATTTCAAAAAAATAAATAAAAGAATATATCTTGTTATGATATTCTACATATATATTAAGGAAGAAGTTGATATTAATATTAATACTTTTATTTTTGACATATATATTTATTGTAATATACATGTCATATGATCTCAATCCAGCCAATAATTATTTCATGTGACAAACATCTGTAAGGATGTTATTTAAAATTTTCCAGTTTTTTTGTAATAAATTGTATAATTTTTCTACGAAATATTCTTTGACTGAATCTAAAATAGTGCAAATATAAAGAGAATAAAACATTACAAATAATTCTTTATCTTGTTTTGATTGATAGAGGTTCTCAAAAGTCCAATAAGGTTCTACCTACCTTTTTTAGTTGCACAAAAACTTGGACGAGACTGTCCTACTCTAAGACGAGATCTGGGCTGGCCCATTGTTAGGCGCGTGTACTACACGCGCTCGCTTTGCCCTCCAAATTTCGTTCTTTTGGTTTTTTATTTTTCTGGAAAATTTTCAATTTTGATCTTAAAGATATCAATTTCAATGTAAAGTAGTACTTAAACATATCAACTAAAGTAAAAATTTCAATTTAAACCTATAAGTGATCAATTGTGGCGTTAAATTGATCAATTTCTACCTAAGTATTTGATGTTTTATGATCTAACTCAATTTTGAACGTAACGTATAAGCTTCAATTATCGTTTTCAAAATAAGTATATCAAAGTCTATAAAGATATTGTATAAGTTTTAGTTCAAATTGAATAAGTTAATAGTTAAATTATGACATATAATTTGATATCATAATCTAACTCAATTTTGAACTTCTAATATTCAATTATTGTTTTAAAAATAAGTATTCAACTTGTATAGATATATTGTATAACATTTAGTTCAAATTTAATTATTGATAGTTTTATTAACTATTCATTTGTTGTTTGAAATTCATCCATAGAATGATAGAATAATACCATTTTATATAACTTCGTTCTAAAATTTTGAAGCAAAACCATATATTAGGTAGAAAATGATCACTTTAACGTCAAAATTGATCACTTATAGGTTCAAATTGAAACTTTCACTTTGATTGATATGTTTAAGTACTACTTTAAATTGAAATTGATATCTTTAAGGTCAAAATTGATACCTTTAAGATTAGAATTGAAAAATGCCCAGAAGATGAAAAAAAAGAGAAAAAGCATGTAAGGCACGCGAATTGGGCCGGCTCACTCTTGTCTCAATTTGAGACGGTCTCGCCCAAGACCGGCTGTTTTAGTTGTACAATTAAGACTTAAAAAAAAATACTAAAAGAAACTAATCAAGTATAAATATGAAGTACTCCTATAATCTTAAATAATCATAGTATAAGCTAAAACACAACATTTTATTAAAAAATTAGGCGTTTAGTCATTAACCTTATACGCTTCTCATGATATCTTTGCTGTAATGAAAATATTTGATTGGAAAAATTACCGTGAATAATACAATTTTTTGTTAATTTCCCTACTATAATATTAATTATTGATTAACCATGAATAATACCAACTTAAAGGGGTGTTTTCCTAGAAAATCCTTAACATGTTAAAAATTAAACTATAGGTGATTATAAGACAAAAAAAAAATTGGTAAATTAGTTAATAAACTAAAGTTGGTATATTATTTTAGGAAAATACGCCCCTAAGTTGGTATTATTTATGGTTAATCAATAGTTGGTATTATTGTAGGGAAATTAACAAAATGTTGTATTATTCACGGTAATTTTTCCTATTCGATTTGATTTTTAATGATTTTTGCTAGTCCGTAATTAAAACTCATAATATTTTTAAAATTGGTAGTCAAATTGTATGATAATTCTAATTGAATTGTAAAACTATACAATTCTATGAATAAAATCAATATTTTAACACTTATGTTGTGCGACAGCGGAAGCCAAGATCGTAAAACAATAATGAAACAATAAAGATTCAAAAACAAACAATAAGAAAAAGACACAAGAGATTTAACGTGGTTCACTATCAATGTGATAGCTACGTCCACCGGCACCGAGATCGAACAATTTCACTATGAACCGCAAAGATTTACAAGATGAATCAAACTCTCAATCACAAATAATAATGGCTCTCTTGTGATCTCTCTAACAATTTGTGAATAATTGTGCCCTAACCCTAAATGGGAGTATTTATAGTAATTACCCAAAAAGGAAGTTATTACACAAAGCACACACAAATATAACCGGCCGAAGGAAGTGGGAAAACTACCAAAAACTAGGAAACTGAATTCCCACATAATTAGCAACAAAACTCCAAGTAACCGTCACTACAAAAAACCAGTTTCTTTGCTTCTTCCTTGGTCCCGAGTTCCTCCACCTTGACGAGAACTCGTATTCAGCAAACGATCTCATCAACACATAGTGAACATATCTCAAGCCAAAACCCGATGCAAAGCTCATGCATAAGCTATACATCCCGATAAGTCTTCAACCAAGACCCATCCCGACATGTCTTCAACCAAGACTCATCAAATACTCGTCACCAAGTATAACAACTCATAATGCTCCACCTGCATCACAAGCCCCGGGCAAGCTCCACCTTAAGGCCAATACGCCTACAACAGGAGCTCCCCGACACCGCCCCTAAGGTCCTACTACATCACATAGTAATCAATATTTAGCAAGTCTAAGCAATGTTTAAACTTACTAAATGGAACAGACTTAGTAAAGAAATCAGCTGGGTTGTCAGCGGTCCCGATCTTCTTTACCTTTACCCTCTTGTCAGTACGCAAGAAATGATACCTGACATCAATGTGCTTGGTCCGATCATGGTGCACTTGATCTTTAGCTAAGCAAATGGCACTTAGACTATCATAATACACCGTAGCGAAATCCTGTGCAATACCCAGTTCACCCACAAGGCCTTTGAGCCAAATAGACTCCTTAGCTGCAGAAGTTAAAGCCATGTACTCAGCTTCAGTAGTAGACAACGTGACTGAAGACTGCAATGTAGACTTCCAACTAACCACAGAACCACCCAAAGTAAACACATAACCGGTCACAGACCTCCTAATATCCACATTAGCTGCATAATCAAAATCACTATACCCAGTTACCAAACACTCCTTATCATTCCCATACACAAGACCAATATCAGTTGTCCCTCTCAAGTAGCGAAAAATCCTCTTCACCCCCTGCGAGTGCTCTCTCCCAGGTCGAGCCATAAACCTACTCACAACACTAACAGCGTGCGCAATATCCGGCCTAGTACAGACCATAGCATACATCAAACAACCAACCGCGTTGGCATAAGGGACCCTAGACATATGTGCCAACTCTTCCTCAGTTTGAGGTGACATAGACAAAGACAGTTTACAGCTCACAGAAGTTGGTGTACTTATTGACTTCGATTTCTCCATCCCAAAGCGAGATAAAATCTTTTCAATGTAACTTTTCTGAGTCAAGAAAAGTTTACCCCTAGCCCGATCCCTATAGATCTCCATACCCAAAATCTTGTTAGCTGGACCCAAATCTTTCATGTCAAATTCCGAGCTAAGCATCTCCTTAAGTCTGGGAACATCAGTTTTATTCTTTGTGGCAACAAGCATGTCATCAACATATAACAACAAATAAATCATGGAACCATCATCCAACTTACTATGATACACACAACAATCATGTGAATTCCTATCAAAACCATGCGAAACCATAAAAGAATCAAACCTCTTGTACCACTGGCGAGGGAATTGCTTAAGTCCATACATTGACTTTAGCAATCTACATGCATAGTGCTCTTTCCCTGGAATCTCGAATCCCTCAGGCTGCTTCATCAGAATCTCCTCCTCCAAATCACCATGAAGGAAAGCCGTCTTAACATCCAGCTGCTCCAGCTCAAGGTCATAATGTGCTACAATTGACAATAGCACACGAATAGAAGTATGTCGAACCACCGGTGAGAATATCTCCACAAAATCAACCCCTTCTACCTGACTGAACCCCTTAGCAACTAGCCTTACCTTAAAGCGAACTTTCTCAGACTCAGATGACCCTTCTTTCTTCTTAAAGATCCATTTGCACCCCACAAGTTTTCTTCCCTCTGGTACCTTCACAAGTTCCCACACTCTGTTCTTGTAAAGAGATTGCATCTCTTCACCCATTGCAGCAAGCTATTGCGCCGACTCACTACAACTAATTGCTTGTTTATACGTGGCAGGTTCAAAAGACTCTACATCATCAGCTACACTCAATGCATAACCTGTCAAACTATCAACACAGCAATTCCTTCCTTCCATCTCTTCAATCAACCTAACAGGCTTCTTGATAACACGTTTAGGCCGCTCAAGAATGGTGTCAGATTGACTAGATGACCCCTGATTAGACTGCTCCACCTCCACCCCAAAGTTAGGAGAAGATGGAACAACCTCAGGCTTAGGAGTACTCGACACTGGAACCTCAGCATCATCATCAATAAACTGCACTCGAGGTAAATCAGCAATGGATGACTGATGTATCTCAAGCACCCCTTCTGTCTGTAGCACGTTCTCCCCTTCATTCCCCAAATCAGAAGACTCCGAGCTCTTCTCGGAATACATGGTGCTTTCATCGAAAGTAACATCCCTACTAAGAATGACCCGACCCTCTAAAGTTGAATAGATCCTAAATCCCTTCACACCATCACCGTACCCAACAAAATACCCCACCTTGGCCCGTGGATCCAGCTTACCCTCACTGACATGATAATAAGCAACACAACCAAAAATCTTCAAATTCGAGAAACTAGGCAACTTATCACTCCAGATTTCAAACGGGATTTTGAAGTCAATTCCTGAATGAGGACCCCTATTGATGATATAACAAGCTGTCAGCACAGCTTCACCCCAATACTTCCTCCCTAACCCTGCATTAGAAAGCATGCATCGAACTTTCTCAAGCAGTGTCTGATTAACCTGCTCTGCAACACCGTTCTGCTGTGGTGTCATCCTGACGGTATGATGCCGACCAATACCCTCATCTGCACAGAACTGATTAAACTCCTCTTTGCAAAACACTAGCCCATTGTCTGTTCGTAGCTTCTTGATCTTCCTACCCTGTCGATTTTCCACCAAAGCTTTCCATTGCTTAAAAGCTTTAAAGGCCTCATCCTTTGACTTAAGCAACCTAAGCCAAGTGTATCGGGACTTATCATCAACAAATGAAACAAAATAGCGGAAACCTCCCATACCTTCAACCCTAGATGGACCCCAACAATCTGAATGGACATAATCGAGCACATCATCAGTAATGTGAGCACCCTTGCTGAACTTAGACCTGTGTTTCTTCCCAAACACACAATGCTCACAAAATTCAAGGTTGGCAACCTTGATCCCCGATAAAAGACCCCTCTTAGACAATAGCTGCATCCCCTTCTCCCCCATATGACCAAGCCTCATGTGCCAAATCTTGGTCATCTCCAGGTGAGACATCAATGCGCAAACCGCAGAACTAGACAGTGTAGCACCCTCAAAGACATAGAGGGTGTTCCTCTTGGTACCCTTAAGCACCAACTTAGAACCTCGATAAATAGACAACTTCCCATCCGAAAACACCCCATTGTACCCCAAATCATCCAAGGTACCCAATGAAATCAGATTTTTCTCCAAAGCAGGAACATGCCGCACATTAGTCAAAGTCAGTTTTCGCCCATCACTAGTCTTCAATCTCATAGACCCTATACCTGTAATCTTACACGGTGCATTGTTACCTACAATAACTATACCCCCATTGCAAGACTCATATGTATCAAACCAATCTCGACGTGGACTCATATGGAACGAACACCCCGAATCTAGAACCCAACCATCCGAAAGATCCCCAGACTTAGCTGAACTCACGAGTGCCAAGTCTTCCTCCGAATTATAGTTCTCTTTCGATTTTTCCTCAACTACTGCAGCCTGGGACTTGCCCTTCCTCACTGGACAATTAGCCCTTAAGTGACCCGGTTCTTTACAATAATAACAGGTTTTTCCCGCAGTCTTACTAGATCCATCATTGCCGTTTCCAGCACCCGACCTAGTATTGTTGCCCTTGTTAAACCCCTTTTTCTTTTTAGATTTCCCGGACTTAACAAACAACCCACTGCCACTTTCCCCATTATCACCTATAGCTTTCTGACGAAGTTCCCTAGTATGAAGTGCTGCCTTCACTTCTTCTAAGGTCAATGAGTCCTTACCAACAACAAAAGACTCAACAAAATTCGCAAAGCTAGATGGCAGAGACACAAGTAAAATCAACGCAGCATCCTCATCATCTATCTTAACATCTAAATTACGTAAATCCAACAAAATAGAGTTAAGTTTTTCCAGATGTCCCTGTAAGGGCGTACCTGACTGCATTCGGAGGCCGAACAACCGCTGCTTCAGTACTAACTTGTTGGTTAGCGACTTAGTCATATACAACGACTCCAATTTTAACCATAATTCTGCCGCCGTAGCCTGATCAGCGACCTCCGTGATGATATGATCATCCAAACTTAGCAAAATGGTAGAATGAGTCTTTTCCTCCATTACTGCTAATTGCCCATCAGTTAGTCCGTCTTCCGACCCCGCAGTAGTACTCTTTGGAGCCAACGGCGCCAGATTTGCTGTTGTTTCAACAAAGCCTTCATCTTAATTTTTCCCGGTAAATTTCTCTATTCTTATTAAATTGTAGAATCTCCAGCCATTGTTTCACACAAAAAACTCTGCAAGGATTAAACCTGAGCTCTTGATGCCAATTGTTGTGCGACAGCGAAAGCCAAGATCGTAAAACAATAATGAAACAATAAAGATTCAAAAACAAACAATAAGAAAAAGACACAAGAGATTTAACGTGGTTCACTATCAATGTGATAGCTACGTCCACCGGTACCGAGATCGAACAATTTCACTATGAACCGCAAAGATTTACAAGATGAATCAAACTCTCAATCACAAATAATAATGGCTCTCTTGTGATCTCTCTAACAATTTGTGAATAATTGTGCCCTAACCCTAAATGGGAGTATTTATAGTAATTACCCAAAAAGGAAGTTATTACACAAAGCACACACAAATATAACCGGCCGAAGGAAGGGGGAAAACTACCAAAAACTAGGAAACTGAATTCCCACATAATTAGCAACAAAACTCCAAGTAACCGTCACTACAAAAAACCAGTTTCTTTGCTTCTTCCTTGGTCCCGAGTTCGAGACACACTAATAACAACTTATATAAATATCTATTTCAAAAATAAACCAATTAACTTTTGTTTTTTGACTTATCAGTTGATAAAATATAAACTATGTTGAAAAATGTTGAAATGAATGTAACGGACTTGATTAAACACTCTCAAATAGAGTATCATAACACAACTTTTCACATTTAAAATTATTAATAATTACTATTACTATACAGAAATCGTTACCCTGATCATAGTTTTCTATGAGCGGGATACACTGGGTACGATGATATAGATATTGTTGAAATGAAAACCAAAATGAATAATCTTGGTTAGACTTAAATAAGTGAAGAATTAGATTAATAGTTTTTTTTTTTGAAGAAATTAGATTAATAGTTAAATGTGAAGTTAAAAGTAATTCACTGATACTAATTTTTAACAAATTTAAATAAAATTGAATTTAATTATGTTGGGTTAAATTGAACTGAATAGAGTATACAAAATAAGACGAAATTAATTTTTTTTATCTGCTGACCTGATTAGGGAACTTATTTGTAAAACTTCTCACTTGGTTGATCCTGAATTTATTTAATGTAAAGGAATTAAAAAATCACATTTTTGTTAAAAATTACATATTAATGTAATATATACTTCATGTATACTCCCTCCGCCGTTTCTAATTTATCCCCACCTTTATTTTAATATAAGAAAAATTACTTGGATATATTAATCTAATTTTTTAAATCAGTTTTCTGCAATAATCCTATCTATTAATTATTTAACTGTGAATAATCCGAATTTTAAGAGGTATTTGTCCAAACCCGGACCGGAATACCAAATATTCTTAGACCGGAGACCGGACCGGTTCCATCTGGTCTAACCCGGATTTCTTCCGGTCCGGTCCGGGTTTGGACCGGTTAGACCGGAAATAATTTTTGTGACCAAAAATAAATTAAAAAATAGAATATTTTAAAATAATTTAGCAAATTAATTATTAAAAAATTAAAGTATTTGAATTAAAAAATTATTTTGTGTTGAAAATAAAATATTTTAAACTCTTCCGAATCACTTTTATGACATCCGGTCCAACCCGGATTTTTCCGGGTTTAGACCGGATCGGACCGGAAACCCGGAATTGAAAAAAAGTAAGACCCGGAGACTGGACCGGATGCACCCTCCGGTCCGGTCTTAATCGGTTCCGGTCCGGACCGCCGATCCGGTCTTATTTTGCACACCCCTAACTCCGGTAACCGGATGATTTCCTATAGCAACTTTTATTTAAAAATAAATAAATTAAAATAGAATGTTAAAAATAATAATAAAAATTCTATTCTGGGTTTTTCTATTTTTCAGAATTTTTTGTGTAAATTTTCAAAAAATTTCTCTAATTTAAGATTAATATTTTGTTTACCTTTTTGGTAAATTACCTGCTATAACAAGTGAATCGATTACTCAAATTTACTCTAGATAAATACCCCTAAAGTTAAGATTATTCATAGTTAATCAATAAGTAAAATTATTGTAGAAAAATTGTTAAAAAATTAAATTATTCTGGATCATTTTTCCTTTAATATTTCTATATCATAACAAATTTATCTCATTTTTTAATTTAGTATGCCTAAATGATCACATTACTATTTTGGTATTTGACCCCATTACTTAAACAGGTATTTAGTCTCTATTTTATGTCTTATTTCACCTTTGATTCAAAAAGCATTAGAAAAAATTACCTAGATTAATTCAACATATTTGTGATTTTTCTACAATAATCCCATCTATTGATTAATCATAAATAGTCCTAACTTTGAGGGACATTTTCCTAGAGTAAATCCGGTGACCGGATGACTTGCTAAAGGAAGTTTTATTTTTAAAAAAAAAAGATAAATTAAAATAAAATGTCGAAAAAATATTCAATAAAAACTTAATGATTTTTTTATTATTTAAAATTTTATATGTAAAATTTCAAATTTTTTCTCTAATTTTTAATTAATTTTCAGTTTACTTTTTTGGTGAACTACCTACAATAGCAAGTCATCGGGTTACCCAAGTTTACTCTAGGCAAATACCCTTTAAAGTTGGGATTATTTATGGTTAATCGATAAGTGTAATTATTATAGAAAAATCACGAATAACTTGAATTATTCTAGGTAAATTTTTCAAAAAATTATTCAACTTAATTTCTTAAACTCAGTGTCATCTTAATTATAAAAAATAAAAACAAGGGTTAATTTAGATATGCAATCATAAATTGTCCATCTATCCCATTGCACAATTATTATAAATCTAAATTACCAACGAGAGAGATTTATGGAAGATACGTTGCATTTTCAATTGGACGAGAGTAACTTATATCACAATTCACAATTTTTTTTATCAGACCGTTTTATCATGAGATATGTCTCATATTTAAGTTAAATAACGTAATTATAGATTTTTTTAAAAAAATTGTCTCACAGTGACACAATCTCATACAAGACGGACAATCCTTATATTTATGACATGGCATTGAGTCAATAATAAATGAAAGAGCTATAAAAAGTAAAAATGAAAATGTCAACAACGGAAAATTGGCGGTATTAATCCAGGAAAAAAGCAGAAATAAAGGAAAGTGGGACCAAGAAAAAACTTGGCGAAAAGGTAATAACAAATTTGGGAATGTGAAGGAGGAAATCTAATATCGCACATGGTCACCACATGGCCCTTTTCTTTTCTTCAGTTGTAGGTTGTAGGCTTGTAGCCCCCGCACTTGCATTTCTTCCCCTCCATGCCTCCCATCATCTAAATTAGTCTTAATTAATTAATAATTAATAATTAATAATGCCTTTAATTTTACTCCCATTTCAATATAATTTTGACTAATTGACACCTTTTATAAGATTTAAAACATTATTAAGATTATCATAAAATAAATTAGGGGTAAATAAAAAAATAAATAGATGATACTTCCTCCGATTTTTTTTATTGTCCACTTTCCTTATTTAGTCAGTTCACCCAAATTGTCCATTTTCTATTTTTGACAAATATTTTTTACCTAAATATCCAATGTTCACATAAGTAAAGACCATAATACCCTCATTTATATTATTTAAAATATCTCAACTACCACTTTTACAATTATAATCATTTAAATACCCCAACTACCACATTTATAATTATTATAATCACTTAAAATACCCCGACTACCATTTTCTTCAAAATCCGTTCAATCCAATGTGGACAATAAAAAGGGGTGGAGGGAGTATTAAAAGGGAGAATTAGGCTCTCTATTTAGTTTCCCTTATCAAAATAGGTGAAAATTTAGTTGCAATTAGTAAAAACCAATTTTTGATTAGTAAAATATAGTTATGATTTATAACTAAACATCAATTACAATTAGAGAAATCAATATCAATATGTAAAAATCAGATCATCTTTAGTAAAAATCAGCTAAACTAAAAATGACCTTAATTTGCAAATAAGATTAAAAGTTAATTTTGTTTACAACGTTAAAACTTATTAAAAAAATTTAAGGGGGATAAACATAGACGTTAAAGTTGTGTTACAAAATAGGGAGAAGTAAAAATTTAAACTTTTAGCATTCTAGCTATATAGAGGTTTACTTCATCACTAAACCACCTATTAAGATATAACTTTTAAAATTGTTATCATGTAAAAATTATATTAGATAAACTAATGTTGTGCTAACTGCTAACAATGTTCTTCCCAGATTATGGATACCGTTTTCTAAAGGAAAAATAAATAAAAAAGTGTTGAATAAGATTAAGATAATCATGATGTTAGAGTAATGGTGACGTTGAACGCACCAATTCAATTGTGCAGAGATGTGGAATTTTATAGATGAGTTAAGTGTGACTTAAACCGTGTGTTTAAGTGGATGTTCAATGTTAGAATTTATGAAGGTGTTGAAGAGTCTTAAACATGGGAGTGATGATGTGTTTTAATGACATGATGAATGATACTTAATGGTGAGTTTAAGAGGCCAAGAATCAGATTCTGTATGAAGTGCCTTGAACAAGGCTCTCAGAGACAAATCTTGCCTTGAACGAGTGTGATAATTAGAATTCAACAAAATGTTTTAAACAAGTTTTGCTTGAACGAGCACTAATAAAGCTTGAATGAGCACAATAGAGGAATACAGGCAAGATGTTTCTGGAAGGGCTGCTCGAACGAGCACATCAGTGGCACAAACAAGAAATATTATCTGATGCTCTTTGGATTCTGTTTTCGACTATTCATGTTCATGAGAGTGGTTATATGTTGTTAATTCTTAGTCTTTATAGTATATTCTCATTGATGTAATAATGTCCTATAAATAAACAAAGAAACTACACACCTTTGAGGATGTAGCCTACATTGAGCGAGCCTCGTATATACTGAAGCTAATTGCTTGCATGTTAATTTCCTTCATACAAGGTCTTTTTCATTAAATTGATATTTGTTCATCAAGATATTCCATACCTTCGATCTTAGTGATGTTAGAGTTTGAGAATTGATTCTTAGGCGTTCTCAAACTCTAATATAGCTCTCATTTCTCATAAAGAAAAGTTAAATGGATACTTTATCTCGTTGAGACAACCTTAAAACAAGGTGTTCATATGCTAATAATTGGACTCCCTCAAATTCATTTGAGATGTCTCATTTGCTTTTTCACACTTGTCAATGTAACATTTTTGCTCTTAACATCTCTAATTATGCTTAACTAAAAATTATAAAAAGTTAATATTAATAAATCTCACATTGAAACAAAGAAAAGAAGACTCTACTTTATTATATTTTAACTTATAGAAGATTAAGAACAAAATGCAAATTAAAAGGGATAGATGAATAATCACAAAAAGCAAATGAGACAACTTAAAAGAATTAGAGGAAGTATTAATTAGGCTATTTAACCCATATATGAAGAACCTCTCATGCAGATATCGTTTTCTAGTGAGATCGTCTCAAACAAAAATTTGTGCAATCAAAATATGTGCGATGAAGGAAAGTATTTTTTTTATGCTTATGTTTTTCCGCCCTGTATTATTAGCAGATTGAATTAATCAATGCCCAATTTGTAGGAGCCCATTTGATTTTGATTAAGACTCTTAAACAACTTGCTTTGGATACTAATTATATTGATTTAAATTGATTCTTACTCAAAAATAAAACATTGATTTGATTAGGACATGGTTTTATTCTAATATTACTGCGGGCCAACACTTGAAGTTTGTACCCAAAATTAGATTCATTTATCAGCTAATTGATGCTAGGCCTAGCTAGTATTTTTCGCAAAAAAGTATACAACGCATATTTTCTTTGACATAACTCATCAATCATCATCATAATATCATATACATATAATAATTCAAAAACACTTTGTGCAAGTGTCACTATACAACGCATTTTGAAAGCACTTTGCCAAGTGTCACTCTAATACTGTTAGATGTTTTCGAACTCATCACTTCATGTTCCCTAATGCAATCCAGATTATCAATGAAAGGATAATTTTAAAGTGATTTTAATTATAATAGAATATTTGACATTGACATAGACTCTACGAAATTCATCTTCATATTAATATTAATAATGTTATTTTTAGCTTTATAAGAGAATATAACTCATAAATTGATTTAAATTGATTTAAGGCTAATCAATATTAGGTAATTTTTTTAACCACTCACTTTACGTTCCCTAATGCAATGCAAGATAAATTGAGAGTTTACAAAAGAAGGCTAATAAAGTTAAAGTAGAATACATAGAAAGCAACTCATGCACTTATAAATTAACAACAAAAGAGTCATCATATATGGTTTGCTTGTAGATTTTTCAACTTCTACTACTTAATTGTCATCAAAAACATATGTTCACTAATTTACGCATTCATAGCCAAGATATAATTCTAACATCCAATTTAAGAGGTAATATCCAATCATGTCAACTATATATCCCTGTGCATGATAACGTTATTAGCACTTTAATTAAGTATTACTTCTATTATGTATTATGATTACACTTAGTATAAATTTGTTAATTCTTAATTGATAATTATCATGCATTATCATTCAATGGTGAAAGTTTCTATATGAGGACTTTGTTGAATTTTGTAAAAGGTCCTACATATCAAAGTTGTTAAAATCGTGATTCTACTTGGAATCGTTTAGAGATGTAGAATCGAATAGTAGAATCGTACGATTCTACAAATAAACATAAAAACATATAAAATATCTAGTTTCTTATCATTATTATCCAATTCAAAAGTTTAAATTTATGAATTAAAACTTCTTTGACTTTATTTTTAAGAATATAACGAAAATTTTTCAATAATTAGTTTAAATGTTCATACTGATTAAGAAATTTGTTTTTTTAAAGGTTTTCATGATAAAAAATTTGAAATTTATGTGCATATGTGAAAGAGATTAGTAAAATATGGTACATAAGAAAATTTTAAAATAATCAATACTATACTAGTAGAATCGGATCGTTAAATCGTAGAATTGTAGAATCATGTTATAATTCTAGCTCTCAAAATTTCATTCCAACTAGAATCGTAAGATTCTACAACTTTGAGATTTTACCTGCGATTCAAATCGCTCTCTTGTTTTTGGATCGTAAAATCGTAGAATCTTAGATTAGAATCGCGATTTTAACAACCATGCTACATATTATTAACCAAAACAATTTAATTTATAAAAAACAAAAGTAAACCTACACCGTGCATTGCACGGGTATAATCCTAGTAATTTCTAAATTACATACGTAGTTCTTATAAACCCACCAAGTCCGAATACATGCATGGTCAAAGTCAACTAAAATAATAGAAGAAAATGGTCAAAAGTCTAAATATAGGAAAAGTGGTCAAAATCTTAAGAAATAGGGTTAAAATTCTAACCGTCCACTATTTCTAGTCTCCTTTATCTCAACTACAACCATAACTATCCTACATCATTCTCTTTATATTTTCTACTATAAATAACATTTTTTGTCTGCTAGATTTATGTTGACTTGAGTGCATCATTAAGAGTACAATTATCAATGTATGAGAGTTATGGTAGTATTAAAGATGAGCATTTTTAAGGTGAACTTTAGTGATGTTTGTAATGGAGAAAATAAAGTAAGTGATCAATGTTCATAATGAAGAAGTGCAAAAGTCTAAATTGTTCTAAATGCTCAAACAAGGCATCAGAACGAAGCATTTTGTATTGAACGAGGCACAAGATCAGAAACATCCAGTAAATGAAAAATAGATGGTGCTAAAACGAGCGTAATAGACTAATAGTACTTGAAAGAGCACACAGCAGAGTGCAAACAGTAAATGGAAGAACTGAGGTGCTCGAACGAGCAGACTTGGCACTCAAACGAGCACCTCACTTTTGGTATTCTGCAGCTGTTAATGTTTCATTATTTTTTGGCTTTTCATATGTAACTCATTAAGTACTCAGCCCTTATAAATTAGAGGCTCATATACTCATTGTGAATCATCTAATCATTCTATCTTCAAACCTAAACACATATAGCCTACTTCTTCTCTTCTATTCTCTAGTATAATTCCTCCATTGTAAGGGTTATTTGAAGTTTGAACTCTATTATTTTAATATTAATCAAGAAATACCCATCTAGGACATAGCCCAAGTTGGGTGAGTCCCGTAAATCTTTGTCTTTGTTTATTGCATTCAAATTCCTATTTACATTGGCATTGTCATTGATAGAGTAATTTGTTCATAATCAACTTTGTAGTTGTGTTCTTGGTGATATTTGAGATAAAGTTTCATACATTGAGCTCTGATCTAGCGTTCATTTCGTTCTATCAAACTAGGAGGGGTAATAACATTATATTCTACTCCATTAATTGATCCAAAGTAGAGACTTTACACTTTTTTCTTTATTCATCTTATAAAATCCGAAATAAAACCTAATCTGAAAAGACATCAAACAACACATTTTTTACTACTATATTACTTTTATTTTATTTTTTAATCTTTTTAAAACTCCAACTGCCTTAGCGTTGAAGAAGCTTTCCTGGAGATCTTCCCCTGATTAGTCTTTTATTATGATTGCGAGTCTTAAACGTCCTTTGCATATCCTAGATATTGGAACATATATCTTAGACTTTGAAGCTTATATATCATAAGAATCATTTGATTTTATATCTCAGACTATTATCAGTGGAGGATCCAAAACTCAAAATCATGTGTAGCACCTTGGTGAAATAAAATAATAAAAAATTCGATAGAGATTTGTTTTAAGCAACCCAAAATTTTTCAATACTCCAAATTGACCTATAGAATTAAAATATCGCAATAATAGTTTCATCCCATTGCCGCTATAAAATAGGGCGATGGCCGATAAATATCATCTGCACCGCATCGTACAAAGTTACAACCTACAAAATACAGCGAGACCAAAGTTTGACATAGTTATATTTTTCCTCCATTCTGAAATACTCGCTACATTACGGTTGTTAATATATTCATCGTTCAAGCTTATTTTATATATTACGGCTCATATGTAAGAAAAAATATAGGCAAGTGAGATCTTGTTTGAATCGCCTAATGACATCCTTTTATAAAATTAACTTTTTATAATTTTTGATGTGCATATTTCTATATATTTCAATATATAAATAATTAAATAACATATTAAATTGTGAAAAAGTCAAATATAGCCAGTATAATAGAACGGAGGAAGTACAAGGTAAAAGTTTTTTTTTTCTTTTTTTTTTTACAAAAACATGGGTAGCCTGTGCTACCCATTGTTACATTGTGGATGAGTCTATTCTTATTGTCATCCAACTCTTCTGTCAGGTATCACATTATTTTTTAGCTTTATAAATTATACTCTAAGTTTCTTACATAAACATTTGGCACCGTCTGTGGGGGGAAACAAATATAAAAGTCATGGCTCTCCAAGAAAAACACATTTATAATCTTCATTACTTGTGAAATAAATCTGAACTTGATTTTATCCCTTGCAAAATCCATAATAAGTTAACGTTATATTCTGAAAATCACTTTCTTTTCCATCCCTATTTTCGAATCGCTTTTACAATTATGAAAATTTCATTTACTTCTATTTCATGTCATCAATTGAAGGATTATCTTTGAGTTATTAATGGAACTTAAGGTAAAGGTTTTGATTGGACGGATTCATTATTCAAGTAATCAAAAGTAAGAGTTCTTATTGATTTAAATTGGGGATTTTGTGACTCAAAATCTCAAATTGAAGTTCAAGATTGAAAGTTGCAAGGCGCTTCAATGGTGATTGAGGTAACCCACAAACTATATATTTTTATTTAAGTATAAATTGAATGTTTTAAAGTAGTTTTATGCTTTTAAGTATAAACAATGGTTGTTGAATTTTGGTTAAATCAAGTAGTTTAGTATTTGTGGTTTTAATTTGGGTCCTTAATTCAAATTAAAGCATCAACTTAAATTTAAGTTGAGTATATAGATTCAATTAGTAATTGGGCTACGTTAGTGTTGATTGGTATTTAGTACTAGTTATTTGGGTTATTTGGTTTCTAGTATAAATTTAGTATTTTGGATATTGAAATTTCAGTTCTGAAACTAGGTGTTCTGTTTTGGCTATTTTCGGAGCAGTTCTGATTGTTTTTGAGTTCAGGTGTCTTCACAAGTTTCTGTGAAACAAATATAAAAGTCATGGCTCTTGTTGAATGCAAACAAAGCACGCGACTCATCGCCTTTTGCTGCCTCGAATATTGATCCCTAGTGATTGGTGGTGACTAGAGCTGTTCAAAAGTGACCCGACCCCAAAACCCGACCCGAAACCGAAAGTAAATCGACCCGAAAATGTCTTTCTTTTTTAGGTTTATCGAACCGACAATACCCGAACCGATGTTGTACCCGAACCGGTTGACAACCGAAAATGGAAAAGCTGGATCTGTAACCGATTTTTGTAACCGACACATAGTCGTTAATCGAGATTACCCGAACCTAAAAGTGACCGACCCGAGTCATATCTGACCCGCATCATGCTCGAAACCGAACTCGTTCCGACTAAAACCGACTTAACCCGAACGAATTTTAGATCGAATTGCTTTAAACCTGAACTAATTTTTAACATAGAAGTATGATATAATTAGATTCAATCATCTTATTAGTTAATCTAATAAAGTTAAAGATATTTTAATAAATTAAATTTTATAAATACATGATTTCATATATTTAAAGTTAATAATCAATGGTCAATGTTTATTTAACTACTTTTAATCGTATTAGATGAAAATTGATATAACTTTATATTTTTAATTTTCGGTCAAACAAGTAAAAGTAACAAAGTAATAATGATCACTAATTGATTTGCATTTTAACTATTTTGCTTTAAGAAAAGGGAATTTTATCATCAATTAAAAATTCACTAACAACTTATTTGATATTGACTCAATCGATAATAATTAATAATACGTAGCCGAATTCTGTTTTTTAAAAAAACCGAACCCGATCTGTACCCGAAAAAACTAAAACCAATTATTAACCGATGACAACCCGACACCGATTAACACTCGACCTGAACTTCAACCGACACCGAACCGATGCTAACTCGATAGCTCGAATAACCGATCTTTAACCGAACCGTGACTAACCGACCCGACCCGAATGTGACCCGTCATAACAAACCACCGAAAAATAACCGATCTGAAATACAACCGAACCGAATGACACCCGTCCGAAACCGACCCGGTCACCCGAATGAACACCTCTAGTGGTGACTCCCTAGCTAATCTTGGGTCAAGCACAAAAGAGACAATTCTTCGCTTCATTCTAACTTGGTGTTGCCCTCCACTCGTAGAGTTCTTTTTGATATACAAATTTCTCAACTCATTTTGCACCATTTCGTAAAGGCCTTAAGCTTGCGTTTGAGAACAAGCATTTAATTTCAAAAATTGATTAAAGAAGAATTTGAAAATAACACAAGATTAGTGAAGTCATTCTCAAATCCTTATCTTTAACCACTTTTAAATCATTGATGAATTTGAGTCAAATCCAACTTTAAAATTCTTTTTTACCAAACACTAAATTTGAGCTAAATCCACATTTTCAAATGAAATCAATATTCGCAAACATAAGGTATTTCTCCCAGCCGTTCGCCCTCTTATTACTCCCTTATCCTATAACAAATCTATAACTATACCATTTACCTCATAATTCATCACAATCCACACAAGTTTTTAGATTGATTAAAAATATGAGCAAAACTAAATAGGATTAGAGCCATATAAAATTAAACTAGTGTACCAATAATTATGCAAAACTAAATTAGATATTTGATTTGAATAAGAAAAAGTATAAATTATAAAAAATTAACCATAAGATGGGAATTAAGCTTAAGCTATTGGCTAAACAGCGACCAACCTCCAATCGAATTCGCTCCGACCATGAGCTTTTTCGGTAGTGAAATCGAGAAACTTTACAACATTTACCCTTACTAGTGTTTACAACACAATACTATCTAAAATGAGTTATTGTTTTAACATTGCAACGGTTTATAAGTGTGGATCAAGAAGATAAGAGCTTTTTAACTTCGTATTATAATGATTCCTAACCTGCACAATCCACCAATATAACAAAATATTTTTAGAGAGAGTCACAAGGAATGGTCAAGAGAGCTACACCAAGTAAAAACACCTAACACAAGATCATTAGGGCGACCCTGAGATTTGTGAGGCCCAGGGCAAAACATTAATTGCGAGCTTATAACTACGAGTCAATTTTCTAATATTTTTGGATGTGCCCTGGGCACAGAACCCCTCTTTTGCCCCTTTATGGAAAATTTAATGATAAAATGCAATTTTTTATTTATTGTAACCTCAAAATCAATATATTGGTCATTTTAAAATCCGGCTTAAACCCGCCATGATACAAACTGGAACTGACTCGATGTAACCCGACACACGCCAGCCAGACCGTGTTGCCTTTTTTTCGTTTTGGCAGATCTAGTCAAGAGGGATAATTTAAGAACCTGAATATGTTGATTTCCGATTGCTCCGGCGAACTGCCTGCTTCTTTTGCTCCTGATGTACTGGGGTTTGAGGAGATATAACAGTCGCCTTACGTGCAACATCCTTCGGAAAATGATCCCCTGGCCGCTTTTCAATCACTGGATTTTCGGGTACTCTTTTGTTCTGCCAGGCACTTTTACTTGATAAAACTGTACCACTTACCCTTATGAACTGCAATTCCTGTTCTGTACACATGAGGAAAATAGGAAGAATAACTTGGTTTATGCATATAGTAATCAACTTAAGATCATAAAAAAAATACTAAGAGTCTAGCTCATCAAAAGACAAAAATAACAAAATATCTGGGCATTCACAGTCAGAATTAAAATAAACAATTCAGCATCCTGCACAAGTCAGGGTTCAAAAGGAGGAAAGTAGCGGACAAATCATACCAGCGCCTACCCCAAGGAGAGGACAAGAAGAAATACGCGCACCCAATTTATCCCCAGTACATATGGGCATAATCATACCAAATGCAGTAAGATAATACTAATATTGCAAATCCCACACGTAAATGAAATCTAACAAAGGCAATTCCTATTCGACATGTTGATCATGCAGCAAATCGAATCACTCTATTAATTGAAGTTGTTTTTAAACTTTCAGTACAAAAATAAGTCTCAACACCGACTGAAATTCTCCGACTATCCCAAATTGGTTGGTGAATTGACCTGACTGTTTTCTAACAATGCCTAGTCAGAATTTTGGACTAAATTTCAACCAATTTATGAAGAAACCCAATTTTCGTGTCCTCAAAACTGGAAAGGGAGTGAAATTTTCCGCCCTTTATTTCCAACCATTATCCGGCTAACCGGCCACCGACGATTTGATTAGTCGGAGATACTCCAAGCAACCAATAATCAATTGTTAGACTGACAATTTGTCTATTTATGCCGGTCAATTGTCAAATTACACACAAAATACTAAGTTTAGGACAAAAGGAAAATGAAAAAAGACATAGTCCGCTCGTTTGGTCATTCTCAAGTTATGGCATGCCGGTCTAAGTTTAAATATCGCTATATCAAATTTCAATTCATATAGTATATAGTATATATAGAGGATTTAGTGACATATATTAGACCCTTTAGCAGCATAATAAAAAATCACACTAAAGCGTTTTGCGACAGAAGATCTAGTGACATTTCTCACAAATGTCATTATCGACTATAGTGACAATTACATATGCTACTAAAGACCAAACAAAGTGTCAACTAAATAACTTCATAGTAGAACTTAAAATAAAAATCAATAATTATTACACTAAAAATATAAATCAGTGGCATTATACCTCCAATGTCGCAAAAGGTTAAATTTAAATCAGTGGCATTATACCTCCAATGTCACAAAAGGTTAAATTTGTTGTAGTGTCAACCAAAATAGTCGCTAAATAGTTGTTATTGGCCTACATATACCGACTATTTACAAATTGTTTAGGTGTCGGTCTTGGGACTTTTGTAGTGTTTGCATAAATTATAGATCATCGTAAGGAAAAACATACAAATTTGTAATAGTTTTCAGTAGTGAAGGTAAGAAAGAATATCCCTCGATACGTTACACTATTACAAGTGCCAAATTGCAATTGATCTATTGGTTTTCAGTAGTGAAGGTAAGAAAGAATATCCCTCGATAGATATTAGTATTCATATTTACGAGATAAATAAAATCAATCAACATAATTTAGTATAATAGTTTAGCTTAATTAGAGATATTTACCTCTAGTAGGAGAAATGACGGTTTTCACAGCAATATCATCGTGATGTTGAGTACATTCTAGCGGAGCGTACATGTACGTATCAGATTTAAGGTAACCCCCCAGCTTATCCTTGAATAATTTTTCCTTATTACTCAAAATGGCTTTATTGCTTATATCCAATCCTGTAAAAGTTAGAAGTTAAAACATATATACATCGACACTTGAAGGGAGACTACAATGTCGTAACGTTGGAAGAGAGACAATGTTTGAATATCAAAATACTTTTTGCTGTTACTGACGGCGAACAAAAGAAGACAATGTCATAACATTGGAGAGACAAAAAGATTAAAACATGTTTTGTTCACTATTTAACGGTAAACAAAGTATTTTGACTTTTTTAACAATTTTTTTTTAGCTGTTAGTATCAGCGGAACATACTTGACCTGACCTTAGGGCTCCAACAAGAAGATGCTTATTTTTTAATTATGTTTTCCCGAAGCTCATTTTTTGATTCAATTTTGTCAAATTGCTTAATTGTTTCTATGTTTTTTTTTGTGGACCTTGATATTCAGACCAAAATGGTCCCACAATAAGGCTTGGGTTTATTGAGGCAATGGATGGACTGGCCCAATTTGTGCTCAACCATTCCCATCATATCCTAAAATCACTACTCTTCTTTCCATTCAATTTATTTCATATTTCATTTTAGCCTATCTCACTAGATTTAACACATTTTTTATTTTTACTCTTTGTTGGCTTGTTTGCTAGTCAACAATATAAATTACTCTAGCTAAAGTTGCTTTATTACTTTACAATTATTAGAAAATCATATACTTCCACATATTAAGCAAGTGCATTTCAACTTTAAGGTTCCTGCAGAGATATGAATTTTTTTATTTTTTTTTAAAAAAACTCATTCTTCAAATAAGAATGAGCTACTCTGGTGAGAAATTTCTCGTAATAAAACAACCTCAAAATAAGAAGCACATATTGAGGTGCGTTGCACGGTAGCATCGCATCATATAACAATTTATAACAATTTATAGATAATAAATTACTAGAATATCCAACAAATATAGATATTAAATATGAAAATTGCAATTTATAAATATTTTCATAAGATATAAGAAATAAAAATAATAAGCTCTAAAAGAGAGAAAAACATTACCAAAAACAGAGGAAGCAGGTGGGGGGGCAGGACATGAGATAATGTGGGAATAAAAATAAGAATCAGAGTTGAGATAATCAACAATTTCATGTAAAGTAATGCTAAATCTCTTGTTCTTCTTCATCCTAATGATCTTGTTATTGTTAATTGGCTTCAAATTAGGCTTTCTATTTTTAATACCCATATCATTCTTTCCCTCCATTGATAGATTTAATGATTTTTGTATGTAGGAAGTATATATGTTTTTGGTGTTTGCGTTAGTAAAGCCTAGGAAGTAATGCAATTATTATTCTTTGAAGGGATTTGTGAAGAGAAGTGTTTTGATGATTGACATGTTCAACTCTTTGCATGTTAATAACATGACACGTGTACCTTTCTTTTTATACGTGTCATTCATATATTTCATTTTCGTCAATAAATACTTATTTCTACCTTATTAGAATTAAAGGAAAAGTTGATAATGATAATAAATTTATTGCGGATAAAATTAAAAAAATTAATAAGAAAAATTTGCTCAAAATAATTTTAACTATTACCTGTTGACAAAAAATAATCTCAACTATCAATTATCTTTTAATAATTTCAACTATTCTTATAATTTGTTGAAAACATACCCACCCCTTGTTACCGTCCGAAACATGTAACTTTTTCACTTTTTTCCTTTTTTTTTTACTTAACTGTTCAAAATATACCCTTCCTCTTCATCTATTAATCAAAAAAGAAAGAAAAAAGTGGAAAAGTTACTTGTTGCAGCCGGTTAAAAAGGAGGTGGGTATGTTTCCAACAAATTATGAGAATAGTTGAGATTATTAAAAAATCATTGATAGTTGGGATTATTTTTGACCAACGGGTGATAGTTGGGATTATTTTGAGCAAATTTTCCAAAAAATAAATATATATCGATGAGATCAAAGAAAATTGGTGGGTTATTTTAAAAATAATGCATATTAAGTGTAACGAATTAAAATTATACGCATGGTTGTTAAAATCGCGATTCTAATCTAAGATTCTACGATTTTACGATCCAAAAACAAGCGAGCGATTTGAATCGCAGGTAAAATCTCAAAGTTGTAAGATCTTACGATTCTATTTGGAATGAAATTTTGAGAGCTAGAATCATAACACGATTCTACAGTTCTACGATTTAACGATCCGATTCTACTAGTATAGTATTAATTATTTTAAAATTTTCTTATGTACCATATTTTACTAATCTCTTTCACATATGCACATAAATTTCAAATTTTTTATCATGAAAATTTTTAAAAAACAAATTTCTTAATCGGTATGAAGATTTAAACTAATTATTGAAAAATTTTCGTTATATTCTTAGAAATAAAGTGAAAGAAATTTTAATTCATAAATTTAAACTTTTGAATTGGATAATAATGATAAGAAACTAGATATTTTTAATATTTTTATGTTTATTTGTAGAATCGTATGATTCTACAATTCGATTCTACCAATTAAAATATTCTACAACATTATTAATATTAATATGAAGATGAATTTTGTAGAGTCTATGTCAATGTCAAATATTCTATTACAATTAAAATCACTTTAAAATTATCCTTTCATTGATAATTTGGATTGCATTAGGGAACATGAAGTGATGAGTTCGAAAACATCTAACAGTATTAGAGTGACATTTGACAAAGTGCTTTCAAAATGCATTGTATACTGACAGTTGGCACAAAGTGTTTTTGAATTATAATATATATATATATATATGATATTATGATGATGATTGATGAATTATGTCAAAGAAAATATGGGATCCTTAAACTTAATTAGAGGGAATACTTTTTTGCGAAAACTACTAGCTAGGCCTAGCATCAATCAGCTGATAAATGAATCTAATTTTGGGTACAAATTTCAAGTGCTGGCCCGCAGTAATATTAGAATAAAACCATGTCCTAATCAAATCAATGTTTTATTTTTAAGTAAGAATCAATTTAAATCAATATAATTAGTATCCAAAGCAAGTTGTTTAAGAGTCTTAATCAAAATCAAATGGGCTCCTACAAATTGGGCATTGATTAATTCAATCTGCTAATAATACAGGGCGGAAAAACATAAGCATAAAAAAATACTTTCCTTCATCGCACATATTTTGATTCCACAAATTTTTGTTTGAGACGATCTCACTAGAAAACGATATCTGCATGAGAGGTTCTTCATATATGGGTTAAATAGCCTAATTAATACTTTCTCTAATTCTTTTAAGTTGTCTCATTTGCTTTTTGTGATTATTCATCGATCCCTTTTAATTTGCATTTTGTTCTTAATCTTCTATAAGTTAAAATATAATAAAGTAGAGTCTTCTTTTATTTGTTTTAATGTGAGATTTATTAATATTAACTTTTTATAATTTTTATTTAAGCATAATTAGAGATGTTAAGAGCAAAAATGTTACACTGACAAGTGTGAAAAAGCAAATGGGACATCTCAAATGAATTTGAGGGAGTCCAATTATTAGCATATGAACACCTTGTTTTAAGGTTGTCTCAACGAGATAAAGTATCCATTTAACATTTCTTTATGAGAAATGAGAGCTATATTAGAGTTTGAGAACGTCTGAGAATCAATTCTCAAACTCTAACATCACCAAGATCGAAGGTATGGAATATCTTGATGAACAAATATCAATTTTAATGAAAAAGACCTTGTATGAAGGAAATTAACATGCAATCAATTGGCTTCAGTATATACGAGGCTCACTCAATGTAGGCTACATCCTCAAAGGTGTGTAGTTTCTTTGTTTATTTATAGGACATTATTACATTAATGAGAATATACTATAAAGACTAAGAATTAACAACATATAACCACTCTCATGAACATGAATAGTCGAAAACAGAATCCAAAGAGCATCAGATAATATTTCTTGTTCGAGCCACTGATGTGCTCGTTCGAGCAGCCCTTCCAGAAACATATTGCATGCACTCCTCTATTGTGCTCATTCAAGCTTTATTAGTGCTCATTCAAGCACAACTTGTTTAAAACATTTTGTTGAATTCTAATTATCACACTAGTTCAAGGCAAGATTTGTCTCTGAGAGCCTTGTTCAAGGCACATCATACAGAATCTGATTCTTGGCCTCTTAAACTCCTCATTAAGTATCGAATACATACGTAGTTCTTATAAAGCCACCAAGTCCGAATACATGCATGGTCAAAGTCAACTAAAATAACAGAAGAAAATGGTCAAAAGTCTAAATATAGGAAAAGTGGTCAAAATCTTAAGAAAAAGGGTTAAAATTCTAACCGTCCACTATTTCTAGTCTCCTTTATCTCAACTACAACCATAACTATCCTACATCATTCTCTTTATATTTTCTACTATAAATAACATTTTTTGTCTGCTAGATTTATGGTGACTTGAGTGCATCATTAAGAGTACAATTATCAATGTATGAGAGTTATGGTAGTATTAAAGATGAGCATTTTAAGGTGAACTTTAGTGATGTTTGTAATGGAGAAAATAAAATATGTGATCAATGTTCATAATGAAGAAGTGGAAAAATCTAAATTGTTCTAGATGCTCGAAAAAGGCATCAGAACGAAGCATTTTGTATTGAACGAGGCACAAGATCAGAAACATCCAGTAAATGAAAAATAGATGGTGCTAAAACGAGCGTAATAGACTAATAGTACTTGAAAGAGCACACAACAGAGTGCAAACAGTGAATGGAAGAACTGAGGTGCTCGAACGAGCAGACTTGGCACTCAAACGAGCACCTCACTTTTGATATTCTGCAGCTGTTAATGTTTCATTATTTTTTGGCTTTTCATATGTAACTCATTAAGTACTCAGCCCTTATAAATTAGAGGCTCATATACTCATTGTGAATCATCTAATCATTCTATCTTCAAACCTAAACACATATAGCCTACTTCTTCTCTTCTATTCTCTAGTATAATTTCTCCATTGTAAGAGTTTTTTGAAGTTTGAACTCTGTTATTTTAATATTCATCAAGAAATACCCATCTAGGACATAGCCCAAGTTGGGTGAGTCTCGTAAATCTTTGTCTTTGTTTATTGCATTCAAATTCCTATTTACATTGGCATTGTCATTGATAGAATAATTTGTTCATAATCAACTTTATCGTTGCGTTCTTGGTGATATTTGAGATAAAGTTTCATACATTGAGCTCTGATCTAGCGTTCATTTCGTTCTATCAAACTAGGAGGGGTAATAACATTATATTCTACTCCATTAATTGATCCCAAGTAGAGACTTTACACTTTTTTCTTTATTCATCTTAAAATCCGAAATAAAACCTAATCTTAAAAGACATCAAACAACACATTTTTTACTACTATATTACTTTTATTTTATTTTTTTAATCTTTCTAAAACTCCAACTGCCTTAGCGTTGAAGGAGCTTTCCTAGAAATCTTCCCCTTATTAGTCTTTTATTATGATTGCGAGTCTTAAACGTCCTTTGCATATAGTTCTTAGACTTTGAAGCTTATATATCATAAGAATCATTTGATTTTATATCTCAGACTATTATCAGTGGAGGATCCAAAACTCAAAATTAGAGGTGTTCAACGGGGCGGGTCGACCCAATGGGTCAAGGGTCGGATCACATTTTAACAGGTCATTACCGGGTCGGGTCAATAACGGGGCGGGTCATTAGTGGGCCTTGGTGTAAAGGGTCGGGCCGAGTCGGGTCGGATAATTATAAGAATTAATTGCGAAAAAAAAATTTGCCTCTTTTTTTTAAAATTTTTAAATGATATTATTATAAACATAAGTGGATCAACCCAACGGGTCATAAAATATAATTAAAAAAATTGTTTTTATTTACTTTTAAAAAATGGGTCAAAGTGGGTCGGCTTTAAACTGGCTTGACCCGCCCCGCCCCGTTTAACATTTGACACGACCCGCCCCGACCCGATTTTGTCCCGACCCGCCCCGCCCCATTAACACCTCTACTCAAAATCATGTGTAGCACCGTGGTGAAATAAAATAATAAAAAATTCAATAGAGATTTGTTTTAAGCAACCCAAAATTTTTCATTACTCCAAATTGACCTATAGAATTAAAATATCGCAATAATAGTTTCATCCCATTGCCGCAATAAAATGGGGCGATAATTTATACGTGATGCAAATTGAGTGGGATAAAGAAAGTAGTAGAAATATTTATATTTGAGTGTATTACTTGGTTACTCTCATGTAAAATAGTATAAATATGTTCGCTGTAATTGAAACAATAAATCGAATAAGTATAAAATCAGAATTTTAAGGCCTCTCTAAGAACAGGGTCCTGTGCTATAGACCGTCTTTCACATGCTAATCCACGATCATAAATAAACAACAACTTGATCACATGACTAGTGAGTCTTCCATGCAAACCCTTGGTTAATTGATATTAGGGCTTCACACCATATCAATAAAAAAAACCCACGCTTTTGAAGAATACTCTATTATAACTTGCCCTATTGATTTACCGAATGGGCAACAAGTTCTTTCCACTCAAGAGTGCCAATTGTCTTTGTCTAAAACCTAAATTCATGATTATGTTCTTTATATCCCATCTATACAATGCAATTTAATTTATGTGTCTATCATGAATATGATTGTGGTTGTTTTGTTCAATTCACTAATAATTTTTTGCTATAAAGGACTAACATTCAAGGAGCCTGATTAAAGCCGTTGAACAAAAAGAAATTAAAGACTGTAATTTCAAAGGTGTCTATAATATATTAATATGTGTGTTAATGTTTTCAAGCTTGACTACATTTGAGCTTTTGCATCGTCGACATCCATTCGATAATCGTGTTAATTTCAGCCGTTAAAAGTATTCATGCTCTTATTCAAAAGAAATTGTCTCATGCTTCTTAAGTATGTCCTCAAGCTAAACAAAGTCAAAATATTTTCCCTATTAGAATCTAGAGATACAAAAGCTAGTTATGTATGAAGAAGAAAATTCATGCCTACCATCATTAAAACAAATATATTGATTCATGAAGTTGATCCAAATCTTTAAAGACATATTAAAGTTGTGATATTGTTAGGCTGTTGTAATTTAAATTTAATATTCATAACGCTATTATATATATATATAACAATTTTGTTTTTAAATACTACATACAATCGATGAATGAAAACTAAGAACAACTTATTATTCTTAAAAAATAAAAGAAAGAAAAGTAATAGAAAAGTAATTACTTTTCCAAGAAAAATGGATATGTGTGAATCAAAAGAAACATAAGGATTTTCCCATTAGTTTCAATGATGTGAAATAGGCTTCAAACCATGCTTCATAGCAGCCTTCCAAACAACATCAATTCTATCAACATCAATGGCACCAACCTCATGATGTGTCCATCCTTCTAGAGAATGTACCACTCCACCAGCATGGCATGCATGAACTACTCCTCTATCCATTGTGTACTGCATTTATTAATGACATTATCATTCAACTAATTACACAACTAAATCATAATTGTGTATGTTGTCAATTCATTTACAATTATTTATTTAAGTATCATCACATTTATGCTAATATGTGTATTTTGTTGACTTTAAGCTTCTTTTTTCCTGGGATTGTTGACTATAAGCTTATTAAATACGTAAAAGAAAAAATTACAAAAAATATTCCTCAATTTGAAAAATTAGATTGACTACATAAACAACTGTCTTTTAATATATATATATATATTTGACCCATATTTTAAAATTTATCGGAACCTTGAATTGTAAAAATGTGGAAGTAAAAAATAAACAAGGATCAATTTGGATTCAAGCTTTCATAGAATATCTATAAATTTTGGATTGAGTTTACAATTATTAAACTTTGTGAACCCGAGTATAAATCGAAATATAAATATTTGAAAGTATTATAAATTAAAGTATGACTTGACTAGATACAAACTCGATCAAGATAGGATCACGGGGAAAAGCAAATAATAAATTAAATAGGGACATATAAAGTGTACCTCACAACTATTAAGGCCTTGGACATCTTGAGGCAACTTCATGGCAGCAAGATCACCATAAGTGCAATCTCTTCTAAAATGCAAGATAGGTGGAACCACAAATTGATGAAAATGGGTCCCTTTGGGTGCCCAGTTTTGCTCCCTTGGTGTGATCCATTTCCCTACTATCCATGTCTACAATACAACCCAAACGTAATTTCTTTTTAGCTTATACTCTTATATAATATCTCATCTTGATTATAGATTTATTTTCAAACAAGTATTTTACAGTTATGAGAAAGTTTTATATGGACATGACTCACAATTTTAGTGTGCACCAATATTATAAGGTATTCTCAAGGAACCAACTCAACCAAAAGCTTAAGCTGATGGTTGAGGCCCCAAAATATGTTATATACTTTAACACGCCCCCTCACACGATAGCCTTTAGGCTAGAAGTGTGGATGCAACACAGGCTCTCCTCATACCTGATGCTAAATATTCTACTTAGGGGTGGTTGAGATTCGAACCCGTGACATCTTGTCACGTTGGCTTCTGATACCATGTCAAGGAATCAACTCAACCAAAAGTTTAAGTCGATGGTTGAGGCCCCAGGACATATTATAAACTCTAACAAGTATTAAAATTAAAATAGTAAACATTTTTATCAGACATAGTGACATGTAGTATCAAATATTCATGTAGTATGAAATATTATCATTAAGAAATACTTGTTATTATATTAGATTGGAAGAAAATCCTAATCAATAATAGTTATTTGCAAATAACCACAAAATGACAAAATAAAAATCTCAAAAGCCCTCCTATGAAATGGAAACACAAAAGGGTGATTTACTACTTTCGTAAATAACCATTATTTACCTATACTAACTCATCAGATTGGTACACACTAAAATAGTGTAAACCAATTTTATACAAGACTCTTACTTTCATTTATCAAAGAATCCTTACTATTATTAAATTGATACACGCTAAAATAGTGTAAACCAATTTTATACAAAGACTTTAAATTTTATTTATTGACACAGCAAAATATAAGTGTGCGTAATCCATTGTCAACGAATATGATTTATAAGAACAAATAAAATATTATTAAATTGTCGACAGACAATTTTTTAATATATACTTTTAACAAATTTTAAAAGGGTTAGGCAGTACTACATAAAATGTACATTTGCTATGACCCATTTCAATTGTATTTTGTTTAGGATATTTTGTTTTGGATGAGGAGGGAATTCCAAAGTTATCTTAATTTGGTAAGAAGAAAATTAATCCAAAATAAAATTAGTTTACCTTGCAATTTTTTGCTGCTTGATATTTGGTGACTTGTACCAAGTATTTCTGACATTCAACTGGAGCTTCCTTTTGAATTTTTTGGAACCTTTCAGTTGACAAAGTCAACATCTGCAATAGTATGCCACAATTTACAACTGTCAACTTTATGTTTGAATACAAAATGATTTGGAATAGACTGATAAAGGTCATAATCTTAAAATTTTGACTACTGTTCCAAAATCATCCACCCAGTAAAACGTGAAAAATCTCGGCCAAAAACAAGCGAAGTCTGAACCCGTTAGTACTCATTTTGTTAGAGTATACAATTTATTCCGAAGTTTCAACCATCAACTTAAGTTTTTGGTTGAGTATGATTCTTGACATGGTATCAGAACCAGCGTGATAAGAGGTCACGATTTCGGGTTCGAATCTCAACCACCCTTCATTTAAAGTGGAATATTTAGCGCCAGGTATGAAGAGAGCCTAAGCTGCAACCACACTTCTAGCCCAAGAGTTATCGTGAGAGGGGGCGTGTTAGAGTATATAACATATCCTGGGGCCTCAACCATCAGCTTAAACTTTTGGTTGAGTTAGTTCCTTGATACATTTTTAGTGGAGAACTACTCCATTTTTAGTCACTTAATTATTATTTTAATTCAAAATGTCTTCATTGTTGCCCTAAAACATTGGAATTAGGAAAATAATCGTTTTTGACGGGAACTAAACAAGGCTCTACCCGATTTGAAATTTACCTAGTTAAAAATAATCCAACTCTAAATCTGCTTGATTGATCGTTTTGACTGGTTCACAAAATTCTATGTAATTAAAAAAAAGGAGATAACAAGTTATAAATTCTAATCCTAATTAATCCTATGAATAGAAATATTTCAAGGCCAAGATTTAAATGATTTCAACTTTCAAGCATAACCAAAGAAAGTCTACATGGTAGTTGAAAAGTGATTGTTAGACTTGAATGCTATATTCAACACAAAAATAAAGTCACTCTTTGATCATTGGTGAATCAATAGTGGAACTGCCAGCTAAGGAGTTCAGCAACTAATGAATGACCTCCAATCATATACATGTTTGGTTGGTCCTAGTAATATGACCATAAACTAAATAGTTAGTTATTCACTCGCATCTTTAGTAGCTTTGTTTGCTAATATTTCAACTTAATTAATATGAAATATTTCTTTAAACAGCTGACTGAAAAACAAATGTTAAACTAATAGCTATGCGTTAGTTAAGTTGATATTTTTCTATTTAAGAAATCTTATTATCAACAATGTATTCTATATATACGTGGTATATAACACTTATAGGCGAATAGAAATGTACGTTACTTACCAAAACTCGGACATGTTTACGACAAAGATAAAGAGCGATGGCTCTTCCAAGCTTAGAAGTTGCGCCAGTTAAGAAAACTTCTCCAACATGATCTGGAATTTCGTTAAGAATTACAGCAGCTGTGAGTGTATTACCATGAACAACTCGTACTTTTAAATTAGGGTGCTTGTTAACAAAAAGTGTTCCTCCTCCATTCAAAGCCTCATTCTACAAATCAAAATAAATACCAATCAAATAAGGTACAAATTATAAAAATGTTACTATAACTTTTAAACAGTTTATAACTACTCTTTTACACACCTTGTTAAGGGCAGCAAGGCTAAGGACCTTGACACCCATTTTATCTGCCTTTAGTATTGCCTGCTCTATTTGCTTGTTGATGCCTTTTGTTGCAAATGGCAAGAAATACTGCCCATCAAATAAAATTTACACAAATAATCATTATATTATTAAAAAAAATTAATAAAAAAAAATTATTGATTTCAAATAATAAAAAAATTTTGAAAAATTTATCATGAACAATAAAAATTTTTACTTATTTCCCACAATAATACAAATTTTTTATTAACCGTGATTCTTACCAAATTAGGGAGTATTTGCCTAGAAAAAGTCCAACTTTTGTTTGTAGTGGTTTATTTGACAAAAAACTTAAACAAAAGTTGCTATTATTAATCACAAGTCATTATTATTGACGTAGGAAATTAATTAGCAAAGTTTATATTATTTGCAGTTTTTTTTGCTAAATTATATCATGACATTTAACATATTTTTTATGTTTAATTTAAGTAGATTATTGTCAAAAGATAATTTTCAACATTATTTTTTGGAGTCTCTCCCTCCTCCCTTTTCTTTGCAGCGGTATGAATATGACTATGAATATAAATTGTTTGTTAATTTCTATCCATAGGCCCTAGCTATATACAAGATCTACTATAATGATAATGTATTTGTATAGAAACCAATTCAACCAAAAACTTAAGCTTGTGGTTGAGGCCTCATTTGTATGTTATACACTGATTTAGCACGCCCCTTACACGAGAGTCCATCGGGCTAGAAGTGTTGATGCGCATGCGCTGAAAATTACTTTTTAAATAAGGGGTGGTAAGGATTCGAACCTGTGATCTCGTGTCACGCTGGCTCTGATACCATGTCAATAAATCAACTCAACCAAAAGCTTAAACTTGTTGTTGAGGTCTAAGATATGTTTTATACTCTAAAATGATAGTTTTAATAAAATAGACGGTAATAATTAAATTTCGTAATACGAGTCGACCAACATAGAATTATCCATTACCTGGAAGCCAAACCTAGGAACAACCCAAGTATGATGCAACTTGTTGCGGAGATTGTAGAAGGAGACACTGAAAGGCTTAGCCCATGCCCACATCGCACACAATACAATGAGTGTACCTGGCCAAACAGGGAGGAGGAACCATTTGGTGGCGTAGGGCAAGGCGGCAAATGCTCGGAACAACCATGGCACGTGCATTGCTGATGATATGTCCACTATATGTGCTAAAAATACAAAATCTGGCACCTTCACATTTTTTCCTGCATTCGATTCGAATTGAATTTTTGTGGGAATTTATTTAGTATGTATATATATACGTTGAACTCTCAATTGTTAATTTTCTAGCAATCAAAAAATGATATATATTTGACTATGAGAATTTATAATTACCACAAAATTTGTAATTACCAAAGAATAACTAAGTATCAAGTTTTTAAGTTCTCAAAAAAAAAAAAAAAAAAAGTTCACCTCAAAAAAATACTTAAATTTTATAGGAATTTCCACTTTTGTGAAATTTCAATTTTCCATGTCCTAACAAATGTGTATATTGAAAGGAACATCTCATGACTCGTTTGCCAACAAATTTTAACGTGATTGTTATTAAAAGTCAATCATTGTAAGATTGATTATTCATGCTATTGCCAAATATAATTAAAGCCTTAATATTTATTGATACATATTATTAAAAATTAAATATTAAAATTGTATACATTGATTTCAAACTAACAAAATCGCACATAAATGTATTTAAGTTCTTTATAACTATAAACAATCATGTTTAAAATTTCTCTTTAATTGTATATATAAAATATTCTAAATGTAACAGTTGGAGTATATAAAATTACTGGAGCCTCAATCATTTCTTGATGGTAAGCAATAATATAAAAAAAAAAGGAGTATTAAGGTAAAAAGAACAATTATTCTTCTTTCATGTAAAAAAACTACTTCGTTCCTCCGTTTCATAATACTTGTTACTGATAATGATATTTTCCCACACAACATGTCACACTCAATAGCAAATATTATGAAACGGAGGAAGTACAAACCAACTAAATAAAATATTTAAATTACTGGTTGATGCCTAGAACATGTTATATATCATACTTTAAGATAGCAATTTTAGTCCGTCCACTAAATTTGCAAAGTATGTACAGATAATATTGAAAAAGTACAAATAATATTGAAATTTGCGTTTTTTTTTAAAGATATTGAAATTTGCTTTGAACTATATAAAACATTAATGAAAACAATAAAAGACTGAAAACATTTCACAAAAAAGGAAGTATAGAATTAAATTAAAAGTTGTAGATTGTTGGCAAACCTGCATTTAGACTTATTTGTTTCTGCATCTCCCAAGATTTGCTATTGAGAGTATTGCCCAGTATGTCGTAAAGTGGCATAAATAGGCAGAAGTTACAGTCTTTATCTGTATGATGTATGCTGTGATATCTGCACAATTTAACAACATTTATTTCTTTGCTTTCTTTGTCACTGATACTTCAACTAATTGTCAACAATTTGTTACGTTACAACTTACAAATTAACATAACGATATTCTTTGGAATTATCTTTGGAATTACAGGGTAGGCCGAGATAAAATATAATTGCGTAGATATTATAATCAAATTTTTTGGATTATAAGGTAGGTTAAGGTAAGATGAGTCTAGGTCAAGGAAAGGCGAGTCTATGTAAGATTCAATGTTATAACTATATTTTTTTTGGAAACGATGACTAACACAATATGTTGAGGTATGTAGTTGAATGACATATTGTTATTTGTTAGACATCAAAAGATCAACTCAACCATGAGATTAAATTGCTTATTTAAACTTAAAGATGTCAGATATGAAAAAAAATTTAATTTTGATATAAGCTAAAAGAAATGGTGAACACTTCACATGAATTTCTCATACATAACACTAAAAATTCTATATTTATGATATTATAACACGTTAAAAGATCAACTCAACCATGAGATTAAATTTTATATTTAAAAGAAATGGTGAACACTTCACATGTAGTTGATTTTTTATAAAATATGATATATTTTATTAAAAATTTTTTATGTTGTTTATATTAATTTTATAACACTGAGGATGAGAAAAGTAAAAGTACACTATTAATATAAGACTATAAAAGTAGTACTCACTATTAAATGAGGTAAGTTGACAAATACCTAAGCGCAAATTTGTACATAGATTTTTCATAAGAAGAGAGAAATCATTAAAAATTCTGCACGTAACTTGTTTGAAGTGTTCAATATTAAATTACTTGTCCTAAAAAATACAATTCATTTTTCCTATTCTAGTCACATATTTGATATATGAAGATTAGCAATTCTGGCATGGTTTCTTAGGTTTGTTATCTTGGTCATGCATTCAATTAGTGCGCAATTTGTTAACAATTTTATATTATGTGAACTCTTAGGAAGTTAGATCACAATACTTGTTTTGTTCCTTATATTGGGTTATTGGCGAAGAAAGAAAGTTTAGTTCCGTACACTTATAATACTGTAGGGTACAAAATAGACCCGATAACTTGATATTTATTCTATTTTGTAAATGAAATCAACTTGACCAAACTTCAAAATGAATTCAAAATTAGGTAAAAATTAATGTGGATGCAAAATCAAATTTGGAATCGACCCGCAAGACCTGACCTGAAATCGACTCGCTAACCTGTATGAACACCTCTAAATTCCTCCTCATGGGTTTTTGTCATCACATACTTATTGATGTTCTATAGTTACGTACAAACATAATTTATATTTCTAGTTTTATAATTTGTAATGAGATGTGATTCATCCTCACTTAGTCCTCATTAACAACTAAATAAAGGGTTTTCTATTATGTAAGAAAAGGTTAATTATACTTTAAAAAATGACTCTACTACCGTTTCTAATATTTTTATGGGCCCTAAGCAAAATGGAAAAAATAAAGCATTTTTATAGCAGGTCGATTTTGGTTTTAAAGGGTGTTCGGAAAAGTAAAGTTACAATCTTACAAGCAGTTGTCAATTCTACGTTTTACATGACGACAACATTGATGAATAGAAAAATTGAAGCCATTTCTAGCTCTGGCCTAAAAAAATGTCTATTTTAATTGGGGTTAGAAACCGCCCGGTTTTCTAAACTCTCCTATATAACATTAAACCAATATGATATATAATATATTTCTCAAAAATGAATTAATTCTTGAGGGAGGGAAAAGAAAAAACTTACGTAGGAGTGTATAAAAGATACTTGAGGAAAGGCAAAACTTCAAAAATTTGATGTGGGAAGATTTCTACATTGCAATGACCCATGCATCTTAGGAAATCAAATACCAAAACATAAATATAAATCATGCTTAAGGAACCATATCCCATTAAAGCTGCTCCCACTAATGGAATTGCCATGATTCCCAACAATAGGATATGCTCTAAAAATGTTGCATTCCCAGCTGCAAATATTTTGAAACAAATAATATCAATTAATATATTTATATACATTTAATTAATTTTTCTAAATTAAAGGCTCTATCTTTTAGAAAGTATGTGCCATTTTAAGCTTATATAAAATATTCTTCTAATATAAGCTATAAGTAGCAAAAATAAATTGGTTTGACAATATAATTAATTAGTTATTGTCATTAACTCATCTTAAAATTAAATTTGATCAATAAAAAGAGTAAAGTTTTAACATACTAACAAATGAGTATGTTGTGGGTCCATAGCAATAGATAAAGTAATTTTTACATGACTTTAAGAGTACAAGAATAAATTATCAAAATAAAGCTAATCAATTGTTATTATAATAAAATTTAAAATTAACGACTGAAATATTTCTATTTACACTCAGACACTCAGAATGACAGCACCTATTATTATTTGAAGAATATACCATTATTTGCAATAATATCAAATTTTAATTCCAAAAATACCAGATTAAAATACATTCATAAACAAATTCATAAAATTAATTTGATATATCAATAAGTTTTATGTAACGTTACAATCAAACAATCTTTTTCATCAATTAAAAATATCATTGTCAAGTTACCAACTTGGCATCTCATAAACTTGTACAAATGTCTAGTCGTCATAACTACAATTACTTACAACTTACAAGCAATTTTGCATCCATAACTTATTAGGTAGAACAATACAAAATTGCATTAATATTTTTTTGTATTAACTACAATTACTTACAACTGTCTAGTCGTCATAACTACAATTATTTACAACTTTCAGTTTGTATTATAAGACTCAAATATTATCTTTATATTGAAATACTTACAACTAATTATAACACATTGCGTGAAAAAATATCACTATTAAATATAAATATAATATAACGTAGAAAGTATATAAGGTAGAAAGTATATAAGAGTTTTTAAGTCATATGATCGCAGTTACATACCTGTAAAAGGATGAAGTACTGGAGATAAATGATGTAGTGAATGATAAGACTTGAATAGTGTTGGTTGGTCATGAAAAAGCCTGTGTATTGCATAATACAACAGTTCTGAAACCACCATGTGAATGATCCAAACAGCAATTAATCCTTTTGTGTCCCATGTCCTTTTTTCATTTGTTAAGTATGGGAACATATACAAAGCCAAACCTCCAACTAAACCTTGAAGGATTAAGAAATTATCCCTAATATCAATTGAAAAAAACAATTAAAAATATTTTAAAAAAATTAAAATTTGCTGTATTTATTAAGCAAAATTGACAAATTGAAAGTTTGTTAATTAGACTGAACTTATTGTCAATGTCAGCATATAATCGAGAAATACAAAGTGCATACCACAGAAGTACCACTCCAAAACCATATGGCGAGGAAGGGTTCCAGTAACTTATAAAGTGTGCACATCAACTTTAATTTTCTGATGTGGGATAAAATTATCTCGACAGGAAAAAAAGTTAGATATGAAGATATACATACCAATGCCACTCGTGATCAATTTGCTTAAAATCGATGCCTTGGTGATTAATTCGACGATTTGAACTAAGAAAGAGCATACTAGAATAAGTATGCCAAAGTTGATGTATTAAACTTCTTAGAGCCCATAACAAGAGAATATGGAAACTCCATGTATTTGTTATTGATTCTCCCTTCCACCATAAATGTGCTATTTGTGCAAACAAAGGCCCATATAGCAAATACTACAATGTAAATTTTAAATAAGTTAGTTTAAATAATATTGTACTACGATCATTACATATCATGTGAATATCGAAAGAATCTGTTTTTAGATTTTTGTTACCCATCTTGAAAACAAATAGATAGGAAATTCAACGGGAAAAATGTGAAAAAACCCAATTATTTTATGAATTTATGAAGTAAAGTAATTTATAAAAAGCGACAAAAATACCTTATTCGAGCCCAAGTTCTCCCATGGCCAACTAACAAAAGGGGCAACCATTGTTTTGCTTCCCCTACCTTTTTTTTCTATGAAATGATGGTTGAATTAACAAAATTTCTAAAGCTTTTAAGTTACCAAAAAAATAATAGAAAAACCCAAAAACTTTCTCTTTTTGTGAGTGTAGTTCCAACAAGAAAGGAAAGAAACAACAAAAGTGAGACCAAAATGCAAGGTTTGTGAATTAAAAAAGATAAGATGATAATAAATAGTATTTAGCTAGAGAGAAGGAAGTATGTTTCTTTAACCAATAATAATGCCTTTTTTTAAGAAGTTTTATAGGAGTAGAAAATATGATATACAAGTTGTGCCTTTGATGTAAATGACTAAAACCCATAATATATAAAGGACCTCAAATAAGTTGCCCTAATTAAATGCATTTAGATTGTACAACAGATTACAGTTAATAGGAAATAAGTCTCTATCAGTTTGGGTATGTATTGTGGTTGGAAATGGGCTCCTATTTTGCTTCTTCCTTCCGTTATGCCTTTTTACATCGCCATCTTCCAAATTTTATGGGTTTTGAGCAAAGTTAAAATCATATCGAACTTTTAAATATGAATGTAAATGTTTATTTTTTAAGTGACTGATAAAGCTATTGATTGAAAACTAACTAGTGATTTACTTAACGAATCTGATTAATGAACAAAAAAACAAGTAAGAAAAATACTATTTAGTTACCTAGACAACAAGTATTTATTATCAAGCTAATGAATTAACATTAATTATGAAAACAAATTAACATACTCCCTCCCATTCTACCCATGTTGAAGTGTCCATGTGTTATCCACATGTGAGTTGTCCCATATTAGAAAAAGAGAAAAGTATACATCACTTTATATACTTAAGGAGTAACTCCTACTATTACTAATTGGGTTTAGTAGTGAATCTTCTTTGAGTTTAAAAGTGGACTACTTCTTCTCCTCTTTATTTGGGTTGCCCAGACCCATTTTCCAAATTTTACTATGGTATCAGAGCCCAGTTTGTTGTTGGGTCTTTATACTGGGCATTTTATCTTACCACTGGTTAAGGGGCCTTTAATTGGATGTTCATTCCCAATAGGTTTGTAACCCTTCTGGTGGGCTAAAATTCTAAGGACACTCACATGTGAGGGGCAGTGTTAAAGTGCCCATGTGTTACCCACATGTGAGTTGTCCCACATCGGAGAAATATAAGAGTGTACATCACTTTATATACTCAAGGAGTAACTCCTATTATTACCATTAGTTTTAGTAGTGAATCTTCTTTGAGTTTATAAGTGGACTACTTCTTCTCCTCCTTGTTTGGGTTGCCCAGACCCATTTTCCAAATTCTATCAACCCATTAGTCCCATTGATTTTTTTCACTATTCACTTATCGCTCATAATTTGTATTTTATTCTTAATCTATAAGTTAAAACATAGTCATGTGGGATCTTGTTTGATTCGTCTCACTATAACGATTATTAATATCTACCTTTTATAATTTTTAATTAAAAACAATTATAAATACTAAAGGTTAAAATGTTGTCTCGACAAATGTGAAAAACCAAATGGTACTAATAGAGCGAATAGAAGGTAGTATATTATAAGGAGATTAGCACGTGTTGCTATACTAAGAAATTTTTTAATTGTTTTTAAAATTCTTAATTTAAAAAGTTCAAATATATTCACTATTCAAAATAACAAGGCTCTTTGATCATGTCGCTTATGTGGTAGCGAGTCGGCCCTTCCTTTATAACTCTCAATTTACCTGACTTTCTACTTTAGCGCGTCTTAATAATTTACCTCATTACTATTTTGAAATGTAACCTCACCATTTTAACACAGAACTAATCTTTGTTTTCTCTTCTTTAATCTTCATTAATTTTCAAACGGACAAAAAAACAAACCATCCAACCTTATTCGGTAAACTTTTTATAATCCCGAGGCAAAATCAGAAGGACCATCTTAAAATTTTACTTTCTCTATTCCATTAAAATTGCATCACTTAAAATAATTAAATGAGAGCTTTTATTACCAAAAATAATACTATTTTAATGGGCTAAGGGAAATATTTTTTCTTGAGTAAGAAATATGTATGTGACCATCACAAAATACAACTGAGTACACTCCTATGCTAAGCGAAGGATACACGGAGTCAAAAGATATTACAAAACACGTAATCATCAAAATTTGTGTTCTAATTTAATGTTAGAACTAGATAGTGCCCGTGCGATGCACGGTTTAATCAAATTTTTTGAGTATAGATAACAAAAACAAATCCTAGTAAAAGTATATTATGTTTTAACTATCTCAAAATATCCAATACACTAAATAATTAAAAATTGAAAAAACTTTTATAAATAATTAAAATAAATTAAATATTAATATATAGAATTTGCTAATACATTAAATATGATTTGACCCAAAAAGTAATAAAAAAAAAACAATTAATAAGAAAAATAATATATTCAAAATAAAAAAGTAGAAAGTCAAAGATCATAATAACAATGACACCATCATTTGATTTAGAAGAGAAAATTTTTAATGTGGAAGCGACACGTAAGCAATTTTGAAAGGTGATGATATAAGTGTGTTTTGTTTTAGTAATAGTTATAGATTGATGGTTTAAGGCAAAACATATCACAAACACTAGGTGAGGTTTATTGTTTTCCAAAATTATATAGTTTTGGAAAGCATTCTCACCAAGTGTATGTGCAAGTCAACGCTCTTGACTCGTATCCACACGAGTGGGTCACGGTGAGATTATTTAACGAATTGTCACGACCTAATATGGTATTAGAGCCGAAGGTGGTTCCTGGTATGATGTGGGCAATATGGCTCACATGTGAGGGGGTGTTGGAAATACTTCAAATGTGAGACAAGATTTATCCACATCGATAAAATAGTAGGTTGTTGACTTGCATATATATTGTGAGCTAATCTTCCTACTACCATATGTTTTTGGGAAACAATGAACTTCAAAGAGTGTATGTGCAAGTCAACACTTTTGACCGTGGGTTTGTCGACCTGAGCCCATGGGTGTCTCGTCTCCACAAGAATGGGTCACGGTGAGATTATTATGTGACGCATTGTCACAACCTAATTTGGTATCAGACCCGCAGGTGGTTCCTAATATGATGTGGCTCACATGTGAGGGTGAGTGTTGGAAATACTTCACATGTGAAACAAGATTTATCCACATCGACAAAATAGTGGGTTGTTGACTTGCATATATATTGGGTGACTAACCTTCCTACTACCATATGATTTTGGGAAATAATAAAACTCACCAAGTGTATGTGCAAGTCAACGCTCTTGACCCGTGAGTTTGTGGGCCCGAGTCCACGGGTGTCCCGTGTCCACACGAGTGGGCCACGATGAGATTATGTGACGAATTGTCATGGCCTAATATGGTATGAGAGCCGAAGGTGGTTCATGTATATGATGTGGCTCATATGTGGGAGGGAGTGTTGGAAATACTTCATATTTGAGACAAGATCCCACATCAATAAAATAGTAGGTTGTTAATTTAGCTTGCATATATATTGGGTGAGCTAATCTTCCGACTACCATATAGTTTTGGGAAACAATGAACTTCACCAAGTGTATGAGCAAGTCTATACTTTTGACCGTGAATTTGTGGGCCTGAGGCCATAAACGTCCTGTCTTGTGGATTACGATGAGATTATGTGACGCATCGTCATAACCTAATACTCTCGATACCAACAAGTTGATTTGATATGGAATATATAAGTACTACCATTAGATTTCTAAATATAAAAAACATTTAATTTTATTTATTGTATAAAGTTCAATAAATTACTTTTTAATTAGGTCTTAAATTTTCGTGATGATATAAAATTTGTATGGTGTATATGTGCAATTTTATTTTTTATTTTTATAAAATTTTCTTTTGATCAATTTTCACAAAATTTATTGAAAATTAATTGGTAAGAAGTTTAAAATGATGCCATAAATACTTACATAAATTCTTGCATTTATATTTAATAAAGAGACTATGAGTTTGATAAATCAAGGAAAATCAGAGCATGTTTAATTAGGAAATAAAATTAATAATTTTATGAAAAATACAACCACATAATAAAAAGAAAATGAAAAATAAAAAGTGAGAATATTATTACGGAAAAAATTGACATTAATAATTCAACTTTTTATTCATCTGTAAATAATACTCTCTTCGTTCCTTAAAGAAGTTCTCACTTTCCATTTTGGAGTGTTTTAATTATTGTTCCCATAAGGAATTTTTCCATTTATATCACAAATTATAGACAAAAATAACCTCACCCATCCTCATTTTAATATTTTAATGATGATTATGGGCCCCACATATCTTCCACTAACTCCATTTTAACATTTTTATATTCCTTATGATCCCTACATATTTCCCACTAACTTTATGAAAACATTTTTTAATTAGTTGTGGTCTCCATATTTTTTCCACTAACCTTCTTTAAATACTTTTTTAATATTTGTGTTCCCTACTTTTCCTCCATTAAATTTATTATTCAATAAAATAATATCTCCACTATATAAAAGATTCCACTTTTCTTAATTCCCCGTGAATATTCCCAATGGGAACATCAATAGGGAACGAAGGGAGTATAACTTTTAGATCATTTTCTAATAATCCACTATTTGCCCTTAATTTTTTGTAAATAATACAACATTTATTCTAATTTGCTAGCAGCATAGCGGTCCTATTATTACATATTATTAGTAATATGGTATGTTGTGGACAAATTTATCACAAATGTTAAATTATTAGAAAATAATTTAAAAAGAAGATAATTTACAACGGATAAGTAAAATATTGAATTATTAATGTTAATTTTGGTCAAAAGTAACGTGGTAATTCCTCCCATTCAATGCTAGTCTTTTCAAAGGTGGTATAGTTACAATTTTTGTTGTATAAATGGAGATATACGTGCTTTTATTTGACAGTAGTGTATCTTAATTGCTTGGTGATAGATTTGTCTTTAATGAGTCGGATTTAAATTGAATTTTAATATTACTGCGTTAAAGTTTCGGTGTGAAAAATCTATTATAAAGGGTTCCATGGCCATAGCTAAACCAAATTAAAATATTTTGCAATTTTGAAATTAATCTTAGAAAAGTTTTGTTTTGTTTTTTGTTTTTTTTTTTTTGTTTTTTTTTTTTTTACCAATTTGTTACTCTTTATTCCGACTGAAAACCTAGTCGAAAAAACGCCTGGAATTTTTTTACCAACTGCAAAACACTCAGAATTTTTTATTAGCCTTTTAATATAAGGTTAGTCAGAATTTCCAACTAATTTCCTACTAAAATAAATTTCTGACTACATCTATGTCAACTAATTAAAATATTTGGTATTAGCATATGCCGATTATATTTTAATGTCGGTGTCAAATTCATTTTTTGTGGTGACACTAGTGAGCAATACTCACTTGAAATGTCTATAACAAGCTAAGCTTAGAAAATACAAATTTACATTTCAATTAGCAACATAGAATTTCAACCGTGTTGAAGTCTTGGTGTGAAAAGTTTTTAATAATGGGAACATACTTAACCAACAATGATATATGCATAAGAAATACTCACTTTAAATGTTTATATCATCTTAGCAATAATTCAATTATTAAAAAATTGTGGACATAAAATAAAATAATGATATACTGGCTTAATTTTCTTGATAAAGAAATAATCTGTAGAAGTAAGAATTACGTGCACGGAATTTTGAAAATACGGAATAAGGGAGGAGGTGTCCTTGGAGTTGGGGTTGATGTTTATATCCTAGCTAGTTATAAGGTAGAAAACTTAATTTGTTTATAATTGGAGATAAAGAAGCTGACTTTGAGGGCAACACTAAATAAATGATGACTTGGTATATTTCCAATCCATAATACTATAATATGTTATATAATATGTTAGTCTGCTTCTCTTTTCAATTTTCACAGTTTTTTTAATTTTAGTCTGTTTTAATGTTATACCTTATTTTTGTTTTGCAATTATCCCATACTCCTTTCAATCTTATCAACATTTTTTTTCTCTTAATAATAATCACTTAATTTTATAATTCATTTTTTTGTCTTGTTTTTCGCTTTAATTCTACTTTCTTATAATTTACCCAAAATGTATTTGGACAAAAGGACAGAGTATAAGTTAATAATATCAATAAAATTAAATACAATAATATGGACTCTTCTATTAGTACTCCTTTTGTCCCACTACATTCACCCCGTAGGTATTTGGTGGGTATTGTCATTTATGACTTTTTGGGAACTAGAGCGAAATATGAAAATGGGTCCATAATATACAAGAAATTTCTTATAATTTAATGATAACATTGTGTCTTGTATGAGACAAATATTAATTGTTATTATAAACAAACATAACACATATTAAACTACATATCTATATATTAATTAAAACCAAAAATGTAACATTTAATGATCATACATGAATAAAACAAAAACATTAGAAATATACCTTTTTAGTTGACAAACTTTCTCCCTTCACAAATGTTGTGATTAAGTGTGACTTGAGTGCACATGTGTTGTGTGTGCATTCATGAATTGGAATCCTAGAAGGATTAAAAACGGGTGATTAAGTGTTAATGGTGAATTGATTAGACACTTAATTGAGGTTTTTATGATGAGTTATGAAGGGTTTTATGATGAGTTATGCAGAAATGAAAAGATGATCTACTATTCAAGTCGAGCATAAACTGTCCAGGAGGGATCTGGTGGTCACTCGACCGGCCGCTCGACCAAGCGGATCCCCTCGACCCGAGCAAAAATGTTCTGTTTGGTCGAGCTACAAGTTAGGATGCATCCAGTAGCTTCTGTTTCTCCGCTCGACCAGACCGCTCGACCCCGCTCGACCGGTCGAGCGGTTCTTCTGACAGCATAGGATGCTGTTTTTGACGGATCAATTGCTTGGAGGGAGTTACTACTCATTCAACACAACTGATAAATGGTGTTAATTGTGTTATTTAATCATAGTATTAACCTTGTGTAACTCCTATAGCTTCTAGGACTATAAATAGAGCACTTGTGTAATAATCAAAACACATCCACAAAAATTACCCCAAGCCAAACACTTAGCCTCATCTCTTCTCTAATTGTAATTCTCAATTGTTATAATATAGGAGATACTACACCATGGGGGACATAGTCAATTTTGGGTGAACCTCCTTAAACATTTGTGTCATTTTATTATTGCATTTTTATCTCTTACAAACATCGAGTTCATATTGTTTGCGTAATTTGTTTCACAAGACTTCACATACTTTCCATCTTGGTGGTATTGGAGATTGAAACACAACGTTCGATCCCTAATACGTCATCGTTCTCAACAAATAAATACTACACTTTGAGAAATTATTTTGTGCTTTGCCTATGAACGACTAACATTTATCTGTAATCTGTATTTATAAGTGAACATAATCATCATAGCGACAAAATAGGTGACAATTAATCCATTCCTGAAATTTGAATGTTTTTTTCCCGCCCATGATTGTAGGCGACAAATTAAGCAAGAAAATCTGTTTAGGCGACAAAATAAATGACATGACTAATTTGTCGTAGGCTCGCGACAAAGTTTTAGGTCGCCTATTTTGTCGCTTAACTTCTTCTATCAGAATTTCCATTTGTCGTCAAATAGATTATGTTTTTGTGGTGGTAGATTATATTAAGTAATATAATATTTTGATTTAAGTAATATAATATTTGATCAATTATTCTATTATCTTCCTTATAGGTTACGCATATTCTTTAGTACATATAGCATAAGACGCGAATTGCAATAGTAAGGCCGGTAAGAGTTTGACATGGATTGATGATGGGTTTTAATTGAGAATTAAAACACCATCTTAATAAATCACTATGTTTATTATACATAATTGATAAATACATGTAACCACCCAAGCTAGAATATGAATAGTTCATACAATTTATGTATAAATATTAGCTTTTGATCATGTTTTACATTAGTTCATGTGCTTACTTTATTCTCTACACTTTTTCATCATAAAAATTATATGGAATAATATTTTTCTTATATATCATACTAGCATATGTGATGATATTTTTGGCACTTGTGACCCAATACTAGAAGAACAACATTTCACGTTATGATCTCTCATTGCAGCTATAATCTTGATCGATATGAGGTTATTTTTTTTTGAATTAATAATACCTGATTCATTAATAAAGAGTCATACGACATCTACATCAGAGATAAAAATTAGTAAGTACATAGCAACTAAAACCAAATACAATTCAAAAATAACAAAACTACGATCGTTGTGTATAAGATCTAACAATTCTGAATATCCTCTTCCACATCGCTGTTTGATACAGCTTTCTACGAGGAGGTCTTTCGATTTGTTGTAGTCTTGAGATAGAATTGAATTTGATATAGTTGATGATAATTGCAATTTTGGTGTCTGCTGCATCATCGCATTAATCTCTACCAACAAATCAACTAAAGATCAAAATTCATAACTCCAAACTCTCACAAGGAGAGACTTCAAAACCCAATATATGGGTAGAATCAATCCAATAAATGGGTAGAACAACTCTCTTACAGGGAGAGGACAAAAATTTATTCTAATCATATTAAAAAAACTTAAAAGGGAGAAATTAGGGGCTTACCATCAATCTTTAAAGATTGATGATAGCCCCAAACTAACTATAGATATTAGGGTTTTTTTAGAGAGAGAAGAAAGAAAAAGAATTGGGCGGCTAGGGAAGTGCAAATAGGTTTTAGTGCGTGTTTATATTTTTTCGATCTTAATTTTAATATTTTTTTAGAAAGTCAAAAACACTTAATTTTTTTCAAAAATAATAATTATAGGCAAGGTTCAACTCCATTTGTTAAATATAACTTTTTCAATGATTCAAGTTCATTTCGGTCTATATGATTTTAATATTTTTATAGTTTAACTAGTGTTTAATGGTTTGTGCGGGTCATTGTTGATTTCGAGTTAGGTGTTTTGGGTGGTTTGAAATCGGATATTGTGTCCATAATGTTTTTACATAATTGTAAATCATTTTTAGATTCGAGTCAAATCGAATTCGGTTACAATATCGTGTAAATTTCGGGTCATTATATCAGTTTTTAACACCTTATATAATAAATAATTTTCTAATATATCGACAATTTAGCTTCCCTAATCTAAAATCCTGGCTTCGCCCCTGAATGACTGACATTTAACTTCCTCATGATACTATTGTAATGTTTTAATCTAACTTCCACAAAAAAATACATTCCCAATTATTATGGTATCTTAAACAACATAGGGCGTCGGTACTACTATGGTTTTATGTTTTTTGATTTTGGAATTTCAAAGTTATATGACATGCATATATGTCTTATAATAAATTTAAAATTAGTCAAATTTATTTTAGAAATATAATGGTTTTGAAAATTGACAACTGGGAGTGAAAATCACATTGTTTTGGTGTTTTTTATTTTTTTATGATTTCTCATTTAGAAAAAGAAAAAAAAAACTGAAAATGAAAACAAAAACGATAATAAACGAACTCTTAAAAAGAGCAAGAAATGGGTTTTCCGTTTTTGTATATTACAAAAAGTTTCAAAAAAATGTCTTAAAAAATCGAGGAGAAATGATAAGTATGCGTTTTAACATTAATTTGATTCTTGAACTACTTTATGCAATGAATTTTCTCCATTCATACTCTTATCAATTACTTATAAATGTTTGTCTACTTGTGTTTGTAATTACACATCATCATTTAGTTCAAGAATTTGCATTATTATAATAATATGAATATTCAATTAAGAAAAAAAAAGTGTTTGTAATACTCATAATTTTGGAACATTTTTCAAATAATTTTTTAAAATGAATATTCATATTAATTCATAATTTTGGTAATGTTTTTTTAAAAATGTTGATATATTTAACATTCACGTTAAAACTGTGTTAGAGTATATAACATATCCTGGGGCCTCAACCATCAGCTTAAGCTTTTGGTTAAGTTGGTTCCTTGACATAGTATCAGAAGCCAGTGTGACAAGAGGTCACAGGTTCAAATCTCGACCACCCCTCATTTAAAGTGGAATATTCAGCGCTAGGTATGAGGAGGGCTTGTATCGCATCCACACTTCTAGCCCAAAGGGCTCTCGTGTGAGGGGGCGTGTTGTATATAACATATCCTGGGGCCTCAACCATCAGCTTACACTACAATAATTTTGCAAAATTCCGACCAAAAATACCGACTACCCATTTTTAGTCGGAAATTACCGACTAAATACCGACTAACAGCTTGTAGTCGGCATTTCCGACCACTTTCCGACCAAACAGAAATGGTAGCAAAATGCCGACGTACTTGCGACCAAATATCTTAGTCGCACGGTTTCCGACTATATTTTTGGTCGGTATCTAGTCGCAAAAAAAAACCTCAAACACGTGTAATTAAAATGAGCCCCGATCGAATTCACTAACTTTTGGTCGTAAGTAGTCGAAAGTTACTGAGTTTGTCTATAAATACCCCTCAACGCATTTTCATCCAACCTTTCCTTTCTTCTCTCTAAAATTCCATTTTCTAACTGTTTTCTTTTGTCCCTCTCCCTCCATTTTCCGCTTGAGTGAGTTTTGATTAAGTAGGGGATGGAGGTGGAGAAACCAAAGTGAAAAACATAAAATAAACGGTTCCATTTATTGTGAAAAGAGGTGTAAAATTTTTGGCATGTTTCTCCTTGCCTTCATCCTCACTATCCACAATCGAGTTTCTTCACTCAAGTGTGGGGTGAGTTGAACGGACAAATTTGAAACATAAATTTGATATTATACGTTCGAACTTTGTCGGAGAAGGGTGCTATGAAACAATTAACATAAATTTAATTGTTGTATTTATTGTTTAAAAAAATATTTAATGAGGTTTTGTTGCCATTTTGTTGTAATAATTATGAGTACTTAAAATAACGAAATTTTTGTTTTGCTTACTTATTTACGCTTACTCTAAAATGTGTTAGAACGATTAAAATATGTTCCTCAAAATTGTAGAAAATGAGCAACGTATTATTTTACTTATAATTGCTAGTGAAAAAGAATAATTTCGATTTGCAGGGCGTTGGTTTTCCTCGATAGTGTAAATTACGGCCTATTGTACTCCTCCAGTTCACCATTAAGTAGTTCCTATTTGTTTTACGATATGATTAGTGTCAAAAAACATATAAGAACTTAATGGTGAACTGGAGGGATTTTTTTGTAGGCTGTAAATTGCACTATGGAGGAACCAATGCCATGCAATGAAAAATTATTCTTATTCAACTCATAAAAAGTAAAATTTATAATGCTCAATTTTTACAATTTTGAGAAACATATATTTAACGTTTTCAATTTTTTATAGTACATACGAGGATATATTTAAGGAAAAACACAATTTCAACTTAGTACTTATAATTGTAACCTCAAAATGGCCCGAAAAAAAGCTCATTTTAATTTTTTATTTTAAACTATACCGACTATTTTGCGACTGTTCATGTAGTCGCCGTTTAGTCGCTATTTTGAATTTTAAAATCCAGCAACTGGGCACAATCTTTGATGAACGGACAGTATACCACCGCTTTGTAGTCGGCTTAGTGAATTTAGTCGAAATATGAGAAATTGTTCTATAAATAGCCGTTAGCGTAAATCTATCTTACATTTTACATTTTACCTCCTACCTCCTTACTTTCTCTTTACTTTATTCCTCCAAATATTCTAGGTATGATATTAGATATGTTTTGCTTACTTTAAACAAGTAGATGCTTGCGTTGTTTTTTACTTTGTCCCTCTTTTCTTCGGATGCATACTTGGTCAATTTCAATCGAGTATGCATCCGGGAAGAGAGGGATGAATTGAAAAACATAAATTTAATCACTTTGAGTATGGTTCTATTTGTTCTAGAAAAAATTTAATAAGGTTTTTTTTTGTGGCACTTCGTTATAATAATTATGAGTACTGAACCTAAATAGTGGGTTTTCTTACTTATTCTCTTTTATGCGTACTATAAAAAAATTTAACGTTTTCAATTTTTCATAGTACATTCGAGAGAATAATAAAGAAAAACTAATATTTTTTCATAGTACTTATATTGTTCACCCAATAATGGCCCGAAAAAACCTAATTAAAAATTTTTTAATTAAATTTACCGACTCGTCTGCGACTGTCCCCGTAGTCGCAAAATAGTCGGTAGCCTGAAACGTCCAATCAGTCATCTTATATCGTCAAATCAATCAAAAGTATTCTGACTGCAATCAATGAGGCAGACAGCTGTATGCTCACCGACCATTTAGCGACTGGTGTGTTGGTCGTTGTTTGGTCGGTAGGTTTAAAAATAATTTTTTTTTTGTTTTTTTTTTTGTTTTTTTCTCTGTGAAATTTTTTTTGTAAACGTGGTGTTTGTTGTTTTGCAGAACAATGGACTTACAAACTGAAAGAAGTTGGATGTACCAGCGATGTTCTAAAGGAGTTTATAATATTAGATATTTAGAAGGGGTCGAAGAATTTATACAATTTGCACTGAAAAAAAATCGAGAGGAAGTTAGATGTCCGTGTAAAAAGTGCGGTAATCGTAGAATGTGGGCCCGGATGTGTAAGAAATCATCTCATTAAAAAGGGGTTTGTTGAAAACTACTACGATTGGTACCGCAAAATGTTTTGAGGCACCAATTTGTAACTGATTCGCTCCGGTTGAGCCACGGTAATCACGTTCAAAATCCCTATGCACAAATGGTGTAATGCGATGCGAGAGCAGTACATTTCCGGATACACATCATCACTTTCTACCGCATGTGATGATTTGTCAGAAATGTACCATATTCACCGCTTTACATATTGATGAAGATCCGAACCCCAAGCAGAGCAGTTCTTTGATATGTTAAGAGCGCCAACTTACCGTATCCGTTGTGAAACGCATACTCGGATATTCGGCATGGAAGGATGAAAGCCAAGCAGACTTTCAGTATGCGAGAGACTTTATGATGAATTATGTCAATTCATTATTGAATTGTCTCGAAAGATAATCTGGATGACAACAAGTTTTCACGACACAAGAAGAAAATTTCGGCTCTTGGATTGCCGGTAGAGAAGATTGACTGTTGTGTTAATGGGTGTATGATTTATTGGGGCCCCACAGCGAGTATGACCCAATGTGGTGAGTGTGGGGTTTCTAGATGGATATCAGATAATACCCCCAGAAAGCAGTTCCACTACTTTTCCCATTGGTCCTAGGCTACACGTTGTAGCGTCTGCGACACGCCACCACATGAGGTGGCATGCGAACATCGTTGAGAAGATGGAGAGATGTGTCACCCCTCGGACAGTGAGGCCTGGTTGACTTTCAACGCGACACATCCGGATTTTGCACGGGAGACAAGAAATGTGAGAATGGGGTTGTTTACAGATGGTTTCAACCCATTTAGCAGCTCGGGTCAACAATATTCATGCGACCGTAATACTAACTCCATACAATCTTGCCCTTGATGTGCATGAAAAGCGTCATGTTCTTACGGTGATCGCCCCCTCACAATCAAAACATAAGATTGATCGTACTGCGACCATTGATACATGAGTTAAAGCTTGTGGGAAGATGGGATCGAGGGCGATCGCGTATCCAAGAGGGAACTTCCAACCTTGCGGCTTTGATGTGGACAATCAACGACTTTCTAGCTTATTCGATGATTGCGGTGGAGTACATCCGGCGCTGCGCTTGTCCTACTGCATGGATGACTCCAAAGCCTTTTATTTAAGACCAAGGGTAAAAGTGAGTTGGTTTGACTCACAGGAGATTTTTAGATAGTACACACCCATTTCGTAGAAACCGGGTGCGTTTTAGCCGTGGAGTTGTTGAGAAGGCTGTAATGCCCGAAATACGTACAGGAAATGAGCTTTTAGAGGAGCTGGATCGTTTAGGGTTTTTACGGGTGTTTGAAGACGATCGTGAGTACAACGAAGTTAGTAAACATTGTGTTGGATGGAAAGAGAGTATTTTTGGGATTTGCCGATCTTGGAGCACAAACATGATCCGTCACAACCTTGGCGGATGCACATTGAGAAAAACTTCTTTGATAACATTTTTCAACACAATAATGTGTTGGAGGAAAAACTAAGGATCATCTCAAGGCGCGCAAGATTTAGTCGAGCTCGGGATCCGTCGAATTCATCGATCCGGGTTCCACCATCCCCAAAGCATCATACACACTCAACAGAGAACAAAGGGTTGTCCTTCTAGATTGGCTTAAAACTCTAAGATTTCCTGATGGTTATGTTTCCAATTTAGCCAGGAATATCGACATGGCTAAACATCAGATATTTGGGATGAAGAGTCATGATTGTCATGTGTTCATGCAGCGACTAATTCCAATAGCATTTCGGAGCTTGTCTGCCAACCAAGCGTTTGGGAAGCACTTAACGGGTTAGTCTTTCTTTAAGTCTTACTTCTCCGAAGATAGCTGCCTGCAGATATGTGGAGGTTGAACGAGGAAATTGCAGTGGTGCTATGTAAGCTCGAGAGTATATTTCCTCCAACATTCTTCGATGTTATGGAACATCTGCCTGTTCACCTAGCTTACGAGGCAAGAATTGCTGGTCCGGTGTGGATAATGCCGATATTCTAAAGGACCTCGTTGAGGGACCTTTGCAGAAGGCACGTCGCTATGATAATTGTTACGTAAATGGTTATAGATTTCACACTATCTCCCATTCCGCAAAAAAGAAATCTACTGAGAACAGCGGGGTGTGCGTGAAATCTGATGATAACAGTCCGGATGAAACCGATTTTTATGGTAAGTTAGAGGACATCATAGACCTCGAGTATCGAGCACTTCCAATTAAAAAGGTCACTTTGTTCAAATTTGTTCAAATGTCAATGGTTTGATCCTTTTGTGCTAACTAGTCAAGCTTCCGAAGTTTATTATTTACCGTATCCCAGCTTAAGGCAAAACATGAAAGATTGGCAAGCTGTATCAAAAGTCAGATCAAAGCAATTCGAGGAGACCGCTTTCCAACTAGAAGAGAAATCACCGGATTTTGTGGCGAATGAACATGTTTTTGACGCGGCATCGAACGCATGATCCATGAGAACTGTACATCTAGGCTAAACCGTTCATGGCGTCGATGAAAATGAAGACAGATCGAAGATCTAGTTCTATCCGAGCTATGATGTCGATGACAATTATGTAACCCAATAATAATTATAGTTTTGTTATTTTATTATTATCAAACATGTTTTTATTTTAATAATTATATGTTTATTTATTATTATCAAACATTTTTTATAACGTTACTTTAGCTCGTAATTTTTCTATCTTTTAATCTACTTTTTTCAATTTTAGCTCGTAATTTTTCTATCTTTTAATCTACTTTTTTTTTTAGGTATTCGATTCTCAACCGACTACCCGCCAGTCGTAGAGTGGTCGCTATTTTGAAATTAGAAAGCTTCCCAGAGAAGCTTCTCTGTTTCTCAGACGCATTGGGAAAGAAAACAACTTTTTAGTATACCGACTATACAACGACTATCCGCTAGTCGCAAAGTAGTCGGAATACTGAAAAGTTTTTTTCATTTACGAGGTGCTTTGAAAAGTTACTGTTGGCAATTAATACGGTAGGTAACAAATGGCACCGACTATCCACCGACTACGTGTTAGTCGCAAAGTCGTCGGAATACTGAAAAGGTTTTTTACTTTCCAACGTCTTCTAAAAAGTTACTGTTGGCATTGAGTGAAGTAGGTTAAAAAGTCACCGACTATCCACCGACTACGTGTTAGTCGCAAAGTCGTCGGAATACCGAAATTTAGAACATTTTCATTTCCTAACTCCTTCTTCGTCGTTTTCTTCTTTCATTATTTCTCTCATTCCTACCACATTCTTACTAAGTACCCATCTCTGCCGGTGTTTGTAGTCATTCTCAGACTAGTACATCTCAACTACACTCCGACTACTATTAAAGGTTAGTATTCTTTTTAATTTTTTTTTTTGAAATTTAGATTAAATGCATGTTTTTTAGGGTTTGATGGTTTGATTATGAGAATGATTATATACCTTTTTTTTTTAGGGTTTGATGGTTTATTGCATGAAATTAGGGTTTTTAATTATTAAAATTTCGAATATTTTAACTATCTTGCATGAGATTAGGGTTTATTGCATGTAATTTCTTGTATTTTTTTACGTGTTATTTACGTCAATTTCGTGTTTTTTAGGGTTTGATTTTCTAATATGTTTATTTCTGTTTTTAAGTTTATTGAATGTAATATGTTTATGTAATAATCTTGCATGAAATTGTTAACTTTACATGTTTTTTTGTTTGGTAATCTTGCATGAAATTAGGGTTTGTTTCAGATTTTTTAAGGGATATATTTCCGATTTTTTCTTGATTTTTCATTTATTTTCGAAATAATCTATGTATAAGATTTTCGAAATAATCTTGCATGAAATTTTTTCGAAATAATTTTTTTATTATTATTATTTATAAATAATCTTGCATGAAATTATTATTTCTGATTTTTTGTATATATTTGTTTCGAAATTATTTATAATTTTTGATTTTCGAAATTATTTATACTTTCTGATTTTCGAAATTATTTATAATTTCTGATATTCGAAATTATTTATAATTTCTGATTTTCGAAATTATTTATAATTTCTGATTTTCGAAATTATTTATTATTTCTGATTTTCGAAATTATTAGCTGTTTTATAATATTTTAGTGTTTTTGGTTTTTTATTATTTTCTATGAAATTTTTTGTGAAATTTAGATGCCTAGAATGAGAAACAACTTGGGACAGCGTATTGACCCGCGTACCGGACAACCATACGACGCTGAATCGCGTCCGGTACCACACCATACGCGTTCTGACCCTGAGCCTCGTCATACACCGCTCTCTCACCCTTCTCAGGGTTTAGAAGAGCATTTTTTGCTGTCTGATTTTAGGAGGACAGAGGGGCCTGTCACTCCCTCTCCGGTGTCGTCACATGCTTCGCAACGTGACGCTAGGACACCGGAAGTTGACACTGCGCAGGGGCCGCCGCAGCATACTCTTCAACCCCTACCATGGTTGCCTGCCGAGGGCACGTTTGCCACAGACGGTGGCAACCAATTATCCACGTCCATCCGTAGGACGTTTGAGGCCTACCAAGATCCTAATGGATGGGCTTGGAAGCACCTATCTAGGCAAACGATCGAGTTTTATTGGAACCAGTTTCAAGTAAGGCTATGTACTTAATTTCTTCATTATTTGGTTAACTTCTTATTGACTTGCTTTGTTATACTAATACTGATTGTTTTAATCGTTTGAAACACTGGTCTTGGGATCCATCTATCACTTCGGTCGCGAGGAGTGGGAGAAGATGGGCTTCGGATACAAGGACATTATGCATCATAAAGAAGTTATATGAAGAAAATAACTAGTACAAGCCCAGCTGGGCGTCGGCGGAGGCTTGGGAGCGTTGGATACTAGCCTGGAAAAGTAAAGAGTACGAGGCTAGTCGTCCCAAAGGGAGGAGGAACCGTCGCCGGGGCAATGAAGGCGGTGTCATGAAGTCACCATGGACCGGTATCGTGCTGCGAGACATTCGCATCTTGGTATAACCTTAATCTTTTAGTAATTTGGTTTATTATTTTTATACGCATTAATATCTAAACTTAATTTCGTATAACCTTTAACTTTGTTATTGTAGGAACAAGAGCAAGACGCAGTATGCGCTCTCTTATGAGTTGTTTCACGCACTCATAAGATGCATACAAAGGACCGGGTTCGAATGGGTCACGAGAGTCGAGCCATAAAGCGTAAGTGCATTTTTGATCTATTTTACTTATTTTTAGATTAGCCTTTTTGGTAATTATCGAAATTATTGCGTAGTTAGTTTTTTGGTAGGTTAGCTTGTGATATAAATTAAATGTTTTAGAATATTTCTTAGGTTAATTTGATATTGGATTTTGAGGAAATGCTGGTTTGATAGCTGTTTTCCTTAGTTCTTTGGTAGATTATCTTTTGGTAAATTAAATGTTTGGTAAAATAAATGTCTTAGAACATTGGATTTTAGAATGTTTTACAATATTTCAGGATTTTTTTTTTAAATTTTGGTTTAGTTAATTTATAGTCGTTACTCTGCCGAAATTTTTACAAATTATATTGTTTTGTTGTTTAGGAGGAATACCTTCGTCTCTCTGCCAATCTTCCCGTCGGTCTGCCGAAATTTTTACGATGTTGTGGCCGAGTCCTCAACACCAGGCGCTCCTTCCAACCAAGTGATGAGCGAGAGGTTGGATAGTCTAATCAGGCTATGGCCCGAGTTGAGGAACGCCTCAACTCGCACATTTCAAGGGAGGAGCATGAATCACTCATGGAGGAGCATCGACGGTTGAGAGAAGAGGTCAACAATATGTTCCACTTTATGCGCACCGTCTTTATGGAAAGACATCCTCCTCCGCCTCCGCCAAATTAAGTCCTTGTATTTGTTGTTTTTTTATTTGTATTTTAATGGTTTCAAACATTAACTAATCGGAAACATTATTTTTATGTCTATTATATATTATTTTTTTGCGTTTGTTTATTTTATTATTGTGATAGTTTAGGTTTAATTTTAAAATAAAAAAACTGGTCAAATTGTGGTCAACATCGTTGACCACATTTGACCAGTTTTTTTATTTTAATTTTAATTTGTTTTCCGACTAACTACCGACTAAAATGTAGTAGGAGAATAGTCGGTACAATAGTAGGTTTTATTTTAATTTTATTTTATTCCGACTAACTACCGACTACATAGCTACTAGATGGTAGTCGGGATCCGAACCGCCATTTTTTGGTCAAGTTTTTGGTCAAACTAAGGTTTGACGTTTCCGACTATGATGTAGTGGTTTCTATAGCGACTATTTGTTTTTAGTCGGAGATTAGTCGGTATAGCTCTATACCGACCAATCACCGACTATTTTGGGCAGTCGGTAACATGCGTTTTTTTTGTAGTGTTAAGCTTTTGGTTGAGTTGGTTCTTTGACAAACTGTGATTTAGATGTTAGAGTCTTTTTTAACATTAAAAATTTTAAATATGACCTATAACCTATTTAATGTTTAAAATGACCCAAACAAATATGAGTATACTATAAATCATAATCATGTACTTCGACTCGAGGAAGAATCAATACAAAATTATTTTTCATTAATCGAGTAATTTTTTACTTCCCTTCTTAACATTAAAGATAAGAATTTAACTTTTAACAATTTATTTTAAGATATTTTATAAAAATATTTTTAATATAATCAGAAATTATACCGAGTTTCTATATAATTATAGTGCTTAAAATCAAAATTTTGATGTATGTAACAACTTTAATAAATAGCCCCAATTACAAAATGGAAACATTACCTAGAATAACTCAATTTATATATTCGTGATTTTTCTATAATAATCTCATTTATCGATTAAACATGAATAATTTCAACTTTGAGGGGTAATTTTCTAAAGTAAACCCGGTGACCGGATGACTTGCTATAGCAAGTTTTATTTTTTTAAAAAAAAGATAAATTTAAAAAATGTCCAAAAAATATTTAAAAAAATTTCAAAAAAAATTTATGATTTTTATTTTATTATTTAGAATTTTTATGTAACATTTTAAAAAGTTTCTCTAATTTTAAATTAAGTTTTAGTTTAATTTTTTGGTGAATTACCTACTATAGCAGGTCATCGGTTACCCAAGTTTACTCTAGATAAATACTCCTTAAAGTTGACATTATTTATGGTTAATCAATAGGTGAGATTATTGTAGGAAAATCACGAATATGTTGGATTATTCTAAGTATATTTTCTTTACAAAAGCCTTTTGCACATAAATATAAATTATGTTCACACATGTTTATCATATGCAAATTAAAATCTATAAACAAAATAGTCAAAAGATAAGAAAATTAAACACTAGACAATTCTAGATACAAAGTTGGGTGTATCTTGTTCTTCCACTTAGGGGGTGTTTGTTTAGGGGGAATTGAGGGTGGGAATGGAAATTTTTTTTGGTGAGACTTTGATGTCCCTTGTTTGGTTGTGGGGAAGGGACATGAGACTTTAAGTCTCGTCCCCTTCAAGTCCCACCTTTTCATGTTCTAGGGGGGAGAAGGACATTGGGGTTGGGATTTAAAATTTGCTCAAAATGATCAATTTGTCATTAATGAATCAATTATCTAGTTAATAAGTAAGGGTAAATTCGTACTTTTATTGTATTTGTAAACTACTTTTCAATTTATTCTCATTACTTACCAAACAAAGACATGAGACATTTTTTCTTAAAGTCTCACATAAAGTCTCATCCTAAGTCTCAACTTTAAGTCTCACAATTCCCATTCCCATCTACCAAACACCCCCTTAAGTTAAATCATGTCATAATCACCATCTATAAACTCATTGATGACCTATGCTACCTCTCTTAAATTAAAGGACCATATCTTTAACTCTATAATCAAGGAGACCATTTAACAAATAGTTTTGATATGTATTTATCGAATAGAATTTATGAATTTTGTCAAACTTTGACTAAAATTTATCATCAATTTATAAGAGAAAACATATATTTATGTGGGATCTTGTTATATTTGTTTCAATTAATACTTTTTAAATATTAACTTTTTAGAATTTTTAAAAACTCATAATTAAAATTATTTGATTTTAAAATTTCAATTATAATATAAAAAAATAAATAGAAAGAGAAAGAATAATCAATACTGATAAATTCTTGAACAATTCCTCTAATTCCTGCCAAGTGGCTAATTTCTTCATCGCAAAAATTAGTTTCTAGTTGTTTAGTCGGCAGGTTGTTAAACTTAATAATAAAAAACCAATATTTCTATGAACATGAATACCCAACTGATTTACAACGATATGATTTTAAACTATTTTATACTCCCTCTGAATCAGTTTAAATGTCCCATTTTTTTATTTGGCAAAACCATATCAATTGTCCCATTTCTTTTTTTGTCTATCCTTTTTACACCTAAATACCCCCACTTTTCCAATTCCCAATACCCAACTATCACCTTTACAATTAATTTAATCAATTGAAATACCCAACTACCACCTTTTTAATGGACCCCACTCAACCCTTAAAATCCGTGAAATTCCAAATGAGATATCTAAACTGATTCGAAGGGAGTAATAATTTAATGTTATATATAACAGTGGGGGACCTAGCTTAGGTGATGGAGTTGCATATGCAACCCCATTAAAAATAAATTCAAGAAATTAATACTTCGGTCTTGAACTCATGACCTATTGTCAAATATGGTTAATTAATCCCACTTTCATACACTAGGCTACAACATTCACATTTGTTAATTTATAACTTAAACATAATTAATACTTTTTAAGAAAACAATTACAATTAATGACTATTAAAGAAAGTACATTAATGACTATTAGTTCCTTAATTCTCCTATTTTCGATTCTTCTTCCTCTCAATCTTTGTTTTGAAATTCTTAAGCTGTCAAGCACCATTGTTGACGGCTTTTCACTTGCTCGTGGGTCGTGGCCGGTCCACAACCACTGTTGTCGGCACTATTGTTGCCATTGGACTATTGTTACCAATAGTTCAGAGCCCCACAATCCAATCTCACATAATTATATTAGGTAAATTATTGAAATTGAATTAGAATTCAGAAATTCTTTTACTTGAACTACAATTTAGAATTTAATTAACTATTGTATTGTAAATTCGTTTGATTTTGGTCTAATTTTAATTTGCTATAAATTATGATAATATCAATTTATTTGTGTATGATTTGGGTATTATTTATTTATCAATCATATTTTAAGTTGTTTTGAATTGTGATAATTTTAATTTATTTGCTTTAAATTATGATAATTTCAATTTCAAATTAGAATTAGTATATGTATTTGTGTATGATTTCATTGATTGAAATTCATGAATAACATTAAAAATCATCATATAATTAAGTTAAAAAGTATCTAAATTATGTTGAGTTTTTCTTATTTAAGTTGTAGTCTTTCAAGTTATGTTTTATTTGTTTCCAAAAAAAAGTTATATTTTACTTGTTGACGAGAAATAAGACGCTTTCATTAAGTTCGCAACCCCATATTTCAAATCCTAGGTCCGCCACTGATATATAAATATATATATTTCGGACAGTTGAAGAAATAGATAGGTTAACCATATGGCAGAAATAGGGCACATAATTTTAGTTACTATTATGATCATCATATGGTTGATTAGGACTAACAAATATCATGCACGTATGTATTTACGCATTTTTTTTGTTTTCATATATTCTTTTGATTTATTTTGTTGATCTTTATGCAACTTAAAAATCAAATAATTTTAACTGTAATTTTTTTCATATATATTGATGAGATAAAATAATCAGAATCTCACATGAATACGTTTTTCATATATATTAATGAGAAATCATATCAAGGTACGACATTAACATTTGCAAATTTTTTTGCGAAAAACATATAAAAATAGAGAAAGTACAAATTTAAATAAAAAATTAAATGAGTTGGTGAAGTCAAGACTCAAGAGATCCCAAGTTTAAAACTCGCATGAGCCACCGCTCCAAGGCTGAACTCGAGGACTAATATAGTTGGATATTCAATCATACTTAAAAAGGCAATTACGTACTATGAACGTAGTGTTAATTTTAGTAGAATTATTATGTACTTATAAATTGATAATAATAATTCAATCTTTTAATTATTTGCCGTGAATAATCTTACTTTTCAATTATTTTTTAATAATCTAATATTTGCCTTTAGTTTGCTATCAGCACACCCTTTTATTTTATAGTAATCTAACCTTTGCCCCTAGTTTGCTATCAACATACCTTATTAGTATGCTGACAGCAAACTAAAGGGATAGATTAGATTATTAAAAAATAATTCAAAGTTGTGATTATTCACAGCAGATGGGTGAAAGGTTGGATTATTAATATCAATTTTTCTTATATTTTATTCAAAACTCTTTTAAAATATTACAACTAAAAGTACTCTAACGGTGCATTTGGTTAATAGTACTGATTGATGATAATGAAAATGATTTATAGCATAAATTTTTATGATATGTATCATGTCATTACCATAATGATGAAAGTTTGATCATAAGAAAATTTTTTGTTCACAATTTTTCATTATCATATAATACCACATGTTTAAGTGGTAATGCATCATTGAAATGAATTTTGTGAAGAAAATGAAGTTGTTGAAAGATAATAAGTATGGTTATTAAATTTATCAAAAGATATTCTTACCAAAATTACACTAATATTTCATTACTATTCTCACAATTTAGTTACGATTACCAGACGGGTGGTAAAGGATGTTTCGTTGTGTGTTAGTGGTTAGTATCAATTAGCTAAAGAGGTTGTTAGAGTAATACTCAACTAGCTAGCAACCACATCATTCTCATCAAGTAGTTAATGCTGTAGTTATTAGAATTTAGAAAATAGGTCTGGACAATACAAGGAGGAGAAGAACTAACTCACGTATAATCCAAATAAGGTTTATTACTAAAATCAATTGGTAGTAATAGTAGAAGTTAATGTAGTAGCTTATAAAGGGAGGTATGCTTTACTCAGTCTTCGATGTAGAACTACTCACATGCGGTTAACAAATGAACACTTTAAAACTGCTCCTCACATGTGAGTGTCCTTGGAATATTAGTCCACCAAAAGAATTACATACCTATTGGGAATGAACATCTAATTAACTTGAATACACGTTAGAATTTAAAAAATGTCTTGGCTACCCAAGTAAGAAAAGCGAAATGGCAACTCATTTATAAACCCATTGAAGATTCATTACTAAAACTAATTGATAGTAATAGGAGTTACTCATATATAAGTCTATACATTATACTAAAGCAAAATACGGATGACATAAGCAAACTCAAAAAGTGATGAGTTATCAACTTCTCAAGAGATTTTTTCCCTCCATTTATCAATAGTGATGTCATTATTGGCTAATAATTTTTTTTTTGAATAATCATATCATATATGCTAACTAAGTGTATGGAAATATGTGAATTATCATTATATTAGCTTTCATTAAATTGTTTGAATGAGATGTGTGTAACTTTTCATTGTTCAATACACAATAATAATGTGATAGCTTTGATTTTAGAAACCAAAAAATTTGTTCTTTGAAATAATAATTTGCTAACTTTCATTTTGAAAACAAAAAATAAAAATTTGTCACTTACAATCTTATATAGCGATCAATAAAATTTAAATAATATTCAAAATAACATTATATAACATCATATCATACATAACTTATAAAAATGTATTTTTAATGTCAAAACTAAATTAAATATTAGCTATTATATGCTATTAATAATTCATTGAAAAATAACCAATAATTTACAAATAATTTTCTTTGTATTTTTAAAATAATGTAAAACAATAAAATAAAAAACCGTGTATCACACGGGGATTATCTAGTTTATAGACTGATACATATTTCTCTCTTTATCTAAAATTTGGACAACTCACATGTAGGTAATAATCACTTCAACACAAATCAAGTACATATAAAAAAACTAATTTGACCATTTTGACGAAATAGAATATTTGCATAGATTATATATCGAATAGTAATTAATTTCATCATTATAAATAAAATTTATTAATAATCAAAGAACTTTATATAGTTAGGAATTCGAAAATCAGATCTTGTCTCAATTAGAGATCTCACATAACCTTTATGATCCTCGACCTACTCTATAATCACGTAAAAAGATTCTTTATTAACAATTTTAATTGGATGAAAAATCTCTTTCAAGTGGTTAGTAAATGCCTACTTTTAATTGCATAAGTAATGCATTTAGGCCCGCATGTTAATTATAAATTAATGACTACCTTTTAGCTTCAACTAATTGAACAATTGGATGACGTTGCACATCTTACTTGACAAACAGTATTTTATATTCCACCTCAATATAGAAATGTTCTTCAAAAATAGTCGTCTAGTCCATACTACTATTTTCGAATCGCGATCACATCATCAGCATCAGTCTAGCCATACATAATCGAAGCTACCAGAAAGACTAAGGTCCATAGTTCTTAATTCTATGTCACAACAATATGGAAATCATTGAACATATTCTTAGTAATCCAGATGTGTCGAAGTAGACTCAATGATTTGACATATATTCGACTTTAATCCCACTTTAAAATAAATTTGAAATTATTTATATGTTAGAGTATATAACATATATCATAGGGCTTTAAGCGTTAGTATAAGTTTTTGGTTGAGTTGGTTTCTTGAGTCGGCCCGAAATATCTGATCCAAAATCGATTCACTACAACATAATTTTCTTTTAGTGATATATGTTTAGCGACATTTAATTTAAATGTCATTACTTCAAATTTCTAATAGTGTATAAAGTGGATTTAGTGGTATTTATTAGACTCTTTAGCAGCATAATAAAAAATCATACTAAAACTTTTTGGACATAAGATATAGTAACAATTACATAGGTCACTAAAGGCCAAATAAAGTGTCAATAAATCACTTTATATTGAAACTTATAGTAAAAACCTAACAATTATTACACTAATAATATAATTCATTTGCACTTTTTAATGCTACTAAATCTAATATCGCGAAAAGTTAAATTTGTTGTAGTGATTAGTTGACCCAAATAAATACCTTTATTTAAAACCATCATATCTATTTGATGCTGCCCTAATGACCTATAAAACTCAGACACAAAATACTATTTTCATAAATTTTCAATTCCTTTGATTTTAAATTTCTATCCCATCTTTTTGTGTGTTATAAAATCTAACACGCGCTATATTAAAAATAAAATAATAATAACCTATAAATCAAAGACACATAAGACTAATAGGATACTAATGCGATAAATTAAAAAATTCTAATACAATACTGATACGACTAATAATATACTAAAAATATACTAATATTACGCGAATTAATGACTCAAAATATAGGAGTATTAATACTACACTAATACGACGAATAGTAAACTAATAGGACTAGTAATAAACTAATACTACTACTCTTCACGACAAATATTGTACTAATTATAAAATAATACAACTAATAATAAATTAATATTACAATAATACAACTAATAAACACTAGTACTGCACTAATACAACTAATAATATACAAATACTACATATATTAATTTGACCAATAATATATACTAATATTACACTAATACGACTATTAATATACAAATATTACACCAATATTTAGGGTCCCAAATAGGTCTTGGTTTGGTTGTTCAATTTAAATTTTTTTACATTTTAAAAGTCTTATTAGTATTAAAATGACTTTATAGGTTGTAAATAAGACTAAATTGAGTCCAACTACATATAAAAATAGGTTTAGAACATGTTTAAAATTAAATTTTTTTGTTGTCAAATAAGTCGGGTTTAGGGCGAATCTAATGTGTCTGTGATGGGTGTGGGTATTATTAAATGAGTTCATAGAGAAAGCGTCGTTTAGATCAGGTGGGTCTGAAGATCCTAGTCCTAAAACAATTTATTTTTTGAACTCAAATGCCAAAAATATGACCGGACTGAGGCGGATCTAATAGTTTTGGACCCATAACCCACTTTAGTCATAAACAACTTAAATCCTTTGTGTTAAGTTGATACCTAATATTCATTTGAAAAATGATGTTATGATGTATTTTAAGAAATTCATAAAAAAGGCTCCACGCATTAATATTTTATACTCTATTACATAGAATTTAAATGAAAATATATAGGAAAATTTGTTAAAAAATTATTTTAAATATATGACTAATTCACGTAAAATAACCTGTGGTATTGATTAACTAAAAATAATTTATATATTGAAATAACATTCACATAATATTATGAATGATTTTGAGTTAATCAATACTCTAATTTTTTTTAATGGATGATTATTTTGAGTTGAAATAAATTTTCCAAATTCAATTGAGATACCAAGATATTTAACATGCAGATTTTAGTTGCAACCGAATGAAAATGCAAAATAATTCTATTGAAAGCAGACAATGAGACCCAGAAAATATTTGTTGATGTGATAATTGAAGATTTTGCATGAAATATCAACCAATCATTACTAATCAAGCACGTTCCCAGCAATGAAGGAAAAGGGCCCTCGTTGTTTATTCTATCTTTTTAAATTTTCTACTTTCTCTACTCTTTATCACATGCAACGTGGTTGTCTTCAACACTATTCATCAAGCAATTTTAACTTTCATACATTCGGTATTTATAAGTTAAAACATAGTAGTCATTATATGAAATGTTGTTTAACTCGTTTTGATTCAACGTCTATTAATTCTAATTTCTATAAATTTTTAATATACATAATTACAGATATTAACGATTGAATCTATACAATGGAATGTGTGAAAAAACAAATATTACATGTAAAAATGATCAGAGAAAATATTTAAAATGATTTTTTTTCTCTCAACATATCATATATTTTGGTAAACTCAAAGCTGGGAAAGAGATGTAAAGTGTAGTACGAGAAGTAGTTTGGGCCTATAGGTGGATATCATTCAGATTCCAGTTGCCCTTCAAATTACAGCTAATTTTGTTGACAACTATTATATGCTTGTGAAAGATTATCAAACTTGTACTATTACCACTTGGATCATTAAAAACCTGATATATATTTTTTTGTATTTTTAAATTCGCACTATATGATTTTAAAGCTCTGTATATTATATTTGAGTAATATTTTGTATACTTAAAGACTCAAAGTGACAGATTGAGTATAATAGAATAGCGTGTTTGCATATGGTGTGTGTACACTTTGCGTTTTCCCGATTATAAGTTGACATTCACAATAAGTCCAACCTAACTTAATGTGGTATTCGAACCGATGTTTTATTCTTACCCTAATTGATAACTTTCACATGCAAACTTGACGGGTGTTTGAATATGAGGGGAGCTGTTGGGATAGTTTATCCCACATCGATGAATAAGATGGCGTGCACACATTATAAGTCATTAAAGCCTTCCTCCTATTGTTAAATGATTTTGGGATTGTAGCTACGTACTTGACTTATGATTTGTGCGCACCTTGTTTCCCCATTATATGCTGGAAACACAATTCTATCAAAGAAATTTATTTTTTTTAAGAGAGTATAAAGCTTAACTTAATTTGAATAATGCGTAAATTAAATAGTAAGTATTGTAAATTACTCACCGCCGTCGATTAGCAAGGGCAAAGCGGGCTACCGTCTAAGGCCTAAATTTTTTAGGGTCCAAAAAACTTATTAATTTTTATGTATATAAGTGATATTAATTTGAATTAAATTTAATTATAACTTATATTTTTTGCTAAGTGATACAAGTAATTTGTGCTTTTTATAAAGTACTTTAAATATCAACAATAAAAAGATAAAATAAATGGTATATTATAAGATTCGTTACGCCTTAAGTTTTTAGGAGTTCCTTTTATCTTTTGCACTGGAGCCCAAAAATAAACGAGACGGCCCTGCTCATATCCATCCTCCGTATGGATCCATTGGAATGAAAATATATATAAAGGACTAAGAATCAATTGATTTGTCTAATAAATCAAAAATTAAAAATAAAAATAAAAATAAAAATTGTATATATTCCTTTTACTGGTGTACATCGCCCTCATAGAATTCAACAAGTTTAGTTGGATTACATAAAATTTCAACGTGATCAACTCGGTTTGGCATGTGTAAATGTTTGTTGAATTGATTAGGGTTTATCCATTTCCACAAAAGTAGGTAGTTTTTGGGATATTTAGTTACACCAATATGTGAAGATTATTCTCTATATTCTGATTCATTTATCCTCCCTTCGTCCATCAATAATGTGAGATCACTATTTGTTTTGGCAAAGTAAATTTTATAAAATGGCAGAAAAGGAGCCGAAAGCTTACAACTAAGATTCCAGATACTAAGGGGGTCACCCAAACAGTGGTCTAATGGGCCATAAATAACCCCTAAGTTTTTTTTAATTTCATTAATTAAGACTATATTTAGAAATGACAATTTCGATCATTTTAATGATTGGCAAATTAAAAATATTTACATTAAATTTAAATTTGAGCAAATTTTACCCAAGTTTTTAAAAGTTTTAAAGTAAAGAATGTTTAAGTATTTAACCTTGGGGGTGTTTAGTTCTTAGCTTTTCGGTTGGTTTTTGACTATTGGTTTGTTGGTTGATTAGTCAAACAGCCAAAAAAAAATTTGGTAAATGGCATTTAAAGCAACTGAAAATTTGGATTTTAAGCCAAAATGAAAAGGCTGCTCTAGCTAACTTTTTTGGTTGACTTTTGGCTTGTTGGCCCACTTTTTCTCTAATAAACAGCCAACATCCAATACTTAAATTTACCAAACATTTTCATAAACAGTTAACCTTTTCAACTAACTAAAAAGTCAACAAAAACAACTAACATTTTCAATTGGTCAAACAAATCAATTAAAAATGTCAACAGCCAACAGTCAATTGCCAAACACCCTCCTTATGAAACAAAGATATATAATTTGAAAAGTTCCTTCATGATCTGAAAACATATGCTACATACTTTCTGTGTTGCATTATACTTGTTACATTTCAAATCATGTCAAGACTCAAGAGATTTACTCACAATCCACATAAAGAGGAGAAAAAAATAACCCACGTACAAATTACTCAAAGAATATTTCACTAATAAGCAATAATTGGTAGTATAATTATTCCTCAACTTTATAGAATGACATATATTCTTATCTTTCTCTAATTTTGGGTTAACTTATATGTGGGTAATAATGGACTCTTAAACAATATATCTTAATTGTTTCCAAAATATTGAAAATCATTAGATAGGGTTGGTATTTACATTAATTATATTAACATCAATTAGGTGAAGAACTTAACCCCAAATGGTACCATGAAAAAGTGTGATATTGTTGTTAGTGACGCTTGAAGGCCGTCACATTTATACATGATGTAGGAGCCTTCCTTACTCTGTCACTTTAAGATGAGTGTAGGTAGGTCCGATCTACTGTTGCGCGCATAATCTTGCGGGCATCCAACACGTTCCTTATCATTGTCATTGCTAATTTGTACCTCCCAACTTAACAGCCTCTAGCCAGCTTGTGTCTTTGCCTGGGGAAACTCCTTAGCTAGCACCTCATGACATGTCGACTTGGTTAAGACATGAGGCCCCTTTTATATACTTTGTGTGTCCTACTTATTTTACATCATTTCAAATTACGATAAAAAATATTAACTTTTTGTATAAATAATAAAAAAAATAAGTAGAACAAATTAGAAGCATATTTGACTCAAGTTGTATAATGATACACTTATAATACGTCTAATTTAAATAATCATCATCATTCTACCTAGGGTTGTTAAAATTCGGGTTGCAAAACCCACTCATGCCGCTCTTTTGCCTAGGTCGCCCTTTCGGGTATTCAACCTAGCTGGGCTTATCTCTTATCAAGCATGTTTTCCCTTTTTTCAAAGAATAAAATGTACAAACTTAGCAAAACAAAAACAATGGGACAATATAAACATAGAGCTAAGATTGTACTTAAATGAAGCACAAACAGAACATGGGTAGCAATAGGGTCTTCAGTAACCCTGGATAAAAACATATCAAAGCACAGAAGGTAGAATGCATAGCTAACTAACATACTCCAATGATGAACTGGGATAGCACCATCAGTTTCATCATTACCTCTTTAGACATGAACACCGGCTCTACTTATGGCTCCCCGCAAGAAAGAGGCTTCCTATCTTAATCTCCTTAACTCTAAAAAAAAAATTATCTTACTTAAGCCCATAAAAATTCCAAACCGCTTCTCGACCTCATACCCAAAAGAAAACAAACATCCACACAACATCAACACAACCACAACAAGATGAAACCAAATAAAACACCCAAACTCCAAACAGTATGGCTCATATAATGGAGTTCTTGGATCTCGCAATCCAAGAACTAATTTGGACAAAAGAGGATGGGGGCTTATGTTGGTTAAAAATTTGTAGCTCAAATAACATGCAATGATTAGTATAAGATGGTATGCGAGAATCTCAGTGAGGATGGCTAGGTAGGTTAAGGTGGGACAATTTAGTTGAGCTAGACATAGATAGAAGACAGAGATAGGGAAAGAAGTATACCTGTGAACGCCTTGGCAAAGGATGTAGATGAAGATCAATTGAAGCACACTCACTCTCCTTTTGCCTAGACCTCCTTCACAGGTTATGGCTAGCACTCATGATTTTTTTTCTAAACAGAAAATAAAAGACAATAATAAAAACTAATCTATGAAAGCGATAAAAACTACAGCTAACAGGTGTAGACTCCACTCCATGTTTATCGAAAGCATTGTCCCCAATGCATAACTGTGAAGCAAGGGAACAAACCATGAAAAACAAAAACACATGGATAAAGGAAGTCTAAAAGGAAAAGAACTAAAACAAAAAGAAGATCTAGCTAAAAGTACGGGTTGCCTCCCGCAAAGCGCTTGTTTAATGTCTATAGCTCGACTGTTGTGCTCAAGATAGGACATCGACAAAGCTCTAAGCATCTTATCGAACTCCTCTGAAAAATTTAAACCAACATAATAGAGGTAGTTCGAAAGAAAAACAACCGCAAAAATAAAGGTGAGAGCCCTTTTCAACTTGTCAAACAGTCTAGTGGCACATTTAGGAAAAACATGCACATTAATACAATTTAGCACATATGGATCATGGTCAAAGAGACTATAACAGGAGAGTTTGTCAATAACATAATTATCAGGAATAAAATCAGAATCAACAAACTCTATAGTACTCTTATGAATTAAAGGTGGAGATGCAACTATGGACTTTTCTTCCTCAGCCAAAAACAATTCGAGACACGAAGAAGTCTCGAGATGAAGAAACTCAGTATCAAAAGAGTTAACCACTGCTATGTTTCATCATCATAGACTCCGTTACCCTCTAACATTATCTCAAGTGCATTAATTCACGTTCAAAAATAGACTTGAAATGACATTCCACATTAACGAAGTTGGGATGGTCAATGGTAGACTCATGCTCAATGGGTGGTGAATGAATGAGGGGAGATGGGGAGACACAATCATAAGAAGTAATATCATAAGACTCAATTGCATCAGACACTAAAGAGCCTACTTCCTCATCATCAATAAATGAGCTATTACAAGATAAATTAATAGGCAAGTAAGAATAATTAAGGTTATCACCTAGTTCCATTGGAAAATGTAACTCACCCACATTACCCTTTGAAGAAAGGGAATCATCAAGCTCAATTGTTGCACCACTAGTTTTCTCATTGTCCATTACCATTTGATCGAGAATTACTTGAGTACGAGCAAGACTAGCTGATCGCTCAGCCAATTGTTCGTTCCATATTGCTAATTCCTCGATCATTGTTGATAATTGTCTAGAAAGAGGCTCCTGACGTTGTTCATCCTGCAAACACTGAGTAGACATATTGCAAAAAAAATCCCAACGATAATCGTCATCCATGTCAAGTATTTGACCATCACCAATATAATTGGCTAGACTCCAAGACTCGGGGTTCAACCCCTCTAATATCACATGGCCTAAATCCTCATAGTAAAAAGTGTAGCCACAAGAAGCCAAGTATTCCACATAATCTTGAAATCTAGAGAAATATGTGTGGAATTGCTCACCTTCATATTGCGGAAAAGAAAATATAGCCATGGATAAAGATGCAAAACATAAAAAAAAAAAATATATATATACACAAAAAAGCAATATATGCAATAAAAATTAACAAATTAATTATCTGTCGCTTCCCCGGCAACGGCGCCAAAAACTTGATGTGCAAATTTATTTAACCGCAAGCGCACAGCGTACGTGTAGCTGCGGGTCGAACACAAGGAAGCTTGGGACAATGGACTTTACGATTTAAATTGATTATGTTGCTAGAGGGATAAAAATGTTGATTGGTTTTGAGCTAACAACTACGAGTGCGATAATTAAAATGGTTTTAAACTATATGATGATGAAATCTAGGGTGTCGGGAATCCCCTAAAGTCTTATATGATTTAATTCTCATTAGTGTCTATGAAAAGTCGGATTAAATTCGTGGTTAAACAAGATCTTGTTAATCTCAAACTCTCGCTCTGTTGATTAACTATTAGATTTAGACCCTACTAATTCGATTCTCACACGTTAGTTTTATTGAACGAATTAATAAGAATTTAGCTAAAATTTACCCTAAAGCAAAGTCGATCCTAATCTCACACGCTAGTTCTATTGACTAGTCCGACAAAGCATATTTAATTTAGGGTTGATTAGCACAATCTAACCACTTTAATCCTTAATTTCATAGACACATCTAAGAATCAAATCATACTCAACTAATAGGTTCAAAACCCTAACCCTAGAAAATGGATCTACTCACTAATCATGATGAATGCAATGAATACTACTTCAAAATTAATGCTAGACATGAATGACAATGAATAAGATGATAAACTAGAATGAGCAATAATGAAATACTTAATAGCAATAACAATAAATACCAAAACAATAATGGAGAAAGACAAACTAAACTTTTTATTAGAGAAAGATTAATTAAAATAACTAGAATTCAAAGTTCACCAAATAAAGCTTAAACTAATACAATGAATTAAAACTAAAAATTAAAGACCAAAGGAAACTTACTAACTTGAAGAAAGATTGAATGCCAAAGACTAAATAGATGTTCTTGCAAAGTAAATTAATACTAGAGTAATTAAAAGCTAGATTAATAAAAGACTAAGAAAAACTAAGTAAAAAAAAGTATGAAGGAGGAAGAAGAAGAGGGTTTCAATCTCCCTCCCTCATGCTCCTTCAAGGAGGCTTAGGAGACTTAGGAGACTTTCCTAATGTGTCTCTAATTACCCACTAATAAACCCTAACAAGTTAATTAAAATCAAGATAAAAGAAAATAAATCAAAAATAAAGTAATCAGAAAAGAGTGTGCGGAAAAATCAGAAGCCGAAGCCGACTCGGCGGCCACTTCCACGCCTAGGAAGCCGAGTCGGCGTTTTGGGCTGTCAGCTTCAGCAAATTTCAAACGTTTGCCATTTCTTGCTCGGTTGTTGGAATTAGACGTATAATATATCGTTGGAAAGCTCTTGAAGTCTAGTTTCCAATGCCGCAAACGTTGCATCAATGCGATGTTCCTATCAAAATTTATGGCCAAAAGAGCAGACATGTATTAAATTTCACTTCAAAACTTTTGCATTAACAACACTTTTCTACTCTTTTGCTCTTTTACTCTTCATGGCTTGACAAAATTGATAGCTTGATATGTTCTTTGAGCAATATATACATAATTAGCACCAAAAACCCACAAAAATGACTCAAAAGCGCATAATTCACCCATCTTCCCAAACTTTGACCATGAAACACCGAAATAGAGTGAAACCAAACGAAATGACCCTAAATCGCCTCTAAACACCTCAATGGAGCATAAAAAAGTAAGCGATTAGTGCAAATAATTGCACTTATCAAATTCGGGTTGCAAAACCCGACCCGGAATATTCGGCATCCGGTTATTTCAACCGGATAATAAACTTGTTTTTTATAAATCGAATAATCCGGACCGGGTATCCGATTTTAATAACGGATATTGGAACCGGATCCAGGTCACACAAAACGGGTATCCGCTTTTTTTGGTTTATTGTCAAAAAATACCTAATAAAAACTTTTTTTACAAAAGAGTACCTAATAAAAAAAAATTTCCAAAAAATACCTAACAAAATTTTTTTTTTCAAAAGAGTACCAACTAAGGTTGAGGTTAAGTTTTCCATTCTCTTTTTTGCCCATCTTTTAAAGTATCTAATAAAAATTTTCTTATCAAGAAAGTAGATAATAAAAAATTTAATTTCTTTTCAAGAAAGTACTAAGAAAACAACATAATTATCCAATACACACAAAACATAATAAAAATACTTATTTGTATTATTTGTTAAAACAAACGATACAAATAATACATTATTTGTATACTTTGTTTTACAAACGATACAAATACCATATTATTTGTATCTTTTGTTTAATTAAAAAATACAAATAAGGCTTGTTTGTATCTTTTCTTAAAATAAAAGATATAAATAATATTATTTGTATCTTTTGTTTTTATAATGATACAAATCGAGATTACTAATGAGAAATTTTTTACTAGTGTTATTTCTTGATACTTGAGATTTTCTTAGAAGTAGAAAGTTAGAGTTTTTTATAGAATTTTCTCAATAATAGCTGAAATTATTCTAAACAATTTTTTCTTATAAATATTAATAAATAATAAAATTGGATTCAAAACAAATTTTTTTTATTTCGATGTAATAATGAATAGTTTACCTAATTATTTGTTAATATAATTTTCAAAAAATAACATTATAACCAGATAACTCTTATTATTAAAATTTTATATTTCCGTGTGTTTATCTCTATTTGTATCTTTTTTCCTTTTGGCCGATGGCCTCGATTTTTGTGCATTTTATTTCTATCATCCACTTTCCTGTCTTATTCTCATATTAAATTTCATTTTTTCATCAAAATTTCATCCCAATTAATTGCATTTTACATACGTAAACGAAGTTCAAGATTAAGCTCCGGTTTGGGTTGACTATCCTCAACCATGGAGGACGAAGAGTCGGAATCACTAATGGTTCCACCTAACATTAACCGCTCCAAATCATGTATTATATGACTATTAAATAATTGTTTTATAGCAAATTAGCAATGGTACAATTTTCGGTAATATAAAAATAAACAAACATCATAATCAAAATAAGTAGTAGGATTGGGGACAAAACTTTTTTGTTGCAATAATGTTTTCAAATCATTTATTGCTTTAAAATATAATTTGATTATATGACTTAAATCTTTTTTTATTGCAACGGTACAATGCTCGGTAATATAGAAAAAATAAAAAAAATTATAATGAAACTAAATAGATAAAATAAAGAAGGAAAGTATCAATAAAATTTATTTAGTTAATAAAAATATATTACCTATTTCAAATTGTAGATTTCAATTATGAATTCATAATGGAGAATTTGAGAATGACAAATTCGAAAAGTCATTCTCAAATCCTTATTGTTTAATCATTTTTACGGCCATGGTGAATTTTTTTTTTTTTTGAAATAAAGCAACATATTATAAAGCTAAAGAAAGTTAGGGTACATCATAAGAGAAGGAACCAAGCTCATGGTCCTCCATCCAAGGAGAAGGGGGGAACAACAACAACAAATAAGGATTCTAAGGATACATCATGATAAAGAAAAGGATGACTGAAGTCATATAAGATAGCATCATGTCTAAAAAACGGGGGGCGGTGAGCCTAAAAAGAATGAATATTTGTCAAACATTAAACAAAATATGAATATTTTTTATTTGTTAAACATTAAATTTGAGTTAAATTTCTGTTTTCAGATGAAATCTTTATTTTTAAAGATAACATTATTGATTTAGTATATAGTATGATGTATAAATATTAATTAATAAAATTAAAGATAAAAAATTACCTACAATCCAATTTAAGTGGTAAAATTGGGAGAAAAATTTCTATTGTTGCAGTCACACGTCTAAGTATTTGATTGCTTTGGTATATAGTATGATGATTAAGGGGATGTTACTTATTGTAGAAACGATTAGAGAATATGAATGCAACAAGAGGGGGGGTGAATTGTTGTATTATTTTAATGAGTATTTTATGCTCTGTTTTTGCGGAAATTGAATCTAACAAGATACTAAAGCAAATGCAAGAATATAAATAGAAGACAAGATTTTTACGTGGTAACTTTCTAGGCCTAATAGAAAGAAAACCACGACCACTCCGGATTTCAACTTCTCTTATTATGTTTTAGGTAATTACAACTCAATTACATAAAACAACTTTTCCTATTTCTCTTCTAGGCCACTTCTCTTTTTCTCTTTCTCGTTCTCTTCTCTCTTACAATATCTTGCTCAAGATTCCCCTTAGACTTCCCCAAGTCTACTTTACACACTCAAAAACCCTTACAAAATATTTCTCTAAATTGGATTAAACCAAAGAAAGCACAAGGAAAATAATTTGGAATTAATTGGCGAATGAAAGCAAAAATATATTTTCCTCTTCTTGAATTGATCTCTCTTGTTTTCTTTATTTGGGCACACCGCTTCTATGGCCGGTTATAATCATTCTTTTATAAGAAATAGAACCGTGTAACACAGCCATGATCCCATTATCTAATGATGTGGGAAGGTGGGTAGGAAGCTTGGAGGTTACTCTAAGTCCCACGGTTAATTTAGGCAAAAATAGCAAATTTCTATTTTTGTGGAGATAAAATAAGAAGTCTTATTTTAGCTCTCAAGGTAGTTAATTATATTTTCGCCAATTAAAAATCCTTGTGCCAACTCTAATTTTTATCCGTACAAACCAACTAAATAAAAGAAAACTTATTTTCCTATTTTTAGTTGGCTCTATTCTCTGACTTGCTGTGTTAGGAACACCACGCTGTCTCCATCTGATCTTACTTCAATTTCATCAATCTTGGAACTGGAATAGTTATCTTGATCGTTTGACATTCAAGATTGACTCTTGAAATTGACTTTGACTCTGACATGCAATTCAAGATTGACTCTTGAAATTGACTTTGACTTTGACATGCAACGTTCTTTCATCAAGTCATTTTAGGTACCATCAACGATCTTGACAATCGGATATACGACCTACAATACAATCTCTAAAGCTTTGTTTGTTTATAAATGTTACGTCATCATCAAAACTCAAATGGGCCAACAAATTCCCCCTTTTTGATGATGACAAACTTTATAAATAAACTTAATTAAAAATATAGAGTAAAATAGATAAGCTAGAACATGCTAGAGATTAACGCAAGTCTAAGCACATTTAGCAAATTAAATCATTACAAAATAATTTACTAACCATCTATCAGAACAATTTACTCTAATATAGTACTTTTAAAACATATCAAAGACCATGTGATTAAACATGACTTAAGTTTTCGAAAGTAATAGTAAATCAAAAATAATAATAAACACAATAAACACAACAACTCAAGTATCAAATTTCTACTAATGTGAGGTTGTAAGAATTTTCTAAACGAAACATAAGTGATTAGCCTTGAGCAAAGTGAGTGGAGACAGTAAGTGGAGACAGTAGCGCATAAATGAAACATTAAAACTAATAATACTAAACAGGAACCCATAACACTTAGAAATATAGTTTAGCAGATCATTTAACATTTAGCATAGTTTTAAATAGTTTAAATAGTTTAGCATGAACAAAGACTAAGTTAGGAGTATAGCCTTCACAAGATCAATTTAAGTTTGTTGCTTTTCTTCCCCCTTTTGACATCAATCAAAAAGTAGGGGAGTGATCATACCACAGTACTAAGGCAAGCATTAGTAAAATTGAGAAAGTAAGCAGCAAGCCAAATTAGCAAGTGCCGAAACATAGTCAAGATACGCACAGCAAAAACATCATAGACCAAAATAAGATAGTGCATAAAAGGAAATAGTAGCATAATTGGAAAAAAAATACATCTTGGCGTACCCCAGCATGGTACTCAAAAACATAAATTGTTTGATTGTTTAAAAGAGACAGTCGATGAGGCCAAAAAAATCAATAAAATCAGAGTAGACAAGTAGAAGGAAGGATCACAGGGCAGTCTCTTCATCAATGAATTCGGTCTGCACTTCCACTGTATCCAGTTTTGCGCCTAGACGGTTCTCCATCCGGGTGATCTGGTCAGTGATTGAGGCAAGTGTGACGCGAACTTCATCCTGGAAAGCATGTAGTTGAGACTGAAAATCAGTGAACTTAGAGAGTATGAGATCAAGGGTAGCTGGAGGAACAGCTGATGGGATATCATCAAAACCAGGTGAAGTGTGTGGTGGTGAAGTGGGTATCGGTGATGGTGGTGGTGATGGTACATGAGGTGGTGGAGGTGTAACTGGCTTTGGTGAGGGAGGAGTTTGGGTAGGTTGAAAGGTGACTTCATCATCCAGACCAGAGGGACGTTTTGAGGCCAACCTACTGCTTTTTCGTGGAGTGAGCGTAGGTTCCTCCTTGCCTGGCACAGCAATATCCTCGTCCTCTGAACTATCACTGGATTGAACCTCCTCAAGTTCAGCATTCTCCCCCTTCTTCAGAAACTTCCCCCTTACTCACAGTTTCCCCCTGTTCCTTATAAGCTTCTGCCTTTTCAGCGCTAGCAGTAGGAACAACTCCTTGACTCACTTCTTCTCCCTCCTCCCTTTCTACTTCCTTTTCTTCTTCTTCCTTCTCTTCATCAGAACTAACATTCTCGACATTGTCCAAAACATCCTCTAAAATTCCTTTCTCATTCAATGCAAGGCACAAATTATTCAAACATTTTGCACCAATTTTATTGTTAGCACTCATGGGAAATTCCAATCCTTCAAGAGGAACACCAAATTTCTTGAAAACGTGGGTTAACAAGCCCCCATATCCCACCATACTCTTCTTCTCAATGCAATCCGACAAGTGAGAAATCATTAATGAAGGGAAATTTATTTTTATATGGTTAGCCAAACAATAAATTAGGGTAGCATCGCGAAGGTTTACCTCACTGCGCTTGGAGTTGCGCGGCAAGATAAATCTTCTAGCAACATTGTATAACAGTTTGTGGAGTGGAGACAGGGAATTGTGGCTAAAGCGCTTTTTATCATGAATCCCTAAAAATTTTAACACAGTTTTCTCATTTATAGCCGAAAACACGATTTTTGACCCAACATAATAAGTATCAAACCCAATAGCAGGAACTTCGAACCATTGTCCCAACATGAGACTATTAAAATCTATTTTAATTTCCTTAACTGAGCTAGAACAAACACCGTTTTCAATAGAAAAATTTTATATGAACTCACGCATGAGATTTGGGTAAATCGGGTTGCATGAGGAATCATACATTAAAACCTCCCATCCTTGATTACTTAAGATAGCATGCAATTGAGGAAATGAGTTTGATTCATACCAGTACTTGTCCAGCCCAAATCCGACAGACATCTCTTTACCAATTTCTTCAGCGCTATTAGGGTCCAGTTGTTTGGTTCTCTTTGATGGCCTGGATGAGGAAATCCCTTTGGGATGAGATCTTTTTGTTCCGGCTTGCATGGTTTTAGGTGTGATTGATCTTTGACGTTTTTTGGACAATGAAGGATGTGCTTTAGATGATGATGGGTGTATCACTTGAAGAGGTACTGGTTGGATAGATTTTTGGAGCTTTACCTTTTGTGTTCTTGTTGGACAAAGATGATTTGGGAGATTTCATGATTTAAGGAAGATGAAGATGGAGGTTTGAGAAAGAGAAAGGTGAGAGGAGTGACGATTTTAGAGGGTTTTAGCAAGAAGTAGTACTTTGGGGTAATGATGGGTGAAAGGTGTGAGTGATGGATGGGACGTGAGAGAGTGGGTTTTAATGGGGTGAAGGGACAGTTACACGAAAAGTTTGTACTACTTCTGGGCTTTATTTTTGCGTGTGAACAAGGAGTGTAACGAAGAGTTCGTGGGTAAATTCGAAACACCCCAATGATCCATCTTCTACTTTAATTTAAGTTGACTCACCGAAAAATAAATAAAATAAAATGCTGGAATTTTGTGAAAAAGAAAAATAAAAATTAGAGAAAAACATATGTCCTCGTTTTTTTTTTTTTTTTTTTTCGCTTTAGTAGGAGGACATAATTACGTAAGGTAAACTTATGCTACTTGGTCTAATCAGTTAAGCATGCAATCAAGAAAATATTCATGGCACATACTTGAGATTAGAGCTGAACATAGTTTGGTCTAAACCGTAAACCAAACCGTTATTTAAGTATTTGGTCTGGTCTACGGTCTAAATGGTCTGATCTGGTTTTTTTTTTTTAAAAAATTACGGTTTCCGGTCCGGTCTTGGTTTTAAAATTTTCAGACCAGACCGGACCGGAAAATCGTATTAATTAAAAGGGTCGTGTATATTATTAGGACTTTAGGAGTATATTATTAGCCATTAGGACTTTGGCCCAACTCCCAAGTGAAGTAGTATATAAAACAGAAAACCCTAATTCGCAACTTCTTCACTTTCATTTCAGTGAGAAAGTTAGGAAACGGCGCAGGTAGTCCACCTCCATTCATTCATTCCATTCCATCAGTACTACTAATCTGTACTCCACCTCCATTTGCACTGGCGAACCATCAGTACTACTACTCTGTTTTTAGTATTTTCGAATTTATGACACGTATTTTGGTATTTTGGTATTATTTTTTGATTTTTTTGATTTTTCTGTTTTATTTCAGTTTTTTTAGTTGATATTATTTGATATTTTTGGATGGATTATATGTGATTCTTTGATTTTTGAGTTTTATGAATAAGGTTGGTTAGCTAATTTTTTTGATATTTGATATTTTCGTATTGTTGAGGTGTATAAAGGTTGGTTAGCCAATTTTTTTGTGCTAGATGAATTTTGCAGGTATTAAAGACTTATGGTTGAAGACTTGAGAAGTTGATATTTGGTTCGAACTAGCTAGATATTTTGTAATTCTTGTTTGGTGATGTACTTTTTCATTGTAATTGTACTTGAAGGCTTTCGTAGACTCAATTAAAGACTCGAAGTCTCAAAAAAAATTACATAAAAAAGAAAAAATCGTAGACCAGACCGGTCTAGAACGGTCTGGTCCGGTCCGATCTGATGCCTTGAATGGTCTGGTCTGGTCTGAAAAATTTCCAGACCGTAATTTCTGGTCTGGTCTGATTTTTCTGTCAAACCAGACCAGACCGGACCGTGTGCAGACCTACTTGAGATAGTTGCATACCTAAATCTCGCAATAATTGATTTCTCAATTATGGTAGTTGTGGTTGATCTAACCCTTTCAATTTTCACGATGCTTTGAGGAGGTTTGCTAGCATTAAACTTTAGTGAAGCTTGATCATACCTAGCTCCAACCTCATCTTTTCAAATTGTTCCCTAGGAAGTGGTTTAGTCATTATGTCTGCAACTTGCTCATTAGTACTGACATGTTTAACAATAATATTTTTATGTTCCACGTTATCCTTAAGAAAATGATGTCTTATATGTATATGCTTAACTCTAGAATGATGCACGGGATCTTTTGATATGCATATGGCACTAGTATCATCACAATAAATAGGAACGCATTCAAATTTAATACCAAAATCTCTTAGCTGTTGTTTTATCCAAAGCATTTGGGAACAGCAGGCTGCTGCTGCTACATATTCAGCTTCAGCGGTGGATAAGGCAACGGTGTTTTGTTTCTTGGAACACCAAGATACTAAACATGAGCCAAGAAATTGTACCATTCCTGAAGTATTCTTTCTATTCACAAGATCTCCTGCATAATCTGCATCACTAAAACCTTTCAAGTCATAGACATCACTTTTTGGATAAAATAGGGACAAGTCATCTGTTCCCTTCAAATATCTTAGAATTCTCTTTACTGTCGTATGATGTGATTCCTTAGGGTTTGATTGAAATCTAGCACACAAACCAACACTAAACGAAATATCGGGTCTACTAGCAGTTAGATATAGTAAAGATCCTATCATGCCTCTATACATGGTTTGATCGACACTTGTACCATTCACATCTTCATCTAATCTAAGGTTAGTGGCCATAGGTGTATGGTTTGTTTTAGCGTTGTCTAGACCATATTTCTTTAGAAGTTCTTTTATATATTTTTGTTGATGGATGAAGATACCGTTAGCAGTTTGTTTAATTTGCAAACCAAGGAAGAAATTTAATTCTCCCATCATGCTCATTTCAAATTCATCACTCATTAGGTCAGCAAATTCTTTACACAATAATTCATTGGTGGCTCCAAAGATAATGTCATCAACATATATTTGAACAACTAAAATATCTGAACCTCTATTCTTAAAGAATAAGGTCTTATCAATTTTACCTCTTATAAATTTTCTTTCAATCAAGAATTTAGATAATCTCTCATACCATTGTCTAGGAGCTTGTTTGAGCCCATAAAGAGCTTTATCAAGCTTATAAACATGATCTAGAGAGGATGGGTTTTCGAAGCCTGGTGGCTGTTCCACAAAGACTTCTTCTTCTAGAAAGTTATTTAAGAAAGCACATTTCACATCCATTTGATATAAATTTAAATTCATAAAAGCAGCAAAAGAAATTAAAATTCTGATAGCTTCTAACCTTGCTACGGGAGCAAATGTTTCAGTATAGTCAATACCTTCCTGTTGATTGTACCCTTTGACTACCAGTCTTTCCTTGTTCCTTACTATTGTTCCATGCTCATCCAGCTTGTTTCTAAAGACCCATTTTAATCCAATTATCTTTTTATTCTTGGGTTTTGGTTCCAAGTGCCACACTTTATTTCTTTCAAATTCGTTTAGTTCATCTTGCATTTCCACAATCCAATCTGAATCTTGTAATGCTTCTTCGTGATTCTTGGGTTCCAATGTTGAGAGAAATGCAAAGTGTGCACAGAAGTTTCTCATCTGGGATCTTGTTTGTGTTCCCTTACTTAAGTCACTTAAGATTAAGTCAAGTGGATGAGACTTTTGATGTTTCCACGGTTTAGGCACGAAGTCTCTTGTGGAGACTGATGTAGAGGCAGGTTTATTGACTTGATTTTCATTGTGCTCAACTTCATTTCTTTCATTTTGTACTGTTCTGGGAACATCTGGCTGGTCCTGATTTTCCTGCTGTTCCTGTTCTTGATTAGGTTCACCATTTTGAACCTGTTGCTCTTCATTTACTTCTTGATCTTGCTCTTTATGTTTGTTTTCATCATCGTCCAGGTTAGCAAGACCTATCTTAAAATTACCTGTTTCTTGTTCACTTGTCATAAAATTTGTTTCATCAAAAATAATGTGAACAGATTCTTCAACACACATAGTTCTCTTATTGTAAACTCTATAAGCTTTACTGTGGGATGAGTAGCCAAGAAATACTGCCTTATCACTTCTTTCATCAAATTTACCTATATTTCCTTTTCCATTTACATGCACAAAGCATCGACATCCAAATACGCGAAAATATGAAATATTAGGTTTAATGCCTTTAAACAGTTCCTAGGGTGTTTTAGAAGTGATTGGTCTGATTAACACACGATTTACAATATAGCATGCAGTATTAACGGCTTCAGCCCAAAAGTTCCTAGGAAGACCACTAGCTATTAACATGGTTCTATTTTTACGTTCCACCACACCATTTTGTTGCGGTATCCTTGGTGCGGATAAATTATGACTTAAACCATGCTCGTTGCAATAATCCATAAACCTTGAATTTTCAAATTCCTTACCATGATCCGATCTTATGTGGACTAATTGATTGTTACTAGATTTTTGAATTTTATTGGCAAATGCAACAAATTCATCAAAGGCCTCATCTTTGCTAGATAAAAATAGTGTCCATGTAAATCTACTGTAATCATCAACTATAACAAATACATATCGCTTACCACTGCGACTTTGGATTCTCATTGGTCCACAAAGATCCATATGAATTAATTCAAGTGGCTTTGAGGTGGTCACGATATTTTTAGGTTTAAAAGACGACCTTACATGTTTTCCTTTGGCACAAGGATCACATACTTCATACTTTTGAAATTTAAGGGACGGTAGTCCTCTAACTAGGTCTTTAGTTCGTAAAGTATTAAGCAATGAGAAACTAGCATGGCCTAGACGTTTATGCCAGAGGAGAGGGTCATCTTCTAAAACACTAAGACACGTTAGACTGGTTTTAGGAACAGTGTGAAGGTCCACAACATAGGTGTTCCCTTTTCTGATTCCTTCCAGAATGGTTTCCCCTGTGTCATTCCTAGAAATAATGCACTTTTCAGAAGTAAAGTTCACAGAGTTACCTTTGTCGCAAAATTGAGAGATACTTAACAAATTGTGTTTTAAATTCTCGACTAAAAATACATTATCAATTGCATTGGAACTTGACCTTCCTACTTTTCCTTTGGCAATGATTTCGCCTTTCATGTTGTGTCCAAAGGTCACAGTTCCTCCATCATAGGCTTCTAGTGAGAGAAATTTTGAACTATCACCTGTCATGTGCTTGGAACAGCCACTGTCGAGATACCATGTGCTGTTCCCCCTCACTAGAACCTGCAAAACGAACTAATTGTTAGAGGGTGGAACCCAGCCAACCTTGGGTTCCATGTCGATTATGCATGAGTCATATTTCTTAATCCAAATCCTATCGACATATATTTGGTTCGTTTTGTTATGCTGTTCCCTTTTTAAACATTGATATTTCAGGTGCCCGGTTTTGCCACAAAAGGAACAGATCTTACTACTAGGGAGATCAACATAGACCTTTTTCTTTTTATTGTACTTATTGTATCCTAGACCTTCAGTTCCTTTAGTTTTGGCTTCTAGAATCCATTTGGGAACCTCTTTGATTTTCCCTTTTCTCTTGAATTTAATTCAAGCTTTAGCTTTTCATTCTCATTTTTAGTGGATTCTAAGTCTAATTTCATCTTCTTAAAGTCGGCATTTATCTCTTGAATAGGTTTGGTCTTTATTTTTTCTTCAAGCCCTAACAATTTGTATTGACTTAATTCAATATTTAACATGATGTTATCTTTTTTTACCTTTTCCATAATTTCCTTTAACATCACATTTTGATCAAGTAATTCAAAGAATCGAGTTTGCACATCAGACCTAAAAGAATTTAGGTAGGATACTAGGTCATTACTGGTTTTAAGGTCTTTTTCTTTTTGGAGACAGGTGGCCGTTTGTTTTTCTAGATTATTTTGTGTCTCCAAGATCATTTTAATTAATTCATGTTTATCCAATCTAAATAGGTAATTAGGAAATGAATTAGAAGACGATACCTCTTTTCCTTTAGACTTTTCATCATGTGTTGCCATGAGACAAAGATTAGTGGTTTCTTCCTCAGCTGGAGCTTCGGTTTCAGCTTCACTTTTAGATTCTCCCCATGCTGCTATCATTGCTTTGCGAAAGTCAGTTTTGTTGAAGTTTCCTTTGTTCGGTTGTCTTCCTGTTTCCCTTCCCTTCCCTTTGCCCTTCTCGTTCTTCCATTGAGGGCACTCTTTGATGAAGTGGTCGGTGCTTCCACACTTGTGACATTCGAAGTTGGTTTTGGAATTTGCCGTTCCTCTTTCTTTGTTGTTTCTTTGATTGTTATATCGGCTGTTCCTGAAAAACTTCTTAAACTTTCGAACCAACATGGCAGTCTCTTCCTCATCACATTCTGACTCTTCTTGTTCATTCGCTGCCAGAGCCAAGCCTCTGTTTCTGGAACTGTCAGCTGTTCCCAGATGTAATTCATGAGTCATCAGGGAACCAGCCAACTCTTCCAGATTGAATTTGGTGAAATCTTTAGATTCTTATATCGTTGTGACCTTAGCTCTCCAGCGATCATCTTGAGGTAGGCTTCTGAGGATTTTCCTAACCTGTCCATCTGAGGGAATAAGCCTTCTAAGAGAGACTAGTTCGTTTGTAATGTTAGTGAACCTAGTGAACATTTCTTGAATACTTTCTCTAGGTTCCATAACAAATCTTTCATATTTTGACATGAGCAAGTCAATCTTGGAACGCTTCACTTCACTGGTTCTTTCATGGGTAACTTCCAGCAGATCCCAAATCTGCTTGGCTGTTTTGCAACCCATAATTCGATTGTGTTCATTTGGTCCAAGCCCACAGTGAAGTAATTTGATGGCAAGAGCATGCATCTCCATTTTCTGAAAATCTTCTTTCTCATATTCAGTTATCGGTTTGGGAACAGTCTCCTTATTGGAGTTGGTAGTGGTTACCTCAAAATCTCCAACTTCGATGACTCTCGAAACTTGATAGTTTTCGGCCTTGATGAAGATTTCCATCCTATTCTTCCAATAAATGTAGAATTTTCCATCGAACATTGGCGGTCTCTGAGTAGAGTAACCTTCTTCCATACGTTCATTCATTTTCAACATCTCTAATATACCAAGAAACGGCTCTCAGGGTTTCCTGATCAAATGAGGAACAGGGCTCTGATACCAATTGTAGAAACGATTAGAGAATATGAATGCAACAAGAGGGGGGGTGAATTGTTGTATTGCTTTCATGAGTATTTATGCCCTGTTTTTGCGGAAATTGAATCTAACAAGATACTAAAGCAAATGCAAGAATATAAAAAGAAGACAAGATTTTTACGTGGTAACTTTCTAGGCCTAATAGAAAGAAAACCACGACCACTCCGGATTTCAACTTCTCTTATTATGTAAAAGGTAATTACAACTCAATTACATAAAACAACTTTTCCTATTTCTCTTCTAGGCCACTTCTCTTTTTCTCTTTCTCGTTCTCTTCTCTCTTACAAAATCTTGCTCAAGATTCCCCTTAGACTTCTCCAAGTCTAATTTACACACTCAAAAACCCTTACAAAATATTTCTCTAAATTGGATTAAACCAAAGAAGGCACAAGGAAAATAATTTGGAATTAATTAGCGAATGAAAGCAAAAATATATTTTCCTCTTCTTGAATTGATCTCTCTTGTTTTCTTTATTTGGGCACACCGCTAGGGCTGAGAAAAGTCGGATATCCGATTCGATATTGCCATTCGGATCGGATATCCAGTATCCGGAAAACAGGGATTTGACTATCCGTATTCGATTCGAAGTCACTCGGATATCTGATATCCGATATTCGGAAAAGTTCGAATCAGATATCCTGACTATCCGATATCCGAAACTGATTGGAACTGAAAGCATTTATTCGAAGCGGATATGTGATATCCGATATCTGATATCCGATATCCGATATTTGATATCCCATATCCGATATCCGATATCCAAAACACTAAATTTGAAAACAAATTTTAATTACCTTAGCATAGTTAACTTAACTAGATATAAAATAAAAGTCTTTCAATACAATCATCAAATAGATATAAAAAGTCAACACTACAGATATAATAAGTCTTTCAATAGCCCGGCATTCCGGCAACACTACAAGCCTTAGTATCGGTGCATAATCAAGCATAAAAATCAACCACAGACATCGAACACTACAAGTCTTTCATAATTCAAATTACACAAACTAAAATTTAAACTACAATTATTAATCTTCACAGCAAATCAAGCATAATCAAACTTGTTGCTGTTGTGGGGTATGAACTTTCACTAGAAGGAGGGATTCCATGAACATTATAATCATCCATACCTGCACTAATAGAATGAAAACATACTAGTAATCAAACAGACAAACACCAAACATTAACAATTAACAATTCATTACCAAAGCAAAATTTCAACCCCATTCATAAATTAATTGAATTTTTGACACCCCACCTCTATCCAAAAAAATGGGTGACCTTAAATTTTGACCAGATACCCACATAATAATAACATTAACAACTAAAATATAACCACATTGTTGTCATAAGATTTCATAATATTAACATTATAATTATAAATTACCCAAAATTCCCACTAACAGCAGCAAAAACCCACTAATTTATCAAAAATTCAGTAAAAAAATTGAGCAACAGGTATGTCTACAAAATACCGAAAACCCCATTAATTTTATCAAAAAATCAGTATAAAAAATGTAATCAACAAAACATAATACTTACTTACTCTAATACTTCACAAGAAACCCACTAATTTACGATTCGTCCAACAAACCCAAATAAATTACCCAAATGTTAAATCTAAACAAGATTTCAAAGTTCATACCATTTGCACAACAAATTTCAAAAACCCACCCAGAAAATCCAGTAAAAAATGAAGTTTTTGCAATTAATTTGGATAATATTAACAAAAAAAATTAATAAGAATAAGATGTTACCCGAGAGTGAGAAAATGTGAAGAAGGCGTTGGCCGGTGACGGTGAGCCTCGACTGTGTCTGCTGCGTGAGGCCTGAGAGTGAGGGAGGAAGCGTGAGGCGCCGTGAGTGAGTGAGGCTGTGAGGGACTAAAACTCTAAAAGTGAAAACCCTAACTGAAAAATGAAATAAAATGGGAAATTGGGAATATGGGATGATGACATAATGTCGACATCCTCCCAACATATATTGTTTTTTCAAAAAAAATTAATTTTCGGATATCCAACATTGTTATTTTTTTCGGATATCTGTAATTATCGGATATATGACTCGGATATCCGATATCCGACATATGATCAGATAGTCGGATATTTGAAAATTTTAAAACTGATATCCGTATTGGTATCCGATATCCGATTTTTCGGATCAAATATCCGATCCGAATTTGCCTTTCGGATCGAATATCCTAAAAAACGGTTCGGATATTCGGATCATCAGATACTTTTGCTCAGCCCTACACACCGCTTTTATGGCCGGTTATAATCATTCTTTTATAAGAAATAGAACCGTGTAACACAGTCATGATCCCATTATCTAATGATGTGGGAAGGTGGGTAGGAAGCTTGGAGGTTACTCTAAGTCCCACGGTTAATTTAGGCAAAAATAACAAATTCCTATTTTTGTGGAGATAAAATAGGAAGTCTTATTTTACCTCTCAAGGTAGTTAATTATATTTTCACCAATTAAAAATCCTTGTGCCAACTCTAATTTTGATCCGTACAAACCAATTAAATAAAAGAAAACTTATTTTCCTATTTTTAATTGGCTCTATTCTCTGACTTGCTGTGTTACGAACACCACGCTGTCTCCATCTGATCTTACTTCAATTTCATCAATCTTGGAACTGGAATAGTTATCTTGATCGTTTGACATTCAAGATTGACTCTTGAAATTGACTTTGACTTTGACATACAATTCAAGATTGACTCTTGAAATTGACTTTGACTTTGACATGCAACGTTCTTTCATCAAGTCTTCTTAGGTACCATCTACGATCTTGACAATCGAATATACGACCTACAATACAATCTCTAAAGCTTTGTTTGTTTATAAATGTTACGTCATCATCAAAACTCAAATGGGCCAACACTTATCATCATCATCATTAATTGTTGGAGTGTGTTAAATATAATACAGATATTTTTAGAAAATCATATATTTTTATTCTCATGACAGTGCCTACTATGAACGCATATGTTCTTGTAGAATTATATTTCTATAATTAGGGGATTATACTTTTATCATCATGGAATTAGATTGGTAATTAGTTTGTATATATATATTCGAATATGCTTAAATAAAAGATAATGTCGATATTCTTGTGCTCCTTGATTTAAGCTTATTGTTGAAGTAACTGGTAGAAAAACTTTTTACAAAAATAATTTAATTTTATATTTTTAACTTTTAATTTCTAAAATTTCTAATTATTTAATCTTTTTGATTTTTAATTTTTAATTTTTAAATTTTTAAAATTTTAATTTTTAAATTTTTAATATTTTAAATTTTAAATTTTTTTAAGAGTGAAGTAGAATGGAGTATAAGAGTATAAGAGTAAGGTAGAATGGAGTGGAGTGGGTTGGAGCGTAAGAGTATAACATTGGAGTGGAAGAGAGTGTAAATATTGGTCCATACTAATATTAATTGTAAAATAAGTCTATTCTAGACTTAGAGGTGTTCATCGATTATTAATTCTAATTATATAAAATCAGCTATTTTTAAAATTTAATTTGTGAAATATGTATCACTTTATTAGATTAACTAATGAGATGATTGAACATAAGTTGATCACACTTATATGTTAGAAATCGGTTCAGATTTACAACAGTTCGATTAAAACTTGTTTGGGTTAAGTCGGATGTAGTCGGGTTTAGTTCGGTTTCGAGCATGATACGGATCGGATATAATACGGTTCGATCACTATTAGGTTCGGGTAATCTCAGTTGATATATAGTTATATGTCAGTTATAAAAACCGGTCGCAGTTCGGGTTCAATTTTTTCATTTTCGGTCGTCAATCGGTTCAGGTACAACTTCGTTTTGAGTAATGTCGATTTGGTAAGCCTAAAAAAGAAAGGCATTTTTGGGTCTGATCACATATGAACAACTCTAACTAGACTTTTTCCATTATACCAGGATACTTAGGATGTTTTGAGAAATATGAACAAACATGGTTATTCAAACTTACAAAGAATTTCTTCGTATAAATTGAGTGCGTGAAAGAAAAATTATCGATCACTAAGCTAATGAATTTATTCGTATTTCTCAAATGCATTGGGGACTTGAGATCTGAATATTCAAGAAATCCAATAAATACATGTGAAGATTTTTAATAAAGCCATACGCCCAATATTTAGACTAAATTGTTTAAATTCTTTTGACAGATAGTCTTTTTGAAAGACCATCTCTAATTAAGTTGACCCATTACGAAAAATATAGAGTAAATGTAGGCAATAAGCTATAATGGATTGGGAATGAGAGACGTCTCTCAGAAAGACGGTCTCTCAGGAGACTGACTGTTGATGTTATACAACCCATTCTAAACGCAAGTTGGATATGTCGGACTTCGTAAACCAACTAGCCCTTGCAGAATGCTAGGGACGCTTGGGTATTGGTTGAAAATTTGAAACATATAAGCAAAATTAGATTAAAAAAAATTACATTATAGCCAACTTTTGAAATCGTTTCCCAAGATAAGTACTTTTTTCCCAATGTTAAGGTTTAGAGTGTGTTCGCTCTTAGTAACAGCGACCCATTACTTAATCTGAGTCAACAAAAGTCAGCTATAATGTGATTTTTTATATAATTTTGCTTATATGTTTCAACTTTTCGTATTAGTTTTTCATAAGATTTTCATTTTAAACCTGCTTACTACGAGACACTTTCGAATTGGATAAAAAATTATTAGTAATGGGCCTTGAACCTTTCAATAGTGCCATCAATTTTCATTTTCATTTGAAAAATCCACTTGCAACCTATTGGTTTACAAGTAGGAGGAAGATCTACTAACACCCAAGTGTTATTACCCATGATGGATTGCATCTCATCATCAATAGTCTCTATCCAAAAAGCGCTATCATGTCATGCCATAGCATCGCTATAAGTCAATGGGTCACCTTCCACATTAAATAAATATGAAACACTAGAAGATACTTCACTTCTAATACCTTCAACCAAGTATACTTGGAAGTCTGTTCCAAAACTTTTAGCTTTTTGTTGTCTGTTACTCCATTTGGGAATAGGATCAAAAAATTCTTGTTCATCTAGTTGTTGATTTTCAACAACACCTAGAGGTGAACCTTGTTGATTATCATCAACATTTTCATAGGTACAAACTTGTAGATTTCTTTGTCTACTCAATGATGAAAATCTATTTTCATCAAAAATTGCATCTCTTGACTCAATAATCGATGAATCGACATATAGTCATTTTGTTCTATAACATAGAACCTATAAGTTTTGCTATAGCATAACCTATAAAAATGCATTCAATCCCTCGTTCACCGAGTTTCTTTCTTTTGTTACCGGGCAATCTTACAATAGCCCTACAACCTTATACTTAAGATAGCTTATTAAGTTTGGTTTCTTTTTGTACCAAAGTTCATAAGGAGTCTCCTTATTTGTTCTCAATGGAACTCGGTTAAGAATGTGACAAGTCGTTAACATTGCTTCACCCTAAAATCCATCACTCAAGCCTGAGTAGGATAGCATGGAATTAACCATCTCTTATAGAGTACGATTTTTCCTATCCGCCACACCATTTGATTGTGGTGCGTATCCGGCGGTTGTTTCATGTATAATGTCCATTGAATTAAAGTAATTTGGATCATAATATTCACATCCTTTATCGGTTCTTAATCTTTTAAGTTTACTACCGATTTGTATTTTCTACTTCATTTTTGTAAATCTTAAAGAGATCAAGAGCCTCATCTTTTGTATGTAAAAGATATACATAACAAAACTTGAAAAAATCATCAATAAAAGTTATGACATATTTCTTATTTCCCAATGATGGTGTACTATGAAAGTCACAAAGATCACTATGAATTAATTCCAAAATTTCGGATTTCCGTTCAACACTTTTAAAGAGTGTTCTTGTGATCTTATTTAACATTCACGTTTTGCAATTCTTAGACATTTTAACACACATAGGAATTAAATCATGCTTAGACATAAAAGAAACTTTATCAAAATTCACATGTCCTAATCTAACATGCCACAAATAATGCACATCGTCCTTATCATTCAAGCTTGAAACACTACATATAAGGTTCTTATTTAAATCCAAAGACAACTTAAATAAAATATTACATAAGAAAGCACATCCTACAAACAAGTTATTCTTAGAGATAATACACCTATCGACCTTAAATACTAATTTGTAGCCCAATCGATTCAAAATCGGACCCGAGATAAGATTTCTAATAATTTTCGGTGCATAATAAACATCCCTTAAAACTAAGAGATTCCCCGAAGTAAACAATAGCTCAATTTGTCCTTTGCCTTGCACCATGATAGGTGCGTTGTTTCCCATAAAGTGATGCTCCCCATCAACCACCTTGTGAAAGGTTTTGAACCATCTTGTAGAATTGCATACATGTCTCGAAGCCCCCGAATCGATCCACCAAGACTAAGAATTATCCTGCACAACACTTCAATTAGTATTCATTGAAGAAAAATTCAAAGAAGTATTTTCATTCAAAATTGCATGATTACCTTGATTGGAAGAGTCTTTGCTTATAGAAGCTTAACCATTCCCCTTTGCCTTCTTTTGCTTGTTCTTGAAAACAAAGCAATTTTTCTTTCGGTGTCCGGGCTTACCACATTCCCAACATACCTTTTTGGTATTTGAGATAACAGCATTTCCCTTTGAAGAATCAACCTTCTTCTTTTTCTCTCCGAAATGGGATGGTCTCCCTTCCGCAACCATGTTGATGGTTCCAACATTAGGATTTTCATCCTTCCGATTCTCTTGAATCCTTATACTAGACTCAACAACAATATGTTGTCCAAGATCGGGGAGTGTAATCTCCTCTCTCTTATGCTTTAAAGCATGTCTAACAACCCTCCAAGAAGGAGGCAACTTGTCTATAATGCTAAAAACAAGAAAAACTTAATCTATTTCAATTTTATGTAATTTTAGATTGGCATGCATTCTTTGTAATTCATGAAATTGATCAATTATCGGGCGGTTTTCTACCATCTTATAAGAATTAAAATTACTTACAAGAAAATTTTTGGAACTTGCACCCTCTGCCATGTATTTGTTCTCCAAGGCATCCCACAACTTCCTTTGCGGACTCATGGTATTGGTAGATGTCAAAGAACAAATGTTGCATTCCATTGAGGATATGACCCCGACAAATGAAATCATCATTTTTCCACTTACTCCTCTTCCTTGCTTACTCAAGAGTTTCATTTTCCGACTCCTCCGGTTTGGGTGAACTTATCACGTAATTGACGCTCAAAGTTGTTAGGAGGAACATCATCTTCTTTTGCCAACGTCGAAAATCAACACCGACAAACTTTTCCAACTTAGCAAGTTAGATGTAAAATCTTTGATAGTTGTCATCCCGAAGATAATATCACAAAAGATAATTAAGACTAAATAATGCAAATACAAATTACAAACGGGAATTTGTATTTATCCCTTCGTTGATGACAAAATACAATTACAAATAACAATGCTAAAATAACTTGAAGATTGTTTTATAACGACAACTGTTACCCGAAAACTTGATACTTGTTGTAGGTGTGTGATCACTTTCCTTTTGTGATATTTCCCCCACAAAGGAACTTGGGTTTGATGATTAGAAATTCACAAAGAGATACAAACAACACAATATACTCTTAGTACTTAGAGTATAAAACTTAATAACAAAGTGTTTAGAAATTATAAGGATTGGAAGCTCTAAACAAGAGTTAATTACTCTCTTGAAAAGAACACAAGCAATGAGAATAGAGAAGAAGAATTCAGAAAAGGTGTATCTTCTACTCAACATCAAAACCCTATTTATACTTTAAGAGCATAGCTAAGGGTCATGACTCATGACCCAATTAATCACTCATAATGATCATATTGATGATCATCCAATTCAATACCATTAATCTTTGGCATTCATGAGTATTATACTCCTTAATATTCCTAATAACTCCATATTTCAAGAGCCATAAGTATAGGAAACCAAAGCATTCACTCAAATAAAACCGAAATAATCCAACGGTCAAAACAGAGGAGAAAGCCGAGTCGGTTTTTCCTCCAAAGACCAGCACATTCGACTCGACTTTAGTTGCTGGACAAAATCACAATTCCAGTACCTAAAGCGAGTCGACTTTAGGCCCCAAAAAGTGAAAGTCGAGTCGACTTTTCTTGCTGACTCGGTTTTCCAAAGGTTCTTTTGTCCTTTCCTTTGAACCTCTTTTTGGACCACGTAAATTAATACATAGTACTTAGTGATTATAAACTTAGGATTATTAGATACTAAATGTTCAACATATTATTGGGTCTTGATGATTAATGTTAAATTTACAAAGATTAAAAATTGGTGAAAATGTTTGTTATTGGTGGGTTATGGATAATTTGATGTTCCTTGGTTAATAGATGGTTCTTGTGAAAATCATTAAGCATAGATTGAATAATTGTTGTTTTGATAATTGGACAGTAACATTATGTTAATTGGTAGAATTAGGTGATGTTGAGATTGATAATTTTATTTTGGATACTTTCCAAGAACTAAAGGTTAGATGTAAATGGAGAATTAGATGTAATTCGAGATGTATTATAAATTCTTTCTCAGCATTAGCAATTATGGGCTTGAATGACTACTTTTGATTTGATTAGATGTAAATGGAGAATTAAAGACTAAGCTATTAGCGATTATGATGATTAGAAATGCTAGAAAAATGATCTTGGTTTTATCTACATAATTATAGTAGGAGATGTAATAAGTTGTACGTTTGTAGTGTAGGATCAAATGCATGTTAGCGATGTTATGTTTCAAGAAATCACTTTGAGAAGGAGCTTTTCTAATAGATTATACTAAACCGGTCTTGGCTAGATGTAGCGTGGAGTTAGGTGAGTAGTAGCAGTCCCTTGAAGGGTTTGACCAAGTTACTTTTTTTTTGATAAATAGTTTTATCAAAGTTGTTTTGGAATTGGCAATTGTTGAGACAAATTTAATGTGACTTATTATGCTGATATTGTGATATGGCCAATGGATTGAGCTCACAAGTTAGTCATTGACGAACCAGAGGGACGTTGTTCCCTACTCCCTTTTCTTAGGCAAATTATCATTAAAATATTAACTAGCTTCACCAGAGAGTGATTTATTCTTCCTTGATCAGAAATTTCGATTTACATTTGTTACACCAAGTAGTGTAATTTTTGTAATTTAGTTTGTCGATTATTATTGGCCATGCATTTAATTTTGGCTTAAATTTTTGTCAAATTTTGAGCATTTGTTCCAAGAAAATCATGGTTTTTTTTATTTGGTTCTTGAATCTGAATGTTTTTATACAACCGATGAGGGCTTGGTAATAGCTCGCCAAAAAACACTATTGGCTATGATACAATGAAGAAACTAATAATGAAATAAGATTAATTTGGGTTTTGAAGACTTGATTGGTATCTTATATTAATAAGAAGTGGTACCTTTATTTATACAAGTAATTAATACTAAATAAGGAAATAACAATAAGAGAATATTAACCTAAATCTATAATAGGAATTAAATATTTGAACAGATATTCTAATATATAGGAGTATTATTTTCCTACGGGTGGGAGTTTTTATTAAGAAACTCACCCAATCAAATATTTAAGGAAAATTTGCTCATAAAAAATCTCAACTATTATTTGTTGGTCAAAAATAATTCCAACTATCAATTATTTTTTAATAATTCCAACTATCTTTCGAATTTGTTCAAAACAGACCGCCCTCCACAATGACCGGCTGCTGCAGCTTGCTAGTTGGGATTATTAAAAAATAATTGATAGTTTAGATAGTTGGGATTATTGAGAAATAATTGATAGTACGGGTGATAGTTGAGATTTTTCTGAGCAAATATTCCAATATTTAAATTGATGGTTAAAGCTTTAAGTTTTACTATATATTCTAATATGCCCATTCACACGAAAATCCTCTGAGATAGAGTATGAATGCAACACAAACCCTTCTCACACCTTGTATGAAATATTCAACATGAATTTAAGGGGTTTTGATATCATATCAAAGAACCAAACTCAGCCAAAACTTTTAGTTTACGGTGATTAAGGAACATTTTAGATACGTTCACTTGTGACTTACATAAATGTTGCGTTCCTTGTGTGTTATTTATAGGGGCCGAATCGGTTGGACGGGAAGATCGGAATTTTGATTATGCTCAGACAGGACACCACACCGATGTGATCTGGTTTGGTTACGGTCTAACCCGGTTTCCTCCCGATTCAGTTCATGTTTAGACCGAAAGTAATTTTTGATACCAAATTTTAATTAAAACATCGTAGAATTTTAAAATATTTAGCAAATCAATTTTTATAAAATTAAAATATTTGTGTCAAAAAATTATTTTGTGTTAGAAGCAAGAAATTTAAAACCCTTTAGATAAGTATATACATAAAAATCGTAAATATTATCCCTCTTTAAAATAACTTTTATATATATCCGGTCTAACCCGGATTTTTTCCGAACTTAGACCGGACTAGCGTAGAAAAAGGGCACAGGAAGTAGAGATGTTCACTCGGGTGATCGGGTCGGTTTCGGACGGGTGTCATTCGGTTCGGTTGTTTTTCGGATCAGTTATTTTTCGGATGCATGTTCTAACGGGTCATGCTCGGGTCGGGTCGGTTAGTCACGGTTCGGTTGAAGATCGGTTATTCGAGCTGTCGGGTTAGCATAAGTTCGGTGTCGATTGAAGTTCGTGTCGAGATTCAATCGGTCTCGGGTTGTCATCGGTTAATAATTGGTTCGGTTTTACCGGGTATAGATCGAGTTCGGGTATTTTTTCAAGTAGAATTTGGCTACGAATTACTAATTACTATCGATCGAGTCAATATCAGATTAAGTTGTTAGTCATTTTTTTTATTGGTGATAAGGTTTTCTTTACTTAAAGCAAAATAAATAGTTTAAATACAAATCAGTTAGTGATCATTATTACATTTTTACTTTTACTTGTTTGATCGAAAATTAAATATATGAAATCATATATTTATAAAATTTATTTTATTAAAATATTTATCAATATTTATCACTTTATTAGAATAAATAATAAGATGATTGATTATGAGTTGATCATACTTCTATGTTAAAAACTTGCTCAGGTTTACACAAGTTCGATCTAAACTCCTTCGGGTTAAGTCGATTTTAGCTGGATCGAGTTCGGTTTCGTGCATGATTCGGGTCGGATATGACTTGGATCGGTCATTATTTGGTTCGGGTAATCTCGGTTAACGATTATGTGTCGGTTTAAAAAATCGGTTACATGTCGGGTTCAGTTTTCCCATTTTCGGTTGTCAACCGGTTCAAATATAACTTCAGGTCGGGTAATGTCGGTTCGATAAACCTAAAAAAGGAAGACATTTTCGGGTCGATTTACTTTCGGTTTCGGTTCGGGTTTTCAGGTTGGGTCACTTTTGAACAGCTCTAACAGGATGGGATGGAGCAAAAATGGGCAAATGTTGAGGGGTGGCCATAAGGGGTGTTCAAAACCAGATATCGGATCAACCCGGATCCGGAAATCCGGGTATTCGAATTTTCGGATACCTAAAAGTGCAATCCGGTTCCGACCCGAATTAGACCGGGTATCAGAAATCTGAATACCCGGTTTAATCCGGTTTGTATTTGAATACCCATTTTATTAAGAATGTTTTTTTTGCTTTATGTCGTTCAACCATACAGTTTTTTATCTCTATTTTTACTTATAATATTTTTTTATATCAAATTCAAAAACAAACGCTCTAAAAATATTTAACTTAATTAGTCATAAAAAATTAATTAAGAAAATGAAACAATATTATTATTGTTCATTGGTTTGAGTAAGAACAATTATAAAATTTAAATACTAAATCTCTAAAAATATTCAATCCAAGGTCAGATTAGTACTTTTATATTTAAGTACTTGATATTGATTTTATTAGTTGCTACAAATTTAGCATCTTGTAAGAAGAAATGTCACCATCTGTAGCAACTAATAAAAAACATTCGATTCATCAAAATAAAATAACAAGTATTCAAAGTATAACATCTTCAAACACTCAGCAAGTCGCACCACAATTAATAAAAAGAAAACTCAAAGCAAAATATTCTTTTATTATACTTATTATATTCGAGTTTTTGTATAATTTAGAGTATTAAAATCATAAATAATTAATACATCATGAAAATATACGGTTTAACGATTCAAACTTGACTACATTTTTTTCTTACACATTAGCACCAATATATCAATATACTTAATCGAATAATGCTGTCAAAAATCATAGTTTAATAAGTATTTCAAAACGGAGTAAATAACATATACATGTTAAACCAACAAACTTTCAAGATTCCTTGGAAATTATTCCGTCTTCCACATTTAAGAGGTCCTGAGGAAAAAAAAAATATGAGCCCTTTAAAAATAAAGGTGTACCAATGATAAAATCACTACAAAAAAATAGTTTTGGGCGTCAAAACTATAACATTTTAGGCGGTATAAAACTTATTGTGGCCAAAAGGTTATGTTGGGCGTCAAAAATAAAGAATGAAGCACAAAAGTAGATTTGGGCATCAAAGCTGAATTTGTTACAACTCTATTGATTTATAACCCTAAAAACTCAAAACACAAATTCTTACTTGAGACCTGTAAATATGGCTCTCAAAAGCCCAGTCCAATTCTAAACATATATTGTTACAACTCTAAATATAGATTTGGGTTGGACTTTTTGAAATTGTCTTTACAAAAGCCGGTCTGTCAAAGGACCACCTGAACCAAAAAACATTTAACTTACCTCAGAATTCGAATTCAAAGCAGCTGCTCCATCTTTAATCTAAAAATTGCATGGCTCTGGACATCTCACGACCCTCCTCCTTCATCTACCTCACAATTCTAAACTAGTATTTCTCTCTTTCCTACTTCTTTTACTTGAAAAAATTAGGGTTTCTGTTGAAATTAATAGGTTCTTTACAAATTAGTTTATATTTTTCTTGAATTTGATTGAAATTGTTGTTTTTGCTTCAAATTCCCATTATGTCTAATTTTTTTTTTCTTTTCTCTCTCTATTTTGTGAAGTTTCTCAAGTATTTTAATAGTTTTAAGTATGAATAACAACTAGTATTCTGACAGAGTTTAATTATTTATTAAAGTTTTTTGTATATTCTAACTTCTCTTGTTCAGAGTATATATATATATATATATATATATATATATATATATATATATATATATATATATATATATATATATATATATATATATATATATATATATATATATATATATATATATATATATATATATATATATATATATATATATATATATATATATATATATATATATATATATATAGGGGAGAGATCCAATGAGAAGGCTCATGAAAATGAGAAGGGTAAGAAGGACTCTACACCCTTGATTTCACTTTATTAAAAAAGTCTATGATCACGATCGAGCCAAAAACATATAATTGTAATAGTAACTATGTTACACAGAAAAGTAACTAAAACAAAATTTCTAAAATGTTCTTAATTTATAACATAGTATCATTTTTTGTATACATAGTAACCAAACAAAATTAAAAAAAAAATCCTTCTCATCCTTCTCATTTTAAAATCCTTCTCATTTGATCCTATATATATATATATATAGTCTTCAGTACATACATATATATATTGGTTCAGGGATCGTGGGTACCGGGCAACCTTACGAAGGAATGCAAGGTTGATAATAGACTATTTTTTACTAGATTAAACTGACGTGGAGAATTATATGTTAAATTATGCATTATGAATTGTATGCTTCATTTTTATTCATTTTCGTGATTAGTTGTTTACTAGATTGTTAAATAATCTCATTTATATTACTTGTCATATCGTTCTTTAGTTGTTTAAGGACCAATATATGAGGAGTTTGGGATATATAAGAAATCAATTGCTATCACTACAACAAATTTAGCTTTTTGCGACATTGGATTTAGTGGCATTAAAAAAATGTCATTGATTCATATTTTTAGTTTAATAGTTTTTGGTTTTTAAATTTAAGTTCCACCATAAATTGATTTAGCGACACTTAATTTGGTCTTTAGTGGTATATGTAATTGTAATTATAGTCTATAATGGAATTTGTGAGAAATGACACTAGATCCTATGTCACTAAAAGCTTTAGTGTGACTTTTAAATATGTTGCTAAAGACTATAATAAATGTCGCTAAATCCTCTATATACACTATAAGAAATTTGAAATAGCGACATTTAAATGAAATGTCGCTAAATATATCCCACTAAAAGCAAATTATGTTTTAATATGATTGTGGTTTTTAGTTATTCTATACTTATTTGACAAATTATATGATGATAATAGACTCACCAACAAATGAATTGTAAATTTGTAACTTAAATTTGTTCATTTTGGCATTGCCCCCTTTTCAGGATTATTTGTTCACTCCTCATTTCACTAAACTATGTGAGGGGTTTGAGAAGTTGTAACAAATTCCAAAATGTTAGTTACTTTTATAATGATATTTGACAATAAGATAGTATTTGCTGAACGTTATTAGCAACATTACTATGTTATTGTCATGATTAAATAAACACCAACATTCTCATACAAATATATTGAAGAACTTTTTTTTTAAGCTTAATTTCCAAAGTATTTTAGAAAATAAGTGCCTCCCCAAAGTATTTTAGAAAATAAGCTTCTTGCACTAAACCGCTACTTCAAGTAGCGTTTTTGTCCCGTCGAGGCTAAGAAATTTTTTTTTTTAGGTAAATACCCAAACCGCTACTTGAAGTAGCGGTTTTGGGCTTGCAATTTTTTTTTATTTTTTTTTGTATTAAAGACATGAGAGAGATGCTCCAGTTTCGGTTTTGTTAGATACAGACATGAGAGAGATGCTACAAGGGCTATCAAAAAAGTCGATGGGCTTTAGCTCCATGGCCACAAGCTTCGAGTATCCATGGCCAAATACAAGAAGGGTGGTGCTCCAGTTGATGTCAAAGAGGTACCTGAAAAAAAAAACCGTGTTGCTAACCACCATATCAAACACCCAGCCCATCAGGACCACAGAAGATATTCGGAAGTTCTCGTCGGCAAACGTAGCACAGCTACACCAGTGGAACGAAACGAGGAGAGCAGTTTGGGTATTTACCTAAAAAAAATAAAAAAAAATTGCAAGGCCCAAAATCGCTACTTCAAGTAGCGGTTTGGGTATTTACCTAAAAAAAATTTTTCTTAGCCTCGACGGGACAAAAGCGCTACTTGAAGTAGCGGTTTAATGCAAGAAGCTTATTTTCTAAAATACTTTGGGGAGGCACCTATTTTCTAAACTACTTTGGAAATTAAGCTTAAAAAAAAAAGTTCTATATTGAAATTTCTAGTTATGGTACAAATGAGCACACTGTTTTTAAGGTGTATTTTACTAATTTGTGGGACGTCATTTTGAAAATGCTTTTGGACTTACAAATTAGCTTTGGATATGCACAATAACTTTTTTTCTTATTGACTCATTATGTGTTTCTTTAATTTTTTCAGGTCAATCCATATGAGCATGTTTGAACTTTGAATGTGAAGTTCAAGATCGTGTATGTATAACGTATTTAATTTCACGATTTTTTTCTTATTGACTCATAATGTATAACAAATTTTAAGTTAGCTAGTTCTTGTACTATTTATTGTGCAAGGTTTTTTTACATATTTAACGTCAAATGTATATATTGTTAAAATATTTGCTCTGTGTGCATTGATAATAACATATTTAATTCTCTATGTTGAGTATTTTTATCATCTAAAACCATATTGGTGTCAATAATTATCTTATTTTGAGCTACTAGTTGCTAGAAAGTTGTGCTCCTCCACAAAAACAAACGAATCTAGTAACTCATACCTTTGGGCCACACAAAGAAATGTCGCCCATAATTAGATCGTTTGGGCCACACAAACAAATGTCGCCTATAATTATAAATTAGGGCCACAAATGAACATTATGTCCTTACTATATACATTTGGGCCACAAAAATTTAGACGCCCATTGATCACACATTTGGGCTACACGAGTAAGTCACGCCCATTGCTCGTACCTTTGGGCGACCTTAATAGAGCGACACTTGTCGTGTCATTTTTACTTTTGTTGCCCATATTTTGGGCCACACATTTTGGAGTATGAGCGACATAAAAAAGTGATACTCAATATAATTTTTCTTGTAGTGAATCATAAATTAATCTTTATAAAAATAAAAATTATAATAGTTACTGTTTAATAGCTTCATTATTGTTGTTTCAATGAGAAAATTTAATAAATACTCCTAATTTAAAAAATTATAACAGTTACTTTTTTAATAGCTTTTTTTTTTTAGAAATACTTTTTTAATAGCTTCATTATTGTTGTTTCGATGAGAAAATTTAATAAATACTCTGATTTTAAATCAATAAACAAAAAAAGTTCTCTGCCCCAAACAATTCCCTTGGCTAATAATTACTGAATATCCCTCGATTACCCTAAAAGTTTCGCTTAAAATTACCACAAATTCGCCTCCAACAATTCGCATGTTTAAAAAATTTTAAAAATTCACCCTTATTTTTTACTAAACTCCGAGTGTTTTAAGCCAAGTATTTGAAAAAAAGTTAGGTTAAAATTATGCTTAAAATTACCAAAAATTTCGGTTAAAGTTGCCAAAAATACCTTGAACAAATTTACTGAAACATAGAACAAAAAAAAAGGTGTACCAATCCCTTTGCTTTTAGTTGGAATATATATATGAACAATACCTTAGCTTGATTTCCCTTACTATTTCAATTATAATGGCTATTTCTTGGTAAAAACGTATATATAAATAAATAAAATTGTAGAGAAGATGAGAATGTTAGTATTTTAGAATTTATGTTAAGAGTTTTTTATAGGAATTTCACATCAATTGGACAATAGCTGAAATTACTTTGCACAATTTTTCCTAATAAATAAATATTAATAAATAATGAAATTGAATTCAAAAAAAAAATTTCCTGGTAATGATGGATAGTTTACCTAATTAAAGTTAAGCTAATTTTCAAAAAAGTAACATACTCAACGGATAATTAACACTTATTATAACAAAAATAAAAAGAAATGACATAAATATTTACCACAAAAATCATCTAAAAGATGAGGATACTCAAAATACTCCGTGTGTTCCTCCCAAGTTGTATCCTTTTTCGTTCCGATTGATGGCTCTGATCTTTATCATCCACCTTCTTGTCTTATTCTCAAATTAAATTTCATTTTCCATTAAAATCTCACTCTGCATCTCACATACCTAAACGAAGTTCAAGATTAAGCTCCGATTTGGTATGACTATCCTCAACCACGGACGACGAAGATTCGGAATCACTAATGGTCCCACCTAACCCTACCCGCTCCAAACCAGGTATCATCGGGCCCACATTACGGGGTTTGAGACAAACCGGCAAAGGAGGTCGTACCAACCCTATCAAGCCCGACGGCGGGATATAAGACTGGTAGAATAATGGATACCGAGATCCAACACCCATAAGATGAGATGTCAGATCCCTTGGGATAGGAACCGCGTGAGATGACGACTCAACAGTTGTGACAACGCTCGACAGAGAAGACTCATTTGGCGAGACACTCCTATTATCCGCCGTCACCGCGGAGTTGACTGCAGGGTATTCCAACAACGTATCGGTGAAATTAAGCGTAGCTCTAGACCCACGGTATTGAAGCGCGGCTTTATCGTAAGCACGGGCTGCATCTTCGGCTGTATCAAAAGTCCCGAGCCAGACCCGGGCTTTTCTACCCGGGTCTCGAATCTCAGCAGCGTAGCGGCCCCATGGCCGCTTACGAACTCCTCTGTAACGGGGTTTTTCAATGCAGTTATTATTAGAAGTAGTGGATTTTTGTTTTTCTTTAAAAAGCGACATTTGACTAAAGTAATTATTAAAAATAAATGAAGAGAAGATGAAATCATCTGAGGAAAATGAAAAAAAAGGTGGCGAAATTTATAGTGATATAATTTAGTGAATTGATGAACTTCTCCCGCAAAAATCGGAACATAAAAAGCAGAAAACTATTAATAGTCGTCTTAGCAGCAGAGTTATAGTTCTTCGTTAATCTAAAATTAGTAAAAAAATTTAGTCCCATACAATACGAAGCAAATAGAAAGTAATTGTTTTTTAAAAAAAGGGAAGTTTCACATGGTAGCATTTTCCATTAAGTTTTTATTAAATTTCATTTAATTCATCATTTTGTAAGTTTTTTCCACATGATAGCATCCAATTTTTGTTTATTTCATCATTTCAACATTTAATTCACCATTTTAATGTTTAACTCACCGTTTAATTCATTAACGCCGATAAATGTTTAATAATTTTATGAAAAAATTATAAAAACTGCCTAATCTATAAGTTTATTTGCAAAAAACTACATTTTATATTATTTTTTTTGCAATAAATTATCTTATGTATTTGTTTTTCTTTGCAAAAAACTACCTAATCTGATATATTTCTCTGCACATGACTATCACCTCATGAAAAACGTTAGTTGACCGTTAAGTTTGAGGGTTTGACCATTTTGAGAGGTTAAGTTGTCTACGTGGCAGTTAGTCCTCGTATTTTTTAAATAATTTAGAATTAAAACACATAAATTAACAAAGTAAAAACAGAAGATAATTGACGTCATTTTTAACTATCATAATGTTTTTTTTTGAAAAAATGGACGTTGCAATTACCTTTAAGGGGTAACTGTTTCGAAAATCCGATCGAAACAAGTACTTATTCGTCTATTTTCTGATATGTAAACCGAAAAGGATATTTAACGTCATTTTTACCCATCATAAATATTTTTTTTTAAAATCGGACGCCGTGATTTTTCTTATGGGATAACTCTTTTGAAAATTCGATCGAAACAAGTACTTATTCAAAAGAGTACTTGTTTCGACCGGTAAATAAAACATTAAAATGGTGAATTAAAGTTATAATTTTTTTCATAAAATTAATTAACATTTATAATTTTACCACAAAATTATTAAACATTTATGGGCGTTAATGAATGAAATGGCGAATTAAACATTAAAATGTTGAATTAAACAAAAACTAGATGCTAACATGTGAGAAAAACTTACAAAATGATGAATTAAACGGAATATAGCAAGAACTTAACGGAAAATGCTACGACATCTAGATAGTGCATAAACTAAATGCTACCATGTGAAATTTTCTTTAAAAAGTGCTACCACTAACATTTCATTAAAATTGGATGCTACCATGTGAAGTTTCCCTAAAGAAAAATATAGATAATGGTAATAAATGAAGAGAGAATAAATTGTGTGGTTGAAATTAAAAGATAGTTAAAATGTATGGATTAGATTAAAGAAAGTGGTGGGTCATACTCCAAAAATAGAAATAATACAAATTCAATAAGACAAACCAAAATAAAAAATATACTACAAATTAAATGGGACGGAGGGGTAGATTTATGTAAATAACGGCGGACAAGAACTCGAGGCTTTTGAAATTTTGTTCACTTTTTTCTCAGACTAATCAATGCAGGCGATTACTTGTTGCGTACTTTTTTTACGCCTGTGTGGTTATGCTTCTTTTTTTCCTTTCCTTCTTAGGGTTTATATCTATTATTGCCTACTCATGGAGCTTTAATTTTTACTTTTACTTTTTGATGGATTATTATTTTGAGACAAGGAAAAATTTATAGGCTGAAATTATGGAATATTATTTTGAGACAAGAAAAAATTCATAGGCTGAAATTAAGGAGTATTATTTTGAAACAAGAAAAGAACTCATAGGCTGATTAGAAGTAATAAATTTTCTATAACTAAAAAACTACAATATGGATTTAGAAACTTTTAGTCAAATCATAGATATGTGATTTGTATTGATAGTCAAATAATCAGAGGCGGTTCTGAACTCATACCGAATGTCTAACCGCATAGGAACTCAAAAATATGAGGCTACATATATTAATCGCATGCTTTTAATAACAATATATGAATTGGGACCAATATTTTGAAACAAAAAAAATTTAAAAGTGGGCCCAATGCTTTCTCTTCACGTCACCCCAAGCAAACCAACCAAGTATATTTTCAATTGCATTCAATTGCGAGTTTTGCTTTCTCTAATTCTCTTATTAAATTTTATTTTTCATCCATTTCCAAAAAATTTTCCCGGGATACTAAAAACTTTGATGAACTATAACAATTTCAATGAACTAACAAATGACTGAACGAAAAATAAACTAACAAAAATTGGCACTATGATTTAAGGAGGTTCAATCAATGATGGTTACGTCTTCCGTGGTGTGTAGTTTCTTGTTTGTATTATTTTAATATGATAAAACACTTTTATATTGAAGTATTACAATTGAGTAAGAGATGAACAAAAGGCTATGTGTTTACGCTAAGGGGTTTGTGTTTGATTGTATTTGGATGATCACACTAGTTCTCTAATTATAGTGCTAATTACATTTATGATGTACCTGTTTAATATAGTGAGTAAATACCTGTTTAATATAGTGGATGATCACGCTGAGTTGAATGAGTTTGTAACATCTCGAAGAAGTTCAAAAGTCAAAAACAACATCCTTTGCTCGTCAAAAGGTTCGCTTGACCAGAATAGGAGCTCGCTCGGTCGAGCGAGAGATCGGTAGCTTTTGGATACACTCTATCTTGCTGCTCGACCCAACAGAACATTTTGCTTGGTCGAGCGGGGGCGAGCGGAGGTCAAGCTACCATCAGGTCCCTTTTGGACAGTTTCTGTTCGACTTGCATAGTAGAGTATCTTTACATTTCCTCACTACTCATAAAAACCTTAATGAAGTGTCTCATCAATTCACCGATTAATCTTAACACTTAATTTCCACATTCAACACATACATTAAGTTATCAACTTAAAACTCATTCATGACCTCCATAGGATTTCATCTCATAAGTCACCCATTAATGCACACATCAAATGTGCACCCAAGTAACCATATTCATAACAATCTCCTCCATAACTTGAGTTCACCCAAGTCGAAGCATTCATCAATACACTTTATCTTACAAGAATACAAAAACAAGCTCAAAAATAACATACACACCTTAAATGCCCCAAAAGTAGTGCATCACATCAAGCAAGGAGCTAGACTAACCAAGTCAACACATAATTCAAACTTGGTTGTAGGCAATGGCTTTGTCATCATGTCGGCCGAGTTTTCACAAGTATCAATTTTCTTCAAGATCACCCTTTTGTGCTCTACTTCATTCCAGATGAAGTGACACTTGATATCAATGTGTTTGGACCTTCTATGAAACGTATTTTGATTTTTAGCCAAGTGAAATTACACTTTGACTATCACAATGCACACTTACCGAACACACCTTATTGCACATCTCACCAACAAGAACTTTAAGCCACTTTGCTTCTTTGAATAACTCGGTGTCCTGCGCTTCGGTTATTGAAAGAGCAACCACATCTTGCAATAATGATTGCCAACTAATTGCCGAACCACCCAAAGTGAACACAAGTCACCAAACCCGGTTAGCTCGCTTGAATCCTCCCTATACATGAGACAAACATTAGAAATACATTTCAAATACCTCAATAACCACTTAAGTGTCTCCCAATGTCCCTTTCCCGGATCAGACATATATTTACTTACCATACTCACCGCATGAACAATGTCGGGTCTAGAACATACCATGGCATATATCATACTACCAACGGCACTAGTGTACATGATTCCCATTATTTGCTCTTCTTCCGCCTTTGTTTGTGGACAAATCATTTTGGACAATTTAAAATGAGAGGCAAGAGGAGTAGACACACCTTTAGCATCTTCCATGGAGAAACGTTGCACAACTTTCTCAATGCACTTCCTTTGGCTAAGGTACAAGACACCCTTAGCCCGATCTCTCAAAATCTCCATCCCAAGAATTTTCTTGGCTCACCAAGATCCTTCATATCCAATTCACTTGAAAGCAACACTTTCAAGTTCTCCACCTCAAACAAAGAACAACTTGCTACTAGCATATCATCAACATAAATACAACAAGGAGCCATTTTCAAGTTTCCTAAGATAAACACAACTATCATAAGAACTTCTAACGAAATAATGTGAAATCATAAAAGATTCGAACCTCGTGTACCATTTCCTAGGCGAATGCTTCAACCCATACAACGTTATCGGCAACTTCAAAACCTTCCGGTTGCTTCATAAAAATTTCTTCTTCAAATTCACCATGAAGAAACGCCATTTTATATCCAATTGATGTAACTCCATATCCTCCATCGCCACCAAAGCTAAAAGTGTTCTAATAGAAGAGTGTTTTACCATTGGAGAAAATACCTCATGAAAAATGACACACTCAATCTGAGAGTATCCTTTTGCGACCACTGTTGCTTTGTAGATGAGAGAAACACCAAAGCTCAAGAGGGCTATGTATGGTCTAAAACAGTCTCCTCGAGCTTGGTTTGATCAATTTACTTCTGCTATTAAGAAATTTGGATATAAACAAAGTAACTCTGATCACACCTTGTTCCTCAAGAAAAATAGAGACCGGATCACATGCTTAATCATTTATGTGGATGACATGGTTATTATGGTGACGATGCATACGAGATTCTAGATTTGAAGAAGAACTTATCATGTGAATTTGAGGTGAAAGATCTGAGTTACCTTAAGTACTTCCTTAGTATTGAAGTCCTAATATCAAGATGGGGAATCTTCATTAGTGAGAGAAAGTGATGAGCAAATTTTATTTAAACCGCAAGCGCACGGCGTACGTCTAGATGCGGGTCGAACACAAGGAAGCTTGGGACAAGGGACTTAGTGATTTTAATTGATTATATTGCCAAGGGAATAAAAATATTGATTGTTTGTGAGCTAACAACTACAAATGCGATAATTAAAATGAGGTTAAACTATATGATGATGAAATCTAGGGTGTCGGGAATCCCCTAACGTCTTGTATGATTCAATTCTCAATAGTGTCCATGAAGGTTCGGATTAAATTCGTGGTTAAACAGGATCTTGTTAATCTCAAGCTCTCGCTCTGTTGATTAACTATTAGATTTAGACCTTATCAATTCGATTCTCACACGCTAGTTTTATTGAATGAATTAATAAGAATTTAACTAAAATTTACCCTAAAGCAAAGTCGATCCCAATCTCACACGCTAGTTCTATTGATTAGTCTGACAAAACCCTAACCCTAGAATATGGATCTACTCACTAATCATGGTAAATGCAATTAAAATAAACCCTAAGATGATACTAGACATGACTAACAATGAATTAAATGACAAATTAAAAAAAGCAATGATTAAAAACCAAATGAAACCACAATTAATTGAAATAACAACAATGAAGAACAAACTAAACTTTTACTAAAGGAAGTTTAATAAGAATAACAAAGGTTCACTAATGAAAGATTAAAATTAGTACAAGGAATTAAAATGCAAATAAAATTTAAAGACCAAAAGAAACATACAATCCTTGAAGGAAGATTAATGGCAAACTTCATGAAAAAGCTAAAACTAAAGGAGGAATTAAAGAGCAAAAACTAGTAAAATTAATCTAAAAGAGATGGAAGAGGAAAGGAAGAAGGGAGGAAGAAACCCTAATCAAATTTTTAGGGCCTATTTATACTAATGAGGACTTAACCCTTAAATCTATTCAAAAGACTAAATTATCAAAAATTCAGTGCAAAAAAAACAGCAGCAATAGCCGAGTCGGCTGCCCCATAACAGGACAGAACCGTCGACTCGACGTTTTGGGCTGGAAAACAGCAGCAACTTTAAACGATTGTCATTTCTTGCTCGATTGTTGAAATCGTACATATAATATACCGTTGGAAATCCCTTGAAGTCTAGTTTCCAATGCCGCAAATCTTGCATTAATGCAATATTCCTATCAAAAGTTATAACCAAAAGAGTAGACATATATCAAATTTCAACTCAAAACTTTTGCATTAACAACACTTTTCTACAATTTGCTCTTTTACTCTTCATGGCATGACAAAAATGATATCTTGATACGTTCTTTGAGCACTGTAAACATGGTTAGCACCAAAAACCCACAAAAATGACTCAAAAGTACTATAATTCACCCATTTGGCTACAAATTGGACATGGAATACCGAAATAGAGTGAAACCATATAAAACGACCCTAAGCCGCCTCTAAACATCGAAAATGAGCACAAAAATGTAAATGATGAGTGCAAATAATTACACTTATTAGAAAGTATATCCTAGATTTATTGGCAGAGACTGATATGCTTGATTATAAGCCGGCAGAGACACCTATTGCAGCACATCATGGGCTTCAGATGATTCAGAGGGAGAAGTTAGATGACAAGGATCGTTATAGGAGAATGGTAGGGAAACTTATCTATCTCTCGCATACAAGACCTGATATTGCGTATGCGGTTGGTGTGGTAAGCAGATTCATGCATATGCCTCAGATAGATCACATGACATCAGTGATGCGGATCCTAAGATATCTTAAAGGAAAAAGTAGTAAAGACGTCTTATTTGGGAAGAACAATAATCTTGATCTTCTAGCTTACACAGATGCAAATTGAGCCGGTAATCGAAGATCGACTTTAGGGTGCTTCACTTTTGTTGGAGGGAACTTAGTCACGTGGAGAAGTAAGAAACTGAAGGTAGTAGCACTCTCAATCGCTGAAGCTGAGTTCAAGAGAATTGCAAAAGGGATAACCGAAGTCTTATGCATTAGAAAGCTTCCATGAGAACTGAAATTTCCATAGAAAGGTGCATGTAATCTCTATTGTGATAACAAAGCAACCATTAGCATTTCAGAGAACCCAGTCTAACATGATCATATTAAACATGTGGAAATTGATCAACATTTATTCAAGGAGAAGCTCGAGAAACGAGTTATAAGTCTTCCATTTGTTCGGTCGAAGGATTAACTTGTCGATATTCTCACTAAAGCCATATCGTTCGAAATGTTTAATGATGCTATATGCAAGTTAGGTCTCGGTGAACCATACGACCTAACTTGAGGGGAAGTGTTAGACAATCAAATAAATCAGAATAAAATCATAATTTGTATTTTAGAAAACGGTAGAATATGTAATTATTTTCTTCCTAGATTAGATAATTATCATGTGTATATAATCAGGCTGTAATCACCTTATGGAATAATTCAAAATGGTATTCACCAATAGCTAACCCTAATTTTCTTTATTTTCGTTGTTTAAAAGTAGTTTGGAGGAAAGAAGAAAAAGACGAACCTTAATCACTCATTAGGGGCTTAATTATATCACCAAGAGGAAATTAACCTAGGGTTAAATAAAAAGACCGACGCTATAATCAAGTGCTGGTGATTTGAGTCCCCGTCGAGCCGACTTTCGCGAATGTATGACCTCATTCGAGTCGGCTTTAGCATAAGGGAAATTTGGATTATTGTCAGTCTCTACCGCCGAGTTGGCGATCAACATTCTCCCCCTTACACCGAGTCGGCGTTTTCTTCTGGGAAAATAGGGGAAATGTCAGCACCACTCGCCGACTCGACGGATGCTTCTTCTTCATTGAAGCCGAGTCGATTTTTATTCCTGGAAAAAACTGTTGACTCTTCTTTTCACCGTTGAGTCGTCGAAGCCTAAGCTCCCACCTCTGATGATTCGGCTTTTTGTTTCTGGAGGTAGAATGGTTGCAAAAATTAATAATTTGATTTTTACCTTGCAAAGTTCGATGAATTTAATGGCTCAATTCTTTCTATGAGTCCTATACACATGATTAGCCACAAACCATAAAACAACTCAAATTTGTCACGATTAACTTACTTTTCCACAAATTAGCCTTAGAGTACCAATTTGGAGCAAATAAGTTAAAAACGAATCGAGAACATCACTAAACACTTAAAAGGAGCATATAAATGATAGTAATAAGGGCAAATATTTGTACTTATCAATTTGACACTGTTGTTGTTGTGTTTTTATATATTCTCCTTCTATTCAGAAATATGACCTTTTTTAAATCACAAATTCTCAAATGAGGTGGTCTTACAATAACGTTATTTCAATTGGATTGGCCCAATGTAGACTTACATTCATAAAATAACATAAGTGTCACTTACAATCTCAACGAGACAATTTAGAATAAAAAGTATTTACTTACAATTTTAAAATGATCAATTATAAACTTAAAGTGATCGCTTACAATATTAAAAGGATCACTTATAGTTTTTAAGGAATCACTTTTTATAATCTCAACTTGATTACTTATAATCTTAAGTCATTTTTTTATTATTTTAAAAGTGATTAATTAGAACAATAAGTTAATTATATAAGTCTCTCTCATAATATCACTATTTCATACAAGATTTACCGTTTTTAAATTGGATTGACGATCCTTTGCTGCTGCCAGATAACTGAAAAGACCTAGCTAGTAGGTAAGCCCATAGATAGTTGGACCCTAAATATGACCTAAGTTTCACTCCATACATGATTGGGCCAGAAAATTGATCCTTTAGTCTTGCAAAGTATCACTAGTCACTGCCATATACCACATGTGTGAAACCTTAAATACAATGATTTTTTAAAAAAAAAAATTCTAAAATAAGTTTTGTAGAATTTTGATTCTCAAAATATCAAAATAAGTGTTTCCGAATTCGAGAGGCCAGAATTTGTTCTCTTGCGAACAAAAGAAAAAAAATTATCACGACTTTGTTTGTTGAAACCAATAGACTTTGTAACAACAAACAAAAAGAAAAAGTCATAAATATTAAAAGGACAAAAATAAAAAAAGAGCAATTGCTTATACGCTGCTACGCCATTATTTTTTTTATCTTTTAAACATTATGACTTCTTTGTCTTCTTTTTATTCAATGTTATTAAATTTAATTTTTTGATCAAATTGAAGAAAACGGTAATGGAATATATTCTTTTTCGCATCAATTGTATAAAGGATTCTGACACAATAACTTTGGTAAGGTATGTGGCATCAATTGTTAAGGAATCAACGCATATACATATATTTTCGATGCCTACACACGAGCCACCCAACAAATTCAAGGTATGTACAACAAAACCATAATACTATTTTCAGTTTTCACTTCATCCAATTTCAATCTTTTGCAAAATTGCATATCATCAAGGTTTGATTTAGACTTGAATTCATAGAAATTTCATTATTAACCTCCTGAACTCCAAATTAAAATAAACCGGTGGATTAACTAAGCTAAAAAAACAAAAGTTACCCAATTAAAATTTACTTGTACCCAAAATCAAACCAAACACCAAAAAAAGCACTACTTTTATAAGCAGGGGCGGATTTAGACCATAGCAATGCTGTCACTTCACAGCATTTGATCTTGGCAGAGTTAGTTATATAGCTTATCTTTCACCCAGTTGACCAGTGTTCGAACCCTTTATAATGCGAAGTTTTTTTATTTTAACTTAAATTCATTGACATCATTTTATTTTTTTCTGAATTCCCCGCTATTTATAAGTATGCCAACAATGCTACTTTTTTGGTCCGTTCTCTGGACTCTAGTGTGTACCCACTGCCAAATTGCATTGTCTTTATCAATTATGAAAAATGACTATGAAATTTGGCATATGGTTTGCAGTTTCCTGCGAAACAGCCCCTAAAGTGGTCAATTTTTGATGGAATTTGGAAGCAAAGTTGAACAAGCTAGTTAACTTGTATAATCAAAATCTCATATTGACAAATTGAAATGTGCACGTTTTATAAGTTATTGCAGTTTTTCTTTCTATTTGACTATAATTTTGGGTTATGAAGTGTGTGCAACTCGTATTTTCCGATAATATACTAGTATTCGAAATAAATCCAGATTAATTTAACAATAAGTTACAACTAATTTAATGTTTGAGAATCTTGGATTTAGTTAAGTAGTGACAGACTTTTTTTTCATGTAGCCTTGTAATAAGAGGGATTCGATTCTCATTAACTTACGGTTAATAGTGATTCTCTCTTTTTCTTGTCTATAGTGTGGAATTTTATTAATAAGTTTATCATCAATTAATTTTATTAGTTAGCTTATTAATTAATTAGTGATTCTCACAACTTAACATAATTTTATTAAATATTTATTTTTTGTTGTCATTTTTTATTTCATTACTACCCTTAACAACTTTTTTGTTTTGGTGTTTATATCTCTGACGTACATCTCTCTTAAATAAACTCTATCTCAAATCATTTAATCCATTATGATCTCAATGTACTTAAAATGTTATTAATTCATTAATATGAATAAGTAGGTCTGTCAAACAGATCAGGTTGGGTCGGGTTTAGGTTCGGGTCATATATAAACAGGATAAAAAACGTTTGACCAAAACTCAACCCATTTAGTTAATTGGGTCGAAAATCACAACCTTGACCCGACCTACAACAGATTAGGTTGACCTGCTTTCGACCCACTTAACCCGTTTATAATTTTTTTGTTTTCGTTTTAAGGTTTTTAATGTTGATTAAATCTAATTTTTTGGCTTTAATTTTAACTTGATATTTTTTTTGTTTATTTTGTATTAACTATGAAAATAAGAAAATATTTAATGAACTAATTAAGTTTAGCTTATACTTATTGATTTGACTCGAAATTAACACATTTAATTAAAAGGGTTATACAGGTTTTTTTCAAGTTTAAAATTTTGACCTGAACCTAACCCATTTAATAAACATATCAGGTCGGATCGACCCATTTAATTAATTGGGTCAAAAAGTCTCAACCCAAACCCACTTATTTTGGGTTAGGTTCATGTCGAGTTAGTAGATCAGGTCAACTTTTTCCAACCCTATGATAAGATAATATTAATAAAAGAACAAAGAGTAACTTTGTTTTAAATAAAAAAGGCAAGTCGCACAATTGATGCAATTTGCCCATTGACGTGTTATGAATGGTGACTTGAGTGCACAATTCAAGTGTGCATTCATGAGTGACTTTTGGAATGGAATTCTATGGGATTAAAGATGGGTGATTAAAGTGACTTAATGATGGTATTTAAGTTGGTGATCAATGCATGGGGTAAATGGTGTATTGATGGAGACACTTAAACATGCATATTATAATGGTAATTAAAGCATGATGAATGACACTTAATGAGGAGTTGAAAAGGCTAAGAAAAGATTCTTCAGAAGGTGCTTGCATAGAATTCAGTTTTGTGACTGTCATATTCATAGAGGTGTTTAATATGTAATTTATTCTTAGTCATAAATGTGTAAGACTCATTAATGTAATCTCCCCTATAAATAGGAAGCTCATATGCTCATCAAAAACATCCACAAAATCGACAAAACTACCCTAAGCCAAACACTAGTCTAATATCTCTTCTCTAATTGTAAGTCTCATTTATGATAATATAAGAGATACTACACACCGGAGGACGTAGCCTTAATTGGGTGAACCTCGTTAAATCTTTGTGTCATTTTATTGCATTTTTATTTCCTACAAACATCGATTTATTGTTAACGTAATTTGTTTCACACAAGACTTTGCACTTTAGATCTTGGTGATATTAGGGATTAAAACACATCGTTCAATCACTAATACGTCATCATTTTCATTTGTTTAAAACGAAATTATTCATTTTTTATTTTAGATTTGTGCTACGTTGTGCTTACATCAATTAAAATAAAATTAACTTTTTTAAAATAAAATAAAATTAATTGATCCACCCTTTAGATTTTTGTTTACTTTGTTCTTATGTTAATTAAAATGAAAATAAATTTTTAATTAAAACTTGACATTTTAAAATTATGTCTATATTGCACTTATGTCAATTAAAACGAATATAATCTTTCTTTATTTTTAAAATTAGTTTGAATTTTTAAGGTTGACGATTTAGATTTTTAATACATAAATTGTGTAGAAATGAGTGAATTGAGAAAGTTTGAAAAAAAAATTGTGGGTTATGAAATTTCACCAACATTTCAATTAGTTTTTCAATTAAAGTCAAATGTTGTGCATCTTATAGATGAAATATTAATTATGCGCACATGAGCAAGATAATTACAAGAAATGCATCAAGTTCATGTGAATTTTGATTTGATTAGTAATCCTCTACGTGATTATTAAAACAATTTAATATTATTTAAGAGTACAACATTTATGATATATGAACTTTAAAAATCTAATTCTAAGTCAATTATCGACAACAATTATTATGAAAACATGACAAAAGAAAAAGTGGGCGGTTCATGATTATAGTGGCAACATATTCCACCTTTGTAACACACTTATTGTGTTGGAGCATAGAAAAAAAATTTATACTCCAAAACTTAGAGTTTAACTCGCTTTTATATATAATTATATAATTATTTTTCTAGTGCAATTTCAATCATATTAAAGTTGTTAAGATCAAAATTCTACTTGAAATTGTTTAAAAAATCAGGTAGAATTGAAGGGTTAAAATTAAATTGTCAGATCGTACATTTCTACAATAAATTTTATTTTACATCATGGGTATGTTAAAATTAGTAAACCATCATCATCCATAAGTTATTAATAGATATTCTATTATACATCATTATTGATAGAGGAAGAGAAATTATAGGAAGATATAATTATATTTAGGATGCCTCACTTCTTATATATATATCTCAAAGTTTTTTATGAAATAGCAGAGTGTAATGTAATAGATAATTACATACATTGTAATAATAAAAGAGCTGCAGCAGCAGCTACATTGAATAAATATTTATCTTAATATAAAGGATTCATCTCCTTTATTTTTTTCATGGTATCAGAGCCAGGTTCTACAATATAAAAAAAATTATTAAAAAAAATAATGGCATCATCAAGTGCTACGAGTACTAATCCAATATTGCCTAAATTCTCTGGTAAGAATTACGAGCATTGGAATGTGCAAATGAAGGTAATATTCAAATATAATGATGTATGGGAAATTGTAGAAAAAGGCCATATAGAGCCAACCGAACAAGAAGAGGCAACCATGACGGATGCACAAAATAAGGAATTAAATGAAACTAGAAAAAAAGATTTGAAAGCTTTATCATTTATCCATTCGGCCATGGATGGCCAAAATATGTTTGAAAAAATTGCAGCAGCAGAGACATCACACAAAGTTTGGGATATTCTTAACAAAGTATACCAAGGTAATACTCGTGTTAAAAATGTTAAGTTACAACATTTGAAATCAGATTTCGAGTCGCTAAAAATGAAACGTTCGGAAACAGCATCTGAATATGTTGATAATGTTACTTCTATCGTAAACAATATGAAAGCATTAGGTCATGATATTAAAGAATGTGATGTAGTTTCTAAAATTCTTCGTTCCATGACATCTAAATATGAAACAATAGTATGTATGTTGGATGAGCAAAGCATCAAAGAAGATCTTTCTTTAGATGAAGTACTTGGTACTCTTATGGTTCATGAGAAAAGACAAAATTCATATGAGCCTGAAGAACAGGCATTACAAGCAAAAATACCCATATATAAACAAGGCAATTTTAGAGGTAGAGGCTTCAGTAGAGGCAGAGGATCTAGAGGTAGAGGTGGAGACAGATCCAACACAAATGAAGGTGATCGATATCATCGTGAATACAATGGCAATCAACGACAAGGAAATGTAAGAAGTCGAGGTCGCGGTGGAGGTCAAGTATCTAGAAATAATGGATTCTCAGATAAATCTCGTGTTCAATGCTTTAATTGCATTAAATATGGGCATTATAGTTCTGAGTGTCACTTTAAAAGTCCATTAGAAGAAAGAGTTAATCATGTTGAAAAATCTGAAAATGAATCAAATGAGACAATATTGATGGTATGCAATGTTGAAGAAGGTCAAGATAACATATGGTACTTGGACACTGGTTCAAGTAACCATATGTGTGGCAATAAAGAACTATTTTCTAAAATTGATGGTTCCTTCAATTCTTTTGCTCGATTTGGTGATAACACAAAAATTGACATCATTGAAAAAGGAAATGTTGCAATTCAGAAAAATGATGGTGATGTAGATTACATATCAAATGTTTACTATGCTCCAAAGCTTAAAAATAATCTATTGAGTCTTGGACAACTTTTGGAGAAATGTTATGAGATAAATATGAAAGATGGGTGTTGTAGCATCATAGATAAAAATAACTGTTTTATTGCTAAAGTTCCAATGACAAAGAATAGAATGTTTCCTCTGAAACTCAAGAATGCAACACAATCTTGTTTTAGCACCACAGTTTATGATGACACATCGCTTTGGCATCTTAGATTGGGACACTTGCATTTTAATGGAATGAAATTACTACAATAGAAGAACATGGTAGTCGGCTTAACATTGCTAGAGCAACCAAAGACAGTTTGTGGAGATTGTGTTTTGGGAAAGCAACATAGAGATTCTTTTCCCATTAGGAAGTCTAAGAGAGCAAAGTATCCACTAGAGATCATTCATTCAGATATTTGTGGTCCTATCACTCCCGTATCTTTTGGAAAGAAAAGGTATTTTATTACTTTCATTGATGATTATAGTCGAAAATCTTGGGTATATTTTCTTATTGAAAAGTCAGAAGCATTAGAAGTTTTTAGGAATTTCAAGGCTTTCGCTGAAAAGCAAAGTGGGTATTATATCAAGACGATCGGAACCGATCAAGGGGGTGAATATACCTCAAAAGCTTTTGAACAATTCATCCAGAAACATGGAATTAGACACCAACTAACAACATCATACTCCCCTCAGCAAAATGGAGTTGCAGAAAGAAAAAATAGAATAATCTTGAACATGGTAAGAAGCATGTTAAAAACTAAGTCACTGCCAAAAGAATTGTGGGCCGAAGCCGTAAACTGGAGTGTGTATCTCTTGAACATGTGTCCTACCAAGACTGTAAAAGATCTCACACCTGAAGAAGCATGGAGTAAGAAGAAACCAGATGTTAGATACTTGAAGGTTTTTGGTTGTGTTGCTTATGCTCATGTTCCAGACCAAAAGCGAAAGAAATTGGATGATAAAGGCGAAGTTGGAATCTTTGTCGGACAAAGTAATGTATCAAAAGCTTATAGGATTTATAATCCAAAGACAGGAAAGATGATTATTAGTCGAGATGTTGTGTTTGCTGAAGATCAATGTTACGAATGGACTAAAGATCAAGAGGCCATTGTTCCTTTAAGTTTTGAAAAACTAGAGAAGGATACAATAACACAAGTGCATCATGAACAACAACAACAACAACAACAACAACAAACTCGAGTAGCAGAAGAAGCTTATGATGACAATGAGAATGTAGTAGAAAGAACAGAATTACAAAGACCAAGGAGAAACACGTCTCAACCTTCATGGATGAAAGATTACATTATCAGAAGAGATGATGACAATGATGACTCCTTCATTCAATATGCTTTCTTCTCTCAAGGTGATCCTATATTTTTTCGAAGAAGCTAATCAAGATAAAAAATGGCAAAATGCCATGCAAGAAGAAATTAGATCGATTGAAAAGAACAACACTTGGGAGCTTGAAGATCCACCAAAACAATGTAACCCTATTGGAGTAAAGTGGGTTTATAAGACAAAAATAAACGCTGAAGGGAACGTTGAAAAATATAAAGCGAGATTAGTCGCGAAAGGTTATAAGCAAAAGGAAGCAATTGACTACAATGAAGTATTTGCACCAGTAGCAAGACAAGAGACAATTCGATTAGTTCTCTCTTTGTCAGCTCAAAATGGTTGGACAGTTTTTCACCTTGATGTGAAGTCGGCTTTTCTATATGGAGAATTACAGGAAGAAGTGTACGTCAATCAACCACCCGGATTTGTGAGAAAAAGAAATGAAAATAAATTTTATCGACTTAAAAAAGCATTATACGGGTTGAAGCAAGCACCAAGAACTTGGTACACGCGAATTGATTCAGTTTTTGCAAAACTAGGTTTTGAAAAATGTCCCAATGAGCATACTCTTTATGTGAAAAAGAATAACAATAAAATTCTTATTGTTTGTCTTTATGTGGATGATCTAATATACACTAGAAGCGATTCTCAAATGATCGAAGAGTTTAAGAAGCAGATGAAGCATGAATTTGACATGACAGATATTGGAAAGATGAATTATAACCTCGGTATTGAAGTTGATCAAACTAAAGATGGTATATTTGTTTCACAAAGAAAATATGTCAAAGATGTTTTGAAAAGATTTAAAATGGATCAATCAAAACCAATTAATACACCCATAGAAGTAGGAGTAAAACTGAGAAAGAATGATGGAAGTGAAAAAGTTGATAGCACCTACTACAAGCAAATAGTTGAAAGTTTGATATATCTTACTACAACAAGACCAGACATCATGTATGCGGTTAGTCTTATCAGCAGATATATGGATAACCCAACACATGATCACTTGCAAACTGCGAAGCGTATACTACGCTATTTGAATGGCACTAGAGATTTAGGAATATTTTATGGAAGACAAAAATCATATCTTGTTGGTTTTACGAATAGTGATTATGCTGGGGATATTGATAATAGAAAAAGTACATCCGGATACGCTTTTTTCTTGGGAAATGGAGTAGTATCATGGTCCTCAAAGAAACAACCAATTGTGACCTTATCATCAACGGAAGCTGAGTATGTTGCTGCAACATCTTGTGCATGTCAAGGTATTTGGCTTCGTAATATACTCAAAATACTCGAATGCTCGCAAAATGGTCCAACAAGAATCTACTGTGATAATAGATCCGCCGTAGCACTGTCAAGAATCCAGTCTATCATGGAAGAACGAAACACATAGATGTGAGATACCATTTTCTCCGTGATTTGGTCAATGATAAAGTGATAGATATAATATTCTGCAAGAGCTCTCAACAAGTAGCAGACATATTTACAAAACCATTAAGAACTGAAATGTTTACAATGTTACGAGATAGTCTAGGTCTTTGCACCTACAATAGTATGGTTTAAGGGGGTGTGTTAAAATTAGTAAACCATCATCATCCATAAGTTATTAATAGATATTCTATTATACATCATTATTGATAGAGGAAGAGAAATTATAGGAAGATATAATTATATTTAGGATGCCTCACTTCTTATATATATATCTCAAAGTTTTTTATGAAATAGCAGAGTGTAATATAATAGATAATTACATACATTGTAATAATAAAAGAGCTGCAGCAGCAGCTACATTGAATAAATATTTATCTTAATATAAAGGATTCATCTCCTTTATTTCTTTCAGGGTATTTGTTTTCATTTTTTAATTCTTTTATTAGGACTTTCTATTATACTTCCTCTGTTCCGTTTTCGTTGCACCATTGAGTTTAGCACGTTTTTTAAGGGTCGTCAAATCAGTATGGTAAAAGTAGGGATGATGTATGATTGATGGTGAAATGTGGGGTAGAAATAAAAAAATTATTATAAGTAGATAGTGGTTGTGACTTGTGGGTATATTAAATAATTAATGGGATGATGTATGATTGATGGTGATAGTGGGGTAAGAATAAAGTGAGGATAAAATAAGTAGATTATTTTTGCCAAAAATAGTAATGTTGCAAGTAATATGAAACTTCCAAAAATGGTAAGTGTTGCAAGTAAAATGGAACGGAGGTAGTATTATCTTTGGTATTTTTATTTTTAAAATTTTTTTAATTTAGATATTAAGGTTTGAACTACTATTAAGTTCGAGTAAGTATCATTCAAGATCGGCCCCAAGCAAGTGCAAGTTGTGCCTACGTCCAAAGCTTAATTTTCAACTACTATTAAGTTTTGAACTTTTCTATATATACAATATATAGTTTAATGGCTCATAAATAGTTTTTCGTCCCGGTCCCCTTAAAACCTAAGGCTGGCCCCGGTATCACCTTCTCTAAGCAAGGTCTTGAATTTAATTTTCAATTAATCTGTTCTATTTCTCAGACTACCCTATAATCCAAAAACACATTTATCAATCAAAAAGGTGGGGGGAGAAAAATACTTCCTCAATTTGGAAATACTTTCATAATTGAAGTTTATCATATATATTGCGGCTAATAAAAAACTATAGTCTAGTGAGATTTTGTTTTAATCATTCAATCGTATACTTTCATAATATTAATTTTTATAATTTTTATTTATGAATAATTATAATATTGCATATAAAAAATAAAATATAGCTAGTGTAAGAAAAAGTAGCAGCCTAATCAGAAATCCTAGTCAGCTATTCTAATAAAAACAAATCTATTTTTCTAATTGCGAGACTCGCCGCCGTGTATCTCAATAATTCTAACCCATTTTCCACATCACATGTGATATATATATGCATCACACATAAAAACAATTGTATCTCACATATTCGTCCTCATCTTCCAGCATATACTTACAATTTTTTATTATTTTATTATTATAAGATGTACTGAGGAAGGGATTATTGAGAATTGAACACTTAAATTACACATGCCAATTTTACTTGGAAAAGTGCTATTTTAATTGCTAACTAAGACAAGAAGTGATTCTGTATTTATATTTTTTATTATTTTATTTATTATTATAGGATAGACAGAGAAAATGATCAGTGAGAATTAAACAATTAAACGCACATGCCAATTTTACTCGGAAAAGTGCTATTTATTCACTGACTAAGACTAGACGCAATTCTATTTACACTTTTATTCATTCCATTTAATTAATTTGTCTATATTATATGATTTTAATTTATTATATTCACTTCTAGAATTTTCCATGTCTCAGAGTTATATATATGTGGTAAGAGGTTCATTCTACTTTGCAAAATAAAGAGAGCCCCTAGAAAAAAAAATAAAAAATATAAATGGGAGCTATGGAAGAGAACTTGCCTACAATGGCAATGATAAGTATGCAAGTATTGTATGCAGCTATGGCTCTCTTAAATAGGGCTGCCCTTGTTAAGGGCATGAGTCCTAGGGTTTTCATTTTCTATAGACAAACTATTGCTACCTTGGTCATTTCACCTGTTGCTTATTTCACAAGGTTAGTTTTATTTACTTGTTTTGATTTAGTGTAAAATCAAGGAGTTTTATATTATTTTATTATTGAACCGTTGCTTTATTATTTTTATTTTTATGGGATGATAGCTGGTAGTTGATAGTTGATTATAATGGCTGATTTGACCAGCTGATTTTATTAACTGATTTGACCAGCTGATTTTGAACCCGCTGCTATAAGCAGCTTGTTCAAAAACAGCTTATTCGTATCAATAAGCTGTTTCAACCAGCTAATTTACCAAACACTATCTTTAGCTGGTTTGACCACCCAACCCTCTATTTATCTAAATAAGCTAAAATTGCTCAATAAGCTAATTTGCCAAACACCTCTATATCTCTACAAGTAGAAAACATGATAACCATTAATATAGCTCATCTTGAACATATAATGCTCCATAAGAAGTTTCTTATATACTTTTATATAATTTTTGAACACCCTCTATTTATATAATGTTTCTTGTACTTAGTCGATCTGTTTAGTAGTACAATTGATGATATACTTTTATGTATGAAAATAATATTTTTTGTATAATTTTACATACAGGAAACGGTCTAATACACCAAGCATGGGATTTAAGTGCTTTCTTTTGATCTTCATCACAGCTTTCATTGGGTATGTAATTTTCAAGTCTTTTTTTTTTCTTAAATTAAAAGTGGCTTGGTCGACCAAACAATGTCTTCATATCAAAAACTGACCAAATATATAATACCAAATTTGTGGTTTGTTAAGAATGTGTATTGTTATTCATATGTGATTTGTTTACATTAAAAAGATTAGAATATCGTTTTATAAACATAAATAGTAACTTTAATTATTATCAATGGGTTTTAGTCAGTGGCGGATCCAGAATTCAAAATCATGGGTAACATCGTGTTGAAATAAAATTATAAAAAAATTCGATAGAGATTTGTTTTAAACCACCTAAAATTTTTTCATTACTCCAAATTGACCTGTAGAAGTAAAATATCGCAATAATAATCTCATCCCATTGCCACTATAAAATGGGGTGATAGATATTATCCGTACTGCATCGTACAAAATTACAAGTTACAAGTTACAAAGAAATCAAAGTTTGACCTAGTGATATACTTTCTATGTTCTGAAATACTCGCTACATTACGGTTGTTGTCTTGTTGACCTATCCCTCGATAAAGCTTATTTTATATATTACGGCTTATACGTAAGAAAAATATAGGCAAGTGAGATCTTGTTTGAATCGTCAAGTGACATCCTTTCATAAAATTAACTTTTTATAATTTTTAGATGTGCATATTTCTAATATATTTCAATATATAAATAATTAAATTAATATATTAAATGGCGTAAAAAGTCAAATGTAACAAGTATAATAGAACAGAAGAAGAAAAAATTAATTTTTTTAACAAAAACATGGGTAGTCTATGCTACCCATTGTTACATTGTAGATCGGCCAATGGTTTTAGCAGTGAATTTTCTATATTAATAAAATAAATATTATTAAATAATAACAAAGTGAGGTATATAACTTTTAAATATTTCAGGGTATTAATATACATAAAGTGATGAAGATGTGATTTTTAAGAATTGACTGTGAAATTGAAATAGCTAATATGTTTACTTTAAAATATTATGTGAAATAATTTAAAATTATAATGAAATTAAATTAGCAACTTTAATCTCATAAAGATATTGAAAAAAAATATATTAACTAACTAAAACACATTTCAACTTTCAAATTAAATAAATCAATTAAGGAAAAATTACCTAGAATATATATTCCAATCTATTCGTGATTTTCCTACAATAATCTCACCTATTGATTAACCATGAATAATCCCAACTTTGAGGGGTATTTTCCTAGAGTAAACCCGGTGACCGAATGACTTGCTATAGCAAGTTTTATTTTTTTAAAAAAAGATAAATTAAAATAAAATGTCAAAAAAATGTTCAAAAAAGTTTTATGATTTTTTTTATTATTTAGAATTTTTTATGTAAATTTTAAAAAAATTTCTCTAATTTTGAATTAATTTTTAGTTTACTTTTTTGATGAATTACCTACTATAGCAGGTCATCGGGTTACCCAAGTTCACTCTAGGCAAATACCCCTTAAAGTTGGGATTATTCATGGTTAATCAATACTTAGGATTATTGTAGAAAAATCATGAAAAGTTTGGATTATTCTAGGTAATTTGAAATGTAAACTTTAGGTAAACTTTAATAAACATAAAGTAACTTTAATAAACATAAAATTTATTCAAACTTTAGGTAAATTTTAAACTTTAACAAAAGTTTGGAAAATCATGCTACGTTAGGTAAACTTTAATAAACATAGATTGATTTTTTAAAATATTCAAACTATGTAATTTTCAAAATGAATATAAACTTTTAATATAAAATGATTTCAAATCACTAGAGTAACTTTAATTATTATCAATTCTTCTTAAAAATCACATTTTCATGTATAGTAATAAAAAAATCACATTTTCATGTATAGTAATAAAAAAGAAAAGTATTGCATTTGCTTGGATTTCTATACTAGTATATCTATAAAATTTATTCATTTATAATAATAAAATAAATATTATTAAATAATAACAAAATGACGTATATAACTTTTAAAATATTTCAGGGTAACTCTCAATCAAACCATGTATTTTGAAGGGTTGTATTTGGCATCCTCATCTATTGCAAGTGCAACGTCCAACCTAATCCCTGCTGTCACCTTCATGACAGCTGCTATTATGGGGTAAGATATATACAACACAATTGCCTAATTTCATTAAATAGATATGTTATGATCATGTGTAATCATCTTAACCATTAATTTATCTATCATCAATGGCATTTAATATATATATATATATATATATATATATATATATATATATATATATATATATATATATATATTCATTAATCACATTTAACATATATATATATATATATATATATATATATATATATATATATATATATATATATATATATATATATATATATATATATATATATATATATATATATAACTTTTTAATTCATTAATTTTAGAAAATTTACCTAGAATAATCCAACATTTTTATGATTTTCCTACAATAATCTCACTTATTGATCAGCCATGAATAATCCCAATTTTAGAGGGTATTTGACTAGAGTAAACTTAGGTAATCCATTGACTTGGTATAGTAGGTAATTCATCAAAAAAATAAATTGAAAATTAATGAAAACTAAGAGAAAAATTTTGAAAATTTACATAAAAAATTTTAAATGATAAGGAAATCAGATATGCAAATGAAGTTATTGAAATAATTATGATAAAGGTAGAATAGGAGTAGATTAAAAATGATGAATAGAAAAAGAGTTTGATTTCACTCATTTGGAGGTAAAGAATTCCTCCACCTCCCCCTAGGGTAAATTTATACCCTAAAATAAGGAAACTTATTGTTATTTTCTCTATTTTTTCATTGCCTTCTAATTCATTTTTCCACCTCTTCAACAATCAAATTTCTTTAATCATCTACCTAACTAACCTTAAATTCCTACTTTAACTTTTATTACCCCTTAAATATTTACTCTCAATCCAAGCGACCCCTAAATGATATATTATCCATGACTACGACGTAACAAGTATTTGAGAACGAAAGAAGAATTTTCATAAAAATAATTAATTAATTGACTTGATTATGCACTTGAAATAAAAGGTTGGAGCAAATAAACATAAAGACGCTAAGCAGTGCAGCAAAGATAACAGGGACAACATTTTGTGTGGGTGGTGCAATTTGCATGGCATTGTTGAGAGGTCCAAAGCTTTTTAGTCTCCAAGTACCACTACCCAATTTGCATGGCATTGACAACACCTGGTTGCTTGGTTGCTTATGTCTCTTTGCTAGTAGCTGTTGTTGGTCCTTGTGGCTTATTTTACAGGTATTTCTTACTTTTCATTTACATTCCTTAATCCTTATTATGCCTTTGTAATGTAATTGGTTAGTAATAATTTCACTTCAAATCTGATAACATATCATGGGTTATAATCATCGACTTATTGTATGTTATAAATAAATACTATCAAGACGTGTTATGTTAAACCACCCTGTCCACGGACTCAAGAGTTTAGATCACATGTGATCTCAACATTCCCCTTATAAGTTAGCCTATTATTTTTATGAATGCATGAGCGTCTCTAGGAACCTAACTCTGATCATAGCATGATGCTTTCATAGGCTCTTGTGGACAAGCGCACGACCATCAATGGGCTCGTGTGTACAGGTTCACACAAGAAGAGTATATAACTGATATGGGATTACATGCATGTGAGCATTTTCTCAACACTTTCCTCACAAGTGAGGTCATCATTTTTATGAACGCATCAGTGCCCCTAGGAACCTAACTGTAATCATAGCATGATACTTTCATGGGCTTGTGTGGACCAACCCATGACTACCAATGGGCTTGTGTCAACAGGCCCACACAAGAGCAGATATTGCCGATGTGGAATTTTATGTGAGCATTTCCTTAACACTTCCCATACAAGTGAGTGCCGCCCATCATTTCTTTGACCCCGTTAGGGTACGGTCTCTAGCTATAATCAGCCCACGATGCTTATATGTTAGTCAACATCTCATTAAATTGCGGATGTAAAATGACATGTGGGCTTTTCCTCCCTAGATGTCCACCTCTAAACGTCTCATGTTCTTCATGCCTCATGACACTCAATTCAATGTTACTTAAGTTGTATCAATCGAGTTTATTACTAGGTGCATGACATACAATAAAAAGAATAATTTGCAAATTAAAACCTTAAAGTTCAACACTTTTGCGAATTATAGGCTCAATATTTATTTTATGCGAATTACAGCCACTGTAATATCAAAATTTACTGGTTCAGGCCAAAACACAAGATTTCAACCATTTTGGTGGTCAAAATATTGGGTTAAGTGGTCAGAATTTTGTGTTTTTGGCCTGAACATGTAAACTTTGATACTTTAATTGCTCTAATTCCCAAAAAATAAACATTGTGCGAGGTAGTAATTCACAATGTGCTAAACTTTAAGTCTGTAATTCGCAAATTTTATCGTTATTTTTTATTGTTAATGACATCAAATATATATGAGTACATAAATTTGATCAAATAATTGCATATTTTATAACTCATCTTACAAAAATATTTATTCTATCAAAATTATGATCTTAATGGTACTAATTTTTTTTTTCAAAATGTTATATTTATATTAATATTAATATAATTTGAACAAGCAGGTTCCAGCTACAGCACGTTACCCTGACCATCTATCTCTTTCAGCTTGGATGTGTTTCCTATCAATGTTGCAAAGTGGTACAATTGCTCTATTCATGGAGCCTGATCCTGCTTCTTGGAATTTGAGCTCCACTCTTGAACTCACTTGTTGCTTTTTCTCGGTATGCCTTAAAATCATCTATACAATTTAATGCTTCTGCATGGCCGACCCTAAATAAGTGCAAGTCGTACTTATATTGAACCCCTAAAAATTTTAATTTACTACTAGTATTAATGTTCGAAGTTATATATATATATATATATATATATATATATATATATATATATATATATATATATATATATATATATATATATATATATATATATATATATATATATATATATATATATATATATATTTTAATATATTAATGGTCCATAAGATCAAAACATATTGATTATATTTTTTATCTCTTTTCTTTTATGTATTTCTAAGGTGATCCTTTTTAACTCCCAAAATTTTTTAATCTTATTTCATTGAATTTTCACTTGTACATTAAGCATCGGTAACAATAATCACCAACTTACTTCATAATAATAATTAATATTTTATTTTTTGGTTTATCGCAATTCTTTAATCTTTTACACTTTTCTATAATTTCATCAACCCGTTACTTTTTTTATCTTAATTCCTTCTTAACATTAGAAAAGAAAAATAAATTTTAGTTATTTTCATAAAATTAATATTAATGTAGTTAGAATTTGTGTTGAGTTTTTATTTTAATTTAAGAAAATCTATTTTTTATTATGAAGTACCCTAAGTTTAGAATTTACAAAAAATAAACCAGAACTCGGAATACTAACTTTCTTATATAGCTCACTCCCTAATTGAAAAGATTTACCGTCTTTTTGAGAGACGTCTCTCAGGCCCAATTCATTAAAGCTTATTGCCTATATTTACTATAAATTTTCTCTAATGGGCCAACCCAATAAAGATGGTCTCTCAAAGAGACCCTATCTCACAAGAATTTGTGTTAAACACTAATGTATGATGATTTGTCTTAAATGTAGGGAGTATTGGGATCAGGGGTTCAGTTCTTTGTTCAATCTTGGTGTATCTCACGAAGAGGTCCATTCTATGCTGCTATGTTTACTCCTTTAGCCACCGTCTTAACCACTGTTTTTGCTTGTATATTCCTTCACGAAGAACTTTATGTTGGGAGGTAATTACATTATAACATTATTTTTTACTACTTCTTAGTTTCCTTTTAATCAGTAAAAATTAATTTTAATCACTCTAAATTTTTAATAAATGTCTATTACAATCGGTTTAAAATTAATTACAATCAGTAAAAATCAGTTGCAATTATATAAAGCCAGTTTTTTCAATAAAATTCAGTTTTACTTTATAACTAAAAATCAATTAGAATAAATTTCATTAAGTAAAAATCAGGTGCAATTAGTTTTAATTAGTAAAATTTTTTTGAACTAAACAGTTGCGTCCCCTTTTTTGTTCATTAATTGGACTTTCTTATGCAAGAGTTTTTTGAGCTGAGGAAACTTGTATAGTATATATATGAAAAAATTTACATGATTAATACAATCTTTTGTTAATTTCCTTATAATAATACCAAATATTGATTAATCGTGAATAATACCAACTTAAAGGGGTGTTTTTCAATAAAATTCCTAACATGTTAAAAATAAAACTATAAGTGATTATAAGGCAAAAAAATTGGTATATTAATTAATAAACTAAAGTTGGTATTATTTTGGAAAAATATCCCCCTAATTTGGTATTATTAATTATGAATTGATAGTCAATACTATTGTATAAAAATTAACAAAAAATTGTATTATTCATGATAATTTTTCCAGTATTAAAACGTTTAAACGTGTAGATTTATCGAGCAACATGAATTTAACTTTTTTTTCTCTCAGTTTACTAGGTGCTACAGCAGTGATCATTGGCTTATATGTTGTACTATGGGGTAAATCTGAAGAATTGAAGAGCAAATTGGATCCTATTTCGGTAACTTATCCCGTAAAAATGCCTCAAGAAGAGATAAATGATCAAATTGATTTGGAACAACCATTATTGACAAATGATACTAATAATGCTTCTAATAATTAAGCACCATTAATTTTAGCTTATAGAAATTGCATGGTGCCCAATCAATTTTGTGATCAATTTATGTAAAATATTATTATAGTGATATATATGAAGTATTTAGTGGATGTGTAGTCCTAATTTTGGATTAAAGGTGATCATTCGGATTATCCAGTCGATTTCGAATTAGTTGTTTTGGATCGGTTTAAAATGGAATTTTGCGTCCATATTAGTTTTTATATAATTGTAAATCCATTTTAAGTCAGATTAAATAGGATTCAATTATAATATCGAATGAATAACAAATCATCAATTCTGTTTTAACGCCTAACATAAATATCCTATTTTTGATATGTTTCTTCTAATGTAGATAATTTTTTTTAATCTACTCCTATTATTCACTAATTTGGTTGTCAATGGTCAATTGTTAAAACACTTAACTAGTGAACTTTTTGGGTGTTAGTATTATTTTAGCTAGCTTGGGCATCTCATTATAAAGATGTGCAATAAAAGAAACGAAAAGGAGAACGAAATTTGGTAAACAAAAACAAGATTATATTATTCTAATGCTATTGATATTTGCTCATTTAATACATAGAATCCGAACGACTTAAATTTACGAAATCTTACTCTTTTTTATGATAGTATTAATAAAGGATTTAATTAAAGTCTACTTTTGGTGTCAATTATCATATACAACTTTCAATAAAGAAAATACACGTGATTTTATAATTTATTTAGTCTATTATAATTTTACCCTACCTTTCAACATTTGATTGGTGACTATAATGACAAAATTTGTTTTGATCACAAAATCAAGTGTTAAAAAAAACAACTTCAAGATATAATAATCATAATCGTAGTTTAAGTAAAAAGAGTACATGACCTATGGGCTATAAGCTGTCCTTAGCTTCCTTAGCTTAGAATTATAACTTTTTTTAAAACAAAATTTAGCATTTCTCTAATTATGAAATTTTTATATACTAATTGTTAGAGTACACACTAAAAAAACACTATTTTCCGACTAAAAATTTATGACTAACCAATACAGTCGGATATTTTCGACTGATTTTCCGACGGACTGGCGTTAGTTGGAATCTCCGACTAAATTGCTACTGAATTTGTTTTTGGTCAAAATTTAAAATTGGCAAAAAAATAGAAAATTATGAATTTCATATTTCCGACTGAATTTTAGTCGGAAAAAGGTTGAAACTTATGACCTTTGAAATGGTGAGTCGCTTTAATATGCGTACAACAGCCTTAAAGTTTCAAAATTAGCGTTTGCTACTGTTTTTATGTGCAAAATGATCACGGTGGAACAATTTGGTAAAATCTCAAGGTTACTGTGAGGATTTTTTAAAAATTGTGGTTACCACGTGGAAAACCCAAAACCTCAGGGTTATTACATGGAATTTCCCTAAATTATATTTTTGGTTAATAATCTAAAAATACACCCAGTCTCTTGAGAGATGTCTCTCAGGCGCAGCCTATTAAACCATAATGTCCACTTATTGTATCCTTAATGCCTACTTACACCATTGTTAATGCCTACTTACTATATACTTTAATGCCCATTGAAAAAGTATTTAAAATACCTACTTACAACATTCTTATTAATGCCTACCGAGAAACTTAACCTAGTAGCCTACTTACAATATCCTTAATGTCTACTTACTATATCTTTAATGCCTACTTGCAACATACTTAGGGGGTGTTTGGTATGGGAATAAAAAATTTAATGGAAAGGGAAATGATAAAGAGGAGTAAGGGTAAGAGTATGGGTTGTAGTTATATGTTGTTTGGTATGAAAATATATGAGAAACACTTAATTGATCATAGAAAGGGAATTTGTTACTTGACATAAATGGGAGGTAACAAAGTAAGGGTATCCATTACCCTCAAGAAAGGGATTGGATTAACCTAATATCATACCAAACAAAATATGTGGAGTAATGGTAATTAAATCCCTTACTTATTATTAAAAAGTTCATACCAAACACCCCCTTAATGTCTACCAAGTAAGTACTTAAGTACTAACAATATTCTAAATGCTTACTTACAGTATTTTTAATACCTATCGAAAAACTTATTTTATATTTTTCTTACTAGGTCAATCCAATCAAAAATGCTCTTTCAAGGAAAACGTATTTCAAAATGAAAAAATTAATAATGGGACGAATAATTCATGAAGGTAAACAAGAGAAATTAATTAAGTTTTAATACATGTACGTGGGTGGGACAAAAAGATGATGTGGAATGTGGGTATGAGAGAAAGTGGCGGACACCCATGACAGAAATCCTAATCACCTTAATCTTTATACAATCCAATAGACCAATGGGGAGACTCGAAGCAGTTTCATCAATAATTCACTCCAATCACTGCCACATGCGACCTACAATTTTACACCTCATCTATCATAACAACTGTCTTTATATGTTTTCTTGATCTTCCACATCATCTAATTTGAGATGTTCGAGGATTGTTTGTTTTGTAGTTACAAATCGATGACTATAGATATGGCTTATGATCGTTATCATCATATTTAGTATATTCTACTTAGGATCTATAATCAGGGTCTGAGGAGGGAATAAGGAAAACGACAATTCATATTCATAAAAGAGAATGCGGCTAAAGAGTACTTCGGCTCGAGAAAGATCTTCAGAAAAAAAATTTTGCAGCAAAAAAGACTGAGTGAAACTGATTTCGCAAGTCTGCATCTGACAATATAAACTTGATCAGTATATATCTCATTCCTAATTATTTGTAATTAAGTAAGTCATAGTCCTAAATAAAATTATAAAGACCCTAACAATTAAATACGAGTCGATGTACTTTGTCAATTCTAGATAGTTTATTTTGGTTTTCGCACTTATAGACGGATGTACTATTTCATTTCACAAAGTTTCTAATTGCGCTTCGATAAAAGTTATAAAAATTTATTTTTAGTTAATTAAAGTTGAGATGAATCAAACAAAAAATCTCACGAGACAAACCAAAAAATGATTGCTGAATATTGAAAAAACAAATGAGATATTAGACAAAATTATTATGTAGTTTAATCAATACTTTCCGTATCCTATTTGGTAATGTTGTTTGGGCAGTTCATAAGGTAGGGCATCCGTCGATAAACTTCCTTCCATATTGCTTTAGTCGAGATATTGATTGACCAATTCGGTATTTGATCTTTGAGCCTAAACTCCACAACCTAGGTTGTTAAAATATGGGGGCAAGACGATGATATGATCGAGTTTTTTCGATCTTATCACTAATGGCTAGGTCATTGTCATTGATATTGTGATTCTAATCTACGATTTTACGATTTAAAAATAAGCGAATGATTCATATTATAGATACGATCCTGATGAATTGGTAGAATCTTAAGATTCTAATCAGATTAAAATTTTGAGAGGTAGGATTACAGTGCGATTCTACAATCCTACGATCGCACATATTTAGTCATCATAACTATAAAATTTTCTTATATATCATCTTTCAGTAATTTCTTTCAAATACACGAATATATTTAAAATATTCTATAAAATAATTTTTAAAACATAAAGCTTATATAATCGATTTAGAGTTTTAAACTAGTTGTTAAAGTATTTTCAGTTTTATACATATTCTTAAAAATAAATATAAAGCAACTTTAATTCAAAAATTTAAGCTTTGAAAATGAATTATAATGAGATAATAAATATTTTAATGAACTAAAGTTTATTTGTAGAGTCATATGATCCTACGATTCGATCCCACTCCTCTCAATGATTTCAAGTAGGATTCCGATTCAAACATCTTTGGGCTAGTTGAATTAATGGTAACATTTTGTGTAGTTTGAGTTGTTGAGTTTTTCAGCTAAATGGACAATGAATTAATGGTAACTATTTTTTGAATAATTGTTCTGTTACAAATATAATGCAACCTCTATTATTTCCTACATAGATAACTAGCTCTTTGGTAGAGAACATCCAAAAAACTCCACCTAGGTACAACCCAAATCATATTATAAACTTAAAAAAGATAATTATGTTTAGAATGCATAGAATTAGACATATAATCCTTAATTGTCCCATTTAATCGAGAGAACAAAACTATAATACTACCTCCTATTCAGCCTAATTGTCCCATTTAATTTTTCATACTTGTCGAGGCAACATTATAACCCTTAATATCTCAAATTATTCTAAATTAAAAATTATAAAAATTTGATATTAATAATCCTTGTATTGAGACGAATCAAACAAGATCTCACATGACTATGTTTCACCTTATAGATTAAGAGTAAAATATAAACTAAGAGTGATAAGTGAATAGTGCCCAAAAAAATATGAAACAATTAGGCTGAATAGAAGGGAGTGTTGAAGTGCCCATGTGCTACCCACATGTGAGTTGTCCCACATCGGAGAAAGAGAAGAGTATGCATCACTTTATATATATTCAAAGAGTAACTCCTACTATTACCAATTGGTTTTAGTAGTCAACCTTCTTTGGGTTTATGAGTGAACTACTTCTTCTCCTCTTTGTTTAGGTTGCCCAGGCCCATGTTCTAAATTCTATCAGGGAGTAATATAATATCCTACTTCATGTGTTTCATTCTTTCATCAAATACGCGATTTTGATAACATATAAGGTTGATCGGTTGTCATAGTGTAAAACTACATGATTCTAATTTTTTCTACCGATCTCGCACTACAAGTGCACGGTGTACGTGTTGTTTTATGAGTCGAATTTAGAAAGTAAGTTAATTAATTTGCCTAATTTATAATTACGGAATGTCAAACAAGCAAATATGATTGATATTAATTCTATTTGTATGCTAACAAAAATTAAAATGATTCAAGTATAATAATGAAATTACTTAATATCAAAAACTCAGGATCTAATTAATAAATAAAAGACTCTATGATGTCGAAAATTACTTAAATTCTCTCGTATGAGCACAACTAATAATAGCACCTATAAAAGTTTGAATTATTTAGATGATTAAAGTAATCTTGTTAATCTCAAATTTCTTGTTATTGTTATTGATTATTGGACTTGGATCCTATTAATTTAAATCTCACACGCTCGTTCAATTGACTGAATTAATAAGAATTTAACTAAAATTTACCCTAAAACAAAGTTGATCCTAGTCTCAAATTCATATTATATTAAATAGTTTAATAACAAAACAAATTTAATTTAAGGTTGTTAGCCCAATTTAATCTTAAAACACTAATTTTATACACACTTTCAATATTAATAATATTGGTTCATACTTCAAATCTAAGATTAATGTTAATCTTAGAATAAGAAATCTACTCACGAATCCTGGAGAATAACATAAAGAAAAATGAAATTAAACCCTAACTATGATACTAAGACATAATAGAAATAAATAAGAAAGACAATTAAATAAATAAGTAAAGAGCAAGATACAAAAAAACTTACGAATTGAATTGCAGCTGAACTTTAAATTGCATATTGAAAGTAGCCAGGAAAATATAAAATTGAGAAAAATAACTTATCAGCTAAAAAACTAAATAACTCGTTTAACCTAGGGCATGAATAATGAAAAACCTATTCTTGATTTACTTGGGGAACAATCCTCCCCAAAAATAACTGAAATAAACCAAAAAACTTTAATCGATAAAGATATATTAAAATAATACAAAATTAAAGTAATTAAGAAACATCATGCACGATTTTCAGGGGCAATCGTCGACTCAACAACCACTTTCACTACCAGAAAGCCGAGTCGACTTCTAATGCTGATGCAAATGTGTTTTTTCCAAAGACCAATCGCCTACTCGGCGGGCTTTGATGAATAGAAAGTCGATTCGGCTTTGTTGACTACCAAAAATCCATTTTCCCCTAAATAAAAGCCGACTAGGCCTTTGTTTTGAGTTAATGAAGTCGGGCTTTGTTTACTGTGATAAACTCCATGTTACAGAACCAAATGTCAACTTGGCGCTTTTCCCACCATTGATGAAGCAGAGTCGGTTTTTTATGCTTATTTAAAATATTTTTCAGTAGCCTTTTGCCAACTCGGTTTTGGGCATTACTTCCCAAAGCCGAGTATACTTGTACTTGGAACATTTTTCGTGACTTAGTTCAATTGTATTGGCCACATGTTGCACAAATAAACTCGATAATCACTATAATTAACCCAATTACTCAAATTTAGTTCAAAAACACAAATTAAAGTAAATGAGCCAAAAATAGTTGTAAACCCGCCTTTAAACATTATAAAAAAAATCATAAAAATAAACACAATAAGTGTAAATAAATGAGCCAAAAATAGTTGTAAACCCGTCTTTAAACATTATAAAAAAAATCATAAAAATAAACACAATAAGTGTAAATAATTGCACTTATCATAATCCCTCTTCTTTATTATCTTCTTGGCCCCTTCCTCTCTTCATCCCACTAAATTCTTATGCAAACAAAATCTTTAAATTTTGACTATGATCATGCAATTGATCCTAGGAATTAGAATTACAATTAGAATTCAACTTCAAGTTTGACATAAGTGTTTCTTTAAAAGAATTATTCCTTAAAATCTCCAAAATATTGTTGGCTTGATCCAAACCCAAATGCTTAAATGTTATCTAACTTGAAAAACTTGCTTCAAACAAAAAAAAATAATACATAGAAAGGATTTTCATAAAATAAATAAAGGCAAGATTTTTCGAATTAAAATTTCGTGATTATAATTTAATATTGTTATATAATTAATTTAAATAGTGATATTTAATTATATAAATTATTCCGTGGTCAATATATATAACAGTTTATAATTATATTTGCGATTATATATGAGTATATTTAAGAACAGACGCTCTCTTGAGAGACCGTCTATTTTATAGACGTCTCTCATAAGTCCAACCCATATCTCCCTTTTAACTTAAAAGGCCTCAAGTAAGAATTTGTGATTTAAGAATACAAATTTGCACTTAACCAAGAATAAATACATGTTATGTATATTCATAAGAAAGCTTTTTAAATAAACAAAGAAAAAGAGTTATGTGCTTAAAACGTCTATGCCATGGCGGCATGGCCTAAACTCATCAATGTTACATTTAGGCCATGGCCCAAATAGAAGATCCGTGCTCATGGACCATTCCTAATTCCTAAGCGCCATTGGCTGCATTTCGTTTCATTAATTTTTTCAGGAACTTTTTTGAGAGACCGTCTTTTGTAAGTACGACCCTCAAAATTTCAGTTCAAATCTATATTTAGAGTTGTAACAATATATGTTTAGAATTGGGCTGGTCTTTTGAGAGCCGTCTTTACAAAAGACGGTCTCAAGTAAGAATTTGTGTAATTCTTTATCAGAAGTTCTCCTGAGAGACTATCTATGGCAAAGACGGCTCTTCCAACAGCCCAGCCCAATAATTTTAAATTTAAAAATAAGGCTGATGACTAATCAGTTACTTATTTTGCAAAATGCGCTAGCCCATATTTACCCGTCTATGCTATATATGGTTTATAGCAAGAATTTGTGATTCTTTATTGACACAGTCTCATCTCGGGTCGGTCCAAACTCTTTAAAAAATTGTTGTCCTGTTCAATTTATTTATTTTTTAAAATTTTTATAACTGCGCTGCTTGTATGACCTCGTCTCACGGTAAGACGTTCTTATACAAGATTTGGTGTTTTCTTTTGTTTTATGTTCAATTTTTTTTCTAAAAAATTCTGATCTAAATATTACTTATCGCCAAAATTTGGTGTATGTGAATGTGATATTGTTGTGCTTCACACGGAATAGAGAAAAAAAAAATTAAAAATGACCTAAAAGACTTTGATAATGGTCCAAGTTTTAGACGGAGAAGACAAGTAAAAAGCAAAATTGGCAACAATATAAAAACAGAGTGGTTTGGAGAATGGTCCTGAACACATCATTTGCAAAAGATGAAAAAATAAGCTTACTATAAAAATCCCAAATTAAGTTATAGGAAATTTTTATTGTGTTTGAGCCTAAGGACATCTACGTTGGCTATATTTACTACTAAAAACGAAAAAAATGGTCAAAAGTCGAAATCTTTTGTTCGAAATTACTAACAGCGAACAAAGGGAGATAATCATAGAGTTGAAAGAGACAATAAAATGAAAACATGTTTGTTTGATGTTACTTAATAGCGAACAAAGAATTTTGACTTTTTTTGACCATTTTTTTTGTTCGCTATTAGTAACAACGAACAAACCTGATTGCTACTTTGACATGAAGACACTTATTTTGACAATTCAAATTTCCCGAAGCTTATTTTGATATGTTTTTTATAATAAGCTTATTTTTTCAGCAGATCTTGGGTAAGACCGTCTTAGAATAAGACGCGGCCCAATATGGAGCTCATCAGCTTTTTCCATTTCTCTGAGCATTTTTCAATTTTACTTTTAAAGGTATCAATTTTGACCTGAAAGATATCAATTTCAACGTAAAGTGGTACTTAAATATATCAATTAAAGTAAAAATTTCAATTTGAACCTATAAGTGATCAATTTTAACGTTAAAGTGATCAATTTCTACCTAATATAATTGACAGTGATAAGTATTGAATTGTATGTTGTTATGTAGTTCATTTATTTTGTTTATAATCGATATAGTTAACATCATAACAGAAACAAGATAAGGTCATAATTGATGCTTGTTTGGTAATAATTGACAGTGATAAGTAATGAATTGTATGTTGTTATGTAGTTCTTTTATTTTATTTATAATTGATATAGTTAACATCATAACAAAAACAAGATAAGGTCATAATTGATGCATGTTTGGTAATAATTAGCAGTGATAAGTAATGAATTGTATGTTATTGAAATTTTTACTTTAATTGATATGTTTAAATATTTCTTTACGTTGAAATTGATATCTTTAAGGTCAAAATTGATACCTTTAAGATCCAAATTGAAAAATGCCCAAAAAATGAAAAAAAAACAAAAAATTGAAATCTGGAGCGCGTATAGTGCACGCGCCTGAGAATGGACCGGCCCAGTTGTGATCTTAGAATAAGACGGTCTTACGCAAGTTTTTGTGTTTTTTTTCTTTTTTCAATTTTTCCTTCAATTGCTATGACGTTTCTTTTGGGCCATCTTTGAAAGGGTCAGCTAGCTGCAAGCACTTAGCAGCAATGCAATTGTCCAGCCCTTTACATGAGGGGTCTATGTCATTCGAAGAGATACATAAAGACGTTTCAAAGGACGCTCTATTGCTCACCTAGGCTCTTTTGAGAGTAAATGTTAAAAAGCCCTTTGGCTCATTAGTCCTTACGACTCGTGTGTCAAATTAAGTTCGGTTATCTGTTTTCAGTTTTAGCATCGTCACTATTCGATCAATTACTAATCAGTTCACGGAAATCTCATCAGGTGTATAACATTACATTTAAGATTTAACACTATTTATAAAAGAAATTTTACGCGGAAGATCTAAAAAAACATTGGAAAAAATGAACAAAAATATAAATTCAACTTAAAAAGCGCATATAATACTGGAGGGCTTAAGATTTAACACTATTTATAAAAGAAATTTTACGCGGAAGATCTAAAAAAACATTGGAAAAAATGAACAAAAATATAAATTCAACTTAAAAAGCGCATATAATACTGGAGGGCGACTGTCAAACTAACGACAAAGATCGAACATACTACATACACAGCAGCATGGGAAACATATAAACATATGTCCAATGTACATACTAATGTGTGAAACTACACAAAACGCAGGCGATTGTCTTAAAACAGACTCGAGATCTGTACAAACTAGAAAGCAAAGGTATGATACGAATCCTGTAGAAGTCATCTTCCTCAACGATATGGCTTCCACTGATCAGCATTGTCCCACCTGTTGTTGCGGAAAGCACAGCAACCAATAGAGTAGACAATGATGAGGAAGACGAGGAAAACAATGTTGATAACCGCCACCTTCTTCCAGTCACCCTTCAGGTTCTGTAAAAACCCGGCTTTGCATGAACTGCAATCATAGCACAGTTTGTTTGGGCTGTTGTCCCAGGAAGTACAGTCAGGATCAGTTGATGTCCCGACCTTGGTCCAGTTGGTCGGTCCTACATATGTAAATCCACAGCTTGTTGGGGGTTTACAGCAACCAGACTGCATGAACAAAGTCGATGAGATTTCCATACAAACCGAGTAATAGACAAAGTTACATAGTTCGATTTAGTTCTTATCCTATTTCCTAAGCATAAGATTACATTAAGAGTTGTTGTCTCAATCGAAACCACAGGTTAGGTCTATCAATGGAATTCGGATCACTTGTAAGGCGACTAATAGACAAGAGAACTAAATATGGACTTGTACACTGCTCGGCGGAGCTTGTTTACGAATTGATTTGAAATCATATGCAAAGTCTTACTACTAAAAACGCAAAGATTTATTCAACGTAGTAACATATACTCCCACCGCCTCTTGGAGTTCACTTCATTTGACAAAAAACTCTACAAAACCGGGTTACAATAAGGGGCAAACTCAGAGGAACATAGTAGAGTAGATTATAAAGGGAGTGTTTGGAAATATAATTTATTGGCAATTTTAGCTTATTTTATAAATAGAGGTTTGGATGGTCAAACAAGTCAATTCTAGTATTTGGTAAATTAGTTGATTGAAACAGTTTATTGCTATGAATAAGCAAATTTTCGAACAAGTTGCTCGTAGTAGCGGGTTTAATATCAGCTAGTCAAACCAGTTTTTAAAATCAGCTAGTCATAAGCTATCAAATACCAATTAACGGCCATTTGCTAAACAACCCCAAATTATTGAGTTACTCTAGTGAGAGACCATTTCTTGGTGGGACAAACTCAAACAAGAAGCCCATATATTAATATTTATATTAGTTTGAGCATCTCACAGTAAGACTGTCTTATACAAGAATTTGCGGAAAGTACTAGGCTTACTGTCTCCTATAAAGAATTTGTGTAAAGTATTAGGCTTTACTCAGAAGTAAATTATGCAATGATTGACAGAACACAGCAAAAGAAGACTTAAATGATTCAGTAAAATCTTTGACTAGAACATCCATATAGTAGACTAAACTTCACATGATCATTTTGCAATAATCTTACTAGTAATTTGTGGATGTTAAAATTCAACAAGAAACAGACCATTAAAAAGATAAAAGTAACAGGATATAAAGGCTAACAAAAGAGAAAAGATGATTATCTACAAAAAGGCTATCAGCTTTCCTGGATAAACTTCAAAAAAGCAGACAAAAAACCATGCAAATAGCAATTTTTTCCCAGAAGACAAAATTGACAGTTCATATGCACATGTTACTAACAACTCCAATATTTCATGTTCCAAATTTAAAATCAAAGATCAAGAAAATAAGATTATAAAATAAAAAATGATCAAACACAAAATTCAGGACAAACCCACAAAATATAATGTAAAACCCAGAACAACAAACAGATCAAGAACATGAAATTATGAAACCCAGAACACAAAATTTTCATCAAACAGATAATAATCAAGAACCCAGATCTGAAATCCAAAAAAGAATTCGAAAAAGAAGAAATAATAGAATACCTCAATTGGTGACAAATGCTTGGAAAAGAATACAGTCTGAGGAGAATTAGTAGCAGCAAGTTTCTGACAAATTTTACCATCAACCAAACAACTTCGAATACGCCTCCAATTCTTAGGATTATCAACTCTCTTTTGTAACCAATTAGAGTAATCCCCAAGTTTATACTCTTTATACCCACGATTACCGACAGTTTCACCTGCACCTTTATTCGTAACAACAAAAGCAAAGATAGTAAAGCAAAAGAGGATTGCAATTAGTAGAAACATAACCAGAAGGTAAACCCAAAGAAGCCAATTAACACGACAACAAGCACCGATTAAGCCGGCAAGTGAAACCAACATGAGGAAAACTCCAAGAATTATAATGGGTTTTTCTAAGTATTTCTCGCAGTCGGTTGTGGCTTTGTGTGCTAGCCATATTCCACTGCCGAGGATGGGGATTGAGAGGAGAAATGTTATGAAATTAAGGATTCCTACGAGACTGTTTGAACACCTCATTGTTTTTGTGGGTTTTTACGGAGGAAATGAAGTGATTTCTGGATTGTTTTTGCGGTTGTTTGGGAAGAAAATTTGGGAATGATGATTGGAATTTGGTGAGGAAGTTGAGATATTTGTAGGGGTGTGATTGAGACAGTTTCTTAGAAATAGTAGAGGTTTAAAAATGGATAGTTGGATGGGAACCGAGAAGGTTGACTGATTTCAGCTACGCGCTATCACGCGGATATACTCCAATTGACCGGCCTTCCATAAAGCGAATAATTCTTAAATTAGGTTGGACTGATTGTTAGTAAAAATTTATTTTCGGAGAAATATGAGTTGCACTCACGCTTTAAGTTAAGGAAGTATTGTTCCAAATTCATATAGAAATGGAAAGAAAGACTCCAATCATACAATACTATAAAAGTGTTGAAAAATTCCATGTGTCATCTTCTAAGGAGGCATGACAAATATAATTATTTTAGTGGATGATAGTTAATTATATGAAAATATTTACTTAATTTAATCATAATAATATATACTTGCATTATTCTTTGAAGTTATATTTATATATATTTCATACTAATTAATTCGTACATGGCACGAGTTTTTATACTAGTGACTTATAAAATGTGCCATGAACTTACACAAAAACTGATTACGGGTACGCGCTATCACGCGGATATAATTCAATGGACTGCTCTTCCATATGGGTAACAATTGTTAAAATTACTCTGGACTTATCGTTAATAAAAATTTGTTATCAGAGAAATTCGAGTTGCACTCACTCTCATGGGCGAAGCCACATGGGGGCCGGCGGAGGCCCGACCCCCCTTGCCAAAAATGCGAGCCTTTGTAATTTTGCCTTTGTAATTTTGGCTTTGGCCCCCTTACGAATATGATATATAGTTTAAAAAGAGTAAAAATATAACAAAAACTACTGTAGTTCAATGGTTAGAGTAACACATTTGTAATCTAAGGTTAAGGGATCAAATCCTCATTTAAACAATTATTTTTTATAGACTAATAGATTTATACTATAATGTCATTACTATTTATCTTTCATAATTTAACATTCATCCTTTTTAGTGTGTTTATATTTTTCTATCTTAATTTTAATAATGTTTTTTTTTGAGAATTATTCGGCAAATATATAGATTCAAAAACACTTGGTTATTTAAAAAATAATTATTATATGGAAGCTTCATCTTTATTTATTGTAAAATATAATTTTTTCAATGATTCAAGTTCATTTCAATATGTACGATTTTAATATTTTCATAGCTTAAATACTATCTAATGGTGTTCTTTGGGATCATCGTTGATTTCGGATTAGGTGTTTCGGGTGGGCTTGAAATCGGATTTCTTGTTCATATTGTTTTTACATAATAATTATAAATTTTTAAAGTCGAATCATATCGAATTCGGTTATAATGTCGTGTAAATTTCGGGTCATCATATCTGTTTCTAACACCTTTAGTTTTTATATATTAAAAAACCTTCGAGTATATCGACAATTTGGCCCCCCCTAATTCAAAATCCTGGCTTCGCCCCTGCTCACTCTTTAAGTCAGTGAGGCATTGTTCCAAAGACTCTAATGACTTATAAAGTGTGCACACGAACTTATTGTGGAAGTTAGCATAATATAGCTAGGAGAAACACGAGATGCACATACTTCATGTCCATAAGCAAAGAAGATGCCATATTGCCATTCCAAACGTTATGAAAATAAAAGGAAGGGGTTTGATGATTTATAAAGTGTGCACACAATCTTTTTATTCATCGATGTGAGATTAAGTAACAAAATCATCAACATCATCATGACCATGGTAATCTTTATATCGAGTCATGGAAACTATTGTCCATAGAACTATGATAATAAACTGAGGCATATTCGAGTGATAAGAAATACTTCCTCCGTATGAAATACTTGCTACATGTTAATTTTGCATAATATTCATTGTTCAAGCTTATTTTATATATTACGACTAATGTATAAGTATAAATATAGTCAAGTGGGATCTTGATTGAATCGACTAATCGCATACTTTTATAATATTAACTTTTTATAATTTTTAAATGTGTATAATTTAACGTATAAATGAAAAAAATAACATATTGGATTGCGTAAAAAGTAAAATGTAGTACGTATAATGGAACGGAGGAAGTACTTGCAAATGAAAATAAAAGACTCAAAATACACCATTGGTAATTTTCTATTTTCTAGCACCATAAAAATAATTTTATAAATACAAAAAAAAATTATATAATTTTCTAAGGATGCGTTTGGGAACACACATTTCTTTCAAATTGTGGATTTCAATTATGAAATCATAATGAAGAATTTGAGAATGACAAGGATTGAGGTGTCAGTCTCAAATCCTCACTTTAATGAACTACATTTATAACATTAGTAGATTTGACTCAAATCCAAATTTAAATTCTTGTTATTTGCCAAACACTAATTTATGTCAAATCCATATTTGCAAATAAAATCATCATTCCCAAACATACCATAAAAGAATTTAATGACAAGAATTGATTTGGACAATATTCGACTCGAAATTGACCAAAATAGTCTGACCTAAAATGATCTGACCTCAACCGACTATTTTGACAAATTTTAAAATCGATATTTTAGTACATAAAGTCGGTATTTTCAAGTAATTTTTATCCCTAATTGTACTAAATGAACATATGCAAAACAAATACACTTAGCCAGTGAAGTATTCCCTCCAATTTATTTGAGTTGTCTCATTTGGGACACGGATATTAAGAGTGGGATGAGGTCCACCAAAAAGGTAGTAGTTGGGGTATTTTGATTGATTAAATTAATTGTAAAAGTAGTAGTTGGGGTATTATAAGTAGTTAAAGTGGGGGTGCATTGGTCATTACTTGTGTGAATATGGGATATTTAGTTAAAAAAAATCATTGACAAAAAAGGAAATGAGACAACTGAAGTGAATCATATCATATCATATCATCATACATTCTAATAAAATTATTGGAAAATGACAAATGTCAATGTAAGAGAAGGTGCGTCATTTGTAATTTTTCTATTGGTTAAAAGCTAACAGATTTCTTTCTTCAAAATTAATACTACCTTTTCTGCATTGTTGTTTCAATCTACATTAATGCTTGCTTAATTTGAGGAATAATTTATTAGAATACCATAAATAATTTAAGGAATAATTTATTAGACCATAAATAGTTTATGTACTTATGGTGTTTTAATTGTTTTTATATCAAATGTCACAATTTAAAATTTGCCTAAATGAACTAATTATAGTCAAAGCTAACAGATTATTCCTCACATGGAATAATCAAATTCTTTAATTGCTGTATTTATTAAACTAAATTGAGTAAATTAATAAATTGCATTTATTCTTGACTAATATCTCTACCATTAAATTATCTTTGACTATCATTTATTTATGGTTAAATTGAGTAAATTAGAAAATATATATACCACATCATATATTCTAGAAAATTTCTAAAATTACAAATTTTATTTATACATATATTTTAAAAATTGAGTAATTTACTACATAATATCTCAGACTTTATTTTTTTAATTAATATATATATATTTATATATGTCGATGCTAAAAAAATCGTGTATTGCACGGGATTCTATAGTAGTTACCCATAAAAGAAAATGGGACAACTAAAATAAATTAGAGGGATTAATAAACTTATAAGCTAAAAACAATTTTTTGATCAAAAATTAAATACTTTTTAAATTAGGAATAGAGTACAGAATCTCCATATATAAAAATGAGAAAAAATTAATCCATTTTGTAGGTGTTGATAACTACAACCCTCTCAGACTCTTAAAAGGAAGGTTTTAAGTAGGGATGGGCATGGGTCGGATTTGGGTGAGGTCCAACAAGACCCAGATCTAGACCATAGATTTTTTATTAGACCCGGACTCGGATCGTAGGATCTATAAATATTAGACCCGGACCTAGACCCTTACGGTCTGGCCGGTCCAGGGTCTAGATCTGGGTCCTAAACAATTTTATTTTATGTTTACTAAAATTTTTTTAAAAGTATATTATGAAGTACAATTTTCGACCAGTCGTGTATATAAAATTATTTAAACATTTTCGACTAACGAGGATCTTCTAATACTTTCTACTAATTGAGCCAAATATATGAAGTTTTTCAACTTTCAAATTCTTATAACAAAATATTTATCATGTCTTTAATTTTTAAAGTATAGATACAACAACCACATTTTAAATTATATGAACAGACCAAGTTCAAAATCACAAAATATAACAAAATTTTAAATCAAACAATTAAATACACATGATAGCTAATGTATAATTTTTTAAAAATATGTAAATGGGTAGATTCGAACCCAAACCCTAAAGTCATGGACCTAGATCCGACTTGGATCCATAGAATTCAAAAATAGGTGAACCCAGACCCTAAAATTAAGATCGGATCGAGTCTAAACCCTTAGGGTCTAACACCCGTGCCCATCCCAAGTTCCCATAACTCTCCAAAAATAAATTTCTTTGTTATGTGCATCTTTTCCTCTTAATTTCAAAGAAAATTCATGTAATGCATTGTGCGCGTGTGCGTTATCTCTTTATAAGTGGGCGAACTCGGTGATGGCTAGAGCTTTAACGGCCACATGACCAGCTCAAAATTTGCATGTTTGTCAATTGGGTATAATTTTAGAATTGTGTTGATTGATTTTTGACCACCTACTGACCCACCGTTTGGCATTTGGCAATATAAAAAGACCACGGTCAAATATTAAAAGTACTCGATATCCATAGATCTATATCTATAACTTTTAGACTCCTTATTTTTCTAATAGTTCTATTTGACTTTTCACTAATTTGTGGGTCAAATGAAATCACTTAGAAAGAAGAGGGAAAAAATAATAAGTGAATTATTAGTGTTTTTTCATTAGATTTATTGTAATAAGGTAGTGTGAGTAAGGGTAATAAGGTCAAAAATACATACTATAAAAAAAATGAGTATAATAAAGTGACTTAACCCTATTCGAAAATGGAACTAATAGGGAGAATAGGAGGGAGTATTAAAACAAAATTCTACTGATGTTATCATTTTTCAAAATTGATTATGTGTTGATTTCTCGATAAAAATTCTCCTGTAAAACTCAATGATATGATGTTATTGTGTTTATTATTAATTTTTTATCTTAGACTTTTTTATTATTTAATTATGGCTATAATATTTTCAATATTGATTGATTTTTTACTTTTTAGTCATATCATTTAATATATTAGAATATTATATATTTTACCTTATTTTCTTTCAAATATTTATAGAATCTTTATAATGTTAGTTATTAAATGAGTATAGGATATCTTAAGGTGGTTAAAACAAAAGCCATAAATTTTTAATTTTTGTATTTAAAAAAGTATGTCAAAAATTTAATAAAATCGTGCATCGCTTGGGCATTATCTAGTACTCCCTCCGTTCCCTAATGAAGTTCCCAAAAGGAATGTTCACGGAAATTAAGAAAAATAGAATATTTTAGATAGTTGATATATTATTTAATTGAATAATAAATTTAATTGCATTAAATAATAGGAGTATTAAAAGAAAGTTAGTGGAAAAAATATGGGGAGCTAACTAATAAAAAAATAGTTTTATAAAGTTAGTGGGAAGCATGTGGAGACCATAAAGAACTAGTATAGAATCCCGTGCAATGCACGGTTTTTTTAGCATCGACATATATAAATATATATATTAATTAAAAAAATAAAGTCTGAGATATTATGTAGTAAATTACTCAATTTTTACAATATATGTATAAATTATATTAAATTTGTAATTATAGAAATTGTCTAGAATATATGATGTGGTATATATGTTTTCTAATTTACTCAATTTAACCATAAATAAATGATAGTCAAAGATAATTTAATGGTAGAGATATTGGTTAAGAATAAATGGAATTTATCAATTTACTCAATTTAGTTTAATAAATATAGCAATTAATGAATTTGATTATTCCATGTGAGAAATAATTTGTTAGCTTTGACTGTAATTAGTTCATTTAGGCAAATTTAAAATTGTGACATTTGATATAAAAATAATTAAAACACTATAAGTACATAAATTATTTATGGTCTAATAAATTATTTCTTAAATTATTTATGGTATTCTAATAAATTATTCCTTAAATTAAGTAAACATTATTGTAGCTTGAAACAACATCTCAGAAAAAGCAGTATTAATTGAAGAAAGAAACTTGTTAACTTTTAACCAATAGAAAAATTATAATTGGCACACCTTCTCTTACATTGACATTTGTCATTTCCCAAGAATTTTATTAGAATGTATGATTGTCATTTCCCAAGAATTTTATTAGAATGTATGATATTAAAATGTTGAATAAATGTTGTGAGTAAAAAAAATTTTTGTCCAAAATTTATGATATAAATGGACAAATTCTTTATGGAAACAACAAATGAAACACCCCAAAATGGCAAATGGACACTTCTTCAAAGAATAGAAAGAGTATTATATATATATATATATATATATATAAAATCATATCTCTTAAGAAAATATCATAAAATAAAAAATACTTCTATATAATAGCATATTTGAACACATTCTTTAAGGGCTTGTTTGGACTGAGCTGTGTAAATATTTAAAAGGTAAAAAAGTCAAATTAATTGAATCAAGGTAAGTAAAAATGCAAATAAAATAATTGAAATAATTGTAAAAGAAGTAGAATGAGTAAACTAAAAAGATTAACGAAAAAGGAGGATGTTTTCTCTCATTTGAAGGAAAATTATTTCTCCACCCTCTTCATGGGTAAACCGTAAGTTTATATTCCAAAATTAGAGAATTAATTGTTTTATCCTTTTTTCATTTCTTTCGAACTGATTCTTCCACCTCTCTAACAATCAAATTTCATCAATCTCCAATCTAACTAACTTTGTATTCCTAATTTGTCAATCTAAACGGACCTAAATAAAAAATTAAAAGATCCGATTAGATAATTTTTATTGAGTGCCTGTATCAACTTATATTTGGAAATTGTAACCTTTTGTATTTTTGCTTTTGGAAGACCTAAAAATATATTCTTTGAGACTTTGACTAAAGATATATATATTAATTTGAGGCCGGAATCTTGTGCTTTTGTTGATACTAGATAATGTTCTTGCGATACACGACATTACTAAACTTTCTATCATATTTGTATAAATTAAGAAAGTAAAACTTAAGAAACAAATTTTACATTATAGTTTTATTTCATTTCACTCTGAATACGTGTACACCATACGTATATTTATACTTCTACTTTTTAGTAATTGTAAAAATTTAGTTCATGACTAATAAATCATAACAGACAAAAATTTGATTATATATTTAATATAATTATATTTATACTTCTACTTTTTATGTTGAATAAAAGGTAAATAGGTCGTACCTAGAGTATATAATATACAAAATTTTTTGTTGATAAAAAATAACATACCAAAAGCACTTGTTGCTCAATGGATAGAGCATCTGCATGTGGAGCAGAAGGTTTGGGGTTCGACCCTTACTGAGCGCAGGTATCAATTGCGGGAACGAGCATATGCGAAGCCACATGGGGGGCCGGCGGAGGCCTGGCCCCCCTTGCCGAAAATGCGACCCTTTGTAATTTTGACTTTAGCCCCTTTATTAATATGATATATGGTTTAAATAGAGTAAAAATATTACAAAAATTATCGTAGCTCAATGGTTGAAGTAACACATTTATAATCTAAGGTTAAGGAATTAAACCCTCATTTAAACAAATTTTTTTTTCATAGACTAATAGATTTATATTATAATGACATTACTATTTATCTTTCATAATTTAAGAGTCATCCTTTTTAGTGTGTATTTATATTTTTCTATCCTAATCTTAATAGTGTTTTTTTTTTGGAGAATTATTAGGCAAATATATAGAGTCAAAAACACTTAGTTTTTTCAAAAATAATAATTATAGAGAAGCTTCAACTCAATTTATTGTTAAATATAATTTTTGCAATGATTCAAGTTCATTTCAATCTATATGATTTTAATATTTTCGTAGGTTAAATAGTGTCTATTGGTGTTCGATCTATCATATGCAATCATACAATGTTATAAAAGAGTTGGAAAAATCCAAGTGTCATGCTATTAGAGCTTTGACAAATGGAATAATTTTATTGGTTTCGTGTCAAATTAATTTAGGAAATAATAATAATTTAAATAATTATAAGTTTACAATGAGTATAATTTATTAACATATTTAGAAGCTAAGTTAAATAGGGTATAAAATATGTGATGTGATATTTAACACTTGATTAAAATATTTTTATTTTTAAAATTTGAAAAATATTTAAAGACAATATAATGAAATTCTACTTTTAAATAAATAAAAAAAAACATTCACATTTAAAATTTGTACACTTAATTTTTGAAAAAATCATACATAATTTAATAAAAATATTAAAAAATGATAAAAAAAAAGTTGGAAAATTCTGAGTGTCCAGCTATTAGAGCTTTGACAAATGGAATAATCTTATTGGTTCTTATTAATTAAATAGAACATTAATTTAGAAAATAATTATAAGTTTACATTGGGTATAAGTTATTAACATATTTAAATGTTATGTTAAATTAGGTAAATAAGAATGTGACATTCAAACACTTTATTAAAAGTAATAATATTTTTAATATTTGAAAATATTAAAAGATAATAAAAAGAAATATTTTTAAAAATAAATGGAAAAAACATCCACATTCAAAATTTCAGCATCTGATTTTAGAAAAAAATATAAATCATACAATCTAATAAAAATATTAAAAAGGATAAATAACACTATTTAAAAAGTCTGGTCAAATGAATTATGTGCTAGTTTAACACTACAAAAAATTTGCAAAGTTGCGACTAAAATTACCGACTACCCGTTTTTAGTCGGAAAATACCGACTATTTTACCGACTACTAGCGCGTAGTCGGAAATTCCGACTAAATTCCTACTGAAAGGACATGGTAGTAAAATTCCGACGGAATTGCGACCCAAAAGTTAGTCGCAAGTTCTCCGACTACCTATGTTGTGGTGTTATAGAAAGTTCTAACAAAAAACCGCAAAAACCTGTAAAAAAACTCATTGTGTGCCGACTGGATTCCGACCAGGTCTTGGTCGTTAATTAGTCGGAAACTTCCTGATTTTGTCTATAAATACCCACCCTCAACGTCACTCTTCTCACATTTCCTACAACTCTCTCTACTCTTAACTTTCTCTCCAAAACTCGATCTGTTTCTCACTTTGTCCCTCTCCTCTTCCATCTCCTGTTTGAGTGTTGATCAAGTAGGGGATGGAGATGGAGAGGGACAAGTTGAAAAATATAAAATTAACGGTTCCATTTATTGTAAAAAGTGGTCTAAAGGTCTTTGGCATGTTTCTAATGTTGTTCTAAGAACCGGACAAATTGAAACATAAATTTAGCGTTCAATCGTAATAAAAAAATGACAAAATTTGATATTAAACGTACGAACTTTGTCGGGAGAAGGGTGGGATAAATTGATTAACATAAATTTAATGGTTGTATTTATTGTAAAAAAAAATTTTAATGAGCTTTTTTTTTGTGCCATTTTGTTGTAATAATTATGAGTACTTAACCGAAATATTTGTTTTTCTTACTTATTGTCTTGTATGTTTACTATAAAAATGAGTTAGAAACGATTAAAATATGTTCCTCAAAACGAGAAAATTAGCATCGTATTTTTTACTTATATTTGCTACTGAAAAAGAATAATTTTCGATTTGCAGGGCGTTGGTTTTCCTCAAAAATGTGTTAGAAACGATTAGTTGTCTTGTATGTTTCAATAATCCCATTTGTTTTACGATGTGTCAAAAAACATATAGGAACTTAGTGGTGAATTGGAGGGAGTATTTTCTAGGCTGTAAAGTGCACTATGGAGGAGCCAATGCCATGCAATGAAAAAATTATTCTTAGTAGACTCATAAAAAGTAAAATTTACGATGCTGAATTTTTTCAGTTTTGAGAAACATATATTTAACGTTTTTAATTTTTTATAGTATATACGAGGAAATATTTAAGGAAAAACACAATTTCAACTTAGTACTTATAATTGTAACCCCAAAATGGCCGGAAAAAAAGCTCATTAAATTTTTTTTTTAATAAATTCACCGACTAGATTCCGACTACCAGGGCGGTCGTAAGGTAGTCGGTATTTTGAATTTCAAAAGTGGTCGACAGGCATGTTAGTCGCAAGTTAGTCGCAAGTTTGTCGCAAATTAGTCGTAAGGAAAAACACAAAATGTTTTTTAAATAAATTCACCGACTTGGTTCCGACTACCTGGGCGGTCGAAAGTTAGTCGCAAGTGTGACAGGTTTTCTTATATATACCCCCTCAACGTAAGTTCTTATTACATTTTACATCTCTACTTTCATGCTACTTTCTCTGTATTTTATTCTATCCAAATAATTTAGGTATGATATTAGCTATGTTTTGGTTACTTTAAACAAGTATCTCTTTGCTATGTTTCTCACTTTGTCCCTTCCTTCCTCACATTCGTACTTGAGTTTCTTCAATAAAGTACGAATGTGAGAAGAGAGAGACAAGGTGAGTAATATAGATATAACGGTTTCAATTGTAAAAAAAAAATTTTAATGAGCTTTTTTTGGTGCCATTTGTAGTAATAATAATTATCTGTACTTAACCGAAATAGTTGTTTTTCTTACTTTTTCTCTTGTATGCTTACTATGAAAATGTGTTAAAAACAATTAAAATATGTTTCCTCAATTTGATGAAATTGAGCATCGAATTATTTTACTTATGTTTACTACTGAAAAAGAATAATTAAGAAATACAATGCTCAATTTCATCAGATTTGAGAAATATATATTAAACGTTTTCAATTTTTTATAGTACATTCGGGGGAATAAATAAGAAAAATCACTATTTCAACTTAGTACTTATAATTTTTACCCAAAAATGGTCCGAAAAAAGCTCATTAAAACTTTTTTTTAAAATATTTACCAACCAACTTGCGACTGGCGTTTTGGTCGCTAAGTAGTCGGTAATGCACGTCAAATCAGTCAAAAGTAGTCTGACAGTAATAACTGATGCAGACCACTTTTTATATACCGACCACTTGCCGACTATAATATTCGTCGCAGGTTGGTCGGTATTTTGAAATTTTGAATTTTGGCCGGGTTATTTATTTATTTTTTTTTAGGCACAATTTCTTATAAACGTGGTATTTGTTGTTTTGCAGAGCAATGGAATTATGAGCTGAAAGAAGTTGGATGTACCAACGAAGTTCTAAAGAAGTTTATAATATTAGATATTTAGAAGGGGTCGAAGAATTTATACAATTTGCAAAGAAAAAAAATCCAACTGAAGTTAGATGTCTGTGTAAAAAGTGCGGTAATCGTAGATTGTGGGGTCCAGATGTCGTAAAAGATCATCTGTTAAAGAAGGGGTTTGTTGAAAACTACTACGATTGGTACCTGCACAAATGTTCTGACGGTGCACCAATTTGTATTGAGTGGGCTCCGGTTGAGCCACAACAGAACACGATTCAAAATCCTGGTATGCGATGCACCCGGGAGTACTTTTGGATACACATCATCATTTCTACCGCGCATTGATGATGTGGGCTAATGTACAATACTCGCCCGTACATGTTGATGAAGATCCGAACCCCCACTCAAGCCAGTTCTTTGAATGTTAAGAGCCGCCAACTTACTCGTACCGGGCGGGCGATACTGGAATGCGGTCCACGGGAAGGATGTCTAGCGAAGAGACTTTCGTATTCGGAGACTTTATGATGAATTATGTCAATTCATTATTGAATTGTTCCGAAAGATATCCAGGATGACAACAAGTTTTCTGATACTAAGAACAAATTTCGGCTCTTGGATTGCGGAGAAGATTGATTGTTGTGTCAATGGGTGTATGATTTATTGGGGCCCCACAGCGAATATGACACAATGTGATGAGTGTGGGGTTTCAAGATGGGTATCTGATAACACTCCCGACGGTTCCACTACTTTCCCATGGTCCTAAACTCGGCGATTGTATGCTTACCACTCTGCGCCACATGAGGGTGGCATGCGGAGAACCGTTCAGAGGATGGAGAGATGTGTCACCTCTCGGATAGTGAGGCCTGGTTACCTTTCAACGCGACGCATCCGGGTTTTGCAAGGGAGATAAGAAATGTGAGGGGGGTTATTACAGATGGTTTCAATCCATTCGGCAGCTCGGGACAACAATATTCATGTTGGCCCGTAATACTAACTCCATACAATTTTCCGCCCTTGATGTGCATGAAGAAACAGTACATGTTTTTAACGGTGATTGTCCCGGGCCCTAACAATCCAAAACATAAAATTGACTACACTGCACCATTGATACCGAGCTAAAGTTGTTATGGGAAGATGGAATCCGGATCTGACGTATCCAAAGGCAAAACTTTAACCGTGCGGTTTTTGATGTGGACAATCAGCGACTTTCCAACTTATTCGATGATGTGGTTGGGTACATATGCGTACATGCTTGTCCATCTGCATGGATGAGTCCAAGGTTTATTTAAGACCGATAGAAAATTGAGTTGGTTTGACTCGCACGAAGATATTTATAGTAAGCACCCTCGAGAAAGGACAATGTTCACCCTTGGGCATTTGAGAAGGATGTTAGGCCGACATATGCGAGGAAATGAGCTTTTAGGGAGTGGATCGTTTAACTTTCGAGTTTTGAAGGCGATTGCTGGTACAAGCGAAATCGATAAAGTATTGTGGTTGGATGGAAGAAAAAGTATTTTTTGGGATTTCAGCTGGAGCACAAACATGATCGTCACAACCTTGGCGTGATGCACATTGGGGAAAGAACTTCTTTGATAACATTTTCACACAATAATGTGTGTCCGGGAAAAACTAAGGATCATCTCAAGACGCGTCAAGATTTAGCGAGCTTCGGGATCCGTCAGATTGCATCCAGTTGGTTCTACCATCCCCAAGGCATCATACACACTAAGCGAGAACAAATGATGTCCTTCTAGAGTGGCTTAAAACTCGAGATTTCCGATGGGTATGTTTCAAATTTAGCCGGGAACATCGCATGGCTAAACTTATCGTGTCGGGATGAAAAGTCATGATTGTCATGTGTTCATGCGATGGTGATTCAATACCATTTCGGAGTTCTTTGCCACCCGAAAGTATGGGAAGCTCCTGAATTGTTGTTCTTTAGAAGTCTTACTTCTCCGAGGATTTCTGCCGTAGATATGTGGAGGTTGGACGAGGAAATTGCAGTGGTGCTCTGTAACTTAGAGAGTATATTTCCTCCAACATTCTTCGATGTCATGGAACATCTGCTTGTTCATCTAGCTTACGAGGCGAGGATTGCTGGTCCGGTACAATATAGGTGGATGTATCCCTTTGAGAGGTAATTACTAATTACACGTCTAAAATATAAGTATTATTTCATTTTCCGGTTACTTTTTACATGTCTTAATAATTACTCCTTTGTTTAAATTACAGGTATCTTCCGTCTAAAATATAAGTATTATTTCATTTTCCGGTTACTTTTTACTTATCCTTTCTGTTAGAGATCTTCCAGAACGATGGCGGGAGCTTTAACACGTGAGGCGGGTGTTTTGTCCATATTCACACACCCAAATCAAATTTCATGAGTGGGGTAAGGTCTTATGATGGATGAAGCGTCGAACATTGCTGGAAATGTTCCTGCGAAATTGTCCGGAGTGAATCAATTTTATGATCAATTTGTACACTTAATCACAAAGTCGAACCAATCTCAGCGAGCAAGTTGACCAGTGGTCAACCCGTTCTGGTTTTAAGCGTTGTGAGTACCGCTTTACCATCGTAATTTGTTGTGTAAATATTTCGTATTTACATTGGATATTTGATTTTATATGCATCCGGGGGCGGGTTTCTTGTGGTGTGGATAATGCCAATATTCTAAAGGACCTCGCAGGGGACGCTGCGAGAAGCCGTGGCTATGATGTTTACTGAATGGTTATAGATTTCACACTATCTCCCATTCACGCAAAAAGAAATCTTGAGAACACGGGGTGTCGGTGAAATCGATGATAATAGTCGGGATAAACCGGCTTTTATGGTAAGTTGAGGTATTATTCCTCGGTATCGAGCACTTCAATGAAAAGGGTCACTTTGTTCAAATGTCAATGGTTTGATCGGACTACCCCGGATCCTGAATGGTAGGGAATTCACTCGCGTTACAAGCGGTTGCGTTCATATGTCGATCCTATAGAAAGTACGATCCTTTTGTCTAGCCTCCTCAAGCTTCCCAAGTTTATTATTTATCTTATCCCGTTTAAGGCAAAACATGAAAGATTGAGTTTGCAAAGTCGAGATCAAAGCAATTCAAGGGGACCGCTTTAACCGGAAGAGAAATCCCGGATTTTGTGGGCAAATGAAGATGTTTTCGGAAGCACAAATTGAGCTGATGCGGATCGCTGGAGAACTTTTAGACTTAGGCAAAGCAGTTATGATGACGGGAAAATGAAGACACCCAGAAGATATTATCGGCGGCGATTGATGTCGATGACGATTATGTAACCCAATAATAAGGTTTTTATAATTATATGTTTATTTATTATTAATTTTACATTAGGTCGTAAGTTTTGTATATTTTAATATCGTATTTACAATTTTATTAATTATAATATAATAATAATAATAATAATAATAATAATAATAATAATAATAATAATAATAATAATAATAATAATAATAATAATAATAATAATAATAATAATAATAATAATACACATCAGAAAACAAATAAAAGAAGGGCGCGGTTTTTTTTTTTTTGAATTTCCGACTACACACCGACTGTACATGAGTCGCTGGTTAGTCGGTATTTTGAAACACATAGCTTCCCAGAGAAGCTTCTCTGTTTGTCAGAAGCATCGGGAAGGTAAAAAACTTTTCAGTATACCGACTACCCTCCGACTACATTCCAGTCGCAGATTAGTCGGTATACAGAAAAGTTTTACCACTTTCCAACGTCTTCTGAAAAGTTACTGCTGCCAATTAATGAAGTTCTTGAAAAATCTCCCCGATTAGATGCCGACTAATGGGTAGTCGCAATCTAGTCGGTAATTTGAAAAGTTTTTCCACTTTCCAACGTCTTCTGGAAAGTTACTGATGGCATTTAATGAGGTAGGTTAAACAGTAAAAAAACCCCTCCGACTAACCACCGACTATTGTCTAGTCGTAGTTTAGTCGGAATGTAAGTAATATAAAAGCGAACACTTCACCAGAATTCGATCATTTTCATTTCATAATCTCAACGTCTTCTCGTTTCTTTCTTTCTTTCGTTCTCTCTTCCTACTACTCGTTTCTATCTTACTACTTCCTACCAATTCTTGCTTGCATCCACTTTTCGACGTCTTTTTGGTTGACATTCCGACTACTGCATCAACTACACTCCGACTATTAAAGGTCAGTCTTCTTTTTATGTTTTTTTTTGAAATTTAGATTAAATAATCGTTTTTTTTGGGGTTTCATGATCATGATTTTTTTAACCTAATCTTTTGACATGATGAACATGATGAACGTTAATGAACATGATTTTTTTTAACCTAATTTTTTAGGGTTTCATGGTTTGATATGTTTTTTTTTTATTTTGATTTTCGGATATTTGATTATGAACATGGTTTGAATATTTGACATGGTTTGAATATTTGACATGATTTTTTGATTATGAATATGGTTTGAATATTTTACATGATTTTTTGTTCCTTTAGTAATCTTACATGAAATAATTAGGGTTTATTGCATGAATATTTTACATGGTTTGGATATTTGATTTTCGGATATTTAATATTTTACATGATTGTCGATTTTTTTTTTTGTTTTTATGTTTTTTTTTTGTTTTTAGGTTTATTGTATGAAATTAGGGTTTGAATATTTTACATGTTTATTTTAACATGTTTATTTACATGTTTTGTGGAATTTTTTAACATGTAATAATTTTATGTTTTGATTTTTGTTTTATTTTATATTTTACATGTTTATTTAACATGAAATTTTGTTTTATGTTTTTTTTGTCGAATTTTTTTTTCCGATTTTTTTTTTGTCGAATTTCGGATATTTCTGATATTTTTTTAGTGCTTTATTGTAGATTTTTTTTTTTTTTTGTTTTTATTTCTGAGTTTTTGGTTTCGTTTTTTCTTTTGTTTTTTTTATTTTTTTTTTTCTGATGGAGATGCCTAGAATGAGAAACCATCTAGGGCAACGTATTGACCCCCGAACCGGTCAACCATACGACCCTGAAACGCGTCCGGTTCAACAGAATACGCGTTCTGACCCTTCACCAATAGCCGCTCGATCTCAGCCTGAAGCTGAGCATCATGCTGTTTCGCTCTCTCAACCTTCTCCGGGTTTAGAGGAGCATTTTTTGAGGTCAGACTTTAGGAGGACAGAGGGGGCTGTCACTCCCTCTCCGGTGTCGTCACGTGCTTCGCCACGTAACGCTAGGACACCGGAGGCTGACACTGCGCAGGGGCTGCCGCGCGATGACCCTGCCCCTCCGCCGCGGCATCCATTACCACCTCTACCATGGGTGCCCGACGAGGGCACGTTTGCCACCGACACTGGCAACCAAATATCAACGTCCATACGTAGGACGTTTGAGGCCTACCAAGATCCTAATGGATGGGCTTGGAGGTACCTATCTAGGGATACTATCGAGTTTTATTGGCAGCAGTTTCAAGTAAGTCTATTTACTACATTACTTCATTATTTGATTAACTTTTGATTGACTTGCTTTGTTATACTAATACTGATTAACGTTTCAGAAACAATGGGCTTGGGATCCCTCTATCACTTCCACGGTGCGCACGGAGTGAGAGAAGAGGGCCAAGAACCGGTACAAGGACATTATTCATATTCATAGAAAACTCTATGACGCGGATAATGAATATCAGCCCCCCTGGGCGTCGACGGAGGCTTCGGGACAATGGGTAAGGGCCTGGACCTCTGCAGAATTCCAGGCCAGTCGGTCCCGAGGGAGGAGGAACCGTCGCCGGGGCGATGAAACGGGTGTCGCTGAAGTCACCCATACCGGCGACTCGGTGTCTGCGCGCAGGACATTGCGCATATTGGTATAACCTTGTACTTTTAATTATTTGATTGTTTAATTTTATACGCATAAATATTTATACATAATTTGTATAACCTTCAACTTTGTTATTGCAGGAAAAAGAGCAGCGACGCACGCTCCTCTCTTATGAGTTGTTTCTACGCACTCATAAGGTGAAAACAAAAGAAGGGTTGCAGTGGGTCAACGAGAAGTCCAAGGCCATAAACGTAAGTTCAATGATTGTCTTTATTATTTCTAGAATAGAAATTTTTGGTTAGCATTGAATCATAGTTTAATTAGTTTTTTAGTACGTAGTTTAGCTTATGGTAAATTAGCTGTTTTAGAATACTTTGGACATTTGATATTGGATTTTGAGGAAACGTTGGTTTGATAGCTGTTTTCGTAGTAGATATACATTAAATTTTTTTTGGCTTCTATTTCAGGGTTATTTAAATTTTGGTTTAGTTAGTTTACAGAGGAAACTCTGCCGAAATTTTTACAGAATTTATCGTTTTGTTGTTTAGGACGAATACCTGCGCCTCCATGCCGAACTTCCTCTTGAGGCGTCTGATGAGGCGATTAACGACGCCTATTTTCAGGCCGTCCATAATGTCGAATCACAGGCGCCGACGAAGAAGAAGCCCTCCAAGGCCGTGTATGGTGTTGGTGACGCGGCAGCGGTTTCTTACGCCGATGTCGTGGCGCCGCAGTCTCAATACCAGGCCACCCCTCCACCCAACCAATTGGCGAACGAGAGGTTGGATGCGCTTCAGGACTCCATTAACCGAGTTGAGGCCCGCCTCAACTCGCACATTTCGTGGGAGGAGCATGAGGCACTATTGGAGGAGCATCGGCGTTTGAGGCAAGAGGTCAACCATCTGCTCGGCTTTGTGCGCACTGTTTTTTTAGAAAGAGGTGACCCTCCTCCGCCTCCGCCCGGCTGATTCCTTGTACTTTTATGTTTTTATGTTTTTATTTTTATGTTTTGAAACATTGGGTTGTATAACATTATTTTTTAACATTTGCATTATTAAATTTTTCCGTGCGTTTTCTATAATCTTTTATTGCGTTTTTTATTTTATTTGTTTGATAATTTATTCTAATAATAAAATAATAAAACTGGTCAAATGTGGTCAACGATCATTGACCACATTTGACCAATTTTATTATTTTAATATTATAAATTTTCCGACTAAATTCCGACTAAAACTTTAGTAGGAAATTAGTCGGTAATCACATGATTTTACCGACTACTCTCCTACTACTTATTAGTCGGAGGCTGGTCGGAATCAAGTGCCGCCATAATTGGGTCTTTTTTTTAGTCAATTGAAGTTTGACGTCACCGACTACTCTCCTACTACAAGTTGGTCGGCGATTGGTCGGGATCATGAGCCGCCAAAAATTGGTCAACATCTGGGTAAATGAGGTTTGACTATTCCGACTACTTACCTACTACATTTTGGTCGGCGGATAGTCGGAAAAAAATAAAAATTAATTTTTTTGGTAAAACACTAAAAAATCATCAAAATCGGTTTTTAATATACGGCGACTAGTTTCCTACCATCTTGTTAGTCGGCATTTGGCGACGACCCTTTAGTAGGAAGTTGGTCGGTATACTGCGACTAAACTCCTACTACAGGTGATAGTCGGAATTCCGACCAATCACCTACCAACGCTCAGTTGGTAGGAATTCCGACTGTTTTCCCGACTAATTTCATTTACCGACCATTCTGAG